>BRDC01000007.1:0-600000 GCA_024343385.1 Tremella yokohamensis | reverse complement strand
GTTTCGTTCTCCGTCTCTCTCTTTCTCTCTCCTGCCTGCCCTTCTCGATGACTTCCGGGCCGCTCGGTTCAACCGCCGGCGACGCCACCCCGTCCGCCTTTTTTATTCCTTCTTACAACAACAGAGACACAGAGAGAGAGTTACGTTTCGCGCTTTGTCGCTCGCACATTTACTCCCGCTCGACGTCTACAGCACAGCAAGCATCCACCAAGACCTGTTATGCATGCGACGACGGAAAGGACGTCCGACGAACCACCAGTGCCTTGAACAAGTCACGCCGAGACGGTCCGACGTCTGCCCTGACCACAAGTCGACAGCTCATCAGCCTAGTGAAGGTGCATAGGCATCTCATGTTGACAGTAGCCGTTCATCGCGCAGACTAGCAAGTCGAGATCTTGCCTGCACGTACATAAATAGCCTGACTTGCCCCGCCAGTTACCAAGCTGCAAAAGTCCATGTCTACATACGGCAGGGGTGCCATGGCACTCATCATACGCCTGACTACATCTAATAGGCGAGGCATGTGTTAGAGTCTGAGAGGGAATTAACCTCCAGCCGCAGGTCAGCTTCAGGTAGAAGGTTCGTTTGCCCAGAATTCTGGACGCCCGGAGAGCCCAAGTCACGTAGGATCGGCGACGGGGTGGTCAGCTCTTGTCATCAGTCCCATCGCACCTGAAATGTCTCGATGCTCCGGACTCGATGCTTCGGAGGGATGGCCGCACTTCGAACACAGAGAACACCTCGCAGATAAGCCACCACACCTTCCACGAATCGGCCCGTTCCAGGCTCTCAATCGAGGCGATGCCAGCCGCCTACCACCACCGCCAGCAGAACATCCCTTGGGAGATCCGTACAGTAAGGCACCACGGCTTAATATGCTTGAAAGCTGCTGGTGCCAAGCCAGAGTGGTCTGCAAAGACAATCAGCCCTACTCCTTGGGTCCGCTCGGGAGACCTGGGATGCTCAAAGTGATATTGGGACACAAGCGCACCCGCACTGCTTCAATTCTCGCTTGGGGCCCGCTCCAAGGAGACTTCTTGCACCGCTGCGGCAGCTTGATGCGCTCTCCATCCCTTTGAGCACGGCGCGTTCACGATGCTGTCCGTTGCCCGACCAGCCGGAGATGAACGCTGGGCTCCGATTGAATGGTGGCCGTGGGGCGTGAAGAGCTGTGCACAAGTGCTCCGTACCACACAACAATGCTGCATGATGCCAGTTGGTTCAACATATTGGAGACATGACTCTGCAAGGCATGCTGTGTTGTTTCCCGAGCGCAACAAGAGCTGCCCAAGAGAGCCGAGACTTCAGAAATTGCGCTTGTTCATGGTATGCAGTGCCTGCAGCCGTATCCGCTCCACATTAGGCCTCGTTGAGCGCGCAACCCGTCGACGCCTCGTACGCACGGCTCAGCTGTGCTTGAATCGTAAGCCACAGCGGTCTGGATCACCGTCCGAGGTGAATATTCCGACATGCTTAATAAACCCTGATGCGTAAAGTGAAAGCCTCGATGCAAGTCCAAAGACGATGGGCCTGGAAGGTCGGGCGATGCTGCCGTTGGCAGATGGCTCCTCAGGATCGGGCGCCTGTACGAAATGCTCTGATGTAGGGGCGCATAATGAGCTGGAGTAGTAGTCGAACGCGGTGTAGGCAAACAGGCCCAGAAGAGCACCTGTAAATCCTGCGTCCTTTCGCAACATGATTCGGTATCTCTCGCCTCGGACCTCAGCCCGAGCTGATTGCTCAACTAGCTTGTCAACTTGCAACATGATGCGGTCGCACACAGGCCATCATCGCCGCCTTGACATCCTTAACAAGAGGTGAATACAAACCAACACAAACCGACGACGCGTCGGGCCAGACGCGTCTTACCCTTTGGAAATTAAGCGACTGTTTACAATGTGTGACGTGTGACGCGTCACGATGACCCGATCCCGATATTTCGATATTTCTCTATCGAAACGACAACGACACCTGGCAAGACACCTGATGTTTGTCAAAGTGTGCAAGGGACAAGGAAGCAAAGCGGTGCGATGCAGGTTTCCGCCTGTCTGCATGCGCATGCTCGCATGCCTGCACCGTTTCGCCGCTTCGTATCGCCGAGCGTCCGCGGGCGAATGGGCGAATGGGCGGGCGGGATGATGCCATTGTTGACGCTATTGACTTGCCCCTTGCCCGTCTCTGGGGAAGAGTAAGTCAGCTGACTGGTGGTCAGTTGATGTCTCGTCATTGTCCTCTCTCTCATTCCTTCATTCTCATTCTCGTTTTCGTTCTCGGAGAAGCAAGAGCAGCTGTCGCTGCGCCCACGGTCCGACGACCACCCACGTTCTTTTGCAAAGACATTACACGACACGACACGGATCTTCACGATCACGATCAACCCGTCTACGACGGATACGATACGCTTGACAAGCTGCTAGACAGGCCAAGCACATACTGACATACCACCAAGTACAAACCTCTTCCTGCTTCAGACGCCAGGCTGACTGGCAGAAAGTACAAGTACAAATATCAAGCACCGGCATGCTGACCAACTCGCTGCTTGCCCTGCTGGCAACCGGCTCGCTCGGCCTGCTGAGCAGCGCCAAACCCCTCCCGACCGATCGGTACAAACACCACCGCCGCACCATCGAACGAGACTCGACCGTGACCGTCCCGTCAACCTATGCCGAGGGGTACCTCGAGCCCTATGCGACATACCACACGCGCTACCTGGCCTTGAAGTGCCAAGACGAGCACGACACGCAGTTCTTCGACGACTGCTGTCATCCCATGCTGGCCACTGAGAACCTGGTTGATAATCGCAAGCCGTATTGCACGCCCGGGTCGGCGGCATACGAATCGGCTTTCCCGTCCTCTGCCTCGACGGCAGTATCAGTGACGACCTCGGAGTCGGCCGAGTCGGACGCGGTGGCTACTGCTGCGTATGTGGCGGTGACGACGACCTCCTCGGTCTGGTCTGCGCCCGCTGCCAGCTCTTCGTCGGTGGATGACGATGACGACTGGGAGTGGTGCGAGGAGGACGATGATAGCGAGGACGACGACGAGGAGACGACGACGTCGGCTGTGCCCACTTCGTCCCTCGTCGCCTCGGCAACTGCGATAGCAGAGGCCTACCACGCCGAGTATCAAGCCACGTCCTCCGCAATCATCTCCACCACCTCTGAGACGCCGGCACCTTCCACTGCGTCGACCACTCCCAGTGCCTCCCCTGCGTCCACTACCTCCAGCGCCGCCGCTGCTTCCAGCAGCTCCAGCTCCGGCGACTCGACCAGCCTCTCTGGCACGATCGAGACGGGCGGATACGCCACTTACTTCTACCAAGGCGGTAACGCGGGCGCTTGTGGGACAGTGCACAGCGACACGGACAAGGTCATCGCCATCGACTCGAACGGCTGGTGGCCCGGGAGCTTCGGCACCCCTTCGCCGTACTGCGGCAAATACATCAACATCAAGAACCTCAACAACGGTAATACCGTCCAGGCGATGGTGGCCGACGTCTGCCCCACCTGCACGACCGACAATAGTCTCGATCTGAGTCTCGGCGCGTTCGAGGCTCTCGCAGACCTGTCGGAGGGTATGGTCCCCATTGAGTGGAGCTTTGCCTGAAGTTCCAGCTGGCTTGTGTGATCTGAGAATGGTGAGGAAGAATGGCCAATGGTCAATGGATAGTCAGCTCTGTTTTTGGTCCCATACAACGAGGAGCTGGTCCTCCTCCACGAAGATCTCATGAAATTATGTCTGAAGACGTGGTATTTAAATACTCAAGTGTCATCGATTTAGGCACGCTCGTCTGTGTGACGATTCCTGCGCGAATACCGTTCTCGTTCGAGCAGACTGCTTTCACTGACATGATGCGGCGTGACGATGATGTGCATCGAAATGACGCCATGGACTTGACTGTATACTGATCACAATACGACAAAATAAAACATGATGCTCGATAACCCATCCCGCTCACTGAGAGCTCATATCTACATCCCCCTCATCCGCTTCATCCGGCTTTTTCACCATACCATAACGCTCTCCAAGTCCCTCCTCTCCGGACGAGGTCCTACTTTCGGCCTCTTCGGCGCCAGTGGACAGCCCTGATGGTCGAGTTGTCGAAGGTGCGCCCTCCTCCGACTCTGGCGGACTTGGGAGTCCGGACGGTGCCTCGATGTCCTCTCCCGAGGTACTCGTGGTTGTCGTGGTTGTAAGCTGACCAAAGCCGTATCCTACTCCACTTCCGCCACCTCGCGACCCCCACGCCGTATTGCCGTAACCGATACTGCTGCCCACATTGTTGAGGGCCGAGGCAGTATGCGCGGGTCGAGTGCCCTCGTCTTCCGAGCTGAGAGTTGGGCTGGGCAGTGCTGGAGAGCCTGAAGCCGAGTAGGAAGGTAGCTCGCCATCGGAAGACACGGCTTCATCTGACGAATCCGCCACAGCAGCGCTGCGAAGTTTTGACGGTCCGGCTTCCGCTGGAGAGGGCGGTGAAGGAGACTGAGCTCGCGATGTGGCTCGGGACGCCTCAGCCTCTTCAGCTTTGACTCGAGAAATGCCCCCTATGGGTCGAGAGGCGCGACGTCGATAGAATAGTAGATACGCGGCGCGAGATTGTACCGACTCGACATTCGCCTTGGATACGCGAGAGTCGTCGTAGTTGTACCACTCCCCGTCGACGCGGTTCCGGCAAAAGGCAGTGTAATGACCTCCGCCCATACCGCCAAAATGGTTGTCAACGGCGTCTGATGATCAGCGACCGGTCTGAGACCAAGCAATGAAGCGGACAAAGATCGTAGACCAGAGACTCGTCCAAAGGCTCCATTCCGTACTCCTTCGCTTGGTCAGGAGACAGGTTGAGCGATTTCGCGACTCTGCGCTCTCCAATTCGGGCTTCAAGGTCCAGTCCATCGATTGGGAAATGTACAAGATGATCCAGCTATGAATGAGCCAATGCAATGTGAACTCGAAAAAATGACTCGCCTTGTCACTGAGTCGCCTCGAACTGCCAAATCGCTTGATGCAAATAACCAAGATGTCAGGCGCCTTGTAGATCTCTAGCTTCTTGGTGGCCGCCTGATGCTTCTTGCATTGTGGGCAGTACCACAAGTCATCCTGACCCAAGGTCTCCTCCTTGCTGAACTCGTCAAGGCAGTCTTCGATGTTGATCGCTTTACCAGCTTTCTTCTTTTCCGCCTCTCGTTGGATAGCAGGATCAATCACCTCCTCGGGCTGCCAAGTAGTGTCGAAGAATTCGGTGAATTTCTTGTGCGTCCACTCGCAGTAAATACCTTCGCCCGGTCGAACCACGAATGGGGCATTCGGTGGGGTCGAAGGCGGCGAAGACTCGTCGTCCGAGTTATACGCGGGATTGACGAACGAGTTGAACCCTGAGGTGAGTCGGCCAAGCATATTCTTTCTGGCCTTCTTGCGATTCTCGAGCGGCGACCAATCCTGAGAGGCAGACGCGATCGTCTGCTTGTAGAATGGCATGACATCTGATTTGCCCTTGAATGGGTTGAATCCTGAAGACTTGTCCGCTGTCGACGCGTCGGTCACATTGATCTTGAACAAATCGCCACGAGGGACCAGCGATCGGGCCGATGCGAGACTGACGAGGGATGCTGAAGAGGTGTTTTTGGGAAGGGATGCGACCGGAGCCGGAGGGACAAGCGTAGAGTCAGTCGACGTGTGAGAGTGATCGCCATCTAACGTGGACTCTTCGGACCGGCTGGACACTTCCACCACTCGCGTTTGGCTACCATCAAGATGTATCTCGGTGACCGGCTCATCGTCCTCGCTGGCAGGATGTGGCACCGCGGCATGTGCTGATGTGGGTGGGACCCACATGGCGGTCTTCATTTCCGGTCGGACGAATTGCGAATAACCTCGGACGATGGCTTCCCTCACGGCGGCCGGATCTGTCGCCTCCACTCGGTTGAGCGTGATAAAGAAAGGCAGCAGGCTACACTCGGAGGGGAGATCTCGAGGAGACCTTCCACCCTCTGATCTGTAAGTGTAGACGGGAACGGTCACGCTGGAAGTCTCCGAGAGCGGTATGCCAACCCCCTTCCTGCTAGCGGACACAGGGACGGACAACTCGTGGAAAACTCCGTCGTCGGAGTCTTTGAAGTCTGAGTTGTGATCGGAATCCAGCCACCACTGGTAGACACTGCTCTTCCACAAGTCATAGCAAACCATCTGCATCTTCAGCTCATATCCGTCGGTTCAAGAGCAGAACGCACATTAGACGATTTGGCTTTCATCAACTGGCCCAACTTCTCCTTGACTTGCATGAACGATGCGTTTTGCGGGACAAGCAATCGGACTCTGACCGGGGATTGGTCGACATCTTTCGGAATAAACTTGAGCTTGAGTTGACGGAATTGAGCGATCGGCAACGGAACTGTGAGGTACATGAACGGGTCCATCGTGATGGATTCCTGAGACAATCAGTCCCATCGAGTCGCATACTGACGATCACAGCGCTCACCTTGTGGCACTCTGGACAGACCAACGTGCTTTGCAACTGACCCTGGAAGAGATCCACAATGACAGAATCGTTCCTCTTCTTGTATCCGTCCCAGCATTCTCGACCCAATTCAGCGAGCTGGATGTCGCCACCTCCCGGCTTCCAATCAGGCTTTTCGATGTACGGCTTCTTCTTGATCCGATTGAGATCTTCGTGCAGGCCATCGAGCAGGAAGGCTATGAACTCCTGCGTGTCGTGTTGCCCATACCCGGCGAATTGAGGGGCGAACCGGGACGTGGTCCACTTCAACTGCCTCGGACTGAATGAAGAGTAACCCGAAGACGGTGCCCATAGGGCCTCAATGACACCGCCGAAAGACTCGGCGACTTGACCATTCATGCCAAGCGGGTTATCGGGATTGAGCTCTTCACGGTATACACCGGCTGTGTTGTCAGCAACCGCAAGCAATGGGCGGATTGGTCTTACCGAGGAAGTACTCGCTCAACTCTCGGGTATTGCTGAGGCACTGAACTGCACTGTTCATAAAGCACGTATTGCCCAAATTTTGTAACCCAACGAGACCTTTGCCTTTGCGAGCCTCTTTGGTGGTCTGACTTCTGGTCTGCATTGCGCCGTTGGCCGAGGACGATTCGCCCTCCGAAGAGGCGGCGGAAGTGCCAAAGCCGGAGAACATGCCTGGCTTCGAGAATAGAGGGGGCGGAGCAGTCGGCACCGAGATAGGCGCAGCGACCTTCTCGATCGCCTTTGAGTCTTCGTTGACTCCAACACTCCAAATTTTCCCGCCAGTTGGATCCGTCTTTCCCACTTCGATAGTAAAGCAATCCCCGTCCAGGAAGCCAAGCTCCTCGCAAGACTTCTCCGCCTCGGTAGCGTCATCCAGGAGCTCGCCGGACAGGCTTGGCAGCAAGGTGTACGGCAAATGGATCGCACTTAGGGCTGGCAACGTCGGGTCCTGCGTGTCGCGAGAGGATATGTCGAGGCGCCAGGTTCGAACCGGACTAGTGCTCCCAGTGTAGGTCGATGCCAACTGTTGCACGAATGCGATGAATGTCGACACCTTGAAGAGAGGAGGATAGGTGAACAGGATAGGCGAAGTTGTCCCGGCTGAGGATGCGGTACCGGGCGGCAAGGTGACGTAGAGCTTGTAGATTGGCGGTTTGAGGATGATACGCTCGCCATTCGAGCAGATACGAGGCAACACCGGTCCATTGTAAGGGCCAAACCTGACCTTCAGCTTCTAAGTCATCCTGCCGTGCGAAAAGCGCTTACCACTCGCACATCTTGTTCCAGCCGGTTGCCGAAACAAAGAGGAAGTCTTCTTGCTCCAGCAGGCCGTCCTTCATCGGCCACAAGCGTGTCTTGACCCCATTCGGCTCAGTTCTGAGCGGCACGTCGGTCTGGGGCAAGCTATACGAGGAAATGACTTCAATCCCCGTCGGATCCGCCAGAAGTTCGCTCAAATCGATCTTGAGGTCGGCAGACGAGACACTGTCTTTCGAAGATCCCGGTTCCGCAAGGGCGAGCGATTGGAGTGTGGTGAAGAGCTTCTTCGGGAACACATAATAGATGCAGCCTATCCGGTAAGGAGGTGGAAAAGACTCTTTCGCGACGTCAGCCCGACGTTCGCCTGCGAATGCTATGGGAGGAGAGGCTCACCGAGCAGCTCGTCGTATTGCTGCTTGTATTTCTGTCTGCTGCCCGAATCCTCTTCTCCTAGATGCACGCCTTCCGTCCTGCTCACCCAGCCCTCGGAGGGTGGGCTGGGTCCATCATCCTCCTCATTCTCATACCTCAACGGGCTACTCCCTGCGGGCCCCGGGGGCATGCTCGGACTAAGAAGGCCCTGCCCGTCGAGCCTTCCCGAATCTGACGAGGTGGCGTACGGGTCTTCGGATGCCGCTCGCTTGGGTGAAGATGTGGTAGATGGCGAGGGTGGGTCGGTAGAACGGGGACGCTTGAGGGAAGGAATCGATCCCGAAACGTGCATGGGGCGTTTGTCGGCGGGTCTTCTCCAGTGTATGGAGTATCGTGAGCTCCTCGCCGCGATCAGTGCCCTTCTTAGCAGCCTGAGGGGTCTATGCTGGGCTCGCGACGGTGGTAAACGACGATGAGGAGAGGTTGTGACGAAAGAAAATTGGTTGGGTGTGAGCCAGGGTTGAACCGGACCAAAAGGGGGGCGCCGCGTCATCCCTGACTATGACCTCTCAGCCTGTGATCCGGTCGTTTGGCAAGCGTATATACATGTTCTTGAAGTTTACACATGCCTATATGAGAAAAAGTTGTGTCTATCGCATATACAGAGAAGGCAGCCAGAGTTCGGCTCACAAAGAACCATCTCTAGAAGGGTACGAAGAGACGATCCACACTACCGCGAGTCCCCTGGTTTATCCCTCCCTTGTCAATCGCCGACCTCGACTCTCCCCATCGTCGGATTTGATCTCGGGATTTGCGACTTGGTCGAGCGGCTGCCCTCGTGAGGCATAAGAAGGGGCTTGGCTGGCTTGTGCCGCCGAGCCTGCGTTATTGTCAGAGGCAGTACGTGTGGAAGCTGTCAGACTTTTATTGTCGTAGTGGGGATCAGCTGCGAACAGACAGGGCCCTATATAAGTTTGCCCGTGGAATGAGAAGACAAAGCCTGGGGCGTACTCGATTTTACCATCGTCTTTGCCGAAGTACTCTTCTCCATTCATGCACCCGTCATCAGAAGCTTGCTGGGACGTGCGATTGTCAGCGGGCAAAGACGACTGGTCCTGATTATCTGTCGATTGGGACTTGACATTCGCGTAAGGGGCCGACGAAGAGCCACCGACAGAGAGGGACCGGGTGGCAGAGGGTTCGGGGACCGTCAAAAATTTAGAGGCAGAGGTTGACATTGTTGAAGGGCAGTGTTTGTCGGAAAGCAGAGCGCTGGGTGGGTTGCTGTTGAGTTGACTGCGCGGCTCAGGCATCGCTTTACATACGCCAGCAACGCTGCCTTCCTGAGAGCAACGTCGCATCACTTCCCTTCATCGCCGGTCCCACCTAAATCGCTTGAGACGTGCAAGATGCGCCCCCACTCGTGTGTGTTTGCAAACCCCAAAGGAGCTCTCGCATGGGTGCGCAGCAATCGAGACCAACATCCCAGGCAGGCCTGGCCCAATTGCTACTCAGCGCGTGCAGCAAGAGGATGCATCGTGATTCAGAAGCACCCCTTCTTTGCCCCTCGATCGGAGTGGCAGGAGAAACGCTACTTTAACGTGTGAGCGATGCGAAAACACCAACCTCATTCGAAATGTATTGTCTGTAAACGTCATGCACCCGCTAAGGAAGGCCGAAACAGAGACGATTTGCCACTTGGGCAGAATGCGAAAAGAGAGAATCGTCGAGTGCAGCTTCCTGGCCAGAGGAGCGGACATGGAATTGGGGTGCGACGTTCTCGTCCACTCGATGCTGCGAACGCCATTTCCAAGCACTCGTCAAGCTGTGCCCATCTCAGCTCACTGCGTTTTGGAGACGTTTCAACTCACCTCTGTGTCGCACGCGCTGTGATGCTCCTTCGTGCCTTCACACATAGAGTGGCAAGAGAAGCTCAAGGCTACAAAGAGGAAGTCGAACCTTTTGTCTCCGATAGCGAAGCCATCGTCATCTCTAGCAAATAAGCCTCAGAGGTCGGTCAAGACGCCGTATGCCGCTCACCAGTCACGGCAGGCGGGTGGGTACTTGCATCACGACCGATAAAGCGCTGAAAATTGTGGGCATGTCCTTCTATCGCCGGCCGGCTCGTATCTGCTTAGGGTTTCTCTCCTTCTCATCGCATGGCAAAGACGCAGAGGATGTGGACGAGGAGGGCGCGGCTGTAAAGTCCCTGGCTGGCGGCTGGTATACCGTCGTGACCGTGACGGTGACCACGGCAGCCGGTGGCTCGGTCGAATAGACGACAGGCGGATACGAGGTGGATTGAGCAGGAGGACTCCAGTGGACTGACGAGGAGTACGTCGAAGACACTGATCCCGCAACCTCGGCCGAAGTGCTTTGTGGCGATGAGGAAGTGATGCCGGTTGCGCCCCTCAACGTCAGCATCTCGGTAAGTAGAGCTTCAGAGAACTTACCCGACGAGGTATGGCCTGACTGCCTGCATCCACAAATCCTGATCAGTCCCGTCGGCGTTGGGTGTCAGAGACAGCACGTAGCTGGGATCGAAGCTACCCGCCTGTCCGAGTCAGCTGCTCGTTCGGGCTGTCCATAGAATCACGCACCGCCCAGACGGTAAAGCCAACCAGGTACTGGCTGTTCTGCGCAATGTACTGAAGCTCCTGGCCCAGACTTGGTAAATTAGCATAGAATCCGTGCGTCAAAACCGCTTCTCACTTGGTATAGCACGAAGCTGTATGACCTCCTCCCGTCTCGGTGATGATACCTTGTCTGCCATGTTTCTGCAGATACTGCACAAAGCCAGAGAGCACGTCGACATTGCTTGGCTTTCAGCTAGCGTCACCGCAGTGTAGCGGTAGACTCACTTGGTGACGCAGTCTGAGCCTGTGCCACTCCCGTCACTGTCGAGATACCCATGGCCATCGAGCAGAAGCAAAGAGGTATCTCCAGTGGCGGAGTCAGCGACGCTCAACAACGCGTCGTTGGTGCCACTCGACCATGTGCCCGCCGAGGCATAGTCGTTCCCCGGCAAAACTATGTATTGGGTTCTCGCTCCCGCCGAGCGAATGGCATTGACGGCTGCCTGGACCGTCGTTGCCCAAGAAGACATGTCCACGTCGTGAGGTTCGTTCATGATACCTCATTCAGTCAGCCGCGTCTCAAGTAGAGCACGGCACGCGACAGACCGAACATGACTTTGGGCTGGGAAGCATACTTGGCAGCCAGCAGACCCCACAAGCTGGCGAACTGTTCAGTCAGGTGGTTGACCGTTCGGAACAAGGCGAAGTTACCTCTGAATTGGTGGGGCCGCCTGATTGTCCGATTATTTGCCCGTTCCAGCGCTGAAAGTCGTCAGTGACGTCTCTCAGAAAGAGTTACAAGGGATTCACGGCGTAGTTGTGGATGTCAATCTCCACGTATGCTCCGGCGTCAAGGCACGCCTGTACAAGGGCGTCATATGTAGCAAAGTAGGACGAGTCGAAGGCAGTACTTGCGGCGTTGGAGCCTACAAGGTACTGCCAACCGACTGGCAGGCGGAACCTGAGACTCAGTCCGCAACTCCCCACATATTTTGTAGAGTGGTCTTTCCACGAAACAGCCGACGGTTGCTTACAGATTGACTCCCTGGGAGACGAAATGCTGTATCTGATCCGTGCTGGGACAGTCTGAAGTGCCTGAGTTGTCAGCTTGACGAGCCACCAGAAAATTAGTCACTTGCCAGATGATCCGTCGGTGGACATGCCGAAGTCGCAGCCCTGCCTCTTAGTCAACAAACCAACGCCGAGGGAAACAAGCGACTGACGGCCAGGTTGACCCCGGCCAGTCGAGGCAGACCGTGCTTGGCCGAGTGGCGGGTGGTCGGCAGAGCAGCAGCCATGCCCAGCATAGCAGTGAAGCCTAACAGCATAGCACGCATGACAGCGACAGGTGTCGAGGTGGACTTCAAAGCGGCACCGCTGCCAGTGGTGAGTCAAGTCTACAGGTAAGGTGATGATTGGGGTCAGCACTAATGGTCAATATATATCAGCTTGAACCTCCGAGAGGGTCCTGCTCGCCGCTAGAGCTGCCTGATGCCGCGCCGAAGACCGTACACCACAGCGAGGGATGGTCGAGGAGAGAAAGACAACCCTACGGGCGGGCCACTGCAGACCTCATCAACGCCGGTTGCGCACGGCCCACCGCCGTTCCCCGTGAAGAGACCTCGCCGGGCCATCCGACACATGTTTGACGTGCCCCCAAGTCGCGTTCCATTGCACCTCGGTGCCAGGTGCCAAGGCGATACAGGGGGACGCCACGCCGTCAACGGATGTCTATAACAATGGAGATCCGGGTCGAAGAGGGGCCGCGAGCCCCACGCCACACCGTCCTTTGTGCCTCGATGCTCTGAACCGTGGGTCCGCGCGAAAGTAGGCTGACGAGCTCGCACGATAGGGAATCGCCGTGATACATATCGCTACATATCTTCGTAAGGATCGTCCTCTGTCATACTGGTGATGAATAGCTGGTCGCCTGGACTCAAGGGCTGTATTGAGGTCGCGCCATCCATCATGATGGCCTGGACGCCACTGGGCGCCCAGAAGCTGTGGTGCTCACTTTTTTACGAGGGCGACCAGCTACCGAGTAGGCTGAGCCGTGTGAAAATGCCGAGTACGGTTGCCCCGGATACGAAGTCGGATTGACCAAGTTTTCGTCGAATTCGGTGTAACTCCGTTTTGCTCCACTTGGCATATCGTTATCTGACGCGAATGAGAGTGCTTGCGGCTCAAGATATTGCTCAGCGTATTGAAAGTTCGTTTGTTGCATCTGTGTGGACGCGTACTGTTGAGCTTGCGACATCGCGGTAAAAGGTGCCGAAGGCATATCCAGGTCTGCCATACAGGCGTCGAGCACTCGATCGAACCCGTCGAGCGGGAGTTGGCCGTCATTTAGGGCTGAGTCGAAGCTGGGCATGGGCATGACGGAATTCACCTCAATCGTCGGACCGAAGGGGGCTTGTGTGAACTCGGTTGGAGTCTGATAACTATCCGCCGGCAATTGTTGCACAAAGGTGGAGTACCGAGGGAGACCCGGCTCGACGTGTGAAGCTGGTGTCGCAAGTTCAGCAGCCGAGGCCAGCATTTGCATGGCGACATCCCCTGCGCCGTTCACTCCAGCTAAACTGGGCGCAACACCTTCGCCTTCGCCCTCTGCCACAGCGACCTCCGACGGCAGCACCGCGGTGTCTCGGCTGCTGTCTTCCGCCAGAAAGGCGGCATACGCATCGCCAACCACCGCATGTTCAGGCTGTGCGCCTGACGAATGTCTTTCAGGATCGTCTTCGGCATCTTCGCTGAACGATTGCTGAGGCTCGTCGGTGCTTTCGGGGGAAACGCGAGTTACGAATTCAGTATTCTCCCTCAAAGACTCTTGCGAGTCGGTATGACGACTGCTGACTGGAGACGTACTGGGCGTTCCTCGAGGAGCGTAGATGGCGGACGAGACGTCGCTTCTCGTGGGGGAAGGCGAAGAGAACTGACCGTCCCCCCGAGCGAGCATCGCTTCGTCGAATGCGGAAAGCGTGGGTGCAGCCTGGGAGAAGCTGCCCCAGTCAGTCACGCCGTAAGCGCCCGCCGAGTAGAGCTTCGAGTTGAACGAGTCATGCGAAGCACTGGTGGTGACCGTTGTTGCCATTCTTCTCTGCGTCGATGAGGCCGACTTTTGATAGCCGGACTTTGCTTAATCTGAGGGCGATTTCAGTGTCACCTTGCTTGCTGTGACAATAGCACTACGAGCCGTCATGCGGTGACCAAATACCCACGCCTCCCTCTCTGACGTCTGACTTACCAACGCTCATCGTGGCGCTACATCCATTCAGCTGAACGGGTTGTTGCAAGTGTCAGGCAAGGTCTCCTTTCATCTCACCTCTTCGCCAGTCGTGTCATCGCTCGCATCAAGGGAGCCCCGTGGCCATCGTAGCGTTTTACGCCCTATGCATTGCATGATCGTGTGTGATGGCGTGAAGTCATCCTCGTGATTCTGTTTGATATACTTCGACTGATACACGTTGCTCGTTGGGTTGCTGATACAAGTCGTCTGGCTCACTTCTGTTTGGCCGCTGCCCCATCCTTCCGCTCGCGCTGTGCCGGCGTTTCGATTTTCTCGGTCTCACTTCTTGAGGTCTCATCTCCGTCAAAGGCTTCGCCTATGCTGCCGGTGTCGCTCTGATCATCGGCGCCCTGCTCGAGCAGTAGCTCCTGCTCGAGCACCTCTCCTGCCCCATCTGTGTCCCCTTCGTTCACCTTGCTTTCCAGCTTCTTGGCCGCTGCGTCCGCGCGGTCCTTCCGCTTCTTATGCCGAAGCTTTCTGGCGTTCTTCCGTTCTTCCGTACCGCTGACCAGCTCATTCCAGGTGGCGACGATGCTGCGACGCTCCTCGAGACTGACGCGCTCCGCTTCAAAGTCCGAAAGCTTCTCGCGAGAAGGACGAAGGGCATGTCGTGGCTGACCAGCCATGAACTGTCGGAAGTTCTGCCAGCTGCCATGGAGAGGCAGAGCCATTGCACCCATGATGCCTGCAGCGGGTCGAGCATTGACATTGACCCCTGGTATTCAGCTACTGAGTCGACGGTATGAGGGGTTGCGCACAGCTCCTTCCCATCCCCTTGAGCGCGCCGACAAACCCCTCTTTCTTGCCTCCTTGGATAGGCTCGGTGACCAAACCTGTGATACCGTCCCACCAGCCGTAGGCCACACCCTTCGCACCCTCTTTCACGCCAGACGTGAAACCTGTGACGGGTGCTCTTTCACGTCGCTCTGAGCCCAATAGCTTGGGCACTGCGTCGAAGCCCTCGTGCAAGCCGCCAAAGGCATCAACGATATCTGAGAAATCAGCTACGGGCGGAACTTCTACAGCAGGGAGACCCACTTTGCGGGATAGCAGCAGCCAGGGTTGTCGCGCCTCGAGGCTGACATGTCAGCTTTGTTTTGTCTGAATAGCCGATCTGACCCTATCCCACGCCAGTTGTTGAAACGCCTTGTACATGTTCACAGAGAACGGAAACGATGTCGGCATCAAACCGGCGGTCAGTCGTCTAGATCGGCTGAAGTATTCGCGAGTGCGCAGCAGGCCCAGCTCCTTGTATTCCAGCTTGCCTTCCTTGACCAAGACTCCGGCTACCGCAGCTGAGAGCTTGAGACAATACTTGCTAGATCGCCAACAGGCTGCATGGTCGGGTAACACGTCGCACCTGCTTGTCAGCGAGACACCATGCCATGCGATGGGCGACTAACTGCATGTTGTGCAGCGGAAGACTCCTGTGGAAGGATGTGACACCTTTGGCTTCGCCATCCTCAGACCGGATCTGTTCTCCCATCTTCCCGGCGGCTGCCTTAGCTTCTGGTGACACGGCAAACTTGATGGCGTCCGCCAAGTTATCGACGGTGAGCTGCTTTTGTGGTATGGGCTCCGGTCCTCCCCCCGCGCGATGTATCATTTCGCCCCAGAACCTCTTAGTCAGCGGTCGTGTTGGAGGGGACGTCCAGCCACTGATCCACTCACTTTTGATCACCAAAGAAGGGGACCACGATTGTAGGAAGACCGTTTCGAAGACCGATCGCTGTGGTTCCGGCTCCTCCATGATGGCATACGGCTGTGACTCTGCCTTCGGCAAACAGCCAGTCATGCGGGACCGCACCTGATCTCAGCACGATGCAGGTTGTGAGCGAATATGTGTCACCTTGCAGAATGAAGACTTCGGCTGGCACGTCTACTCCTCCGAGGCCACCCCAACCGGCGCTGACGAGCGCACGGACTCCTGCCTTCTTTACGGCTGCCATGATCGTCTCTTCCTGGATCAGACCCCCGTCATGGACTCGAGACCTGACCTACCTGTCATTGCCTTGGAATCCTCGACGACTACAGATCCGAAGCTGACGGGTTAATTCAAACCGATGAGACATGATAGCTATTTACCCAATATAGATAGGCGGCTCGCCCTTCTTCAGAAACTCGGCGAGATCCTTGTCTGGCTCAAAGCCAGTGCTACCTTCGAGAAAGTAAAATCCGCTGATATCTGTATGATTAGCTTCTTCCACCCAGTTGTAAAGTGAGCTTTACCGATGTTGCGAGCCCAGTCTTTGGGCTTGGGAATGAGACCTTCACTCCAGCAGTACGTCCACGGGACGCCCGAGCTTGACAGGAGCGTGGACCCCGCTGTCATATTGAGGGGCTCGAGACCCAAGCGAGTGGTTCTGAAGGCGTTGATGATGTCGCCCAAGCCCTGCCAAGTCCTGTACGTTAGGTATCCTTCGCGAAGGGTTTAGCTAGCTCACAAGAGATCCGCTGCCCGGTAGCTCAGGTAGTTCGCAGCCGAAGCTTCGGTATTGGACTGCTTGATGTTGACGAGAGGGTGCTTGAAGTATTTTGTCATGGTCCACGGCATGGCTACAATCAGTTCAGAGCCTTGCAATTGGCAATCACGTACTAAACGACATCATCAGCGGCACTCCCAGTGCTTCTGCAATGTGTATGTGAGCAAAAGCTGGCGGATTGCTGATGATTGCGTCGACGGCGAAAGGTTTGCCAGACACAGGATCAGGATGAAAGGTCGACTCCCAGAAGCCGTCCAGCATGACGGCTGTCATACGCCGCTTGTCGCCTACGTCTCCATTCTTGAGCGTTTCCATGGCGGGAAGCAAACCCGGATCTTGAAATCAGAACTGAGTCTGCCAGAGACTGATGCAGGCTCACTTCGGACCATATAGGACATGAGAGACTTGGGATCGCCGCCTGTGTCGAAGAACTCCAGTCGTCCTTCTAGCTCGACACCATGCTTCCCTTTCTTCCCCTTGAGCTTTTTGTTTTCGCCCAAGACAAAGTCGCGAAAGTCAGGATGCGTCGCAATGCGCACGCGATGCGAGTGCAGCTCGATGAGCTTGAGTGCCAGCGAGAGGTACGGCTGTACATCGCCTAGAGATCAGCTCGCGTTCCCAAGGCTGTGTGCATACCGACCTCTGGACCCAACGATGAAGACGACGATGTTCAACGGCGGACAGTCGAGTGCCTCCAAAGGATCAAGCACTGATGACGAGGCCGAGGTCACGTCCTTCGGCAGCTTTCCCAAAGCCTTGTTGAGGTTGACCCAGACATTGATCGTGCCATCTTCGTCCAGCTCAGCGCGAGAAGCCAAGTCAGGCCTGTCTTCTTCGTCTGGGATCTCATCTAGTAACTCAGTCTCGGAGACGGAGCCAGGAAGAAGCCACATACCCAGTTCTGGACCGATCTCTACTTTACCCAATACGGCTTTCTTGAACTTGGCCCATTTCTCACCCTCCTTCTTCGCCTTTGCTGCTTCGGCAGCGGTGGACTTTGTGCTCGTCGCACCGGCTTGAGGCTGGTCTGCTGCAGCGGACATCGGAGGATCAGCCGCCGCCGGCTCGTCTGGATTGGCAGTGACGAAGTCGTGCTCGAGGTAACTGCCCCTTCGTCGAGGAACAGGCTGTACAGCGTCCTTGACCTTGTCTGCCAACTGCTGAGCCTCGCCAGACGACAGCTCGGCGGCGGCGCCGGATTCTTGTCCGTGCTCAGATGTCGATGTCATCTTCGAGTGGTCTGGTCTGGACAAATTGGGGCGGTATGATTCGCGGGGGAAGTGTCAATGATGCAAAGGTCAGGTCATCTCTTTGCTCGTAGTGCTGTGGGGTCGGTATGGGCTGTTGGCCACCCACACCTCTTACATTGCTTCGTTTGACCTTGCCTCGTTGCAATGACGACGATGACAGCATCAGCGCCGGCTTGGAATCCACGTGATCTTCGGATCCGAGAGCGTTTGAGATTTGATCCCGCTTCTCTCGGCCAGCAAAAGTCGTCGCTTTGCCTTCAATACGAAGTTCACCGTTCGCCGTCACGTCAAGCCTTCAATATTTCAGATAAGCCGCCAAGATGGTGAGAATATCCGTCTCTATCTACCGAGAGGAGAGCTGACCATAGTCTGCCCCGCGTGTCATAGCAGAAATGGTCGTCACCGGTATACGTATACTGGGCAAGGCGACCGCCGCCGCCGGCCAGCAGGCAGTGAGGAGTGAGTACAGCCTTCGTACCGCCTTGGGCATGCAGCTGAGCAGCAGACTTCAAGCACAAGCCTGAAGGCGCACCATCCGCCGGACCAGTCGGTACCGGCTCTTCATCAAAATCTGCCCTGTCGAACCAAATGCAAATGAGCTTGGAAGAGGCGCACCTGATCTTGAATTCGAAACCGCAAGACGCGATGGAAAACATCATCAAGGTGAGATCAGCCTTTACCCAATTATTTTTCATGCCGGGGTGGGAGGCACAGGCTGATCGTTTCCAGAACTACGAACGGATATTCGCCGCCAACGGGCCTCCACCCGAACCGACACCCTCGACATCTGCTTCGGGCTCAGCACAAGCGGCTGCTCGGAGACCAAAAGGCCCGACACATTCGCATTATCTTCAGTCAAAGGTGTACCGAGCGCTGGAGCGTATAAAAGCAGAAAGAGGGGAAGAGGGAGGAAGTCCCGGGGCGGGCTTGGAAGGAGCGGCGACGGCTGGACAGGCGGCAAATCCTGCTGCTACGGCTGCAGCACCAGGGGCTACCGGGGCACCGCCGCCAGGAAGCTGAGTCGTCGTAGCGTGCAGGGCTTGGGTGTATGGCTGGCATCATCATATATTTTGCATCACTTCTCTCTCTGTCTGATCATGGGATCGACCATTGATATGTCCACGTACTCAAGCTTACCCTGCCTGTGTCTGCGACGTGATCAGACCCAAGACATATGCATGTACAACACTACACAGTGGATATCAGGGAGAAGAAGATGATAAGATATGTTGATACAGTGAATCGAACGTCAAAAGCGTAAAATGTGTGATACTCGCCAGGCTAATTGGTCTCGTCCTCTTTTACAGCGGGGGCAACCGCGGGAGCCGCGGTAGTGGTTGGGGCAGCCGCTGCTGCCGCTCGTCCTCTTGCTGCCCTCGGCGCGATCACGCGAAGTCTCTTGCGGTCCTCAGGTGCAACGTGCACTGGTGGCTCTGGATGCACATCGAAGCCCGCCAGCGTGAGGTCGTAATTGATGCCTGCAAAGTCAGCCTGCTGCATGACCATTGCATTGAAGGCGAGGTTCCAGGCGCAAGGATGACTCACGTAGCCAGGTAGCCACATCTTTGACTTCGACCTTTTTGCTCTTGCGATGCTTGGCAAGGCGCAGACCACCTCGGGCAATGTCCTCTATGAGGAGTTCGCCTACTTCACCGAGCAGCTGATGATTAGCCTCGGATACAAAGAGTCTTGGTCTCGCTCACATCCACAATCCCCTCTTCGATTTCGATTCCCGGTGCATCCTCGTTCACAAAGTCCCGGACCTTCCGCTTCCGCCTCGACTCGTCTGACTCTGGCGGAGGTACGTATGGACGCGGCGCTGGAGGGGGAGCGGGAGCTTGGGCGGGGGGAGCAGCAGCAGTCGTCGTGGCTGTCCCTTGAGATCTCTCTATTCCTGGTCAACTTAAAATCAATCAAAGGTAGGATCACGGACGGGCTTGCTGCGCAGCCAGCGCGGTCGTGTACTTGTTGAGCTGCTGATGATAATTCAGGGAGATCTGATACCGGTGCTTCAAATCCGGCCGGTCGGGCTGTCACAGTCAGCGAGGTGACTCCAGACGACACCCGATGTAATTCTCACTTGGCTGAAGAGCGCTTCTCTGCCAGCTGGGCTTGCCTTGAGTATACTCTGCAGCTCGGTCACACTCAGAAGTTCCCTCGGCGGGATGGGTCGGGGGAACGGTACCATCGCGCCGTTCGGTCCGGGGACCATCACAAGGGCATTGACTGGCGGGACTGCGTTGCCGTTCGACGAAGGGGGTCTCGGACCAGGAGTCGATGGACCGGTATTTGGTCCTGCACCCGAAGTTTGCCCAGCGGGTCTTTGTGGTCGTGGGGCGGTCGCGTTCGCCCCTCCCGGCGTTTGAGCAGAAGGTTGACCAGCGGTGGGCACCTTGGCAGCAGAAGCCTGGTTGGGCGATGCGCTCTTCTTCAGCCTTCCTTCCTGCGTGCCGTTCTTGATAGCCTCTTCGAGCTTAGCCCTGCTAAGCAGGGGCGGCCCGCCGTTCAGGGGAAGCGTGGGGTTGAGTCGGTCGGGAATGGCCTCGAGGAGTGGGTTCGGCCTCGACTGGACCACACACCAGGAGGAAATGGCGCTAGCTTGGTTCGCGATCAAAGCGCGGATCTGGGCATAAATACAACGTCGGATTGGTAGCATGACGGGTCGTGAAGAGCACGAGGCGGCGGGAGGAGGATGATTATGGAATGTGGCGGAGAGATGGATATCTTTCTCGACATACCTGAGCCAAAGAGTTGGCGGCGAGCTTTCCTTCTCTCTCCATCACGAAGAAGCTTGGGATATTCCTAAAGACCCCTTCGAGCTGGGCGGTGGCGGACCGCGGTGGCGGTCCCGCTGACGGCGTCGCTGTTCCACTGGCGCCCCCTGCGCCTGCGCCGCCGCCGCCAGGAGCGGGCGAGGAAGCTGCCGACGACATGATAAGAGATGGTGAGATACAAATCAGAAAGCGGTCGCCTTAAGAGTTGACATCAGCGCTCTGTATTCGTGTCTCGGAGCCGACACACCAACTCGATTTGATTCCGTCTCGAACGCTCGGACCTCGGAAGTCCGGATTGCAGATGGTGTCGAAGCAACACAACATGACATGGCGAGCGATGGCCAACATGACCACCTACCTCAGCCAGAGCTGGCAGATCGAGTCGTCAGGACCACATTTGAGGCGTACGAAAAGCTGCCGAAACATGGCAAACCCATCACTCGGACGAATGGGGTTCCCGAATGGACGATCCTCGCGAGCATTTCCGTGGTGATATCCAGCGAGCCGGATCCGAACAGCATCAACGGTGCAAGACACACCCAACAAGAGAAACAGGTTAAGCAGGATGCACATGGCTCAGAGCGGATCGTACCTGTCGCTCTTGGGAGCGGAGTCAAGGTCTTGCCGTTCGTCAAGCTACCCCCGGCAGGAGATACGGTACACGACTGTCACGCCGAGGTCCTTGCTCGAAGAGGATTCTGCAGGTGGATACTGCAACAAGCTACGTCGATAGCCAAAGGGCAGCCACATGCGGGTGTGCTGGAATGGATTCCAGCAACCCAGAAGTTCTCCCTAAAGCCTGGCGTACAGCTCTGGCTCTACGTCTCCGCTCTACCGGTAAGGGCTCCCGTTACGCACGAACATACCGGCTCATGACAGTGTGGTGATGCATCTACACTCCATACTGCCGCCTTCCAGCCAACAGAAATGGCCGCGCTCAAATCGGCCAGCGAGTCATCTCCCCTTAAAGAAACGGGACCGTCAACCAGTCGAGGGCGGAACGGCTACTCTTCTTTTGGAGCCTTGCGCACCAAACCTGGCAGGACAGACTCTCCACCAACGATCAGCATGTCGTGCTCGGACAAGATCGCATCTTGGTCTGTACTGGGCTTGCAAGGTGCCCTCTTGAGTGATCTGTTCGAACCGATATACCTCGACCACATCGTCATTGGCGGTGCGCTCGAGCCTCCGCTCCATATGCCTGATGGCCAGGAAGTTAACCGAGGCGAGTGGCGGGAAGCCATGCTTCGCGAGGCTGAGCGCGCATGCTTCGGGCGTCTAGCTGATCTCGACGGTGAGTGGAGAGAGTCATTTGAGCGAGACGCATTGTGCTGACCCCGAAGGCCGTCTCCCCTCTCCATTCGGCCTTCATCGACCTTCCATACACCTGACGTCGGTCGAATTTGCATACAGCAAGGCGTCAATGACTAGCGATATGGACGGAGCAGTCGAGCCTGTCACGAGCCCGAAATGCTTACTGGGTGTTCGCGACATGGTGCCCGAAATTTTGCTCAATGGCGCTCGACAGGGAGTTGTGTGGAGACCGCCAGGTCTCGTGGCCATCGTCGAAAAGGCGAGATCGGCAGTGTGTAAGCTGGAGCTGTTGCGCTCTTTCTTGACGCTGCGTGAGGCAATACGAGCTGCAACTGACCCGGAGGCGAGGTGAGATCCCATCGTTATGGAGCGCGCGGGGCTTATATCCCAGCTCGAGCCAAGGGACCTTGCACGATCTCAAACATACATCAGGGGGTGGTGTCGCCTACCAAGCGGCCAAAAGACTGCTTCGGGGTGTGCCTGTACCAGGCGAAGGTGTTGTCACGGGGGCCTTCGAGCGATGCGAAGGGGTCAAGGTGACATCCGTCGCCTCCCTGGGTGATGACGAGCCCGAGCCGCCTTTTGCAGGTTGGCTGGTGAGCGGGGAGCCGTTTGAGAGGTTCAACAGAGACGGTCATTTCGTCGGTTGATATCGTCCTCTATGCATGCACCTTAGGACGGTCCATGCATGAATTTGCCCAGAATACCACTGTAACCACTGATCGAACATGCCAGGCCGAAACTCGGCGGTGGAGTGCCACTTTGCCACTTTGCCTTCTCGGCCTTCCCCTGACGTTGACGTCGTGCTGCATCGAGTTGCCATCTCCTTTCTACTCTCTCTCCATTCTCCAACCTACACATCGTCCTAGACACAGCAGTCGATTCAGACCAACGAGTAGTGGCAGCTGGATCGTATCATCCACACATCATCCATCAAAACCTCGCAAACTCGGACATCAGAAGCATTCCTCAACAACATGGTGGGTGTCCCTTCGTCGGTCTCGTGCGCCACTCAGTTCCGAACTCATCATGATCACCGGGTCGAAAGGAGCGGTCGACAGTGCTGACTACCAGTCTGACTGGGACAAACCTATCATCATCGGTCAGAAGCACTCGCGGCCCGCAGTGACCAAAGGCTCCGCACTGAACAGTTTGTCCCTCCAGCCCCGGAAAGGCGCCGGCGGGAGGCTGATCACACAGTCGCTCAGAGGTCAGGTTCGGCGATCGAGACCAACGTCAAGGGTCGTGGTCAGGCCAGAGGGCGTAAGTCTTAGATCGGAAGCGCTGGGAGGTATGTGCAGCTAGCTGACCTTTCCAGCCGAGGACCATTCGCGCATAGCCAGGCTTGCGGAAGAGGATGCCCCGAAACCACCGCCGACCGTGGGCGCAGTGTCAGTGTCGTGTTGCTTTGGTCGGAGATTGGGGGCTGACAGACACAGAGTCGGCAGGGCCGTGTCGGAAGGTCGTATGAAGAAGACCAAACCTGACGGGAAAGCCATGACTCAGAAAGATCTCGCTGTTGCTGTCAACGCCAAGCCGTCCGATGTGAGCATCCGCGAACCGCATCCATAAGAAGTTCGTGTGTTGACGGTAGATTGCCGAGATCGAGTCGGGCAAAGCAAAGCCTGATCAGGTACTGCTGGGGAAGCTGGAACGCGTACTCGGCGTAAAGTTGCGCGGTGCGGAAAGTGGGATCGGACAGCCTCTGCACGGGCCCAAGAAGAAGTAGGAGGAGAGAAGCAAGGGGAGAGCATCGCATCCGCAAAGAAGGATCGCGCTACATATGCATGATGCTGTAAATCCCTAGAACTCCACAGAACCGGCTCAATCCTCGTCCATCTCCTCGTCCTCGGCGCCATTTGCTTCTGGACCCTCTACGTCTGAAGACCCTGGTATGGGTCCTGACGGTGCCACAGGCGACTCGACCTCGCCTCTGCCTCCCGCTATACTTCGTCTGCCGCTCCTCGTTGTCAAACTATGCGGTGTGCTCGGCCCGTTCTTCCCTCCTGGCACTTTCGACACACCCTCAGTCGACGACGCTGCCGATTCGGGCGGACCCTCCGTGGCGGCGTTGACAGGTTTTGCCCTGACACTCGTCTTTGCATGCGTGTTAGGTGGCTTCTTGACGATCGCACCGGGAAACAAGGGGTTCGTCGAGGCTTGTAGCGGTGGCAGATCTGATTCGGCCAGACCGGAAGGAGCGTCAGAATGAAGGTCGTGCTCGTCCATCGATTCTAGCCGGTCAGCTTGCAAGAAATCATTCACGAAGATTCTAACTGACGTTTTTGTTTTCTCCGCTCGAGAGCTTCTGAAATGAGTATAGGCATCGGGACGACGTCTGGGCATTAGCTCGGACTCGGCGCACTGTGTAGCTATAGAGTCGGCCGATCGGTGGGTCAGAGAGAAGATTATTGTAGTCTCGTCTTGCTCCTGTTGGAGTATCGGAGGGTTGAAGATACGTTTGAATCATCATGGTTGGCGCCCGTAAAGGCTGGGAGAGCAGGAAAGAGGAAAAAAAGGAGGGGAACATCACTCACCTCTGAGAAAGTCAAACTCTTCTGACCGAGCAACGACAGCCGCCATATCTTTATAATTGACGATCCGCCGCTTGTCCAGTCGAGCCTTCGTATATCCCTCCTCCATAAAATGCTTTATAAAGTACTCCTTCTCCCGTCAGCCGAACGCCCTCTCGAGCCACAGGAAAGAGGAGGGACTGACAGTCGCTACGGCCACCATGAACGTCGCTTCGCCCGTCATCATATCGAGGTCCTTGTCGGCCTTGACGATCCGCTTGATGCGCGAGATGGGAAAAATGGTAGTCCCTGGTCGCTTCTCCGCCAAGGATTGGCGTTGCTTGATGATCCGCTTCTTCTTTTCTTTGGGCGCTGGTCGTCAATACCCGTAGCTCTGGCTAGGATCTATCTATACGTGGGAAGCAGCGGACAGCTCCATGTGAGATGGGAGATGTGATTGACGGGAACGCCTTGAATGTACACACCTGCGTCTTCCTCTTCCTGCTCGGGCTCTTGGTCGTGCTCATGCTCGGGCTCGGGCTCCTCTTCCCCTTCGTCCTCCAGATCCGGGTCCACCTCCATGGGCGGAGCGAGAATCGCCCCTGTTGGAATTGTCAAATCTGTCTCCCACGGCGGGCGTTCGTACTCGACCTGCATGGCGGGGGTGGAGATGGTGAGTATGGAATCGAGCGACAAAAGATAGAAAGATAGGTAGACACAGAAAGAGCAAGAAAGCTAGAGGATATAGGAAGACGTCGAAACGCGACGCGTGAAGGTGGATCTCGGCTCATTAGTGGCAAAGTGGCACTTTACGTGCTCAGTCATGCAGAAGGAAACCATGCAAGGATATACAATGCGAGTACTACATGATTACAACCAGGCACAATGCGGATACCGCTCGAACATGCTCAAGCCTGTATGGCAGCGCCCGTGATCTGTATCTTTGGCAAGCCCCCGTCGACCGCCGGGCCCACAGTCAACGTTGCAGTACCGGGTGGCCCGCCTACACTACCCGCAGCAGCCAGAGCGGCTTGCGCTGCCTGTGCCGCCTGACCTTGGAATATAACATTCTGTCCGTCGGGACGCTTGCGAGCCGCCAACGCCTTGATGAACATCTCGCCCACTTGTGCCGAGGTGTAAATGTCCATCGCAGTCCGCCATATGCCCTCGACCTGGCCACCGAGCCAAGTCGTCTTGGCTGGGCCGCTCGCCACTGCGTTGGAAGCTGTGGCCGCTGCACCGCTCGTATTACCGTTCGCTTGCTTCTGACCGGACTTCTGCGCATTGGCGGCCCATGTAGTCGATACGCCAGAGCCTAAACGACGGAAAGACATGCCGGCCAGGCCGATCAATTCGGACATCTCCCTTCGCCCCGCCTCGTCATCCTTGATGCCCTCGTTGAGATCCTCAATGACGGGCCGCTCTACTACTTTGGGCTTCTTGGCAGGTTTGGGCGGAGGAACCTTGTCAGGTCGATGGACACGCTGCCACTCGAGGTAGAGGACATCGTACGGTTGGGATCGCCCTTCGACAGCACGCTTCGCTCCTACCGTGTGCGTCTTGCAGGTCAACGAGCGTGAACACGGTACATTGCGATCATTAATGACACCGCACTGCTTGTCGAGATTGATGGGCTCGGATGCTGAAAATCAGCGCAATGCTCAGTACCCATGCGCACGATCACTTACCCCTCATGCGCTTCCTCTCCGCGATAGCAGCCTTCTCCTGTTCCTTGGCAGCCCGCTTGGCCGCCTTCTCTTTCTCCTTTTTCAATCGCTTGATCTCAGACTTTTTCAGGCCCTTGTACTCGGGATTGCCAGCAGGCGGTATCTCGCCCAAGGGGATCTTTGCACGTTTCTTTGGCGGGGAGATATCAGAATCTGGTCGTAAGCAAGTGCATCAGGGGAAGAGACCAAGGGCACTTACCTTCCGAAGCACGGCGCTTTTTCTCCCCCTTGGTAGCCTTCTCACTCTTGACCTTGACACCCAAAGGCGCCCCATCAAGGATATGCGCACAGCGCTTCTGGTGCTCCCCCATCGACCAAGCCATGACGACCTTCTGACACCGATCACATGCGCGCAATTGTCGACTCGGGTCTGTGGTTTGTGATTTGAGTGGCTGGGAGCCGAACATGGGCATGTCGCGCATGGGGAGCAAGTCGGCCGGCGGCCGAGGAGGCGACGAGGTCATGGGTGGTGGAGGAGGTGATGGGGTGAAGGTGAAGGGAGGGCGGGGCGACCCCGAGAGCGATTTAAGCTTGAGCGGCATGTCGAGTGCCGGTATGAGATTTGGAAGAGAGGTCGAGGTGAGCTGCTAGAGATGTAAAGGCGGCTGTTGGGATTGGCTCAAGCTGGGTTGATAGAGAAGGCCGAAACGCCAAAGCGATGCCTGACGGAGGTGGCGATCGGCGCAAGAGACGCAGTCGACTTGCCAGTCTGTCGTTGATGGATGTGTGCGAAGTTTGGGTCGAATCAGGAGGTGGCAACTCGCCAAGCAATCGATCAGGCTAGTATATGGCAACGTTTAGCCCAGTATGGCTGATCAGCATTACACAGGCGACGACAAGAACGATAAAGGCCCAAAGGGGGTGATCGCGTGGTTCTCGCGTGGTTGACCCTGTCTCCGCTGACCGGATCTAAAGCTTTCCGAGCTGTCCGCTTTTTTCCCATCACCACATCACCATCAAAAGTTGGGTACGGGGATGCATGTATGCACGTCCTGATCGACAGGACTGGTTGCAGAAGAGTTTATGTACTGCTTCTGTCTTTGACGCCCTTGAGGGTCTGTCAGTTCGGGCGGGCGTTGTCCGAGTGTCCGAGTGTCGTCCAGGCGTGGGTTTGCGCCCAAAAGCGGCCATGCGGCAGGTAACGAGTGCGAGAATCCTTTAGGTCACTACCCACACCTGGTCCGTACTCTTCAAGTGTACTTATAACCTCCCAGTCTCCTCGTTCCTCGTTTGTTTCTTTCTTCGAAGCCGCTTACCTGTCGTATAATCCCCCTTCACATCCGCTCAACCCGCCCAGCCCACAATGCACTCCACCTGGCTCTTCCCGCTCGTAGCGGCTACCATCGCCAAGGCGGCAATCACAATCACCTACCCAGACAACGACACCATCTGGTAAGCCCAGCCCCTCTAGTGTGCGGGCGCACGAGCACCCCAGGTCTTTCGAGGTTACATTATGGAGGACACTGACGACAGGTATACCAACAACACGGTCAGCCTCAACTGGACCACCTCGGCTCCCGACTCTGACACATACCTCTTCCGCGCCCTGCTGAGCAACTCGGACCCGTCCATTCTTGCGGGCACGACAGACATTGCCGACTCGAGGAACGCCTCGACGGAGCATGTCAAGATCCTCCTCCCGCAGTTGACGCCGGGGTGCGTCTCTCCACCATGTCGAAAACGAGTTATGACTGACGAGCAGCTCCGGCTACGTGGTGACGTTTGTGAACACTTCCAACGAGGCCCAAGTGTTCGCTACCAGCGCGGCGTTCCAGATCCAGGCGGGCATTGGTAAGCTGCCTATACCCAGATGTTAGCTAACTTGCCAGTCCCCAGTCAGACCACTACTTCGGCCTCTGCTACCTCCTCTGCGAGCGCCAACATTCCCAACGGCCAGTCGTCCAAGTCGTGAGCTGCATCCATGGACCTGAAGTCCCGGGGCTGGACTAAACGCACAGAGATTTCCCTTCCGCCTCGATCGCTTCGGCCAGTGCCTCGGCCAGCGCAGGAGCCGCCGTCAAAGCTTTAGACATCAAGCGAGATGCTCTGTCGGTCGGCGTGTCGGCCTTGCTCGCTGTGGCCGGGGGTGCCCTGCTGCTTTGATCGTCTGAAACGACCTGCTTCTCCTGGACAATTAATTGGTTCTTACATTACGACCGACCGTCAGTAATTATGCATGACACGCTTTCCCCGGCCTCGACGTCGTCAGTAATGTCAGTCACCAGACACACAAGCCAGTGAGACGGTCGTGCATGGTACATGTAGAAAGCTCCTCAAAAACCTCATCACAACCCTTATGCGGCGTGCTTGGTCTTGCGGGCCTGCAGCTTCCTCCAGTAGAACTTGTGGTCAGCCAAGATCGACCAACCATAAACAAGAACTCACGTCAAGCTCCTTGCCCTCGAGGATGTAACCGTCCGCACGTCCACTCTGTCCCGGCCGGCTGGTCAAGATGGCCAAAAGACGTCCAGCCTTGAACTGCTGCTCAAGCAAGGGGTCGATCTTGGCGTCCTTCTTGCGCTCCTCGATGACTCGCTTGACGTGGTTCGACTGCTTCTTCTCCTCGGTCTCGACGGCAGCGGCAGGGGTCTTGGCACCGCGGACGATGGGCTGGGCGTAGTGGGCCTCGTACCATTGACGGAAGGGGGTGGCGTCGACGTCGACAACGCAAGACTTGACGAGAGTCTGGGTTCGGAGAAGCTCGTTGTTCGAGGCGTTGTAGCGCTAAAGGTCAGCATATGTTCGTGCGAGACATGCATGGATGAGTGTCGGGTATAGTCACGAGACCGGGATGGTGTAGCACGACGACTCACGACCTGGATCAGACGGGTCTTCCTGGTGACGTGCTCAGAGCCCCAAGCAAAGTTGCCGGTGTCGAGGCGGAGGGCACGGTACTTGGTGTTACCACCTCGGGTTCGGACGGTGTGAATTCGCTTCGAAGAGTCGAGCTTGGTCATGGCGGGCTGACGGCCGAGCTCGAACTTTCTCTTCTTGCGGCTGACCTGTCAGCATTGATCCTTCATTGTGACCCCAATCTCCATTCTCCAACTCCCTCCCCATCCAGCATTTCGACACATTGATGATTGATTGGAAGTGCACTCACTAGTGCGCCCGGCGGGCGCCGGAGGCGGAGCGCTTGTGGCGCGAGTCACGAGCAATACCCATCCTGACAATCAGCACGACGGCCCATAATCTTCTCGTCGGCCCAACAGTCGCCAACACCAGACAGGCAGTTGTCGAAAATCCTTTCAATCCTTCCTCGCACAATCCCTCGCAACACTGCTCTCGAGTCGCTCCCTCGTACAATCCGTCTCCTTGTCTGCCTGATCTGCCTGCCTGGTGTCGCGACTGAGGTCCTGTGGATGGGTTACGGCGGGACAGCACTCACTTGAACGGTTGAAGAAGGAAAACTCGTCTGTCGCAACAACTAGACCTACCAGGAGCGGAGGGGGGTGGGCTGGGAGTCGCGGCGAAGCTCAAATCACCGAATACGGCTCAACGTGGCACAAGGGTTTTTCGCCGTTAACGCCGATGAAGGCTTTTCGGCGATCGTTAAATCCGACAGAGTCGATCCGCTATGCATCACACATCCATGACCGCTCCCCATTTCCCAATCTCACCAGCAGCACCTTTCATCCCACTCTCATCCCACCACCCTCGAACAAAGCCGTAGCCCTCGACATACATGCCAGCCACTTCGCTGAACACCTTCTTCATCTTGCTCACATACACCTTGACCGACGCGTGCAGCTTTTGCCCCTCTGCGCTCGGCTGATCATCAAGGACGGAGAGAAGAAGCAGCAGGACTTCCCCGACAGCACTGACATATGCGTGCGCAGCACGCCAGTCTACCTCACCTTCCGAGCTCGGATGCGAGAGCTGGAGAGACTGACCGTCTGCCAGCAGAGGAAGACGAGGGGACGATGCTGGGTATGTCGATTTGAGCACCTCACGTTCCACCACCAATGCCTCCAGAATGAGAGCGAGAGGAGAAAGGAGGATGACCGGACAGAGCAGGGCCGTCTCGCAAGGTGGCGTCGGGACCAGTCGGGCAGGAGGAATGAGGGAAGTAAGGGTGGCGATGAGCGTGATGTTCTCGCTGCAAGGGTGCAACTGGACAGTTCCCGCGGGAAAGGCGGTCAACCCTTTATCGACATCAGGTCGGGGCGCATGCGTGTGTCTGGTGGACGAGGGCGGATGGGTTTTGCTTCGCGGAGGCGGCACTTCGAGCGATCGACCATATTGGCCCGCCGAGCTGGGCTGCGGCGGATTGGGACTGACTGATGCTGATGCCTTGGTCCTGATAGGCTTGTTGCGCGCGTGGCGATCGATGATGACGTCCGCCTCGTCCGCCGAGTTTGCTGACGCGCCGTGATGATCATGCACCGAGGGCTTCCTAACTCGCTCGGCGAATACCTCTGGAGTCGTATCGCTCGACGTGCGACTGTGCTTTCGCACGCCTGCTCGGCGAGTCAATGCCGCCTGCCGTGCGACTTTGGCAGAACCATTTGGCTCTCTCCCATTTGACACTGATGGAAGACGAGAGAGCGATCGATTTGTATCGGAGCTTAGGTCTTTCAGCAAATCTTTGGCCTTGCCCATATCGAGCCCTTGCAAACGCTTTGTGTCGATGGTGCTGCCCACTTGCCAGCCCTCTCCCGCTTCCGGCTCGTTCGGCACGGTGCCAAGAGGAACAGAAGGAGTTGACAGTGAATGCCGTTTCTGGTGGGTGGGATTAGGCGGCATGTGGTGGGCGGGGAGACGCCGATGACCGCTCATGAGATCCGAACGGGCGAGGGAGGACATGTCTGGCAGAGAAGGTATGAGACTCGAGTCGAGGATCAGGTCGAGGTTGGGTAGGCCGCCGCCCATGCTGGGCATCATACGGGGCATGGACGCTGGTTCTGGTCCCCGCATGAGCTGTGCGCGAGGAGCGCCTGCCGTGGGGGCTGAGCCGCCGACTCGGTGGTGTGAAGCCATGCCGTGTTGCCTCGACTTATGGGAAAGTGTATACCTTGGAAACACCAGGAGAGTATGTATGAGAAACTGCTATTCTGCTTGTGCTGTTACGTCCTTTGTCTTGCTCAGCTGCGCGCTGCGCGTCCTTGCAGATCGCGGTTGCTCCTTTCACATCGGTGTAGAGTCGGAGGCCGATGCCACTGCCACTGCCACTTGCCACACCGCGACGAGCAGCCTCCACCAGGAGCATTCGACGAAGACAACTCAAGACGTCTTGTTTGTTTTCAACTGCAAAGACGAACACGCTACGACCATGTCCACCTCGGGCCAGCTGGACGAGACGAAACGCAAGTTTATCCAAGAAGCAATCGCCAATGGCGTGCTGCTCTTTGGAGACTTTACGCTCAAATCGGGGCGGTGAGTCCCCTTCCTCACTTCGCTACCTCTCCACCTCTCAGCGAAGTACCTGTCGACCAGAGCTGAGCGTCACAGACAATCGCCATACTTCTTCAACGCGGGCCTGCTCCACTCGTCCTCCCTGCTCTACGCTACAGCCCAAGCCTACGCCAAGCTGCTCACCTCATCCCGCATTCCCGAATTCGACGTGCTCTTCGGCCCGGCGTACAAGGGGATCTCCTTGGCGGCCATCACGGCCGTCGAGCTGTTCCGGACTCACGGGCGGGACGTAGGGTTCGCATACAATAGGAAAGAAAAGAAAGACGTTAGTCCACCGGTACTTCCTCCTTCATCCCTCGGGGGCGCAGCGAAGGCATCCACCAGGAGCAAGAAGGCAAGGAAAGGGGGAAGGGCGGAGCTGACAACAGCACGGCGAAGGCGGTACGCTCGTCGGCGCACCCCTCAAAGGCCGCATAGTCATCATCGACGACGTCCTCACGCGGGGTACGGCCATCCGCGAGTCTCAAGCACTCATCGCTCAGCACCCCGAGGCGAAAATTGTCGGTGTGGTGCAGTTGGTGGACCGACAGGAGAAGGGCGCGGATACGGACAAGAGCGCTGTCCAGCAGCTCGAGCAGGAGTACGGGATCCCCATTGAGCCGATCATTGGGGTGAGGGATATCTTGGCGTATTTGAAGGAGCAGGGTGGCTACGAGGAGGAGCTCAAGCGGGTCGAGGCGTATACCAATGAGTTTGGTGCGGTCTGATCCACGACGAGCCGGCCAGCAAGCGTGGGGGAGATTGCTCGTCAGAGCAGACCATCAGAGACGGCGGGAGATCCTAGCGACGAGTATGGAGAGACAGGGACGCAGACTATACTATCGTCGCATGGTTGTTGTTCCACGAGGGCAGGCATACAATCACTAGAGCTACACTCGTGATGCTACACTACGCTACAGATCTACGCGTGCCCGCCCATCGTCTTGCCCCACGTCGCCAGCTCGGGTCCAAGCCCAGCACCACCCTCCTGTCGGAACCAACCTACAATCTCATGAGGGGTGAGCGCACAGCGGACTCTGTGAAAGCCAGGTCGACCACTGGGATTGGCAGCGGGCAGAAGCAGTCCGACCCTTTGCAAATGCTCAAAAGACTTTACGATCAGCGATGACTCCCTCATCGAACCACGCTTGATTGTTACAACTCACCATCCTGATAATGCCTACAGGCCATCGCGTCTTGCCACTGCCAACAAGCTTTGTACGTGAAAAGCGCAGATACTCCTCCTCGACCTGAACCAGGTTGAAGTCTTCCCGGCCGGCAAACGCAAGATGCTTCGAGATGATCAGAATTGCCAAGCACGGCTGAGGCAAGCCCTTGAGCTTGGAGAATGCCAGACCCCAGCCTGCCGATTCGATCTGTGATACGACAGACTCGAGCACAAGCTTCATGGGTAGAAAGTCGATTTTGTCAACCAAAACCAACGTTACCGGAGCAATCTGGGTGTCAATGCGAACACGAGCGGTTTAATCCGTCATTCCGGACTCACGAAAGGGCGATAGAGCAACCGGACGTCGGTTGTCAGGCTGGACAGGCGATCCAATTGCTTCACGAGCTTTGGATGTTCTAAAAGAGTCTGTTGTCAGCCGATGGCCAGCATTGGTCGGACGGAGGATCACCTCTATTGCAAATTGCCAGTCTCCTTCCCACTCCAAGAGCCGCCTCTCCTCTTTAGTCTTGCCAGCTCTAGCAGGCCGATCGGCACTCTCCCAGGGGACGAGAGCATCTCGGAGTACTTTCCGCCAGCCCAGTGATTCAGGAGACAAGGGGGAGATGACTCGATAGATCCGGTGGGAGAAACGAGACTTGACACGCTTCTCCAGGAGAAGCAGAGTGTCCTGAATGTAAGTTGTTCACTCTCGAGCTGACCAGAGTATGGAATTTACAACTCTGGATGTGATTCCAATGACTGCCACTCCCCGACCTGTCGTCTCAACAGGACCGGTTTTGATACTCTGCACGACATCCACTGCTCATGAGACTTGGCCTTGAATACAGAAGCGCTTACTGACGAAGGCAATACAGCAGCGCTTGACGGGCATGTTCGGTGAAAAGGTCAAACTCCTCAATAACGATAATTATGGCTCTCGGGGAGGGTGCTGTGAGAAGGGCGAGCAGATGCGATGGCAAGGTGGTTGGAGCATATTCCTGACGTCTGAGCTCGCTTCCCCAAAATGACCAGGACAATCACCTCCTCATCTCCTACAGGGCCATCGTCGTCTTCGCCATCGTCTGCCGCTGGTTTCGAGCCTTCTGCAGCGGCAATCTGACGTCCCATCTCCCTGATCGCCAGCCGGTCATTCGTTTGCGCGTGGCCGGACAGGCGAACTACGATTGGCTCGGCTTTCTTGTTGGCGTGCGGCATGAGCTCGAGGGCTCGAGCGATTGTCTGAATATCAGCATGCAATAGACGTCGGGGTGAACAGCTTACTCGGCTCTTGCCAGCGCCTCTCGGGCCTACCACGAGTGCGCTATTTCCCTCTCCACGCTCGACGGTGCCTTTTAACAGGTTGACGAGCCCTTGAAGCGCCTCGTTCGTCTCTTCGCCTGCGAATGGGCGACGATCTCCTGAAATGCGCCCCGTCAGAGTCTCAAGAATCGATAGGACGCGCCCTCGAGCTCCAGGAGGCAGCGGTGCCATCTGCAAGGCGGCGGCCTTCTCTTTACCGTTCAAGCCCACATCGTCGGGGAGCCGGACGCCGGCGTCTTCGGGCGGTATTGCAGTGTAAACGTCGACTCCCTCATCCGGTTCCTCGGACTCTATAGGCTCTTCGACTTCCACGGACTCGGCTTCATCATCCTCCACGATGCCACCGTACTCATCGACCACCTCTTCGTGCTTGCCATTGGCGACCACCTTGCCACTCCGCGTCAGCCTTGGCGCTTCCGCATCTCCCTTGTAGACAAAGTTTCTAGCCTCCCTCTGCGCACGAAGCTTCTCGTTTTCGCGGAACGTCTCGCGGCTAACAGCGGATACCGATGCAGTGGGGGATGCATCGAAAGCTTCGTCAAAGTTGGGCAAGTCGGCAGAAACAACTGAGGCCGTTGAGGCATTGCGAGGTGCTGTCTCGCGTGGTTTGCTTTTTTGCGTCGATGCAGCTAGAGCTTGGACCAGATTGCCTTTGCCCCTTCTCGGCGTCGAGGTCTCTTCTTTCCTGGTCCTAGCCGTAGGTGCGGAGGCAGAGGCCGACTTCGAAGCGGCCGGCGATGATGGCCCACTTTTCAGTGGCGATATGGCCGGAGACCTGGATGTAGTGGCCTTGACTGACTGTTGGGGAGACCTCTTCGAATAGGTGATCAATGGCGAGTTGGGCTTGAAGCGCTTAGGGACCGGTTCGTCGATGACAACGTCCACCCGGGTCCTATCCACAGGTTTGCTGGCGGTCACAGCGGTCGGGGAACCGTTGATCGGTTTGACAATGTCTTCCGGCCTTGTGGAGGCACTCGGCGTGCCGATGCGTACCATTGTAGACCGTCGACACTGCTACTCGAGAAGACATCGCATCTTCCAACACCAAACTCGGGTCGTCATTCAGCTGGACGCGTCAGGGATGTTCAGGCACGAAGAAGATAGGCTCGTCCCGACACCTTATAATGACGAGCCTATCGAGCACGGTCTTTACTCCATGACTTCAAGAGGACGTGCGTTCTTGCTCACATCACATATTGTTACCTGTTTCCGTCTCTTGTGTACTTTACCCAAACAGCATCGAATCAAGATGGACGTCGACAGGAGCCTAGACGACATGATTACCGACAAGCGCAAACCTTCCGGTGGGGGCCGTGGCAGAGGAGGACCCAGGACCTCGCTCCCGAGAAGAGAGAACGCGGTGCCCTATGCTGTGAGTGTCACCTCCTTGAGCGATCAGTCCTATGGTCTGCGTCCTATTGGTATGCGGACCTGCAGAGCGAATTGATCGCTGCGAATGCTCGCATTGTCGATGCTTGTCAACGAGTAGAAGGCTGGCAGCTGATTCGCAGCGCCCGCCTCCTCGTTCGACAGAGGACAAATGGGTTCATGACGCCTACCGTGGGCCTGGGGCAGACCGAGCCTCACGCAGAGATGTGTCGGGCGGCGCAGGTGGTGTGATACCCGTAGCAGGTACAGGGGCGGGATTCACTGGAGCCTCGCCGAGGATTGAAGTAGTGGGACTGCATTACGAGGTAACACCGGCCGACCTGAAGGTGCGCTTGTCACAGCTTTACCGCGACCATATAGCTGGAGGGCGGCCCTTACGTGCAGAACATCTTTTCACAAGCCGGGACATTGGTGCAGGGTCCGACCATCAAAGTGAGCCTCCAAACCTCTGTTCAATCGCGATCTCGCGCGCGTCTTTGTGGCAAGTCCGGCAGATTGCAATCTCCGCTCGCCCGGGTCAACGCGACTTTCAGAGTTCCATGAAGACAAGCGCGCGATGTGTTTGGGTGGATGAGGGTCAGGGACAGTGCTGAAACCATGCCTTCCTGTCCCTTCTGACAAGTGAGCCATTGTCCGACATACATCGAGGTATCGGCTGATATTAGATCACCTTTGACCATCTTGCTCTTACAGTATGACCGCTCAGGTCGTTCGACAGGCCAAGCCACTATGGAATACGCATCTGCCCAACAAGCAAAGATTGCCATCAACAAATTCGACGGGGCAATGACCAAGGGTCAGCTTCATGCAACTCTTTCTTGGAACCAGTAGCTGATTTGTGCAGGCCAGACGATCTCAATTCGACTACTGCCGCCGATCCTCGCTCGCCCGCCACCGCAAGCCGCCTCAAAAGACCTGCTGAGCCGGATCAGCGGCGGAACAGGGGGCTCCCTCGCCTCTCGCATCAGCGGCGCGTCGAATGGCGCTCCTTCCAACGGAGCACCTCGTGGTGCACCTCGAGGCAGAGGGTGGGTCCCGCCACTCTGGACCGCAGAGAGCCTCATCTGACTTGCAGCAACAGGGGTCGTGGCGGTGCTGGTGGTGCGAGAGGTGGGCGACGCGGACCAGCTAACGAAGGTGATCTCGACAAGGAGCTGGATTCGTTCATGAAGACCGACGTGAGTACTCGGCGGCAACGCCTGGAGTGACGCTGAGAGGCAGGCTGCGGGCGATGTGAACATGTAGTGATGTCATCTTGCGGAATGATGTGAAGAGCTGCTAGGAATGAAAAGCGATATCGATGCATCTTTATAACCCTGGCTATTTGATCGGGATACCCCATCCAGGTCCTCGATCTCGGAGCATAGGGTTATCTCTGCAATTGATGGTGCCCACATCCTTACGCCAATGTGCGAAAGAAAAGGACGGAATCGTGCGAGAAGCGCTGCAGTTTGTTGTCAATGAATGCATGAAGACCCTTTTTGCGCGCATACCCAAGTACCAAATCGCGTCGACCTAGAGAAGAAAGTGAAGGGAATGAGAATGATGTGAATGCCGAGTCCATCTATAAAGTTGTGTCCAGACCTGCCAGACGAGCTGAGTGGTTCCACGCGAACATGCAGAAAGGTCTCTGGGAGCAGAGAATCCTTTAGTCCTGGCTCATCGCCGGGTTGCGGATGGCGTCGAGGTCGGCCTTGACCATCTCCTCGACGAGGCTGGGGAAGTCGACCTTCCTCTTCCAGCCGAGAAGCTTGCCGGCCTTGGTGGGGTCACCGAGCAAGAGGTCAACCTCGGTGGGACGGTAGTACTTCTCGTCGACGCGCACAAGGGTCTTGCCGGTCTTGGTGCAGATACCGACCTCCTTCTCGTCTTTGCCCTCCCATCTGGAGCATCAGCACGGGACCGGAAGAATATACCACTGAGAACTTACCGAAGAGTGACATCGACGTGCGAGAAGGCCCGCTCGACGTACTCACGCACAGGGTGGGTCTCACCGGTGGCGAGGACAAAGTCCTCAGGGGCGTCCTGCTGGAGCATGAGCCACATGCCCTCGATGTAGTCGCGGGCATGTCCCCAGTCACGCTTGGCGTCGAGGTTACCGAGGTAGAGGCAGTCGGTGTGGCCAGTGGCAATCTCAGCGACGGCTCGCGAGATCTTTCGGGTGACGAAAGTTCGTCCACGACGGGGGGACTCGTGGTTGAACAAGATACCGTTGCAGGCGTACATGCCGTAGGCCTCACGGTAGTTCACGACGATCCAGTAGGCGTACTGCGGCTCAGCATGTGTTCTGCAATGGAGAGGTCAGAGCAACTTACGAGCTTGGCGACACCGTAGGGGGAACGGGGGTAGAAGGGAGTAGTCTCGCTCTGGGGGGTCTCGACGACCTTACCGTAGAGCTCCGAGGTGGAAGCCTGGTAGAAACGGCAGTGCTTCTCGAGACCGGCGGTACGGATGGCATCAAGCACACGGAGAGTGCCGAGACCGTCGACATCACCGGTGTACTCGGAGAGCTCGAACGACACCTTGACGTGGGACTGGGCGCCGAGGTTGTAGATCTCGGTGGGCTGGACCTGAGAGATGATGTAGACGAGGTTGGTAGCGTCGGTCAAGTCACCGTAGTGAAGGATCATCTGGGTTGTCAGCAACTGCGCAAGGGCTTGGCTGGTCGGGTGGAATGGAGGGAAAGGATCGGTTGACGCCGATCAAGGACAGTGCAGGGACGGCGTGGGTGCACGGTGGTGTGGGGCAGTTGCAGGGTAGACAGAATGATTTGAGACATACCTTGGGGCCTGCAAAGTCAGCAAGTTGTGCGGCGATGGCGAGAACGAGAATACTCACGCTCGTGCTGGTCCTTGTAGAGGTGGTGGAGACGACCGGTGTTGAAGGAAGAGCTTCGTCGGATGATACTGGTCGTCAGCGTCGCGTCCGATGGGTGGAGCAGATAAATGGACTGACCCGTGAACGGTGTAGCCCTTGGCGAGGAGGAACTCGCAGAGGTAGGAACTGCTCGTCAGCCACCTGCTCTTGGCGCGTCGACGCGAGCAGATCGTCGTCGATCAAGACCAACCTCACCCATCCTGACCGGTGACACCTGGTCGTCAGCTGCTGTCGCTCATCGCTTTGCTTGGGGGAGTGGTGACTCACCCGAGATGAGGGCGACCTTGCGCTTGCGGTACTCTTCTGGGGTACCGTATCGCGAGGTGGAAGAGAGAGGGTTGGCAGCGGAGATCTCGGCCATTGTGAAGGTGTAGGTGTGATGTGGGTGTGAGAGTGACAGTAAACGAGTGAAAAGTGGATGAGTGTTGGGTGTTGGTGATGGACGATGGAATGTATGTATATACGAGAGAGAGAGAGGATCGGATCGGTGGTAGTGAGAGAGAGAGCAGTGAGAGTGGGGCGGGAATATGGTGTCGTGGCGATAAGTTGAGTTGGGCTTTGCAATATAGTCCAATAGCGGCCACCCATCACACCAGCCAGGCCAAAGGTCGAGGCCAGAAGTGCCCAAAAGGGTACTAGTACCTACATCCAGGGACCCTGAAACTTATATGTCACGCGTCTTGGGAAAAACCATGGTCAGGCTTGTCCAGGGTGGGGCATGGAGGGGAGGGGGGAAGAGGACGGGAGCTACGAGCAAGGTGCGGGAATGATCGCCTCGTGGCACGGATGCTGTTCTGACAGCATGACTTTTGAGTGAGAGACCAAGTCGCTTACCAGAAGCGTCTTGGACTTGCCATCTCCCTACCCCCGCATCCATCTCTTTTACAGCTTCACGCTACACCCAATGCGATTCAAGCTCGTATCGGTTCTCGTCCGAACCCTAATCTATCTCGCCTTCCCGGATCAGTACAAGTTTTCCGAAATCTCGTCCCTGAATTTTTCCTTTCCCAACCATGCCAGCCACGACAGCCGGCTCCCCGGCTGCGCACGTCCGCTCGTGATGGAAGATGCCGACGGTCATCGCCGCCGCACAGACCACGTGATAAGCGAGTATCACCCGGAGCCCCTTTCTGTACGCCGAGAACCGAGGTGATCAGTGCTTGTGTGTGTGTGTGCGATACGTGTGTGTCTGTGCGTATAGTGTGTTTTTCTTCACTTATTTCGAGCAGCAAAGGAGGGACGATGCAGCTAATGTATTCTGACCCCTTCCACTTTCTACTCAGTGACTGGCTTGACGATCAACGATCGACGACGAAATGGTCACTGCTAGGCCCAGAGTCTTGGGCGTCGTCGCGGTGGTCGTCACGCTAACGTGGTTTTACTCGCACTCGTTGTACCGACAAGGCCTCATCTCCCTCGCCTTGAGGACTCTCGATACCCAGGCCTCGATAACACTCTCCACTCCTCTCACACCTTATACGGACCACGTACCCTCGCTGGTCAGCGAAGGCGCGCTCAAAAGCTGGGGTCGGCGGGCGAGCATGCGAGACAACCTGCGGTCGGACAAGCGATACATCTTCTCGCCATGGAGCGCAGGGTGAGTCATGAGCATCTAGAAAGGATGTCACTCAGGACAGGTGGAACAACCAGGTCATGCAGGCGATGAACAGTCAGGCGTGTGAATTACGATGTGGAACAAGCGTTGACTCGCAGTGATCTTGCTGGCGCTTATGACTGATCGGATCCCCATCCTCACGCCTTTCGTATCGCAAGGCCTACACGTGGGGGTCAGTGGCGACAAGATTGCAATAGGGGACATCTTCGACCTGTCTCGGCTCTCGGCTGCACTGGGCGGCCTCCCTCTACTGGAGTATCGCGAGCTCAAAGCGGACGACCGGACCGATCCGACGTCGCAGGCATCAGCGGATCAGCGAGAAGATTGGCACATGTTGGTACGGCGAGACCATCCCAACTACACCGAAGGGATCTATGAAGAAGCGCCGAGCGAGAGGGAACAGCTTGGGTGTTGGAGCTACTGGGGGACGACCGGCAAGCTGTCGCATAACGGCGGGGGTTTCTACTTGGGTATGTCGCCACGTTTGTGTCCGGGGTTTGGCTGACGATGCAGACCTGCAACATACGCCCCTGCCAACCGAAGTGTTCACTCAGCCAAACGACCCGTCCAAGGATGTTCGACCCGATACGAACAAGATTGCCCATCTCATCCGCTCGCAGAACAACTATCACCAGCCTAAATCCGCCCGAGACGCCCTGGAGCAGTACAACATGCAAGCGCCAACTGCGGACCCGGAAGAACATATTGCCTGTGTGGACTTTACCTTCTTCTTCGCCACTCATCCCGAGGTGGAGGATGTCATATCCGAGTACCGGGCTGGTACGGGCCCATGGGCGAGGGTGGGGACGTATATGCGGTACAGGACGGAGTGGGAGGAGGTCGCAGCGGACTATGCGAGGCGGGCGTTTGGACTGTCGGACGCGGAGGAGGTGCCACCGGTGCGTCTTTACCTTCTCGCGGTCCTGCAAGCGTTGTCGATGCTGATACCAAGTATGTCGCCTTGCATATTCGCCGGGGAGGTGCGCTACTTTGACTTGGACCGCCATTGTGCAGGACGCTCAGTATAGACTTCAAACACGTCGAGAGTCTCGACATCCGACACTACGCGCATGCCGTGTCCAAAGTCCAACAGACTCTCAAAGAGCGACTAGGACTCATCGTCCCCCGCGTACTGGTGATGACCGACGAGACGGATCCGGCATGGCTGCACGTCCCTCTCCTCTCACCGCAAGGTGGGATGCTGATAGGTAGGGCCGAGGTCAAAGGGTACCCTGGGTTCTACCATATGGACCATATCAAAGAACGCACGACGGAGAAGTACGGCGTCTGGTGCGTTTGCTATGCCAAAGGAGACGAGACGAAAGCTGAGCAGGAGGCATGCGACGATCATCGATTCGGTCTTGCTTTCTTCTGCGGCGGGCATGGTCGGTCTACGAGACAGCACGAGTGGGTCTCTCTTTCCCCTTGTAGAGGACTGAAAGTACGCAGTAGGGTGACCGCTGATTGCAGTGGCCATCCTTGCGTATCGCCGGGTGATCGATTGGAAAGCCGGCGTAGGAAAGCTGATACATTTCGGCTACAAGATCCCAGACGAGTACAAGTACACGCCGATTGCATAGACTCTCATCAGCTCGGTACTGTACATACTTTCTCCATCCACTTAGATTACCATCCGGGTTTACTACATGCATGCGGGGCGAATTTGGCTTGAGATGAAGTCAGTGCGGTGGGCAATGCAGTGTGTATTTACATGCGGCATGATGGGCGTTAAACTAGTGCGTTCTTCTATGCTGAGCATCCCGATGACCTGTGATCTTGCGTTTTGTGCATCTATAATCCTGATATCCTCATCCGAGTCCCTGTCCCCGCATCTTGCGTCCCGCTTCTATACCCCAGATGAGGGCGTACGGCCATGGGTCTTTCCCCTCGGTACGCCATTTTCCATCGAATGCCGCACCAAGCCAACGGTCTCCATCCCAATCTCATCCTTGTCCACGCCGCCCGAGGTCGAGTCACTGGCAGTCGAGAGCAGAGGGACCTGGGCGGCACCGTCCGACGGCGCAGCTGGCTTCTTCGGGGCGGCGTTGCTCTCCTCAAACTTGGCCCACACGTATGCGGTCGAGCCGACGAGGATGATCATAATCGACGCCAGACGGGCGCGGGAGACACGGTCCCCAAATGCCCAAATGGATATGAGGGTCTGTAGGACGCCGCGCGTGGCGGAGGACACCATGTGCGTGACGGGGGATGTGACCTTGATGGAGAGCAGGCCAGCGACCGAGATGAGGAAACCGAATACGCCCTGATGAGTCGTCAGCTTGGGTTTCTAGTAAGACCTCGTCGAGAGACTCACGGTGAGACCAACGCCAATCCCGAATGTACGCAAAGCCACCGGGTCGGCAAGCAGCTTGACGATCTCGGGCACTTCGCCCATGATGACGATCAAGGGAGCGATGGCTACGGTGGACAAGAAGTTCGAGTACCATGCGAGGGTAGCTGCCGAGCCGTCGACTACTGCGAAGGACTTTTTGATGACGATCGCATGGACGGCCGTGCTGAAAGACGAGATGACGCCAAAGATGATCCCGACACTGCGCATCAGCCTCACGCTCGATGCTGCTGAGATAACCAAGCTCACATGCCCGCGTTGCGTGCCTTGGACATGCTGGGGTCGTCGAGAAAGACACCGACGAAGAAGCCGGCAGTGATGAGCATGACGCATCGTTGGCACAAAGCACTCGGCGTCCCCTGCTTCATCGCAATGCTCAATACGACCGTAATCGGCAACACGAGTCCCCGTGCCACCTGATAAAAGCTCGCGTCCACATATTGCAGGCAGAGGTTGTTGAATGTGAGACCCATCACATTGATGCCGACGAGCGGGGCGAGCTGCTTCGAGAGCTCGAGGTCGAGCTTGGGCTTCGGTAGAGGCAGTATGCCGGTCAAGTCGCACGCTAGCAGCAGGATCACCGAGATTGCTAGCTGGCAGAAGAGGAAGAAGACGGGTACGGGCGAGGAGATGAGCACCCATTTGTTCACAGTCACCATCTGCCTCGTCAGCTCGGAGCCAGTTGTCTCCACCTCTGCATCGGTGTCAATCTCCATTCTGTCCGATTGACGGACCAAGAACACGGAATGGGTGTGGTGTCTGTCCGCTGCGCATCGTTTTTGCCTTGCCCACGTTGCATCCGAGATTGAGGATAGCGGACCAAAGGAGTGTGATGAGAGGCAGATGACTCACGGTGATGGCTGCGCAGAGGTAGAACACGGTGATGCCCAGCTATCTCGTCAGCTCGGCACATCATGCAAGGAGCTGGGTGAACGGACCGCCTGCGACTGCTGCTTGGACATGGTCACTGGTCCGGCCATGGCGTCAAGCGGACCCCGAGGGTCAGTGGACAGCAAGCAATGTCGAGCAAGTCGGATGACGCGTCGGCGAAGTGTCCTCTCTCGTCAGAGGGTCGATCCAGTATCACCTGACGGCTCTCCAGTGTCGTGAGCAGAGTGTGTGGTGTGGAGTGGACGTGGTGGTGGAGGAATTACTCACAAAACTAGACTTTGACTCTAACCCGAAGTCAATGGACCGTCGAACCCTGAAACCCTCGCTATCTCTCGTGGGCCCGTGCTTTGACCCTGAGTTTATGATGAAATCTAAGCCCATCTGATCCGGTCAGAGTTTTCTCGGTTCTGCGGAAACGAGAACCGCGTGCCTGAAGAGGCGCGTCGAGGAGCTTGGACCTCGTGTCTGTGCTTTTACGTCCCCCCCCCCTTGCCGGTCTGGGAAAAAAGGTATACCGGCAGCCCCCTTACGTGGGATTCCAATCACGTTTTTCCGGGAGCGGTGGGGTGTGAGTGTGTGTGAGAACACGGCCATTCAGGGTCGCGCGGGCTAGACTTTATCTCACCATCCACCAAGAACACCTCGACCACCACCACCACCAGCGACATCCATTCCACCTACCTGTACAGGTGATTTCATTGCAGCCAAATCACGACTTGCACTGCCCCTCCGACTTGTTCTCGCGTACAAGCATCACACTCGCACAGCCCAACATGAGCGGAAACGGTCAGCTGGTTGCACCTCCGTAGCAGACAGCTAGCTGACATCTTAGTTGTCCTTGTCACCGGTGGAACGGGTCTCGTCGGCAAAGGTATCGAATGGGTCATCAACAACGAGCCTGTCGGGTCCAAGTTTGGCAAGCTTGAGGGGGAGAAATGGGTCTTCCTCGGCAGCAAGGACGGCGATCTCAAGTAAGCCACCATGAAGTCTTTCGCTGACCCAGCTCACGTATAGGGACTACCACGCGACGGAGAAGATCTTTGAGAAGTACAAGCCCACCCATGTCATCCATCGTGAGCCCGGCTGCCCTACCCCTACAGGGTGTATTCCACACCCACCGTCCACATGCGGAGTCGTCATCTACAGCCCACTGACCCCCAGTCGCCGCGCTCGTCGGTGGTCTCTTCAAGAACATGCGCGAGAAATCCACCATGCTCCGCGACAACCTCTTGATCAACGACAACGTCCTCGAGCTCTCGCACGTCTACAAGGTCCAGAAGCTGGTGTCGTGCCTCTCCACCTGTGTCTTCCCCGACAAGGTCGAGTACCCCTTGACCGAGGAGAAGGTCCACCTTGGCCCGCCCAACGACACCAACTTTGGTTACGCCCACGGCAAGCGTCTTGTCGACGTGCAGAACCACGCCTACAACGACCAATTCGGCGACATGTTCACCTCGATCATCCCCACCAACGTGTTTGGTCAGCACGACAACTACGTGAGTATTTCCTTCAGTCCGCAGGCTCGAGTGGCTGATTTGTCAGGACTTGGTCGACTCGCACGTGATCCCCGGTCTGGTGCACAAGTGTCTCCTTGCCAAGAGTTGGTCGAGTCGTCATCCCTTGGTTTCAGTGACTCACACATCAGAGAATGGCACTCCCTTCACAATCTCGGGTACCGGCAAGCCCCTCCGACAGTTCATCTACTCTCGTGATCTCGCCCGCCTGACCATCTGGACCCTGCGAAACTACACCGAGATCGACCCCATTATCCTCAGCCCGGGAGAGAACGACGAGATCTCTATCAAAGAGGTCGGCGACGCCATTGTCAAGGCGGTCGGGTTCGAGGGCGAAGTCACCGTCAGTATGAGCGTTTTGAGTCTTGTCTCTGGCTAATGTACAGTGGGACACTTCCAAATCGGATGGTCAGTTCCGCAAACCCGCCAGCAACGCCAAGCTGCAAAAGCTCATTGGCGGCTACGAGTTTGTGCCGTTCGAGGTGGCCTTGAAGGAGAGTGTCGACTGGTTCCTGGAGAACTACGAGTGCGTTCCATTGTTCCGTCTTTCTCGGCGAAGCTGGGCTGACGCATATAGCACCGCCAGGACTGGACCTCATTAGGGTGGTGCCGGGGATGCCGGTTGGCCGTCGTCGGCACGTGTAGAGAGTAGTCGCACACGCGCTGGTCGATCATCGCGGCAACCGCGGCGGCGCCTGGGAGTGATTGACGGGACTCCATTTGGGTGTTTCACTGTTTCCTTATTGCATCACCACCTCATTCCTTCCTCGTAGATCCGGTGGACATTGTAGATAGCAGCTTCAAGCGAATTTCGTTCCGCCCCAATAGATCTCGGTTTCTCATGCATATCTTATTCCGGTGGAAGGCGCACGCTGGATCTCCAAGGCGGGAGTCGTCGGTAGTCACCCCCGGCGTGGTCCCGAGAAAACCGGAATGAAATTGACAGGATCAGGCATGGTGACGTTTCTTGACTGAGCGACTCGAGCATCTCTCTCTCCAGTCGGGAGAGCCGGTGCGGTGCGGCGACGGGTGCGCCGCGGATCGCTTCCATACTCCGAGGCGAATGCGGCTTCACCGGAGATAGAGTACTTGAGAGAGGTGCACGCCATGGAAAGCGAGGGAGAGTAGGCGTTCTTTCGCTTTCCTCTGACATCGTCGTTGTTGCAACGACCAGCGTCCCATACAATGGCCCCTGCCACGCCTACTATCGGCGTCTACGGCGCGACGTCCTTCACTGCCCAGACGTTGCTGCTGTACCTCGACACACACCCCGACCGCTCATCGTTCGAGCTGATCATCGCCGGCCGAGATCGCTCCAAACTCGAAGTGGCAAAAGAGACGTACCTCCCTGCCAGAGGAGCAGACGTGCGCTCATTCAAGCTGGACGATGAGGAAGCGGTGAGAGGGTTTGTGGGCGCCAGCTCGGTCATTGTGAACTTTGCCGGTGAGCTCTTCGCAACGAACGGTAGAAGGAAGAAGACTGACGATAGGCCCGTACGCGCTGTATAATGCCGAAGCGCTCGTCGGGGAGTGTGCGCGCACCGGTACGCATTACCTGGATCTTTCAGGTGAAGGAGGGTGGATAGGCGATATGGTGCGCAAGTACCATGAGGCCGCTATTGAGAGCGGGGCGGTCATCGTCCCTGCCTCGGGGCTGGACAGTGTGCCGAGGTGTGTCGACTCACTTTCCCCTCCCCGATCTACAGTAGCTCAAGGGCAGTGATCTGCTCGTACATGTTGCGCGGGAGACGCTGCGCGCTGCTCATCCCACTGCCACGCTCACTCAGTCTGATGCGTTCTTCACCCTGCGAGGAACAGTGAGCGGCGGCACCGTCGCCACTTTTCTCGCGGCGGCCGAAGTGCCACCTAGTCAGCGCAGGCGAGGAGACTGGATCATGGTCGATGGTATGTCGTTCTTCGGCTCCCTCTTCAGCGTGCCCAAAGGAGAAAGAGTAGGGCTGAGAGACAGAGAAAGGCCCTAATGCACCGGTCCGTCTATCGCGCACGGTCGCCCTACCCCGGACTTCTAGCAACAAAGACGAAAAGGTGTACGGCGGGTTCTACCCCATGGCAATCATCGACCGACCTGTCGTCCGGCGGTCTTGGTATCTCTCCAAAAAGGCCTTAAATGGTGTCAACCCCCACGGTACATCGACCAACGATTCTTTCATGTATGAGGAACACCTGCGATATGCCTCGAAATGGAAGGCGACGCTGTTTTCCCTCTCGCTCTATTTCTTTTTCCTCTTGTTCTTCACGATCCCATTTGTAAGCCTCCCTGAATTTCTGGTGTCGCACCATCCAGTGCTGAATGAGAAGATTAGGACCCTGGTAAAGCGGTATGGGCCACAGCCTGGCCAAGGCGGCTCTATGGAGTGCGTCCACGCTTATCTTGGATGAGGTGGCGAAGTGCTGACGAGCAGGGAACGCCGTAAAGGCTGGTTCAAAGTACTCAGCATCTCGCACACCTCTATACCCGACGTACAAGTCGTCGTGCGGCTCAAGGGCGAAGGATGCCCAGGATACCTCTGGACATGCTGTACGTCCGGTCCCAATCCCACGGGCCCGAGCTAATCGATAGACGCGCTTGCCGAATCTGCCCTCAGCTTGATTCTTCCTCCGCCCCCTGGCAAGTCCTTGCCGTACTGGGGTCAGCGGGGCGGGCTCCTGACCGCATCCACGGCGGTCGGCGAGGTGTTCATCGAGCGCATGAAGCTCGCGGGCAAGATGAACATAGAGGCGGAGATTGTACGCTCTGACCGCAAGAAGATACAGTAAAGCGCAGTAGACATGAACATGGGTGCATGTATTGTAAGTAGTGCTGTGCGTCGAGACATGGGGACTTGTCCCTGGTTGTACGGGCTTCTTGTGCGTGTGATATGATGAGTTCCGTTCGCGTTCCAGCATCGTCGGGACAACCTAGTAGCCGTCCCTCCAGGGTTCGAAACCGAGTTCGCCTCCATCAGCCCAGAACGCGTCCGAGCTGGTTTGCTTCTGACGATCTGTAATGGCGTGGAGGTCCTCGTCGATCTCTTCGGGGATCGTGGACAGTCTACGGACCGGTACGTCGTATCCTGGGGTGGTTTCTGGCATAGCGACTGGCGCCGGTGACGCACGGTCGGAGAATTCCTCGATGGATTCGAGCAGGTCGTCAACCACAAGTTCTTCGGCGTGTCGGTCCCTCGGCTGGGTCTTCGTTCGATTGGGTATAATCTTGATGTTTCTTGGTGCGACCTTCTTGACTTTATTTTGACTGATCTTGGTGGCTTGACTTGATCGAGCAACGGCTTGCGCTTGTGACTGCGGCAACGACGGGATCTTGTACGATGACATCGGTTTCAAACCTGACTGAGGTTCGTCAGTTTCGGTATCGGAGTCGACAGAAGGGACATCCTCCGCGAACGAGCTGTCGGAGTCGGTCGCAGCTGAGGAAGGCGACTGTGGTCTTGCCAGAATTCGACGTTGAGAAGCAGTATGCGCCATATTGCCAGACGTCGTTGAGGAGCTCGGTTTAGTAGCGCGTGGATTCGGCACGTTTACCGGGATGTTGACGAGGCTGGGAGCACGGCAAAGCCGGCTCGTTCGAGCACCACTACCCGCAGTGGCCGAATTCTCACTCTGAGTGTTTGCCTTTTTGTCGCTGCCAGATCTCCCTCGACTCGAGCTTTTGGTAGAATGCGAGGGACGAGTCTGGGAATTCTGCGCCCGGAGCTTCTGCCGTGGGACGGAGGCATTGTTGTCACTTGAATCGCTCGAGTCTTGCGACGTAGTCGACGGGGAGGGTGCTTGCTGTTGTCGAACCACGGGTCCCCTGACGAACGCCGTTGTGGTCTTGCCATCCTTCTCTGCCGGGCGGATGTTGAGTTCGTCAGACTCTTCAGTATCCGTGTCTGACGCCACGCTCTCCAATATCAGCTGCTGAGCGACTTGAAGCGCTTTTGCTACGAGTTTCTTCTCTTTCTGACCCAAGCGACGCCGCGAGCTGGATGACGGAGGTGAGACCGGTTGGCTGTTGGGATGGAATGGGGTAGCAGAGCGACCGCGACTTGACTGCGGCCGCTCGTGTGGCGAAGGGGCCATAGCGGAAGTTCGGGGGGTGGTCAGGCTGACCGAGGAAGGAACATATTGTAGATCTTTAGTAGGGGTGATGATTGGTTCCGAGTCCCCGCTACCAACGTCATGTTTTGTCTGGTTGGATGCGTGTCGGCTTATGCTTGCTGCTTCAGGTCGTCGGATGCCTGTCGTTGGAGGATCCAGCTCACCAGGAAAGCGCCGGACTATCGAAGTGTCATTGGGTCCCACGCGAAAATGCACCGAGGGTGGACTGTCGGCTCCGCGCGACCTATAACGGATATCTCGGCGTAAGATGCCTTTTGAGGGCGGACGCACATTCTCTTTCAGGCTGCTGTGGCCTTGCTGAGAGCGCATATCGAGATTATTTTGCTCGGCCAAATTGCTCGGTTTCTCAGGCGGTGGTGGTGGCAGCGGATGACCTCTCTGAGACTCATGGCGCAGAAGGGGAAGGCAACTCCGAGAAGCTGGCACAGCGTCGACGGGGTCGAGCACCTGAGATGACGCTCGGCCTCGAATCGGTCCCGATTCGTGGTCAGTAGAATGATTCTCAGTCATACGAGCTGGCCTCGATTGTGACATTCGAGGTCCGGACAGCGGAGTATGGGAGTAAACCGGGTTTGGGGTGTTGCCGGCCCCTTGCTGAGCTTGTTGCGCTGACGGAGTCGGGATTGGGAGGGCCTCGAGTGCCTTCCACTCTTCTGGAATGCGATGCTCTGTAGGCGCCATTCTTCGAGGCCGTGGAGACGGGGGATGAGGGGTTGTGGGTGACGGATGCCAGACCCATCTACCTCTCTGCTCCTGCTGTCGAGACCACTCCACCTGCTCGTGAACACCGGTCGAAGGTGGGAGCTGCTGAGTCAGACTCCAGCTTGAGTTAACATGGTCATTTGGAAGGCTGTATCGCTGTTCTTGAAGTCCGTAGCGTGAGGCCACAGGAGTGTATGGCGCGCCTTGCTGGTGCGGCCAATGCTGGACCGCCGCATCGATCGTGGCATGCGGCGGCCAAGTTGAACCAGCGGCATCCGAAGATCCTGGACCCACTTGACCACCTGCGCCAACCCCATAGGCCGGTCCCGTAGCCTTGTATAGGATGTTCATCAGGACCTCGTCCTTGGGCGGTCGAGCGGTTACCTTCCAGTCAGACTCTCTCAATGTCCTCCCTCCCATCTGACACAGCGTACCGGCGGATGCCAGATATCCCTCAAGCTCGTGCTTGCTTCGCCCTGCCCCCTCTTGGCCTGCATGATCTGGGTGGCGAGTCGTCGGATCTCCGCCTCGGTCTCTCTCCGCTCGCGAGCCACTCGAGACATGTGGCGAAAGCTCCTGGACGAGTCTTCTTCTTCTTCTTCTCGCTGACTGCCGGCATATCGGCTGAGCGACCGGTCGAACTTGGCATTGAGGGACTGTCGAGGTTGTTTCCTGACCCGCTCTAGACTTGAAGATGGGGTGAAAGGCATGCTCGAACTGTGCCGTCAGAGTGTCGATGAGACGATTTGGAGACGTACGAATCGGATAGAGGCCGCTTTCGGGCCATGCTGGAACGCTTGGCCCTGTTGTTGCTACTAGTGAGGGAGAGTTGTCAGCTGGTGTCAGGCAGTAGGACGAGCGATATGCGGGATGCGCCTGACATGGATGGACTGGGGTGTAGAGAAGAGAAGGTGAGAGGGAAACAGAAATCAGTCGCCAAGAAGGACGTGCCCTCCCTTTACGGTCTTACGAGAAAAGGCCCAGGCTTTGGACGGCGATCGCCGTTTCCGAGTGTGGCGCGCGAATGACTTCTGCGGGCACCTCGGTGGATGGCTCGTGATGACTGCGACGCCATCACAGCAGTCAAAAAACCGGGGTCATTATCACTGTCGCTCACCTCGTCATCCATGCGGCGCGGCAGCCAAGGACCCTCTTCTCTTCGTCTTTCTCTGTCTTGACTTGCATCATAACCCCCATCTCGAGTAGAGCATCGCCCCGGAAGCAGCAGGTCTGGTTGAAAGAGCCGGTTGGACGACGCCCTTGGACTTTACGACCGTGTCCTCGATTTTCATATCAGCGGGGTTGAAACGCATCGCTACGCACAGGAATCAGGAATCAATCTGAAGGGCTGCTCGAATATCCACGAGCTACTGCGCGACAAGTCGACTTCGTCTGCTGCGGTCGGCAAGGTGTGCATAGCACGTCCATTGCTTTCCTCGTTGTTGCTTTCTTCCCGCTTTCTTCCCGACACTCCACCGCCCACAGCGTTGAACGACGACCATGTCCGCCTCTGCGTCTGCGAGCTCTTCGGCTTCTGCAGTAGCGTCCTCAGCGTCGAGCTCGTCTGACAGCACCAACACTACTTTCAAGATCGTGGGCATCTGTCTCGCAGTGGGAAGCGGGTTCTTCATTGGAGCGAGCTTTGTTGTCAAGAAGAAAGGACTGCTGCGGGCGACCGCAAAGTACGGGAATGAGACCGGTCAAGGGCATGGATATCTGAAGAGCTGGGTGTGGTGGACGGGCATGTCGATGATGGTCGTGGTGAGTTGAGCTAGTCAAGCATGAGGTGAGAGGTGCTTATGGTGTAGGGAGAGATACTCAACTTCGTTGCTTAGTAAGAGATATGTGTACGTCTGGATGTGTGAAGCTGACACTATAGCGCGTTCACAGAGGCGATTTTGGTCACTCCTATGGGCGCTCTATCAGTCGTCATCTGCGCAATCTTGTCGCACTTTTTCTTGCGAGAATCCCTCACGTTCTTCGTGAGCTTCCTTTGTGCGGCTCGACGACCTAGCTCATCGATAGGGCTGGATTGGCTGTACAATGTGCATCATCGGCGCTACTATCCTTGCTCTCAACGCGCCCGAGCAGCCATCAGTGTCCACGATCGACGAGTTCAAGCACCTTTTCGTGTCCGTCGGCTTTTTGGTATGGGCCGGTATCCTCATTGCATCATCGGTTGTCCTGGTCTTCTACGCCGCGCCCCGATGGGGCAAAACGCACATGCTGGTCTACATCATGATCTGCTCCCTCATAGGTGGTATCAGTGTCAGCTGCACGCAAGGACTTGGCGCAAGTATTCTCACGAGTATCCGAGGGTGAGTGACGCGATACTTCTAGTCATCCATACTGAATGGGCAGGGACAATCAAGTGAAGAATTGGTTCTTTTGGTTCTTGGCCGGATTTGTGTGAGTCTTTTTTATGCGTTGCGACACGCATCTCGGGGCTGATAAGCAGCGTCATCACACTTCTCATTGAGATCAATTATCTCAACAAAGCCCTCGAGCTATTCAACGTGAGTTCGCTGTTGTTGATGGCCAGGGGCTCCACTGATCTTCAGACTTCGGCTGTGACTCCGACCTATTTCACTATCTTCACATCTGTGCGCATACGTGCCGGCCTCCGCGCGGCTTGCGGCTGACGAGCAGGCCACCCTGATCACATCCTTCATCTTGTACCAAGGCCTGAAAGCCTCGGTCATTACCCTCATCACCATGGTGCTCGGTTTTTTGGTTATCGTGCTCGGCATTACCCTGCTTCAAATGTCGAAAGTCGATCCGAAACATCTGGAGAAGCTCGATCGCAGATCGACCATGCTCTTTGCGGCTGCACGATATCCGACCGAGGAGACGGAGAAAGGCGAGGTCACTGCACTGGAAGACCCTGGAATGGACGCCTTGAGAGGGGGTTTCGGCGCCGTCGGCAGCATCATCCGTGCTCGTTCTATGAGTAGGAGGATGAGCAACGCTTCGACTATGAGCGGAGGCAAACGGTACCCTTATTCCAACCAGCAGCTGAACCTGTCCACCCACGGGATGCAGGGGCTGCAACGGTATCAATGTACGTCCATCAAGGCTAGTTGAAGGAGGTCAGGCTTACATGCAGTGTCTGACAACCCCATGCCATCCGACGCCATGGACCAAATATCCCTGCACTCAAAGAGCCCGACGAGCACACCTGGCCATGCTTTCCCCTTCCCGTCACCCAATCGGACCAAATCGCACCTGAAGGTGAGTTGCGACTGTGCCTTCTTGTACAAGGGCTGAGTTCCAGTTCGAGGAATCAGACGTCGTACATCAGTATGGCTACACCCATCACGACGGGCACACAGATGCGACGCACGAAGCGCGCCCACACTCTCAGCCTCAACTGAATGTGCCACACCGGCCGAGTCGCCAATTCTCAGCTACCTCGTACGCCACGATGGAGGACATCAGAGAGGACGAGGACGAGAAGGAGAGCCCGGCGGTAGTCACTCGAGCGGTTCGCATGCTTCCACTGGTCCCTCAATCCGCCCCTGCTGGTCAAACTGTCCAGCCTTTCCCGTACTCAGATCCCTATCGCCCTTCGCTGTCCCCGACTGCGCTTCCCCAAACAGCGGGAGCTCTTTCGCCTCCAAGGCTGCAAAGCTCAAAGTCGCAATCGAAGAATCTGAGTGGATATTTCAACTTTGGATCCGGACCCGATCTCGCCTTGGGCAGGAAGAAGAGCTCAGAGTCGCCTTCAGAGATACGGGGTGGCACTCATCGAGGCACGAGGGATTACCCTCATCTTCCTAAGGCAGAGCGGGCGAAGGAGCACGAGGAAAGAGCGGCCTTGGTGCATCCGGATGACGAGGACGACCTAGGAGACCGCACATTCCGTGACGAGGATGAGAGGGATTCCATCGACTTGAGCTCGATTGCGGCGAACGTGGGAAGAGACCCGCGATGATGGCAATTGTGAATGGACTTTGTAGCGTGCTCAAGGACGTTTTGTGGATCTAGAGCACAATCATACACTATCGTGTGATCATCTGCCAGTTGTACCATGTACCAGTAGAAAAAAAGTATGCGACGATCTTCCTCGTAACGGCCTCTCTGATGGACGTACGTACGGTGCCTGAATAGGTCGGGCATCGGTGATTCCCCATTTACGGTCAATTGACGGTCATGGCCGGGTGGGAATCGCATGCTCCCAGTCTAAGCTTTAGATTTGGTCCATATGCTGCTGATGCTGACTGATAGTGAGAGATCGGTGGGGCTTCACTGACACCTCGTCCACCAGCCTCCCTCCATCCCCTTCTGTCGACTCTGCTTGGCTCTGTGCATTATTACTATCGCCCAAAGGACAGTACGAGCCCCCGTCAACACCTTTGCAACGAGTCAAGCCCGACGGACAAGCACGAGGACGTACCTAGCGATCCTTGCCCGCATCGCTCACATCTCCCTCCTTAGCCGATGACGCCCTCGTAATCGCTCTTTCGCTGTTCTTACCACTCTACCTGTGCATACCTATTGTACATCAGCACGATGAGCGGCTCGCAGGCCGATGCGGGACATCACCTCGCCCCACCGTTCCCGCCATACCTCCAGCCGTCATCCAGACAAGGATCGTACCACTCCCAGCGGTCCGCCCGATCGCTTCACTCTCAACGGTCGTCTCGCTCGCACGTACATCCTCACCCGCAGCACCGGGAGTATGTACCGGCTGCACCGGAGGTCGTGGCCGCTTCGGATCTCGACCAAGAGGCATATGATATTCGCGAGCGGTTTGACGAAGCTGGTCAATCCGCCCCTCTCCTAGATGACCATGCCCCATTAGGCGACGGCGAGCCGGAATTGGCTGCTGGAGAGAGCGAGGTGGAGATGGAGCAGCGGCCCAAATGGCGTCGAGCTCATCCGAACTGGATCCTCCCGTTTGTCCTTGTCACGGCGACGACGCTGGGCATGTGTATGGCTCCTCGGTCTGAGCTGTTCATCAATCTCGCCTGTCTTGCCCATCCTCCTCAGCAACACAAAGAGCTCGACTTCTCGGCAGTCAGCGCCACATTTCCCCCTATTGAAACGAGAGTAACGCCGTATGACGATCTGTCAGCGTCGACTTCTTCAGTCAAGCCCGCCTTGTCTGTCTCGGACGAATGGTTTATCCGGCTCCAGAGGGACATCTACGAGTACAAGTTCCACCACAAGGCACTGCCCGGCAACACCACCTACAGCAGTCCGTCTGTCACGGCTTTCCCGACTGAGCCTCTGCCTGCTCCTCCCTATCCTACCGGCCAGGCTCCCGTCGAGTTTCCTCAAGAGCCGCCGACCAAAGGCGGTAACAGCGATGAGCCCTCTAGCCAGGGACCGCCTTATCAAGAGATCGACCCTAGTCTCTGCAAGCACGATCCTAAGGTTCAGGCTGCGGCAGCTAAGATCACCATGAGTGAGTGAACAGCACTCAAGCTTGTGGCTGTGACTGACAAGCAGTCATGACCCTCACCATGGGAACGTTGGCCGCTTTGACGACCGGCTTTTGGGGCCAGACGTCTGACCGTGTCGGCCGCACAAAGGTCCTGGGCATCGTCTCTATAGGTCTCTTCATCAAGTCGGTCCTTCTACTGGTCTTTTGCGCGCCTGGCTGACTCATCAGCGACCTGAACTTCGTGTTAGTCGCCTCCTTCCCTCACCTTGCTCCCGGGGGCTACAGAGCGCTCCTTATCGGGCCTACAATCGATGGACTGCTCGGTGGCTTCTCCACCCTGCAAGCGACCTTCCACGCCTACACGTCGGACGTCACCCCGGATGGCTCGAGACAGGCAGTGTTTGCCAGACTCATGGGCGTCATCATGACTGGGTTTGCACTAGGACCTATTCTCGGTACATACATTATCAACCTCACTGGCAACATGTGCGTCTTGACAAGCTAGAAGCTGATGTCCGGCTGACGGGCAGAATGACACCGTTCTACATCTCAGCAGCGGCAGCGGGGCTCTGGGTACCTGTTTACCTCTTTGTCCTTCCCGAATCACTCTCCTCTGAGGCTAGACAAGAGCTCAAGACACTTCGCAAAGACGCTCGGGCGCGGTCTGCCGCCAAGGATGCGCTCGACCGAGAATGGGAAGCTGCCACCCCGAATCCGATGGAGGACGAGACCGATCCTCTTCTTGCTTCACCACAAGCTGGCACCTCTGGCTGGGCCTCACTGGCAAGCGCCACCCACGCTGGCTATCAATCGAAGCGCCGAAAGCGACTCGCTGGCAATTTCAGGCGACTGCTTCGGCGCATGTTCGCTTTTGCGAGGCCGCTTGGCATCTTCCTTCCGCGTGAGCGGGAAGATGGGCGCGGGAAGGATTGGAGCTTGACATTGACTGGCCTTGCCATGTTCCTGGGTTCTATCCTATTTGTGAGCTTGATCATTTCTTGCTTTCCGAAATGATGATCGCTGATGGGCAGGGGTTGCTTGGAGTCAAGACTCAGTTCACGTTCTATGCATACGGCTGGACGTCGGCAGAGGTCAGTCTTTCAATGGTGTCACGCACTCGGCGCTGACACGTAGCTCGGCCCGTATATCTCCCTCACGGCGGTCTTCAGGACTTTGGTCCTTCTCGTCCTCATTCCAAGTATGTATGCATGGAAGAAAAGATCTTGCGGCTCACGAGCAGGCATCATGCACTACGTCAAGCCGCATTTTGCACCACCCGACGCCAACGAGTCGGCCGTCAGCTTTGCAACAGAAGCATCTGGACACACCAAACCGGACAATGCTTCAACTGCAGGCTCGTCGGGCACCAGCACGCCTCACATCGTTCTGCCTAGAATCGCACCGAAATCAGCGATACTCGATCTCTGGACATACCGCATCTCGTTAGCGATCGACATGACCTTTTACGCCCTGCTCGCCACCAACCCGTCGCCGATGGCTTTCGTGTTGCTGTCAGTGGGCCTGACCCTTGGATCTGGCAGTGCGCCGGCGGCCAATTCTCTCGCTTTGTCCCTCGTACCCTCTTCCCAAGAGACTGGGAGACTGTTTGGTGCCCTGTCCGTGTTGAGCGCCCTAGGAACCACTCTCCTCGGACCCCTGATCTTCGGCTCTATTTACGCGAGCACGGTCGGATGGTACGCACCGACGATCTTTGCGGTGGCAGCTGGCATCCTCGCTGTTGCGATTGCACTCATCTGTTGCATACGCCTGCCTGGTCATGGCAAGCGCGACGTGGAGTCTTCGGGCAAGGCCAGGCAGAGGGGGAGGAGCAGGAAGGTCAAGCGCACGAGCATGTCCGGCGGGGGGTCGCACGGGCAAGTGATCTGAGGCGAGAGCCTCGAGCATGAGAACATAGAGGAGACCAGTCACGACGAGGACGGTCCAGCAGTTGCTGGCAGCTTTAGAGAGACGAACAAGTCGATTGATATTTGTAACGCACACGCTCAATGCACGTTGTACACCTGCACCTGAGAGCGAGAGAGATCAGAGAGGGGGTGGTTGTCGTGATGATCCATGCCGTAATTGTGATCTCCTTGAAAGTATCTTCAGGGTCGAATTAAAGTTGGCTGGCAGGTCAAAGAGAGCAGTAGCCAGCAGACAGCAGCCAGCAGCGCAGGGGAGGGACAACCGCTCGACCGGGTAAGCTGAACGACAAGCATCATCGTCTTGCCTACCATCCGCTCAATCACAAGAGCTTGTCGGCGTTGCGGGTCACCGCGACACCAGACCCCTGTCTACGACTTCGACTTGCCAGAGCTCGGACGAGGGACAGGCGGCCTGCTAGCAAAGTGCGGATCACGACATCTTTCACGCGTCATTTTGGTCTATCGCTAGCCGCCTCTCCTCTCCCCTACATCCCTCCTCATCCCCCAGGCCTCGCTCTCCTCCCACAGCCGACGGTCCTCAGCCCTCAGTCAGCGAGGCAGACAGGACAGGACATCATCACCTTCCTTTCGATCCCGTCTTCCGGCACGTGAACCGCGCCGACTCCGACAAGGGAGGGTCCTCCTGTCTTCGCATCTCCATCTCTGGCCTTTAATCTTCCCTCTTCCAAACTGCACGAGGTGCAATGTCTTTCTTCCGCCGAGGGACGCACGATGTCCCTCAGCATGCAGCGCCGCTGGGCTCATCGTCGTCTTCTGGCGATGCCCAATCACAATCGCATGGAAGATCGATAGGCAATCCATTGTTGCCGCCAATGCCGGAAGATGCCACTGCATCTTACGGTCTGCTCGGTGCCACAGCGTCCAGTCCATCGCGTGACCGATCGTCGCCTCGACTTCTGAGACAGGTGTCGCCAGATGGCTCGACCCCCACTGCCGGTGCATCTACCGCCGGTGCTGCCTCTCTGGGCACATCGCCCGAACGGCGTAAACGACACCTCCCACCGCCGGGCGATCTGCTGCATGCGCGCCTACCCCCTTCCTCCGCCGCCTTTGACTTGCCCGACCACCCCTCCAGATCAACTACGACTGCTGCTGCGGAAGGGAATAGTGTCCCGCTGGACAGGGGTGAGAGCTCGAATTCTACTCGCCGCACCAGATCGCCTGGCTCCTCGCCGCGCTCAGCGCGATCGGAGCGCCTTGCTTCACCCGCTCGTTCGCCTCGTTTGGCCCAAGGTCCCGGCTCGCCCCGGCTGGCGCAGAGTCCCAGCTCGCCTGAAGGCAGGAAGAGGCATTCGCCCCGTGTGCGCGTGGGCACGTCGGGCGCACGTATGGAGATGCATGAAGAGACGGACAAGCGCCGGCGGACGACCTCGACACCGCAGGCCGACCGTTCTGAGCGCAAGAAGGCTTCTCCCCTCGCCAAGCGTCTCGGAGAAGATCCGCCCTTCATGCTTCCCCACCCAGGGCACGCTGATGATACCTCGCAGACTTACCCCGGCGTGGTCATCGGTGCCTACCCGGGCGGGCAGGGTGCGAGTGATATGGGATTTGGCGAGATTGGGGGTGGGTTTGATGCGGATATGGGAGATATCCTGGATCCGGCTGCTGCGCGAGGCAACGAGCGCGCAGGCTCGACATCGGGCCAGGCTGGCGCCAATATCGCACCGTGGTTGACGGAAGATGCGGCCCCAGCCGTGAACCGCAAGTCCCCTACGAGCATGGAGGACCAACCAGGGAAGAAAATCGCACAAGATGCGCGCAACGACGAGTATCTGCGCGTGCAGGCGCTCGCCCAGGCCCAGGGCAAGAAGCACTCGATGCAGGTCCTCAATCATTTCTCGTCGGTGCCGAGTCTGCCCAAGATACGACGGCAGGGCACGGTCGATCCGATCATGGAGATTCCCAGCACGTCCGCCAGTTCGCGTAGCGGTAGCCATCCGAGCATATTCCCGTACCCCCAGCAAGATCCCAGTGCCACCGAGTCCGCTAGTACCTCGCGCGACAGCGTGCATACGCTCTCGGCTTTCCAGAAGAATAGATCGAGTCCGACATCAGAACAGCCAGCCACAGTCCCTTCGCAGCAGCGAGGCAGTAATGCCAGCCGGCTCAACCGACTCGGCAGCACCGTTAGCAATGTCAGTGGGACAGGCAGTGTGGGCAGCGAGAAGAAGCGGGGATTCTTGGGAGGGTTCCTCAAACGGAAAGCAACGGGTGCCAGTCAGTCCCGTTTTTACCTGATTCTGGCCAAGTCGTGCTGACTTGTAGCGCTACCCGGTATGGATTTCAATCCCGATGGATCGCATCGCGGATCCGCGTCTGGCTCGGCTGGGTCCAGGATGTCTACTTCGACATCGTACGGCTCACTCAACGCCAAAGGCCCGCCTAATCCTACCGACCCGTTTGATCGGCTGGCTTTGAGCCAGCAAGGTTTCGCGACCGATGCCCTCATCTCCCCACTGCATGAGATGGGCGAGCCTGAATTCATGCTTGACATGAATCTCGACGATATGGAGGGTATCGTGGACCCCACTTTGGCGAATGCACCCCCAACGCAGCCGTTCCGTGTGCCGCCGCCAGGCTCCACAGGCTCAGGAGGATCCGTGTCTGGTCAAGCAGAACCAAATGCCTCCATGCTGTTGCAGGACGCCTTGCACCATACCGGTTCGCAGTCCGGCATGTCAGGCTCGCAAGGCTCCAGTGGATCGGGATCAGACCCAAATCAGCAGACACCTGGGGGACGATCAGTGCTGTCCGAGGCGGACCGCGGTGGCATGTCACCATTTGGCGGCAAGAACCCATTCCAATCGTCGACAACCGGCTCTTCCAATGGGTCTATCGACTCCAAACCGCGTACGCCGCCATCACCTTATAACCTGTCTCCGAAACATTCCTTGCCAGCATCCACTCAGCCTCGACGCCCGAGTCAGCTGAGAAATGTCAAGATGGGATCGATCGATTCGGACGCCTCGTATGACTCTTCGAGCTTGCAGCCTCTTACACCTGCTTGGGTGACGAGTACACCTGCCAACCCGACCGTCTTCAACGATCCCTTTGGCTCGTCCGCTAATCGCCCCGGCACTTCTGGATCTGTCTCCACACAGCTTACAGGACGATCGGGCTCACAAACGCCATATGCCAACAGGCAAGATGGCTCCTTCTCCTCTGAGCCGGGCAACACTCTCGGCATGTCTACAGGCGGCTTGGCTCCTGCTCCAGTCGTCGCAGGTGCAGCGGCCTGGGCGGCTCCCGAGTCGTGGGGTGTGGAGGCGGATGAGGATCCCGAAGATGGCGAAGAGACGACTTCGAGTGATGATGATGAGGACTGGGCAGATGACGGGGACAAGATTTCCGAGGTCAGGGAGAATGACAGCCGACTCTTGAGCGTCGACAGTGGTAAGAATGGAGCCGCTCCGCCTTTCGGCTACAAGAGTGGGACAATGAACGGGAAGCCTACTCGTGGTCGACCTGCAACGAAAGGTAGTATGGGAGGCAGGACAAGGACAAGTGCAGGCGGAAGGACGTCGACAGGCAGACCAAGAAGTTCCGGAAGACCGGGAACCAGCGGCAGTGCCGTGTTGAGCGCTGTTCCCGTGAGCTGGATAGAGGCGATGGCAAACTGCAGCTAACAGATCAGCACAAAATTCGGATCTATCGAGCCGACGGCTCGTACAACATCATGTCGTTCCCTTTGCTCACCTCAACCGCCGAACTGCTCAATGTCCTCGCTGCGAATGATGCGGGTCCGGGCAAGAAGGTCTCTACGACCATGCGGCTGTATCTACGAGAAAGAGGCCAGGATAGGCAGCTCCAGCCTTCGGAAAAGCCCGTGGCTATTCAAACTCGACGCCTCCTGCAGGCCGGTTTCACCGAAGCGGAACATCTCGAAGAGCTGGGCAAAGCGGATCTGTCTATACTCTGCAGATTCATCTACCAGACCCCGATCCTGCCTGTCATGCGTCCGGTAAGTAGAGCTCTGACCAGGCTGAGGCTGTTTGCTGAAGGTGCAGGACGAGGAAAGCCTGTACGACTCATTCGAGATGATCGACCTGTCCGGCAGAGATCTGCAGACCATTCCCATCTTCGTGCACATGCACGCGCACAACATTGTCATTCTCAACGTTTCTCGGAATCCCATGTCCGACCTTCCCCTCGATTTCATTCAAGCTGCAACAGGTTTGAAGGAGCTGCGGATGACGAACATGGCTCTCCGACGAATTCCAGCGTCTTTGCGTGCGTCCGAAACGCTCGCGCGACTCGACGTGTCGTGCAATCGTATTGCCGATCTCGAGTCTACTCCGCTGCACGAAATTGCTTCTTTGGTCGCCATCAAGCTTCAGAACAACAAGCTCGCGTCGATTCCCAGCTACTTCGCCCAAATGCAGTCGCTCAAGTATCTCAACATATCGAACAACAAGTTCGAGAGTTTCCCAGCGGTCGTTTGCGAAATGTCCAACCTCGTCGACCTAGATATCTCGTTCAACAACATCGCCGAGCTCCCTTCGGAGATGAGCAATTTGAAGAGCTTGGAGCGCTTGATGGTCTTCGGTAATGATCTAACATCGTTCCCGGAATCCTTCTCAACCTTGGCCAACCTGCGCATTCTCGATGTTCGGCGCAACAAATTGACGGACCTGACGTCAGTCTACGCTCTCCCGAACCTGTCAGAGCTACAGGCCGACTTCAACAATCTCGTCACGCTCGATGCGCAGATCGGCGCGAAGGTGCGACAGTTCAGTGTGGCGAACAACTCGATCACGCGGTTCACGCTGGCGGCTTTGCCCAATATGGCAGCTCGGAGCTATGCCTTGACACATCTCAATTTGTCCCACGGCAAGATCTCGAGCTTGGCAGATGATGCGCTCACTGGTCTTGTCAACCTTGTCGACCTGAACCTCGACTTCAATCAGTTCACGCGCCTTCCGTCAGTCGAAAACCTGGTTAACCTGGAGACCTTCACTTGTACCGACAATCTGCTTAATTCGCTTCCATCGGGATGGGCACGTCTTCAGAAGCTTCACACGATCAACGTTCACAATAATAACCTTCGTGAGATCTCCGGAGAGATCTGGGGGTGTAGCTCCCTTCGTAATTCCAATTACAGCTCCAACCTTCTGGAATCTGGTCCATCGCCGCCTTCAAACTTGATCGAGCTGATGGGAGTGGAGGCGGCCGCCCTCTGCGATGCGAACATGGCTCCATTTGGTGGCTTGAATGGCATCACACGACCCCCTGGGGCGTACATCCTCGAGCGTCTATATGTGGCCGACAATCAGTTGAGCAGCGAGGTGATGCACCTCATCGCCGAACTTTCGGGTCTGAAGGTGCTCAACGTCTCGTTCAACGACATACAGGAGATACCGCCAGGGACAGTAAGCAAGTTGACGAATTTGCAAGAACTCTACCTCTCGGGCTGCAAGCTCACATCGCTTCCTTCCGAGGATCTGGAGAAGCTTCAGAATCTGCAGGTGCTTCACCTGAACGGCAACAAACTGCAGACGTTACCTTCCGAACTTGGAGCGATCAAGAGCCTGCGCCATCTCGATGTTGGATCAAACGTCCTGAAATACAACATCGCCAATTGGCCGTATGACTGGAACTGGAATTGGAATACGTCCTTGCGATACCTCAACCTTTCTGGCAACAAACGTCTTGAGATCAAGCCTACTTCGGCGCAGGATATGTCGCATGCCTCTTCCTTGCGGAAAGAGCTGTCCGACTTTACCGCCTTGACTGAGCTGCGCGTCCTTGGTCTCATGGATGTAACGTTGCGGATTCCGTCCCTGCCCGACGAGAGCGATGCGAAGCGAGTCCGAACGTCCTTCAGCGATATCAACAACATGGCGTATGGCATCTCAGACATGCTGGGCAAGATTGAGCATCTGGCCATGTTCGACATGGTAGTGCCAAACTTCCGCGGCAGAGAAACCGAATGTCTTTTCGGTATGTTTGGGAGGGCCGCCCCAATCAACCCATCTGGAACGATTCCGAAGTATCTGCAGGACAGCTTTGCGCAACGACTCAACGAGCAGCTCGAGGATCTGCAGCAAGACGAGTCGCCGGCCACGGCGCTGCGTCGCACCTTTTTGTTCACCAACAGGAATGCGTTTGACTTTGTCGTGGCGAAATCAGAGGCGAGAAAAGAGTCGAATGCGTCTTTCGCATCAATAGACACCACTCTCGCTCCATGGTCGGCTTCAGGCGGCTCGCAGTTCAGGACTGGCTCATCAGGCGCAGTGGTCTACCTGGTCGATCGCACACTGCATGTCGGTAATGTTGGAGACACCTTGGTGGTCTTGTCCCGCAAGGGCGAAGCCGAGCTACTGTCCAAACACCACGACCCCACAGACCGAGAGGAAACAGCTCGGATTCGTCGAGCTGAGGCTTGGGTATCCACCAAGGGGTATGTGAATGACGACAAAGAGATGGACATCTCTCGCGCATGGGGCTACTGGTCACATTTCCCCGCCGTCAACGCGTCGCCTGAAATCCGTACGAGGCAACTGCAAGAATCCGATGAGTTTGTCATTATCGGTAACCATGCGCTCTGGAAGTATTGCTCCTATCAGACTGCTGTGGACATCGCGCGCACGGAACGACATGACCCCATGATGGCGGCTCAGAAACTACGAGACTTTGCTATATCTTACGGCGCCGATGGGTCGGTCATGGTCATGGTCGTCAACATCTCCGACTTGTTCTTCGGGCGAGGTGGGCGATCTCGAGGTATGGGTTCCGGATCTCTTGCTCCCGGCGTTGGGCCAAGCGGCGCGGACGAGTATACCTCGAATGTCAAGCGAGCCATCAGACGGCGATATGAGGAAGTCGGGGATCGTACACTCAACCGTCTGCAGCAGGAGATCGAACCGCCTCAAGGTCAAGTCGCCATCGTTTTCACGGATATCGTCAATTCGACTCACTTATGGGAAACCAACCCGGGCATGCCAACAGCCATCAAGATGCACCACAACCTTATGCGTCGGCAGCTCCGTCTGGATGGCGGTTACGAGGTCAAGACTGAAGGCGATTCTTTCATGGTGTCTTTCCAAACCATCACGGCTGCCATTCTGTGGTGCTTCAACTGTCAGATCGGACTTTTGCAACAGGAATGGCCGCGAGAACTGTTGGAGTGCCCCGACGGCGGTGTCGAGTATGACTCTGAAGGTATCCTTGTCCAACGAGGTTTGCGTGTTCGCATGGGTGTCCACTGGGGTGCTCCTCAGTGCGAGCGGGACCCGATCACACGGCGAATGGACTACTATGGGCCCATGGTCAACCGCGCAGCACGGATCAACGCCAGTGCCGACGGTGGTCAATTGATGGCGAGTCAAGATGTCATCAACGAGATTGAAGCTCTCAGCGAGTATTTGCATAGCCTGGACGAACAGGCGTTGGGCGATCTGCCTCCAGAAATGAAGCGAGAGGTGCAGGAGTTGAGGCGGATTGGGATCGAAATGCGGGATATGGGCGAGAGGAAACTCAAGGGACTCGAAGGTTGGTCCCTACCAAGCGAGACTGACTTGCAGCTGACAAGCAGTACCCGAGAAGCTCCATCTCCTGTATGCCAAAGGTCTTGCTGGTCGATTCGAGATCAATGGCGAGCTGCGAGCGTCCGTCGAGGTTGGCGATCAGCGTCCTGCCGAAGAGCTTGCGAGACAGATTGACATCAACGAAGTTCGAGAGCTGTCCAGCCTCGTGTTGCGCCTCGAGGCTATCTCGGGTCTCGGCTCTGCCATCACCATGCAGCCCATCATACAGGGCTCGCCTGCCGATCCCCGAGGACCAGGCCCTGCATCGCCGCGATCACCGCGGCCCGCCGTGAATGGCCAAGTGGGGGCGAACGACCCTATGATCCTGAGCGAGCCGATCGGGTCGGCAAAGGAGTCGTCCTCACCGCAGAAGAAGCGGCATACACCCGTACCAAAAATGATAATGCCGCTTCCGCCGCCGCGACTCGGCCCGCAGATCACAGAGGACATGACGGACGAAGAGCTGTCCATGATCATTGATTCCCTCACCACACGGCTGGAAAACACGTTGTCCACCATTGTACGTCGGCATCCGTATCGGTCTCAAAGAGTCCTGGCTGACCGAACAGTACTTGAAACACTTGGGAAACTTCTCCAACGTTCTCGCGGCGCTCGAGCACGCCACCAAGATCGATCCCAAATTGATCATACACGCCATGGCATTGATGAATGGTTCGGGGCTGTGAGTACGAGTAAATTATAGTATGACGTACTTGGGATCTGTCGAATCTCTTCACCATATCTTGCTTGCATGTATCCGTACGACGTCACCAGCTGACGCCCACTGATGTCGGGGTACGAGAACTTATTCATCGTATGCATCGTAGCGTGCAAGAGGTCCGGCCGCCTGAAGGGCCGCCTTTCGGACTGCCTATAAACCCGTCAAAAGTCGAATATAATTTTCAAGAACAGACAACCAGGGTATAAGGATACTTATGCCCAATGTGAAATGTGAAATGAAGGGAATCGTGAAGCGGGACGTGGCACACATCTCTAAGAATGCTGAGGGCTAGGACGAGAGGATGGGTGAATCGATCGATGAACGACAGTGGTCGGGGAGGACGGACAGGGGCAGATCAGTAGTTGCCGCCGAGGAGCTGCTTCCACGCCCTGCGTCCAGGCTCGACGGCCAACATGATTCTCCCGCGGTCCAGGCCGAACTCGACGATCTCCGACAAGAGGCCAAAGGTGATGGGCGGACCGGACCCAGCGGTCCCCGGCACACCGGGACGTGCGGCGCGAGAGGCGGCGTCGCGCATGCTGGCCTGTGTGGGTTGCAGAACCAGCGGCTGGGCCATCTCGAGGCTGGCATGCGTCGCCCGGAAGACATCGGCGATTTCCTCGACCGAGACGAGGGGTGGCGCTTGGGGAAGAATGAGCGCGAGATGGAGCAGATGGAGGAGAGCGAGCGAGATGATCGGTCTAAACAGCGCGAACGAGTATGTGAGGGTCCGAGTGAGCTCGGGCTGTTGTTTGATCAGCTCGTGAGCCCAAGTTGATATGTGCAGAGAGACGTACTGAGCCAAGGGCCCTGAGCACGGCGAATGCCGCGTCGCGCGCTCGCTCGAGCTGTTGATAGCCTTCTTGGTCCGAGACCATGCTTTCCCATACGGTCTGGGAGGCGAGGAAGATCGGCGTGGCCGTGAAGAGGACGGCGTAATGGTAGTACAACGACAGGATGGGGTCGGTGCGGGCAGACAAAACGCGAACCCAAGCGTCGAGCTTGCCACCGTACATGCGCCACACGTCTAGCGCCTTGCGTTGCTGCGCCTCTCGCTCTCGTCTAGCCTCTGCCTCGGCAGCGGGGTTGGGCAGGGGCCCGGAGATAACGCCAGCCACAGAGGTGATCGACGGCTGCGCAGAGGTCACGGAGGCCCGAGAGGCTGGGCGGCCCAGACGATCAGAGATGGACATGGTGTCGTCTGGCTCCTCATCTCTCGCCGATTGCTGAGCGCCCAAGACTGCCAAATCAGAACGGTAGTTGCAGATGAATAACATCGACTTACTTTCTGCTAGCAGCTCGGCGTACTCCAGCCACGCCGAAAGTGAGTAATCTCTATCGCGGACTGTCTCGTCGAACATGGACGTATCCTTGAGACGGTCTCTCCATCCGGGACCGTATGTCTCCTTGGTGATGGGTGACGAGTAGTCAGGAACGTGAAACCTGGAGGGTCAGATTCGAGGAACGCAAGTGGGAGGACAGAGAAGCTCACATCGGATCCATGATCGCGAGATGAATCCACTCGCGCCACTCGTCATGCGTCCTGCGACCACTCTTGACCTTTTCGAGACCCAGACTCCTGGCATATGCGATGGTCATCGCAGCCATCGCGGGCTCATTTGTCCACGTTCTGACACATCAGCGTGTACCATATTGTAGGTTCGCTACGCACGCGAAGACACTCAACGATCGAATCTCATCGCAATTCCACTCGAGCCCCTCGCTGGTGAGACGGCCCACTTCATTTCGAACTGCATCTGTCGCGCGCTCGCGATCACGTATCCCCACCTCGGAAGGGAGGGCCTGCTTGCCAAGATAATCGATGACGAGGCCAGGCAGTCCTGGCGACTCCCTGAGGCCAACGAGCCAAGGTGTGAGAGGCCAACCCTTCGTGCGATAGCTCTCTACGATCTGAAACGGGATGTCGACGTTGACAACCCTCGCTCGAAATTGCATCGGTGAGATATCGCCACCGACAGGAGCTTGTAAAGGTGGTTGAAGGCCTTGTGCTTCTTGAGTTCGAGAGATGTGTGTCAGAGTGTTTTGGATGGCGGCAATCGCGGCTGGCAGACCCGCGAGGTTTTGATATGCCGCCTCCATCGCTCTCAAGCGGGTGTCAAAGCTGACCCCAGCTGCACCAGGAGGCGCCGAGAAGGGTTGCACTTGGCCATGCGGGCCGAAAGCGCCAGGCGGCGGTCCCAATAGGACGGTAGCGGAGCCCGGAGGTGGGCCTGGTCCGGGACCGATCGGTGGCGACGGACCTCGGAAACCCGACGTGATCGTCGATATAGATGTGCCGGGAGGAGGGGGCGGGGGCTCTCTAACATGGCGGAGAGCATAGGCTTCTGGTGGGGGACGAGAGGTGACGGGAGGGGCTGGAGCGGCCGACGAGGGGTAGAAAGGTGGTCCGGTCGGAGTTCCCGGTCTTCCTCCCAATGGACCTGGTATTGCTCCAGTGAAGAAAGGCGGCGGGCGGGAAGGCAAAGCTGATATGGACTTTGGACGTGACCGAGGTTCAAAGACGCAATCGACTCCAGCTTGCCTGCAACCTCGACAGGGTATCTGAGTCGGGCCGTCGCACTTCATCCTGTAAGTGTCAGCTCGGAAAGCCTAAGCCTGAGCCCCGTCTGTCGGGACGGCGATGCCGGCTGGTGACTCACTTCTGACGTCTACACCTCATACACGCCATCATGCTTCTCGGCGCACGTCCCGTTGTGTCCCGGGTGAATACCACCATCTCCTCGTCGATGCCCTCCATCTTTGGACTGGTGCTCTCGCTCAGCGGGCTTCTGGCGTCCATACTTCTTCGTATCCCACGGTTGTTGGGCCAACTCGATTGCCAACCCGAGCCGCTGGGCGGTGGACCGCCACTGCCGCTGGCGAAAGGTGGGGGGAACGGGGTGCCCGAGCTGGGCCCCGCCATGGCTGAAGGAATGGGTGCGGGAAGATGAGGATGCGAGGGAGAAGCCGTCGGTGGTCTCCCAGCAGCGGCTCTGACATCCGGGGGTGAGACCGATCCAGGACGAAGGAGTCCACTTCGTGACCTTGGAGGGGCGGTCGGATGTTGAGAGGACCCTGCCGGGGGAAGTCCGGGAGAGGAGGAGCGACGCCTCTTTGCGGGATTCATGGCTATCCAGGGATCAGCATGTCGATCAGGCGAATGGATAGTCTTTGCCACGACCAGTGTTGTCATTGACAAGGGGTTGCTTCTGTTCTCGGTGGTAGTGAGAAGGGATGTTGAGTAGAGAGGAGGGGATTGGAAGAGGCGAGGCGTTGTAGAAGCCAATACAGGGAAGCAAGGGAGTCAAGAATGGGAAATTCCCTCTGACAAGGTGATGCCCAAAGGAAGGGGACAACGTCAGACAGGTATGATGCACAAGTGACGCCCGGGTCGGCGACGACGACGTCGATGATCATGTCAATGTCGGGAGATCCGGGTGGGGGAGAGTGGGTGGATCAAAGAGGACAGAACGGGAAGGAAGGTAGTGGCGATGCAGGTGGGGAAGAGGGGGAAACCATCAAGACTTCGGTCATGGTGCGAGGCAAAGGGAGAAGACGAGGGAGAGGAGAGGCGGACAATGTAGCTCACCGATGCTGATTCTCCAATTCGAGATTCACAGCTTCTGCCTGTGATGAGGGCGCCTTCTGCACACGACGTCTGTCCTCCCTACGATGCCACTGCCCGACGCCCGGGCGTGCTACACACGCTCTCTCGCTCGGGGATTACCCCCCTGCCTCCGTCCGTCCAGGCCCGCTAGCACCGCCGTCTTGATGATGGATGCTGCGCCCGTCAATGGAACAGCTCCCGACGCATCGAGTGCTCCGTGCCCTGGGTGCTACTGGCTCTTAATGAATCCTTTGTGCTGATGACAGCGCTTGGAGGCGATGAGACACGTTTCGGTGAGGCCGTGACGTGCCGAGTTGACGCTCGAGAACGGTGCCAGTTATCGTACGGGTCGTAATGTAGGCGAGACGAGAAGAGATGATGTGGGAGATGGACGATGCTCCGGCTGCTGAATCTCGGGAGCGGGAGATCGGATGTGCTCGGTTTCAACGAGGCGAGGGGCCGGTTGCGTTATGGCCAAGATGGGTCAGTTGAGATGGATGTGTCGGAAAGATCGCCCAGCTGGAGTGTGTTGCTGGATTGTGGCAAGCGATGATGAAGAGACGGTCGGATGGTGGAGATCGTGTCGATGGTGTCGAGTTCGGGGTGGCAGAAAGCTTGCCGCCGCCGCCACCGCTGTACTAGTGAGCAGCTCGGCTTCGGACGAGCAGGAGGACGGGACGGGAGGCGGCACAGGGCCAGGAATGATGAAGATTGCTGGCCGCTGTTGCTAGTGCGTAAATCCAACCTGCGATTGTAGTCGTAATGTCCACCGTTCGTCCTCGACGGCAAGATAGCCTTCCTCTGCCCCGTCGCCTTCCTTGTGAAAGAATGTCGCGCGACAGCGAGAGATGTCAGCGTTGAGCGGCAAGTGGAGATCAAGAGAGAGGGGGAGAGAGGGACGATCCAGCCGGGGGTGCGGTACGGATGTTGGTTGTCGTAATTTGATCCAGCAAGAAACGAGAGAGGCCCAGGGGCCCGCGCGCGCTGAAGCGACGGTGCAATGCACACTTCAACCTTCAGGCGGCGTACGAGCCGTAGTGATAGAGAGAGCCGTGGTGTGGGAGGAGCCGCCGTCCGCAAACCTGAAAATGCCGTGGGCCGTGGACCCGGTATGGTACCTCCGATGTTACGGCAGAACAAGTTGTACCTGAGTCGTGTCTCTCTTTCTTCTCTTTTCCCTATCCTCCACTTTGTCTCTGTCTGCTGCTTTGAGCGAGCGAGAAGGCAACGCTGGAGAGAAGATCCAAGATATGGAGCGACGATGAAAGCAGCTGTACAGACGGCGACGAGGGGTCCACAAAGAAAAATGTGCGACGGCGTGGCGGCGTGGAGATGGCACAATCAAACACGCGCAAACGAAGCAAGGGGGAAGGGGGCCGGCCCTAGCGCCTGCTGGAGGGATGATGATGCGAGGGTGATCACCTGGACGCCACCCTCTTCACACCAGCTCTCACACGGACCTCATCTTCTCGTGTTCCCCTCGAGATCGCTCTTCAATGGCTCCGAGCTTCCTTTGGCGCGACGCCCTCCCGGGAGGAAATGAAAGGGGGGTCATCCGGCTGAGAGCTGCCCTCCTGGTGCTCTGGTGCTTTGGAGCTCTGCGTCTCTGGCTCCTTGTTCCCGTCCACTGACCGACCCGCAATTATCGCTAGGCATAAAGAGACGCTGTAGGTTCCTTTCGACCGCCGCCACCAGAAAGGAGGGCCTGACCATTGGCTACACCCCACCCCTGATGAGAAAGAGATGATCGATACGAGCACGGTGGACTGTTGATGATGCTGCGCACTCTCCTCGTGCATTGTCGTCCGGTGTCCGGAAACACGGCAGGACGGGACGGGAGTGGCGTGCGCCATCGCGCTCCTCTCGCCGTGCATTTGTGTCGGCTGACTGCGAAGCAAAGGCAGCATTCGACAGGTGACAGCAGCAGATGCGATAGCAGACGCCAAAAGGGACGCACATGGGGTGCCGGCGGATGTCTCAGATTTTCCCAAGGCTTTGGTAAAAGAGGCGGGCCTGTGTTCCCGATCCTCCCGAGAACAGAACAAGGTTTGGGACGGGCAAGGAAGAGGAAACGCAACCAGGGTATACGGTAGCGGACGGACAACCCGCGCGGTACAAGGCACCCAGACTTCACCCCTTGGTCTTTTGGTAGGACGTGCTGGCTGGGCTTCTGGTCTTGTGGGTTTTTCCGTCGGCAACAGTTTCCTGGGTCTCTCTGGAGTATCCTGACGCCAATGCCGGGGTCCCGACGAGAGGTCCGAAGCCACCCAATTTCCTTTGCGCAAAAAGGTCTCGGCCTTTGCACATGTGCCACGTTGTGGTAACCCAGCTCTGCCAGCTTGCTCGATCAGGGCGAAGCATGGCTAAAAGACGGGCACAACGTCCCGTAGTCGAAACGCTTTCTCCCCGGCGTCCCGAGCCGAGTAGTCATGGTTGCCTTAGCGTCGATCGTCGCCGCACTCCTCTGCGCTGCGGGCTCCAAGTCTCCAGACATCATCTGATCAAGAGCTCGGTCGTCATCTTTTTTTTGGTCACGGATCGTTCGGGAAAGGGGCGGGGGGGCGTCCCGTGATGATTGCTCTGCTCGAACGCCACTGACGTGTGTCCCGGCCACGATAGACTACATGGCTTGACGGCGATGTGATGGCTTGGCCAGACGTGCTTTTTGAAACGAGGTGCTTGGCGCTTCTTCATCCGTGCTGCTTTCCATCGAATGAACACCAGTCGACTACCATCTGTCTTGTTGTCGCTGCCGCACGCTACCTTGCCGAAAGATCTTGTTCGGGCGAGCAGGCCTAACCGCCTCTTTCACATTTCGTACACCGCGCCAATGACAGCATGCCGAGAGCCGTCACACTTCTCTTTGCTTACGCCAGACGCCATGCCGCCCCGCAGCCGACTCCGAGGTCCGGCTGACCTCTCGTTATTCACATAGACCCCCTCTTTGCCTGTCTTTCGGGAACGACAGCGCAGACAGACCCCAACGTCATCGCTGATAAGCGGTGGTCGAGTGCCGCGACAGGAAGAAGCTGTCCATCGATCAGGCGTATCCCCACGAGTCCAAGAGGAGGAGGATACAGACTGGGATAGGCGCGACAGAACTCATTGGCGCTTTCCTCACTTCGACTTTGACTCGACCGACCCCAGGTCGGCAGCTTGCTCTTATTCCTCAAGCTGAAGAGTGGCCAGGAAAGATTCAGCTGCTTGGCGCAACGCCCCAAAGATGCTACAGAGAGATACGACGAATGGGAAGGCGGGTAGCCTCCTGGTGAGCGCACTGGGACCTCCCCTCGCTCTCTGCTGCAGCAGCCCGTCAGGAGCTCCTGCTAGCATAACAGACATGTTCGACTTCGCACGTGACCATGTCCTGGCTGCTTACCCAGTTGTCAGACGTTTCGACGAAGATATCATTCATACCCAGGCTACAGCTCATGACCCCCATAAGTCGCTCAAGCTTGACTATTCTCGGTCCTTCGTGTGCGCCTTAACGATAACAAGACAACAGATTCTGTCGTGTGTATGCTACACTATCCCTATCAATTTTGTGGACTGCCTGATTGTATGCATTACAATCACCTCTTCGCCGTCGTCGTCGTCCTTGACCACCTCGCCGGGCTCCCAATTTGCTTCCGTTGGTCAAGGTGGCAACGCCTCACACCGTCAACACCCTTCTTTTCAACTTCGGTCCTCTTTGATTTACCCAATCTATCCATTTTGACATGCCTCTTATTCGACAATCATGACCTACATGACACCGCCGCCCAACGAGTGCCCTGTGACTTCGGGACAGAAAGAACAATAAGGTCCACAACTCAACTCTGCACACTCGGACCCCCCGAAAAGTCATTCGCGTCCTCAACTGACACCCCTTTCGCCCTGTTCAGTCGAACCGTCCCGACAGACGACGACGCACCTTCCGGACGGGGTATCTTGCCTTCCTACCACTTGTAGAACCCTCGGTACCTGTCCCGAAACACCTCTTCCTACTCTCGCCTCCTCTCGAGCTCACGAGCCATTAGGTGCGGATTGCCCAACCCAGCAAATCCCTCTATCTCGCCTGCCCTCCTTTCCCTGCGGGCTAGCCTCGTCATCTGACACTGTGCGACCCCTCAAACAAGTCATCCGGGACCCCAAACCCCCTTGCACAAGCAATCCCGTCTATCCCGCGGCCGCCACCGATACCGCAGAACAACAAACCTCCTCCTCGATCTCTGACACGAGGTCGATCTGCCGGACCAGCCGACCAGCCGACACAGCACGCGGTGTCCCGGACAGGTGGCGAAGCTTGATTCATCATGTCAGTCTACGACACCGACTTTTCACGGCGACTTCGCTCGACTGTGCCCCCTTCACCGTCATCCCCAGGTTCGAGATTCCCTGCGCCTGGTGTTGCAGGTTTTGGCAGCGACGTGTTTGGTGATATTGCCGCTGTCCCGCCGAGTCCCAAGGAGAAGGGCAGAGAGAGTCCGATGGGCGTCAGGAGAAGAGCAGATGTTGTTGTACGCGGCTATGGCGACCGGTGAGTTCGGTCTGGGCTAGCTGAAGTAGTCTGACCCTCAGGTTCATCCCCACAAGAGATACGGTCGACCTGCACGCCGCCTACCAGCTGTTGCCTGACACGCCCGGCAGTAGCCATGATTTGGTCAAACCCAAGGCGAGGCGGAAGAGCGGGCATGGACAGGCCACAGATGTGGAAGCTCGTCGAGGTCAGTCACCTGGGAGACAGGGGTATCTGGTAGCTCATCCGTTGCAGAGGAGATAAACGCGACATTCACCCATCTGCTCAAAAACGAGCTCTTCTCCCCCTCTCGAGCCCCGTCGCGTACATCTTCTCCAGCCAATGGGACACGCGGCTCGACCCCTCGCCATGCTCAGCTTCGTCAACCCATGACATTTCATGCCACCAATATTCCCATATCCCCTGCATCGTACCCAGTATCCTCTGCCGGAGTCACCCCGTCCCACCACCATCCGCCACCTGCCATGTCCGCAACTTCGGCTGAGAGAGAACGAGGAGAAAGGGAGCTATCGCCGGCCTCGACGCTACCTCCTCTACCTCTTCACGCTCCTTCGACACCCACGTCTGGGCACGGTCGTCCTCCTGGTGCAGGTCCATCATCGTCACACCATCGCGCACACCAAAATCAGATCGCATTGGCGTCTGGTTCGAGGACCGGCACGACGCCCCCAAATTCCAGCGCGAGAAAGGCAGCTTTCTCGCCTCCTCCCGGCGGGCTTGCTAGTCCTTCAACTCCGACGAAGAAGCGATTACTCAACTTCTCATCTCCTGGCGCTATGCGCATGGCGGCCCTGACGGGCGGCATCAACGGCGCCAGTGGCGTCTGTGTTGGTGAATTGGACGATATGCGTCATGAGAAGTACAGCCTCAGCCCGGTTGGCAACGAGAGCCAACGAGTCCTGCTCAGTCCGCGGAAGTCTGTCCGGCAGATCTCGAGGACCCCCTTCAAGGTGCTGGATGCGCCAGAGCTTGCCGTGAGTTTTCTGATAATTGAACGCGGTTCGGCAAGTCATTCCTTGCTGACATGTAGGACGACTTTTACCTCAATCTTGTGTCATGGTCAGCATCGAATGTCCTGGGCGTTGGCTTGAATAGCTGCGTCTATCTTTGGAGTGCCCAATCGAGTAGGGTGACGAAACTGTGTGACCTCTCATCGACCACTGTAGATGGCCAAGAAGTGAGCGACAGCATCACTGGCCTTGAGTGGACCAACCGGGTGAGTCTCCATTCTCCGTTACTTCCATGCTTGACTCTCGTAGCTGACCATCTCTCAGGGCAGTATCCTTGCGTTAGGAACCAATCGGGGCACGGTCGAGATATGGGATGCCGAGAACTGCAAGAAGATCCGAACAATGACCGGGCACACTGGTCGTGTTGGGTGTCTAGCATGGAACAACCACATACTGTCATCGGGCTCCCGCGATCGGACAATCCTTCACCGCGATACCCGTGTACCCGAGCAGTATATCCGCAAGCTCTCTGGACATCACAAGCAGGAGGTATGCGGACTGAAATGGAACACCGACATCGACCAGCTCGCCAGTGGCGGCAACGACAACAAGCTTTATGTTTGGGGAGGGACGGATGCTCGACCGACTTGGCGATTCGCCGAGCATCGTGCCGCCGTCAAGGCTATTGCGTGGAGCCCTCATCAGAAAGGGGTGCTTGCGAGTGGCGGTGGCACTGCCGACAAGAAGATCCGCTTCTGGAACACCCTGACCGGCGGTCTGGTTAGTGAGCTTGATACGGGTTCCCAGGTAAGTCTGCGCAAGAGAATCCATGAGTCCGACTTATGGCAGGTGTGTAACCTGATGTGGTCGCGCAACTCAAACGAACTTGTTTCGACGCACGGGTATTCTGCGGGCCCAGTTCAGAACCAGATTCACATCTGGAAATACCCATCGATGACCCAAGTCGCCACGCTCACCGGCCATACCTACCGTGTCCTTTACTTGGCCATGTCCCCAGACGGACAGACGATCGTGACAGGAGCGGGCGATGAGACCCTGCGTTTCTGGAACGCCTTCCAGAAGGGTCGAGGAGAGGTCAAGCTGCCTGGCGGCGGCGGCGGTGGCGATGTGAGTCAAGGTGGGCTGAGCCCCTTTGCGCAGATTCGATAGCGGTCGACAAGGATTTACATGAGTCCGCCGAGGAGAGTCTATACCCTTTCCATCGATTACCTTCTGGGCGTTATTTTTTCTTCCTACCATGTTTTGTATCGAGACCAGCATCTCCACCTGACGATATCAAGATCATGTCACGTCCTCCCATGCATATGCATGCAGGCATGTTTCACCAATGGCCTTGAACAATAGCAGCGAGATCTCAGTACAATAACAGAAGCTGCCACTGACATGAAACGCCGGGATACTCCGAACGAGGGGGAGTCTGCCCTGAGGAGGAGCCACGCCGGCCATTGATGCCACACTTGTCCCAGCCAAGCCTATCCCATTCAGCCAGCTCATCACGAGTAGTCTCTTCAACCTCTTACACTCAAAGCTCTTTGCATTCTCCCCTTCTTGCTACATCTTGCGCTTGGCTTTTTGTCTCCCCGACGCCCCCCTCTCATACGCCCAGCCGGTCATAAAGGCCGAAGCGTCAGGACTCTCTTGCCTGTCAGCCTCCTACCCCTCCTCTCTCATCGCCGGTTCGAGCATCCTCCTTCGACCGGTACCCCGACTCGTCAGCCTCTTCCCCCACTCGTCGTGCACTTGCTCGCTCGCACTCGCAGCAGACGACCGGATCGTCCAACTGCTGGCTTTGTCTGGGCTAGCTCGACAGGCCAATCACCGCTTCGCCGCTCGCCCATGTTGGATCGGAGACGATCCCTCCAGCCCCGCCCACCACCTGTAGACCCTACTCCTCTTCTGGATTCTGATCGAGAGAGCGACGCAAGGCCCATAGAAGAGACACCAGTATCTTATTCCACACCTCGTAAGTCGCTCTTACCTCCTTTCGCCCCCGCACACCGCCTCGTCGCGAAGCCAGTGGCCTTCGGCCCCCGCTTTGGCAGGCAGTGCCAGTGGAGCGACCTAGCTGGTCACGCGACTGACGGCCTGATCTGCTCATGACTTCATTTGCAGTGAAGCTGACAGACAGCCTCCCCTCCTCTCCTTCTTCCGCATGTACTACCACCATCAGCAGCCAGGCGGAAGCTCGTCGGCCGCACCGCAAGCCAAACACCACGACGCGGCGGGCGGTGGCGGACCCAATGGTGATGTCCGCGCTGGCGCAGGGGGCCAGGGTGGATGGGGCCGACATCCCCCAGCGTTCAGTCCTGGCATCCCCTTGCCCGGACAGGCGGGTTATGGCAATGGTCTGCTCGGAGGCGGTGCATTCGGCCCGCCACCTGGAGGGCCTCATCATACCACTCACGGCGGACCGCTACATGGTGGAACGCACGGACACGGGCTGCACCAGCACCACACTGGTCAGCACCCGCATCATCCATCCTTCGGTGCCGGAATGCACCTCGCCCAACAGTCGACTGGCGGTATGGGCATGGGCGGACATCCCGGTGGACAGTATGGGATGGGGATGTACGGGAACGCGGTGCAGAATGGGCAAGGGAGCCCGCCGCGCCAGCAACCGGAGCAGCAAATGCCAATGACCCAGTATTGGCAGCATCAGCTTTTGCGTGCTGAGGTGAGTTCATGGGAAATGGCAAGGAGGGTGAGCTGATGAGAAGGCGTCGAGACTCGCTTCAGCTCCCCATCATCGTGCCAGATCGGCAGCGGTGGCTTCGAGGATGACGAACAAGACGTCGGCCATCACAATCTCTGACCCCAACAACAGACCCACATCCGCTGCCTCCAACCTCACAAACGGCCTCCACAAGCGGAACACCCTATCTGTTACCTCCGCAGCTGATCGAGCGCGATCTCCACCGCCGCCGAGCGAGTCATCCACCACTGTCACTGTCGACAATGCGGACCCGGCGACACCTGCTCAACCCCCTGCGCCGCAGAAGGAGGAAGAAGCAGCGATGCCAGAGCCATGGACTGGCTTGGACCTTGGCGGCATCCGTCTCAAGACACTATCGACCTCCCTTTTCACCTTCTCGCACATTACCGCCCTCTACATCAACCACAACGCTCTCACTACTCTCCCTGCGGCAATCTCCAACCTTCGCCAGCTCACCATACTGGATGCCACGGGCAACGAGCTGACATCGATTCCCCCAGAACTTGGTGTCTTGTGCAAGTTGAAAGACTTGCTGCTCTTCGACAACAGGCTCACTACTCTGCCGCCGGAGCTAGGAACTCTGTATCAGCTGGAGACGCTCGGTATCGATGGAAACCCGATGGAAGACCGATTGAGGAAGATGTTGGCAGAAGAAGGAACGAGCGGACTCATCGCCCATTTGCGGGACTCGTGCCCCATGGGTCCGCCGCCGCCTGAGCGACTGTGGATTCCGGTCGAAGACGACGCTACAGACCCCGAGGCCGGCAAGCAAGAGTCCTTCACGGCCCTGTCATACAACATCCTGTGTCACCATTTTGCCCCCGGATCATCCTACTCGTACACTCCTTCATGGGCACTGGACTGGAGCTTTAGGAAAACGACTATCCTCTCGGAGATCGTCAATGCCTCAGCCGACATTGTGTGTCTGCAAGAATGCGACAACGAGCAGTTTTCTGAATTTTTCCTGCCCGAATTGCAGCGACACGGTTATGAGGGATCTCACTTTTCGCGCTCGCGAGCCCGCACGATGCACCTCGACGAGGCAAAGCAAGTCGACGGGTGTGCAACATTCTGGAAAGACGCCACCTTCTCTCTTATCGAGACGCAGGTGGTCGAGTTCAACCAGGTGGCCTTGCAGAAGCACGACATGCGCACCGACGACATGTTCAATCGAGTCATGTCTCGCGACAACATTGCCAATGTCTGCGAGTTCGAATTCAGACAGTCCGGCGCCCGACTCTTGGTCGCCAACTCGCATATCTACTGGGATCATCGGTACCGAGATGTCAAGCTGGTTCAGGTCGGCATGCTGCTCGAGGAGCTCGAGAAAATCGTCGATCAGTTCTCCCGCCTGCCCGCCAAACTCGACATCAACCCGGAGTACAACAATGGCAAGCCGCCCTCGTACGACCCCCGCCAGAAGGGCCGGGACATCCCTCTGCTCCTCTGTGTCGATCTCAACTCTTTGGCCCACTCGGCCGTATACGATTTCCTCTCGACTGGCGAGATCCCGCCGAATCACGAGGACTTCATGTCGCATCTCTATGGTCATTACACCAACCGTGGTCTGCGACATCACCTTGGCCTCAGGAGCTCGAGCGCCAGCTTTGGGGAGATGAGGATGACCAATTACACGCCTACTTTCGATGCTGCCATCGACTATATCTTCTTCAGTCACCGCACCCTCAAGGTTACCAGTGTCCTTGGGGACGTGGACAGGTCGTATCTCGACAAAGTCGTGGGGTTCCCCAACGCCCACTTCCCGTCAGAGTGAGTTTGCACCTGCATCCGTTTAGACCCACCAGGGACGATACTGATGTCCAGCCACATTCCCGTCTTTGCTCAGTTCCGCGTCAAAGGTCAAACCGACCCCGAAGCCTAGGTCTCCGTCAAACCGTATCTTTTTCTCCGCAGTAATCCTCAATTGTTCGCCACAGTCGCTTCTCACACCGCTCTTGCATCGATCGCATACACCTCTATCATCATACGACGCAGCACGAACCCCCCACTCGCAGGACTAGCGCCTAGCGCCAATCTTCCAAATACGGAAACAAAGGATCATCGAATCAAAGCCGAAATGTAGATGTAACTTGGTGTAGTGCGATGATGTAGGTGTAGGCATAGAATGGGAGAAATGAATGACGTCAAATTCTGATGTCACTGACTCTGACTGCTTGACGTGAAACATGTAACGGGATTGAACGCAGCGCTCTCCGTCGCGTCTCGTCGAATTGAAAGGGACTTCTCACATATCAGACACAGCCTCGAAGCTCACTCAAGCATGCTGACACGCTTGGATGGCCAGGCGGCCTGTGTCTGTCTGGACTTATAAATTTAGAGAGGGATCGAAGGCAACGGTCATCTCGGCGAAACTTCCAATCCCGCTCTTAGATTAAACGTAAGAGATGTCGGGCGAAACACGAGGGTTACAAAGGAGCTCTCAGGACCCTTGATAGCGCAGCGACCCACCTCGACAGACGATACTGTATATTAGATGCTGTACTTGAGAGGCTCCTCCACTACAATCTCGCCACCCAGCTTCCAACCCTAGAAAATAAAGTCAAACACTGTATACGATCTTTCATCTCATTCACTTACTTGGACGTCATTACTACTGTATCAAGATGCCTACTGAGACCGAACCTTCCAGTGAGGGTACAATCCAGGTCAACAAAGGTCAGCCGGAAACGACCCCGGGCGACATCCAAGAGCCTAACGCTAGACCTAGCGTCGTACCGCGTATGGGACCCAGAGAATTATGCGCAGCCAAGAACACTGGATTCCCTTCCGAACTCGGAGACAAAGACGAGAAAAAGACTGTCGACGCTATCGTCCGCTCGCTCAAAGGTGAGACGGCTCACTTCGACGTCTTCGCGCGAGAGGCGGAGGGGACGGTCATGATCATGACTATGCCCCTGGACGACTCTGTCATGGAAGAGCTGGGTATCAAAATCTCCGCCGATTGCTATTGTGGGCACTCGGGCGCCATGAGCGTCAAAGCGAAGCTCGAGCTGTACGCAGACGACGAGCAGATCAAGGATCGCCCTATTCCCACCAAGGTGGAAATGCCGATGGCGGCGCTCGAGACTTTCATCACAGCTGAACGCCAGCAATATTCTGGACCTTTGTCAGAAGATGAGTGGCTGGCTGTCACAGACGAGGGTCAGTCCTTACCTGTCCATCTTCCATCTCCCCGCTTCCGTCATCCTCGACTCTGACCACTGCTTCTTCCTCTTGGCTGCATTGGACATCGTTCTGACCCCAGGGTGGTATAAACGCGACGCCTCCAAGAGAGAGCAGACCGTCCTCGCTCGGGGCTTCTCCACGACAAAGGACACAGCCGATATTGAAGTCACCGTCACGGCGCCTTCCAAACAATGGTGTCAATGCTCCGAGAAAGACCACAAGCCTCAAAGCATCAAGGTCAAAGTGCCGCACTGGCATATCCGGTTCGACCGTCCTGCGGAGAAATCCTACGGCGAGTTTCCAGTGATGTCGTTTCTCTTCTACTCACGAGCCGTCACTGGACATAGGTTCAGGCTGACTGATAGAGCCCCTGCCACTGCTGACCGGCCCCTCTTTCAGTACCAAGACCCCCGACGGTTACTTGATTGACTGCTTCCCCAAGGTGCATGAGAAATTCAGCAAACATGGTCTCGAGCTTTTGTCTGATACGAAGGGCCTCCCCTTCCGTGAAGAGCCCAGCCAGCAAGGCAGTAGCCCGCGCTACCTGCATCATGTCGCACGTCATGACTCGAATCTGACTGATCATCTTCTCAGGTTGACTGCCGAAGTAGTCCGACACTTCACCCCTGTGCACATCGGCAAGTTGGTCGAGCTCACGATCCCCATCAAGTCGGAGATGGACGGAATCAGTACCGAGAACCTGAGGGAGAGGTTTGGTACCGCATGCCTTGGAGACGGTACCGGAGGGGACACATGGGCGACTGTGCTTGAGAACCAGGACGGGGCTCTGCCTGACGGACCCCTCAGAGTCTCGCTGGTGTCATGGCCAGGGCTAGGCGAGTTCTTCACCCAGCACAAAGAGACGGGAGAGTCCAATCTCGGCAAAGCCCCAAGTACATTGAAGCGTGAGACTGTCTTCCGAGTGAGTTCTCTATGCTGACGAGATTATAGCTAGCACTTCCCTCCAGGGACGATACATGTCAAGGGAGGACGACACTCTGACCGTCTATTCCGCTGGGAACATCTCCCCCGAGGATCACGGTCTGCATACCCTCGTACCCGCCACATTCATGTGGGACGATGCCGACCGTGTCACTCACAAACAGGTCAAGCTGGTCAGGATGACAGTGTACGACACTGCCACCTGTCACGCCTCTACCCACTGGGGGCGGGACATGCTCACCGAGTTGGAAGTCGGTCAGTACAGCTTGTTTCGACGTGTTGTAGGAGTGCTGACTCCGCGCAGAAGAGCAACGAAAGCATCTACGCTCAGTTCCAAGACACACTGACTGCGCGCACATAGGGCTTTGCTCTAGCGCCGAAGGGGCTTGATTGCCACATTTGCCATTCTGCCACTTTGTTTTTTTTGCCACCCGAACGCACTGACCTCTTTTGCTCGGTGTCGTGTTTCACATCCTTTGTACACAACTTATGGATTCATGCACATGTCTCTTTCATGACTTGACGTTTCTTGATGCTATCTGACGACCCTTGACGACTCTGACGACTCCTACGTCTCTTACGACCTCCTCCGGTTCCCCAAACGACGACTGACCGTCGCGTTCCACCGTTATCGCCCATCACAGAAGCGGTCATCTGAATTTGATCAGACAATCGGGCATCCATACCACAGTCTAGGAGACACTCGGTAGAGAGGAGCAACTGGGACGGCAGATGCAAATGCAGGGGATGGGCCTCAGTCTCGCCGACGAGCTTGCCGGCGCTACTGGCTCTCCATCCGCGGGCCGATCTCTAGCGGACGAGTTCGGCCTGGATTTTGACGTGGAAGAGGAGCTGGATACCGAGGGGCTCGACGCGGGGACAACACCCGATGATCTCGGTGAGACCAACAAGCTTGCTCCCACCTGTCCGCAGCTCACCGTTAGCCCTTGGTGTTTTTGAGATTGTGGCAAACCCTAGTCACCGACCCTTGCACTTCGATGAACCGATCACGCCTCCTCGGAGAGCATCCCAGCGCAAGTCAAGTGCCACGCTACGCGCACAGGAAAGCCGACAGTCCACGCCGTACCGCACGCCCCGAACACCGAGCACGACGTACGGTACGCCCATAGGCGAGGCTGGAGGAGCGGGGGCAGATGTGAGCTTCGACCACCTCCACCTCCATCAGTTCCAGCCTGCGGCAGAAGTCGAAGACTCGGAAGGACAGAGTGGGAATGCGCTCGTCGTCCTTAGCGAGACGCTAGCTTCTACATTCCGATTTCTGGGGGCCCTGAAGCGTCTCGACGTCCCTGCCAACGATCGCCCGTCGAATGCAGCTGCAGCTGCAGCTGCACCCGGCGCCCCGACCGGGGGAGGCGATATCGAGGGGAGATTGCAAGCTCACCTCGGGCTGATGCACGATGCCGACCGAAGAGCCGAGGAGCACTTGCGAATATTGACGGCTGTCGAACGAGATCTTTCGACTGCGGCGTTGGACAGCGTGGACTGGTCGGACGTGTGGGAGGAGGATGTACAAGACGAGGAGGGCGAAGATCCCGGATGGACAGGCAGCGGCAGCAGCGTTCAATCCATCCAACCGCCAGAATCACCCGTGGTGGACCTGTCACTACCCGCAGTACACCCAGTCGACGACGAGACGGACGAGGACGACCAAAGACTAGACGAGATGATGGACGACCCGATCTCCCCCGTGGAGCCGCTCCATTCATCCAGCACCTTACGCCCTCCAGAACTCAGACTACACAGTGCCGAACCTCCTCTCCCACGGACCGTCAAGCTCATGCAAGCCGACACGGCCGACTTGCTGGTGGCTCTGACAGGTCTGGGCGAAACGCTCCATCTCTCCGGGGCAGTGTACAGCTCTGTCCAGCGACAGATGAGGGGGATCAGAGCAGGTATCGACTCGTGGCGCGAGCGAGAGGAACAGGAGGCGGCCGCGTGGACGGCGGTTGAGTTGTATGATCGTGAGAGGATACAGCGCGGCCTGACCGGTGAGAACACGGGGGAGAGGTTGAAGAGGGAGATGGACGGATTTGCAGAGTGCTTGGAGGGTCTCGCCAAGCAATTACGACCTTTAGCTACTTAGGACAGAATTGGTAGTCGCGATTATAGCTGCATGCTTGCATCCACTACAACGCTTCCGTGCTTATCCTTCACACACTCCCCTTCCCTCTGCTACTACTCTGCTTCTCGTGATCGTCAAAGCCCCGCATGTTGCAGGGTACAATAGCCACGACGCGTGGGGGCATACAAAAAAATAAAACCGCCCCAGGAGACCGATGCGATTCTGTACAAGTCTTATGCACATGCTGATGCTTTGCTTTGCTCTGCTTGCTTGTTGTTTGTTGATGTTTGGGTGAAATGCCATTGCAAATGGGATAATTGTGGAATGCTGAAATGTCGAGTGAGAGAATCAGGCGTGGGTTGGTGGAAGAGTCGCCTAGTTGAAGTAGAACAGACCCGCTTTGTTCGTGTTCACCTTGAGCGTCTTGGGGATAGGATACGTCTTAACGTCTCCCTTCCAGGCAAAGTTGCCCTTGGGCGCACTGCCGACTTGGGGCGAGGGCGAGCCGACTGGTGAGCTGATGTTGAGCGTGCCAATGTCGGGCATGGCCGTGTGCGCGCGAGCCAGAGTGGGCGGCACAGGAGGCGGCATCATCTGGCGATCGCGGGGAGTGCAGCCCGAGGCTGAGTTGGTGCTGGTCGAAGTGGACAAGGGGATGGCGCGGGGAATGGCAAGGCCAGGCGAGTAGGTGTGCGGGGCAAACGAGCCGCGACGCGACATGGCGTCCTCGTCCGAAATACTCGAGTGAGAACGGGACGAACGCGAAGGAGAACGGCGGTCCTGTCCCTTTGCGCCATACTTGACCTGCCATCGGCCATCGCGGACTTCGAGCGACTGCCGAGGGGTGTTGTCATAGACGGCATTGGCATCCGAGCGACCATCGGGAATGGCGACGGACCGTCGCGCATTCTGCGAACGAGCAGCCTCTCGGCCAAAATTATCCCAGGACACGTCGACGCTCTTCCTCGCGCGAATCGTACCGGCGCCACCGCGAGCAAGACTGGTGGCGCTGGACCCGGTGGTCATGCTGCCTCTACGAGACGAGGCAGGCGAGGGTGTCGCATGGCCCGGGTAGACGAACCCCTTGTGGGTGTAGGATGACGAGGTTCCAGGTTGGCGGACAGGAAAGGCGTTGGCATACGCGTCAAGAAGGTTGAAGGTGTGGTGAGGCGCCGAGCCAAACTCGGCCGGGAGCTCGAAGGATTGCCGGGCGGGCGAGGTAGATAGCGATGCTTGCGAGAGGTTGGAACGTGGCAGCTGTCTGGCGGGAATTGGCACTGCACGATCGCTGCCAGACGACATGGATCGACGCCCTGAGGCGTGAGAATCCGAGTCGTTGGACGACATCTGCACCAGTCCCCTGAATTTCGCACCTCCGCTGACCGATCGAGCGAGGTTGAGCTCGGGATCGTGCCAGAGACTCGAGAGCGAGTCTGAAGAGGCTTCTCCGAGGTACTGGCTGTGATGGCTCTGTTGGCTGTCCTGGCGGTGCATGGCAAACGGTCGCTGTGACCCTGGGGTCTGTATCGAGCTGCGACGTTGACGCTGGATCTCGACCCAGGCATCATCCGGTCCGTACCGAGGCATGCGGAAGTACTCCATGAACTTGGGCGCCGAAGAGACGGGCCCGCTGTTGGTCTCGGTATTGGAGCGATCGGACGATTCCGTATCGCTGACGAAGAGAGGCGAGGGAGGACCACAAGGATTGCTCGACTGATCGGTGACAAAGTGGGTGTTGATGGGGTCGAGATGTGGGGGAAGATGAGGTGGGAGACCGTTGCTGTAGTCGAAGGACAGATTGCGGGCGAGTTCATGATATGTCATGGTGGATCTGCCCGCTTCGACCTGTGCGCATTCGCGCGAGCAATAGATGGTGGATTTGAAGGGAGACTCTGGTGGCGGCTTGACGTGTTCTTCCTTGGGGGAAGTGGTCGAGTCGCTGGTCTTTGTCCTCTGCAAGGTCGGTTGAAGCTTGGCTGCGCTGTTGTTGGCTGCGACGGCGGCTAATCTGCCTTGCGATGTGGGATTGCGTTTAAGACCGGGGCGGGTGACCTTTTGGCCGTTGGCCATGCGGGTGGTGGTGGTCCCATCTGGGTTCTTTATCTGGTGGTGTCAGCGCGATCGGGGGGAGGGAGTAGGGTGTACACACCCGTATGGTGCCCTGTGCCTTCTTCTTCTTCTTGCCCTCGATCTCGTCGGCGCCCTCCTTCTTGTCCTGCTTGGGGGCCACAATGATCTTGTCGCATACGATGCAGTACGAGTGAAAGCTGAGGTCGTCCTCGTCGAGCATACTACTGCTGGGATCGGGGAGTGAGGGAGGTGCCGAAGATGGTTTCTCTGGGGGCGAATGGGGAAGAGTGAAGCTGACGCTTGGCATTGCGACCATTTTGAGTGGTCGAGGGGGGTGTTGATGTGGGGGAGAAGAGGAGAGGGTAGGGGAGGGAGGCTTACGACCTCGTCTGTTCGGTCGGAACGAGGCCGTGCTCCGCAGAGAAGATCCAGTGTCCTATGATGACGTTTTCTACTTCGGGGCGCGCGGTAAGATAGGTCGGTATCTGGGGGGCGACTGGCGGCGTCAGCGAATCACGACACTACAAGATACACTAAAGGAGATCTGGTCCAGACCCTTGACCGGCCATCACCATCACGATGATGATCATCACCATCGAGATGTGGGGATGGCAGAGGTGGTGCCATGTTCTGAAACGGCGCGAGTGCCGAGAGAAGCAACATCTCGAAGCACGGCGGAGAGAAGAGGCAAAGAGGCAAACTCACAAGTTGCGAAGAAGCTATGTCTCGCAGATACTGTTGCTGCGAGACACGACGAGATCTTCGATCACCCTGTCCGATTATAGAAGTGACGCCACTCGACCGGCACCAGGACGACACGACCGCGAGGATATAGTCGAGTAGTAGTACGTGATATCCAAGGGCGTGTCTGGGGTAAATGACTGTCTGAGTTTGTCGCCCGTCCGGTCGCGAGTCGATCGGTATGTCGGCCTTGCGCCCGGTAGAGGCGAAAGGTATAAAGGTGTGGAACCCGGTGACAAAGGTGGCAAGTTCTAGACTTTCGAGACAGACTGCTTTGTCGGTCGCAAAGGTAGTTCGGGCTGGGGGGAAGTGAGGAGAGGTGGGGCCGAGGAGAGGGGCGCGGTGGGGAGAAGAGAGGGAGAGGGAGGAGAGGCGTACGAGTCCTTTGCGAATGTCTTTTATTGTGTCGCAAAGGATCACCACCTGGTGGATCGGCGAGGAGAGCGTCGAGGTCGAAGGACGACGAGGACGAGGCGGTGAGAAGGAAGCAGAAAAAATAATTTTTTCGCAGTCTCACACTCGAGGTCGCGATCGTTCGAAGCGAAGCGAAGCCAGCCCTGTCTCTCTCGTGTTTCTCAGTGTCCTGATCGCTGCTTCTCCGGCCACTGGCCACTGGCTGCTGGCCTAGCTCGAAGCAGGCTCGCTGCCGCGAAAGCCGCCGTCTGATGCTGATGGATGGACGAACAGACAGATGAATGTAAAGTCAAGTGTGGGAATCGCGCCAGCTGTATTGGTCGCTGGCAAGCTGATGACGATCCCGACTCGTTTGGCCGCAGGTTTGAATTCGACTCGGGTGATTTCGGGGTTTGCCAGATTCGGCGCGTTGCGTCGTCGTCTTCTCGATCGCTTGTGCCGTACCTATACAACGAACAGTACAACGTAGACAATGACGGTGGTGGCAAAGACAACGACGACGACAAACACAAATGGACAATGGACAATGAAAGAAACATGCATCAGCCCCTCCAAGCATCCACAACTCGCCGCCGGCAGCACCACCTTTCGTCCCACCATACTTACTGTAAACGTCGCGACTCGTCCGGGCCGGCTGGAGAGAGAGCGCCGCGGGGGAGGGGGACAACCGCATTACCGGTTAAAACCACCGGACCAATCGGTCAATCGAGCCTTTGGCCTGGGGCCTGGGGGCGATTGAGCGATGCGACAGGCAGGCGGCAACTGCCCGGGGGTCCAAGGCCAAGGCCGAGAGCGCAGAGCGCTGCAAAGGCCAAGGAGAGAAGTCGGTACGTTCGGGACGTTGCCTAATTCCGGCGACGAACCCCGCGGTGGACGCGGGGGTTAGACGGGCAAGGCCCGGTCTCTTCTGCCCGTGCCCCAGCCCCACAGAACCTGCTGGCGTTCGTAATAAGCTTGAAATTGCGCGTCGCCTGCCTGCGTGCAATGCATGCGTACTACCGCGTCTCTGTTTGGACTCTAGCACAGCTGTTGACGTCTTTCATCTCTGCGCTCTGCACAGCTACGCGTCGACTCTGACGTAGCTGGCAAGCATGGGAAGTGTGATGGGGATGGTGATGAGGGGAAAGGAGGCGTGCGAGTCCAGACCGTGGCCATGCACATACCCCTTTTGATCGGAACAGTGTCGATCCTCCTTAGCATCCCCCCAACAACGTGTCGGCGCTAAATGCGGCACCAGATCAGAGGGTCAAAGTCTCACGGTCAATTGACGGAGGGTCAGTGCGCCAAGGGCGTCCGCCTCCCTTGCAAGTTCAGCCGGCTGGCTGCGCGCAGCGGTGTATGTGTTCGGCATTTCCGAATCGGAAGGACACGACGGACGGCTCGGCTAATGTGCGGCAAATTCTCTCTGTTTTCGGCTGAATACTTCGGACTTGTTCGGATTCGGCTCGCCAACTACTCAGAGGGACAAAGTGGCATAGAGCAGTGTGGCACATTTCGTGGGTGGGACAGGCAACCCCGTAGTACGCAGCCTACAATGTGCAGCACCGCGTCCAGAATCTAGTGATACATGTCATATAAATGTACGAGAAGATGCAAGCAGATGTACGCCTCTAGTTAACCGAACCCCTCCATCTCACGCAGAGTACGGCAGATCCTCCACGCCATGCGACTTCCTGCCAGTCAGCCCCTCCCGGCATTATGGGCATCAAGACTCACCAGAGCAGATCCGTATGCAGGTTCTCAACGCCATTATCGACCAGTCGCGTTCCCTCGCCATTACTGATCATAGCATACTTCATGCCCAACGACACCTTGATGGCCGGCGGGGTGGGCGAGTACTCCTGCAGCTCGCCGACCGGTTCACCCGCTTCTGCCGCACGAGCCAGCTCAGCAACATTGGCAGCTACCACCACACCTTGCCACCAGGCAGTATGCCCAGCTTGAATACTGCCCGTCTCGGCACAGTCTCCCGCTGCGAACCATCGTGACATGTCGCGGTCCTTGGAAGACGGGTCGATTCGTAGTGTGGGGCTAACGCGGATACGCGTGCTGGTGGGCGAGACGGCGGACGGGTCATATGCGGCCATGAGGGCCGTCAGGGGCTTTTGACCCGTACATACGAGGACGATGTCGGCAGTGAGGACGCGCCCGGTGATAGTTGTCAGGGTCTTGGGCTTGCCATCTAGCAGACCTGGGTGTTCGGGCCAATCCATGACTCGTTCACCGAGGACGAGCTTGACGCCGAGGAGGTCGAGTCGCTCAACGACTGTCTCGTCAGTCGACGCCTTCTATGATCGATGTGTGTACTCACTACCGTCGTGCATCTCTTGCGGGTAGAGGGGCATGAGCTTCTGACGCGAATGGATGAGCGTGACTTCTTTGTCGGGGTACGTGTCTTTGATATCGGAAGCGGTTTCTTCTCTTCAGCATGTACAGTCCCTTCATTCGGGATGGAGCCAGACATACGGATTCCCAGGGCACCACCACCGACTACCAACACGCTCTTGGCCTTCTTGTACGTCTCAGCCTGGTCCAGCATAAAGTCGACACCTCGGAGCTTGTGTCCGAGAGGGGCAGCATCACCGGGTCTACTCGACTCGCCAGCGGACGGCGAGCTAGGTCTAGGTGCATCGGCATCCCCGAGGACCTTGTGCCAAACATCCACAGGCGGCGGCAAGCTCGCGCCGAGCGCATAGACCGCAAAGTCAAACTCGATCGTCTCTTCCAGCGCTTCCGGCTTATCGCCCACTGTCAAGCCGCCCAGCTGATCTTCCAGCAGGGGAGACGAAGGGCGGAGGGGTTGAGAGTGGGGGTACGACGAGCCCTCTTTGCTAAGACGGGTGAAGGTGACCGAGTCCGCCCCGATGCGCGTGACGAGCCCATGTATCCATACTCGCTCTCCCTGTTTCTCCTCCTCCACCGTGGGCGTCAGAGGGGGTGTGGGCGGCGCAGTGGGGTTGGACTGTTCTTTCTGCTGGGCGGCGGGGAGGTCGAAATAGGCAAGCTCGAATGCCTTGAGGTACGGGATGAACGCCAGGGGTGCAAAGTCGGCGCGAACGGTGTAGCGCGGGAAGGCGTAGACATCTGGGGTCAGATGGGTAGACCGGAAGAAATTGAGGAGCAGGAAGGGAATTGATCGGAGGCAGGGGAGAGGAGAGGAGAGGACACGAACGGTTGAAATGCGTGTTGCGATCAATGACCACGAGCCTCCATCCCTTTGGCAAGCTCTGAGCGAGCAGCTGGGCCACGCGCCTCCCCGCGTAGGCCGCACCGAGGACGACGACTGTACGGGTCTTTGGAGCCGGAGGGGTGGAGGAAGAGGGAGAGGGAGAGGGAGTGGAGCTCGGTGTTGAGTCGGTTGCGGTTGCGGCTGCGGTGGCCGTGGCCGTGCGGGCATGTTCGGTGTCTGCGGGCCCTTTGGACATGTTGAGATGCGATGTGATTAGATCTTGTCCTGGTTGGATCGGAGTGAAGTGCGAAAAGACGCAGATGGACGGGATGGGATGAAATGATCAGAGTAAAGGGGGCGATGGGGAAGAGCTAAGAGGAGAAGAAGAGAAGAAGGTGGAGCTGTCGGTATCAGAAGAAGCGATCAGCAAAGTGATGATGAGGGGGAGTGGGAGAATGATGATGATGAGGATGATGAGCGCATGAGTGTGTAGTGTGTAGTGTGAGACTACATGTGAGAGTGAGATGCTTCTTTCCCTCGCAGTCGACTGCCCAGACTGGCCAGAGAGGAGCCAAGACTTGTCAGGGGGGAATAGACGGAGACTGGACGGACATTGGTACACTGGTACAGGGACACACCACAAAAGTTATCAGATATCACACTCGACCCTTGCTCGACCCTCGAATTCGGCCGAGGCATTAGATAGGCGCTCCATTCCTTCTGTCCAGGTATGAAGCGCCTATTCCACCGGCCGGAAATACCTCCTTCCACGCTTTGTGGCACATTCAACATCCCTCCTCCACCTCTTGCTCTCGTCGAGATTTCTCTGACCAGAGGTCGAACTGCATTGCATTGCATCTCATCTCATCACCACAAGCATGTTTGGCGCCTTCAGACCATCTTCCATATCCCTTGGGGGTCTCCTATGGTACGTAACCACCCTTCGCACGTCTAGAGATCCCCTCATGAATGTAGGAAAACACCCTACCGCCTGTCCCCTACCCGCAAAGCCAACCACCGCCAACGTCTCAAGGCGGTCGACGATGTCATTGCAGCCGTAGCTTCTTCAGGTGTCCAGACGAGGTCTCTGGCACGCGCTATGGCTCTCCCGACCGAATCAGAGATGACCCCGAGAGGTGAGTCACGACATAGGTCCTCAGACTGCTGCAAGGCTGAGCGACAGACAAGTATACCACGTTTAGCGTGCGGAGCAGGGGATATCGGAAAGGCGTACACAAGGTGCCTAAATGGACGAGGGTACGCTTCTCCAACCTAGCATTCGACGTGACTGACCCTCAGTTGACGATGCGGGAGAACCCCAAGGGATTCTAGGATTCATTTTTCACCTCTCCAGCAATATGTTGTACCTGTACACTTACCGTCATCGCATCAGCATCTCATCTGCATACATCATTCGAACCGCTATTGGCTGATCTCCTCACTCGCACAAGATGGTACAAGTAGACTACGCAAACTTCGACAAGCGTACAAGCCGCATTCAAACACACTCCCTCACCATCCGTACGCCGCCATACCCGGGTTGGCCCACCCATACACCGCATTCCCATATCCCCCCTGTGTCCATTGGTACGGTGCCGGACTGGGGCTTGGCCCTGGTCCAAATGGCGTAGGGGGCAAGTCGTAGTAGCCCGGAGGGTACTTTGGGTATCCGGCCATGGTGTTGGCTCCACTGGGCGACATGCCCATGTTCATCGGCATGAACCCGACTTGACCCATGCCCATACTCGTCCCCACGCCCTGAGGTGTGAGCGGCGACTGCGACGATGCTGTGGATGCGAGCGTCGAGAACGACCCTTGGAGAGGCTGGGTTTGCGTCCGTGACTGGTGCAGACGATCCGTATACGCTGGCACCTCCGGTCTGGGCGGAGTGGATACAACCTGGTCTGGTTGTGGGAGGTGCGGATTATCTGCATTCGGGCGCTGCTGCGATTAATGGGAAGCTTCGACCACTGTGCAACAACTCTCACCTCGTCTACTGATCGCACGACCCATGCCGTCAGACACTGCATCACAGACGGCCCTCTCTGCTTGCGCTCAATGATCGGCGAGACAGTGCACATTGAATAATTGGCGTTCTGCCATCAGCCGATCCCCACCTCGCGCTGCTTGTACTTACAAATCGCCCAAAGACCCAGTACTTGATATTGGTGACGGCAAAGTAGAACACATGGTTGTTGACACAGTCATCATATACTTGGGCCTGGAGCAAGTTGGCCTGCCCAACATCGCCGACGCACAGATCGCTCGGGAAATGCCACCAGCCTTCAGATCTGCTGGGCCGGACAAACTCGCGCATCACGCCGCTATCGACTACGCTAGGTGGGCGCACCTCGACGACCATCGCCCGGTCCTCGTCGTGTGCCTTGTTGACCAGCGCAAGGGTACCGAACCCTTCCCACAAGCAGTGTTTTGGCCGTCCGCGGCTGTCGACAAAGGAGGTTGCGCCAGGCGGATGCGGCGCCGGGATGAGGTGGAACGAGAACGACTGCGAGGCGTAGCGCACCATGTGCAGTGCAGAAGTTGCAGTGGCGAACAGCGAGTTGGTCAGCCATGACAGCAGTCCATGATCAGGCGCTTGGGCCGCGTCTTCGTCGAAGAACTCGAGCGTCTCGTACCCCTCTGCAGGCAGCGCAAAGATTCTGGCTCAATCAACGACGAGTCTTCAGTGCAAGTTGCTTACTGTTTGCCCCACCGGTTCTGAAAGTCGATAGGAAAGGCCGGCGTCTGATCGTTGTGGACTGTAAGTCAGCTGCAACTTTTGGCGGTCTTTTTCAGCTCACACTGCAGGACCTCCCGCTCGAAGCCCTTGTTCACATCCCACATTCGCAGCGCACGGTATCCGCGCCCTTGCTCGGCATCCTGCAGCCGTCGGCGCCACTCCCAGCCCATGGCGTCAAAGCCCTTATTCCTTGTACCGAAGATACCCCTATTAGGCAAAGGCGGCCACTTGGCCCAGTTGACATACTCGACATTGCTCAGATAGCTGTGCAGGTCGTCGGCAGGCTTGAGCAAGTCGGGCGGATCGGACGGGTGACGCCGCTGCTCCAGCGACAGATTTCCAAGTATGGAACGCAATGCCCCGGCACCTTGCGAGTGTGTGCTCGAAAACGATTCTCGATGCTGCCTCCCCCGGGTCTGGTGATGAGGAGCAGGGGCAAGCTGATCAGTCGCATGGGAAGCGGCAGCATGCGAGGGCCCGGGAACAGGCTGTGAGGAGTGTCGCGAGTGCACTCGGCCCAACGAGAATATGTTGGAGCTGAATGGCAGAGTCGAGGCTGAACGGCCATTTCGCGAGCGCGTCGAACTACTTCTCTGCACTGTCCGTCGGGTCCCGCTCGTACGCGTGGATGAGCTGGGCTGTTCGTGATGCTGCGCGACTCGTCCGTGCTCGTCGATGCCACTGCGGCTTGGCCGGGTCGGCGAACGATTATCGCTCCTGTGGCTTGCCCGACTCTCGGATCTTGACCGACAGCTCACCGTGTCAGGTAGGTTGACGCAGCTGTTGACCCTGCTGCTACTACGCATGGCGCTTTTAAGCATACCAGAACTGAACTTCCTGTGCCTGGGTGTCTTGCTGCCAAGACCGATGTATTCGATGGCCTCGCCTGCAGGGCCGACTCCCTGCGACGCTCCGAACGGTGGCTCGTACGCTCCGACAGTGGCGCCATCCGTGTCAACCGACCTGTCGGACATGGCGCTCCTGCGACCGGAATCGAATGATACTCGGGACCGCAACGAACGGTCAGAACCTACACGGTGCATCTCACCTCGCACGTAAGGTGTGGGCACCCGACGATGCCCTCTCGTAAACTCCCTCTCTACCGCCAGAGCCTGCTTAGCAGACTCTGGGTCTGGGAAGAACATCTCAGTAGATGAGAGACGACGTACACGCCTCTCGCTGGGCGTCGACGCCTCCCGAAGAGGCAGGTCAGTCTGCACTCGCAAGTTGTTGGCATGACGAGGAGACTTGCTCGGAACGGGCGGGAGGGCGGACGATGTATGCCGCGGTGATTTGGGCGGGAGCTGTGCGTGAATAGTGGCAGGCGAGATAAAGTCGTTATTGGAGTGTGCTTGACCTGCTTCGGCGTGGGCGCGAGCCTGTGAAGATTGGGTCAACCGGCTGTTCTCCATATCGTGGGCTTTCATACTGTAGGTGTCGGCGAAGTTCAGGGGTGTAATCTTGGGAATTTTCAGCAGAGTTGTCGGCGAGATCTCGAGAGGACGAGCGGCCAGAGGGTCGTTCTTGGACAGGGGGGAAAGGGGTCGGCGAGCGATACGAGCGATGGGACTCGTGTGGGCTCTCCCTCAGTCCGAGCTGATTACCGTACTCGATTCCTCCACGTGGGTAGGGCGTGCCGACCGAATGTCTTCTAGCGGGTGTGCGTCTGGGTGTGGGAAGCGGGGCGGGCGGCTCAGCCTGCGGACCGAGGTGGTACGATGGGTACGGCTCTGTTCCCAAGGAGCGCAGGACGGGCGGGTAGACGAGCGGGCCTGGCGTCGCCGGCGAGAAGCGAATAGTCGGGAGCTGGGCTGGGACGATGGGCGATATGGGCGTGTAGGCTGGTGTGTAGGGCGGTGGGATGGTCGGCACCGGAGGGATGGCTGACGGGTATGCGATGAGGGGCGGTCGAGCGGTGGGCTGGAAGACGATGGGAGGTACGTTGGGAGGGAAGGGGTACGTGGGATAGCCTGATGCAGAGTCAGTCAAGAGTCGAAGTAGAGCTGAGAGAGTTAAAGCGAAAGCGCAGAAGCAATGCGGAGGAGTCGAGGCCTGATGCGGTGATGGGACCACCACGCCTCCAGACCGACGCAGGCATGATCTAGCCCAATCGAGTCCATCACGACTCCACACGACGCATCGCTTACCGCCTTCGCAATGTGGAGCAAGGGCAGAAGCAGCGACCCACCTCCTCGCCGATACCGCGTGTCACAGCACGCGCAACAGGGGCAGTAAAAGTCGGAATCGCAACACCCCGCACCGCAATCGCCCGCTCCGCCTTGGTAGCCGTATCCGCCGTAGCAACCACAGCAGTCGTTTCCGTATGGCTTGAGGGATGGGTCAACGATGCTCGTCGCTGAGTGTCGCAAGAGGACGTACAGACGAACAACAACACCCCATCGCCTGATGTTGAGAGAAAGAAGGAAGAGAGATGACACTGTCAGTGCGTTTTTGATTTGGGGACCGGCGTCAGAAGACAAATCGACTAGGACCTCATCATCATAATGTCCCTCGTACCCCCTTCCTAGTCCGGTCCACGGCTACTCGGATACACGGAGCTGCAGTCCTTGCGGGGCGGATGCAAAGAGATGGTGTTCGCTTCTTTTTGTGGGGGGTGAGGCGAAGAGGAAGGGATGAAACCCTCGGAAGCTGGGTGGGACAACGTTTTTGATCTTGATGGGATCAAGGCACACTAGTCGCATGTAGGCCTCGTGCCCTCGGTCTCGGATGTTGAGGATGAGCTGATGATGAGTAATTGAGAGTGGAGATTGAGAATGGGTCATGATGGAGGCAGGGTGATGTCGCCTATGGGCCATGAGGCAGTCGACCCTCCATTGTCACCGCCTGTTGGCCGGTGACGATCAGCGGGCTTTGGTCGATTATAAAGGGATCCTTTGGACAAGGCAGGGACCGATCCAACAACAGATACATCGCCATCTCTTACACCTTTTTCCTGTGCTCCTGGACCACGTTAGCCCAAACTTGCCGGTACATGGTAGACTCACAGGCTTATGGTCCGACTCGTGATCGACATGGATGAAACACCGATCCACATCGGGCAGCGCCTCGATCTGATCCTGCAGGTCTTGAGAGATATCGTGCGCCCGCCACATTGGCATCTCGGGATCCAACACAATGTCCACCTCGACAATGTAGCGCGGACCAGCATGATACACTCGGCACGTATCGACCGACTTGATCTCGGGCGAGAACGTCATGGCCTTGTAGATGACCAGACGTTGGTATTCTGCCGGGGCGGTCACGCCGGCAAGATGGGTATATTGCTCTGACTCATCAGCTTGTCCAGGCGGGACAGAGGGGGTACACACCATACACCGTTCGGGTCCACACGGCGATGATGCAAACCGCGATGATCGTCGCTCCCATGGGGTCGATCCACCATGCCAGCTTTGCACCACCCGCAGCGGTGAGGATACCGAATCCGTTGCTTCTTGTCAGCTCTGGGGCACGACGTACCAGCTGACTCTCACGTCAAGAGGTCATTCCTGTGATCCTCCCAAAGAACCTGCACCTGGGAAGACGCTCCTCTGATGGCGAAGCAGTAGAGAAAGAGGCCAAATTTGGTGACTGCTGGTAAGCTACAGGCAATGAACACGATATCGACGTACCAAATGCCGCCGCCACGGCGATAATTGAGGGCAGGTGGAACTTTTTGAGATCATCACCGGAGTGTGTCACCAGCTCCTGAATCGAAAGGACAATCAGAATGACGTTGACACCACCCATGATAGAGCCGTAGACTGAACATTAGACATGGTGCCTCCATGCAGGACAGCAGGACAGAACGTACTGCAATTCCCTCTGTAAAAGGCATGTATCAATATGAATACCATCGCAGCTTGAAGGAAACGTACACTACTTGTCAGCGATGCCATCTGTGATGAACTGAGGACTTAGGACTTACTGGTTTCAAAGCTCGACCCTCCGGCTGGCCATTTCTTCTCCTCGGCTTTCTTCGCAGCCCGATGTGCTTGCCACAGGATGAGGTTGGCAAACGGGTCGACTAAGAGTCAACGACTGTCCTTCTTCCAGATATCACAATCCTCACAGACTGCGTCCACGCAACTGGCGAATAGCGCCAGTGACAAGGAGCTGATGGCCGCATACAGCTGGACGATCGCCAGGGCGATGTTGCAAGCAAATGAGATGTTGACGGCGAGCTTGACCTTGAACGCGTTGTCCCGCGCATCCTGCTCGCCCTCTGACGACAGCACCGACAGCGGTTTGAGCATGTCGTTGATCTGGTCGTTCTGCGCGCGGTAGAACGATGCAATCTTTTTGCCTTTACGGCGTCTGCCTGTCAGCCCTCACGGCCGGGTTCGCTTCCTCCCGATATCGCCTGCTTGGGGCACGGTGCAGAACCCACTGTTTCAAACCCGCAATGTCCGCCTCGCTCACCACCTTAGACCGCAACAAGAGCGGGTCCCGCTCGCCCGCTTCGCGCCCTACGACGGATGGCATCGACATGAGCTCCAGGTCGTCCAGTCGCATACCCGTGCTTGCTGTCGTGGGCGACTGAGGTGGGCTGAGACTAGATGGCCCAGCGGCGGAGAGATCGCCATCGTGTGCAATCTCCCTGGCGAGCGTGGGGATCTTTATGCCTGCCGTGAGGGTGGTCGTGGTGGCCGACGACGGTGCGGACATGTCTGTGGAGATGAGACTACACCAAAGATTAAATGATTATGAGGAGATGCTGTCAGTCTTCATCTATGTGCTCTGTCGCCCCCCCTATGGCTTCTCTTCGACTGCTCATTCTGTGGTGAGATTGCTTGGCATAAAGGGAGGAGGTGAGGGGAATGGCGGTGCACCTGATTCGATGACGCGTTTGGGGAGGATGCAATCTCGGATCTATCCTTTCAAGCCGTTCAGGGCCTTTGGATCTGCAACATCACTTCATCTGTTGACAAAACTCTCGCGAGTCATAACATTCACACCCTGCTGGAGCACCCTCGTGGCCTTCGTTCGCGAATAGCAACTTCTAGTCGTTTCAACAGTAGTTAGGCGCCTCGAGTGGCTCGGCCTCAGACCATCTGTTCCCCTCCTTTCTGTGGCACGGCCATAGTCTTGCTCCTGCCCATCTTCTTCAACCTCCTGCGCACTTCCCCCATGCCCTTCTTGACCAGCTCCGGCGCGGGCATGCCCCCAATGGTCTGATTCTCCGGGTAAAAGACCCATTCTTCCGGATGAGGGACGGGCTTGGAGGTGATGACGGCGAGCTCTCGCTTGATGATCTGCTCGCAAAAGTAATCGCTGTTCAGGTCGTTGGCATCGTAGCCGAAAGCTGCCAATCAGCATTCGAATCGAGCTCGATCCTCGGTGTGCTCACGGTTCTCAATCTCCTCGCCGATGGCGGCAAAGCCGACGACGATATACGAGGTGAGCTGGAATCAGCGCGATCCCCAGATGGTAAAGTGAGGACACACTACGACTGCTGGGATGGTGACCCAGCCAAAGCCGGCATCGTACAGCTGGAACGGTAGGAAAAGACAGTACACCCATGTCACTTCCCAGATGTGCGCATTGTAACTCCATGGGATGGGCGTAGTGAGGATACGCTCCAAGCTGCACAGTGCATCGCTCAGCTGAGCCAAAGCAGCGAGAAGCGCGTTGATCGTGGGCACATCAATGGTCTTGCGCTTTTGCAAAGCGTAGACATACGTGCTCATGTATAGCGTGATCTCAAGAGGGATATTGTGGGATCCCCCATCATCCGACTTGCTAGACTTGAGTCGTTGTCGGAGTAGCTTCTCAGCCGCCGCTTCAGCTTCTTCTTGTCGAGTGAGGAACAGTCGGAAAGGCCACTTTGACGAGATGCGGGATTTGGGAGGGTTCATCGCGGGCATGAGCGCTGGTCTCGAGTACGATTTGTACCGAGAGTGGCGAGGGCGTCGAGGAGGCGTGCTGCTCGCGATGCTACCAGGTGTTTGGCCATTCGCGTTGTCCAGGTATTGGTGAGCGCCGACGGACATGCCATCGTCGTATTTCGATATGGGCGAGTCGGTGTTAGACAAGGCGTCTACCATGGACGTGCGAAAGTCATGGTGGGAAGTGGTAGGGGGACCAGCGGCGATGTTGGCTTGGGAGGCGTCGGGTATTCCAGACGGGAAGGCCAGAGAAGGAATGAAGTTGACCAGGTCGTACAGGTCCTCGTAGTAGCTGAGAGTCAGTCAAAAGCAAGTTGCTAGGCGCCGCTCGGTCAACTTGATCGAACTCACATGCTCTCCTCTCCACGGAGATAGTGTTTCACCGCGACAGCAAAGGCGAGAGCCATCCTGACCAAGGTCGCCTTTTCGATTTCGCAGCGGGCTTGGTCCTTTGCTCGAGCCTCGGGATCCTCGGGAGGGGTGACGGAAGCCGAGTCTGGACAGTGGATCCACACCATCCTGGCCCACGTCCTGGACGCGAGTATAATCTGAGACCACCTGCCGAGGTCAACCCGACGCGCAAAGGAAGGAAACTCACATGCGCCTTCCCTCGTTGTATCGTTCGTACGCAGAGGACGTCCGGTAATTCAGAGTCAGACCAAGAAGCACACCTGCAATTCAGCGCGTCTCTCACCATGACAAGGAGGTCAAGACACCTACCGAGGGCAGTCAGAAGAGTGCTTGGGACGCCCAGATTGGCCGAGGTGAACTTGCTGACACTGACCACCATGGTCGTCCATGCCCCCATGAAGATCAAAGTGGGATAGATGCGGAAGAGCGCCGTCGCCATGATGGCCTGGATATAGACGCGGAACGTCTTCTGCGGGTTCTGACGCAGAGGCTTGACCTCGAGCACATGCTGAGTGACAAAGTGGGTCGAGCCGGGGTGCTGGACATGCTGGAAGATCTGGAATGCGAGGCGCTGCCCGTGGGCACGAAGGTGGGATGGGGCAGGGGGAGCGGTGCTAGATCGATCGAGCTCGGCATTTTGAAGAGCTAGAGAGCTGTGTTGCGACGGTGTAGGGTCAGTAGGGACGAAAGATGAAGAAGCACGTTGAGTCAATGGCCAAGGAGACAGTAGGACTGATGAAACTTTTCATCGTCGTCAAAGGAGCCTTGGCTGATGAAGGGGCGGAGCTCGGATCAGTCGCATGGACATATAGACCCCCGTAGAGAGGTGTCGGCGGATAGGCCAACACGTAGCTAGCAGTCTTGTATGACTGCGGCAAGGATTAGCTCAGGTCAATCGCAAACACATCGTCGTCGGTCTCAGTCGTGAGAACGGTCAAAGGGCTCGTTGTCGTCGTAGATAGACGGAAAGAAAACGAGTCGCGTCGATCCCTTTCTTCTTCTGGCCTTTCGGTCGCTCCGTCCCATTCATACACATATTATCTTTCTGCACTCCGATCCAACCTCATCGCGCGCCTCAAGCATAAGGCGCATGTCAGCTCTGGAGCCGATCCAGGCGACGCCAACGATGCATCCGATCAGCCCGATATCCGCGATCAACGTGAGCGCGACTTTGCGACCATCACCCGCATTCCACCCACATCTGCTGCTATCGTTCCAAACGCCGGATCCAACATGCAGCGTACACCTAGCGCTGATGCTTCCCGACTGGCTCTTTGTCGATCCAGATGAGCTCGCAGACATCTGGGGACCAGCTGAGCCCATCACTCCAGCGAGCAACGTACTATCGTCATCGTGGTCTATCCATCCTTCCGAGGTCGATATCGAGCGCCCATACCGATCTAGTCCGGCTCAACATGTTCTAGAGCTGCTCGGCAGGCATGATGTGGACATACCGCTGCATGCACGCTACCTGCCGCCATCTGCCCAGCCCCAGACGACCCTAAAGATTTTCGACTCGACTGCAGAGGCTCTTGGCCCCTCTAGCCTCAAGGGAACCTTGATCTGCGAGGGACGGCCATCTGGTTAGTTCAGAGATTGTATCTCATTCGACAATTGGCTGACTGAGAGACGCTCTGCTGCCGATCTCTGTGGATCCGCTCGAGATTGCATTACCAAACGGACAATCTGTTCACAAGCCGCTGGTAACGTCTGGCACGGCCATCGTGGTTTGGTCATGCTGGGCATGGCTGGCGTACAAGCTGTTCATATCCCGTCGGCCCCTTGATCGACAACGCAAAACCCAATGATCATACAACATCCATCGGCGGGTCTCTATCGTCGTCCTACCGGACCCGAGACACTCCTGGCACTGCGACTGGTGCTCATAGTCAACGCGCTCCCCTCCGGCTGGCGTCGCACCACTCTTGTCCGCGAGGTTGATTGGCCTAAAGCGTCGACGGACCGATAAGCTTCGATCTCCGATGTGAGCGCCATGATGCGGTCGTTGGCGTTGTTCAACATCGATCGGGTTGCCGCAAGCTCCTGGACGATGAGCACTGCTACCATCGCGCCTGTGGGGAACTCACGGCTTTCGTCACCGCCATCTCCCTCCGAACCGCGTCGACGTAAGATACTTTTTGGCTATCGTGACCGTGACCGAGGAGTTCTGCGTTCTGCCGTCCAAGCTGTTCAGCGTCCTCGTATGTCATCGCCTCTCTAGCTTCAAGTATGCGGTACCGCTCCTCTAGATCTTCATAGAGCTCTTTATACCGTTCAGCAGCGCCTAGCGCCCTCTGAAGCCTGTCGCTCAGCCTGACACGAGCAACCACTACTCGACTCACTGTTGCAGCTCGTCTTCCAGGCCGGTTTGAGCAGCTCGACTCCGCACTGTCGCATCATTCGCTCTCTTCAACGTCTCCCTGTCTTCTTTCGCTCTCTGCTCGGCTGCGGAAACCCTTGCGCACATCTCCCCAAGCTCCAATCGAGCATCGCCCTCTGCTTGATTCGCCAATATGATCTGAGCCTGAAGCTCGGCTTTCTGAGACTCGCACGGCTCATGGGCATTTCGCAAAGCCGCGTGCTCTGTTTGAAGCTCTGCGTACGAAGCGCGGATTGATGTTTCAACTGCCTCCGCATGTCGAGCGGCGGCCGAGGCTTTCGCAAGTTCCGATGCGAGTTCACCATTGTCCTCTTGCAGCCATGTTGTGCGTTCTCGCGCAAGGTCGATGTGGGAGACGGTGAGAGCGAGAACCGGTAATGACAGGTCGAGAGTCGGCAGCGGAGGAATGTCGTCGTGGAGGTAGGTTGCATCTGGACGCGTAGCAGCTGAGTGATGTTCATGACCACTCTGCAGCACCTCTCTTTCTTCACCTGCCACCCTTAGGCGGGCACGGAGAATCCGGGCATCCTCCTTGGCGGCTTGTAGTGCCATTGCGCTGCTTTCTGCCGCGCTTTGCCATGTCGCTGCTTCCCAGCGGGCCTCCGTGAGTGCCTCCTCCAGCTTTCTCATATCCGCTTGCCATGCCTTCCATGCGCGTCGGTAAGCGATGGCGGCCATTTCCACTGTCTCCTCCAGACAATCCCTTTCCGCCTCGGCATGACGAAGATTTTGAATCGTGACCTTGTGGTTCTCGGCCTCCGCTTGAAGGGTTGTATGCCCTGCCTGAAGTCCGTCCGCCATGGCTCGGGAGGACGCCAACTCCCCTCTCACCTCCCCCAGCTGCACTTCTAGCTTTTGATTGGATCTCCTCTCTGCCTCGAGGTGTCGTATCGTACTTTGTAAACTCGCATTTGATGTCTTCTCCCGCTTGGCGTCCTTCAACTCCATTATCAATGCGGCATTCGCAGATTTGAGGCTCTCAACCTCAGCGACATACTGGTGATCAGTCTTGCTTGACCTTGCCAATATAATACTGTATCTCACTTTGATCTTCGACGCTCGGTGCTTCTCGACCAGATCTTTCAGTTGAAGCTCCAGGTCCTCCTTCCCGCTGCCATTCGCCAGAAGCGCATCTCGTTTGGCGATCCTCGCTTTTGCTTTCTCCAACTGACCAGTCAATATCAGAGGCACAGCGCACATGGAGGACCGACCTCTTTCTTGAGCTGTGTCAGTTGCTCTTGTGCATTGACTGCGTCTCGTCGTGCACCTTGAGCTGCACCTTCGGCCTCGGCTCTCCTCCGTCTTTGATCTGCGGCATCATTCAACGCGGCCTTCAATCTGGCATCCCTGTCTATCGTCTTGTCTGTGGGGTTGTTCGCCGAGTGGGAGATCCCCAGTGGATGTCTCGTCGCCATCTTGGCGTGTCCTGTAGACCCTCAGTCGGCTATGAGTGAGGATTACAAGCACGGAGCAACGATGCTGTCGTTGTTGTTGTCATCGTCTACCGGAAAATCAGGCGCGGTCGGTTTTCGCCACCGTGGGAAAGCGTAAGGACCGAGCAGACGGAATCAAAAAGTTCAGCGCTCTTTGCTCTTCTGCAGCATCTGTAATCGCCAATCTCTCTTACAATCGCATTCCCGGCACTACGAACGAAGAGTAGTGGCCAAGATGAAGGCAAACTTTGTCTTCAACAACTTGTGTGGGACGGTGTATCGCCAAGGGAACGTCGTCTTCACGCCCGATGGCAATTCCGTGCTGTCTCCGGTCGGCAACAGAGTGTCGGTCTTTGACCTGGTCAAGTGAGCTCCCTCCCATGTATTGAGTGAATCGTTGCTGATCAGACAGCAATAAGAGCAGAACACTGCCGTTTGAGAACCGAAAGAACATCCGCTGCATCGCCTTGTCCCCTGATGGAAACCTGTTGATCTCTATCGATGAAGGTCAGTGCCTTCGCCTGCACAAGGCGTGGAAACGGATTCGCGATGCTGACGTGCAGACGGTCGTGCTCTGCTTGTACACTTTCGCAAAGGCACCACGCTACACCACATGTCCTTTAAGTCCCCCGTATCCGCCGTCCACTTCTCGCCATGCGGCAAATTCATCGCGCTGTGTCTCGGCCACACCGTCGAGGTCTGGCACACCCCGTCTCACCTCGTGCGAGAGTTTGCGCCTTTCGTCCTCAAGCGGGTATACACTGGACATCAGGATGAGGTGCTATCTCTCACTTGGGGCAAGGGCAGCAAATACTTCTTGACGACTTCGAGGGACATGACGGCAAAGCTGTGGACTTTGGACACGGTAGAGGGATTCAAGCCCAAAAACTTTGCGGGTCATCGGGACGCAGTGGTCAATGCATACTTCTCGGCGGATGAGAAGACGGTAGGTTTGCTGAAAGCGGCGAAGGAACCAATGCTGATCTCAGATCTACACTGTCTCTCGCGATGGAGCTGTCTTCGTCTGGAATGCCAAGAAGACCGCAGCGGAGGATGACTCGGATCGCGAAGTCGACATCTTGGATCTCCCCTCGACGTCTCGCGCCGGTCCAAAACTGGCAGAATATGCTGTGGCCTACACTCGATGGGGCATCCACAACAAACATTACTTCAATCAACCGGGGACTAAGGTTGTCTGCACAACCTTCCACCCGCGCAGCTCCCTCCTCATTGTGGGGTTCTCAACCGGTGTCTTCGGACTGTGGGAGATGCCCGACTTCTCGGCAGTGCACACCTTGTCCATCTCGAACGAGAAGATCTCGTCAGTTGCGGTCAATCCATCGGGCGAATGGCTAGCCTTTGGAGCTGCCAAACTCGGCCAGCTTCTGGTGTGGGAGTGGCAATCCGAGTCTTACGTCTTGAAGCAGCAAGGACACTACTACGATATGAACACGCTCGCCTTTTCACCCGACGGGCAGTATATCGCGACTGGCGGAGAAGATGGCAAGGTCAAGGTGTGGAATGCCAGCAGCGGATTCTGCTTTGTGACTTTCCCGGAACACTCGGCCGCAATATCATCAGTCGAGTTCGCCAAGAATGTCCTGTTCTCCGCCTCACTGGACGGAACAGTGAGGGCCTACGATATGGTCCGCTATCGAAACTTCCGGACATTCACCTCGCCGACACCTGTACAATTCTGCTCCCTCGCAGTGGACCCTTCAGGCGATGTTGTCTGTGCGGGCTCGATGGACTCGTTCGAGATATACATGTGGTCTGTCCAGACTGGCAAGCTTCTCGACATCCTATCTGGCCACACGGCGCCAGTGTCCGGCTTGGCGTTCTCGCCGACAGGCAATCAGCTCGCTTCTTCCTCATGGGACCGCTCAGTTCGTCTGTGGGGTATCTTCGGTCGGGCGAGGCAGACCGAGCCTATCACGCTCTCCGCCGAGGCCACCGCACTCGCGTTCCGTCCGGACGGGAAGGAAATCTGCGCCTCCACCCTGGACGGTCAGCTGACCTTCATCGATGTCGAAGAGGGTCAAGTCTCGTCCGTCATCGAAGGTCGAAGAGACATATCGGGAGGCCGCAAAGTAGACGACCGCATGTCGGCAGCCAACAACGCGTCTAGCAAATACTTCAACTCGATCGCATGGACGGGCGATGGATCGTGCGTCCTCGCCGGGGGAAGCAGCAAATATGTCGTCATTTACTCGCGGGCCGAAGGGGTCATGGTCAAGAAATTCCAGATCAGCGACAACCTCTCTCTAGACGGCACACAGGAATTCCTCGATTCACGAAGATTGACCGAAGCTGGCCCGCTCGACTCGATCGACGCCAATGGCGATGGTTCCGACCTGGAAGACCGGCTCGACCAGTCCTTGCCTGGTGCACAGAGGGGTGATTTGTCGAAGCGCCGATACAGGCGGGACGCGCGGACCAATTGCGTGCGCTTCTCCGCTACTGGTCGTAGCTGGGCAGCAGCATCAACCGATGGGTTGCTCGTATATACCTTGGACGCCGGGACGACATTCGACCCGTTCGACCTCTCGCTCGACCTCACGCCCGAATCGGTTCTGTCGACATTGGGTTCTGGAGAATATCTCCTGGCGCTGGTGATGGCTCTGAGACTTAACGAGTTGCCGCTCGTTTTGAGAGTATACGAGTCCGTACCTCCCAGCGAGATCCCGTTGGTGGCGAGACAGCTCCCAGAGGTGTACCTCCAGGCATTCTTGGGCTTCATCGCTGGTCATCTGGACGACAGCGCTCATATGGAGTTCGACCTTCTCTGGACAGGCGCGGTCTTGACTGCGCACGGGCGTTGGTTGAGTCAACACAGGGGCGAGATGGCTGGTGTTTTCCGGGGTCTGCAAAAGGGGCTGATGAGGATCGAGAGCGATGTCGCACGCTTGAGCGGCGAGAACGGGTACAAACTTGATTATTTGTTGAGTCAGCAGCAGCGGCTCGCGGCGGAGGCGGCATGAACAAGCATTTGCATTTGCATAGCTGCGATACCTTACACGCATGCATATTGTTGTACTGTACAGCTGATCTCGAATGTCGTGTATCATACTTGCTTTCCATACGTAATGTACTTCAGTACAACATCGTCCGTCTAAATGTAGGGGCCTATTCAAAACCTGCACACCCCACACGTCTTTGCCGCACTAACAGCGGCACTACTTGCCGAGGCTGCCGCTGAGGTCGCGGTTCCCGGATTGGCGCTCGCGCTCGACGTTGCCGTACTCGATGCAGTGGTATTGGTCGAGGTCGAACCAGTAAGAGAAGTACTGCGGAGATCACAGTCGGTCAAAGTAGAGCTAGAGCACACAGCAGCGGGCATATCGCCTGTCAAGCCGGTGTTCGACGTCAGAGAAAGGGTCGACAGCGTAACAGGTAAAGAAGACGGTGCCGACGTGTACACATTATCCTCCAGCAACCTTGGTATCAGCTGTTGTCTCTGCGTAATTGGACAGTACCGCTCACAATGTCTGCAACGAGGTGAGCTGGGAGAACGACGGGACTTGGCCGTCGAGCGAGTTGTAAGAGAGGTCGAGGTACGTCAACGAGCTTGGGAGGGAACCGGTATTGGCCTGGGTGAGCTTTTGGTTGTTCACCGCCCTGCTGCGTCAGCTGCGCTCTGGGCTGACCCTTATGCAGCTCACAAGGTGGCGAGCTTGGTGTTGCTCAGACTAGGCAGTGTCGATCCGAGCTGAGCGTTGTTGACGAGGTACAGCGCTTGGAGCTGAGGCGCAGAGTCGAACCAGTCTTGCTGGAGCGGACCGGTAAGTGCTGTATATTCGATATCCAGTGAGGTGAGATTTGACAAGCTCAGCAGAGACGAAGGGAAGGCGCCAGCTGCACTGTCAGCTTCGTCACTTCAGTGGGGTAGAAGGAGGCCACGTACAGGGAACAGAAGAATTGCCCATCATTTGGAACTTTTGCAGAGACACTAGACCACTGATTGTGCTTTCAAAGGTGGACGGCACATTGGGGTACTTGAGCGTCCTAATTGTCAGCTTTCCGATCGATTCGACGAAATATCAGCTGACAATTGAGTGACGCGACCACGACTGTCGCAAGTAACGCCACTCCATCCAGAACAAGGACTCGCATTTCCCGCCCATCCGCCGCTCTTGAGCGTACTGGAGTCTGGCACGTCCTTCAGCACGTCCATCAGGGCGCAGAACTGCATGGCCGCTCCGACATTGGTAGAATTACCATCGACGAGCGGGGTCGTAAAGTCGTTCGTGGTGCTTGCCAACAAGGGATAACAGTCTGCGCACGGATACGACGAAGGCGAAGAGGGAGCAGAGGAGGAGAATTGCTGTAGACAGCTGGCGAGTGAGGCTGGAGTCGTCGTCGAGCTCGAGGCGGAAGATGTTGCACTGGGGGCTGTAGAGCCTGTGCTTGACACGCTCGACGAATCGGCGGTCGAGTTGCTATTCGACGAGCTCGAGGACGACCTCGTGAGCAGGGTTGCACACAGCCCCACAACAAGGGCTACAAGCAGCAGAATGGCAATGATGATGCCGTACTACCTGTCAGCTAGTGTCAAAAAGACTGTCCAGCTTAGACGTACCCGCCAAATCTTCTGGCGCCTCTTGAGCCTTTCCGCCTCCTGCCTCCTTGCCCACTCCTCTCGACCTCCAGCCCGACCTTTCGAACGCTTGCCCTCATCGGCATAAACCGTATCCGCCACGCCGATCTGATACTCCCTGGTGCCGACCCAGCCAGGGGACCGCCTATGCACATCCTGTCTCAAATCCATGACAGGCGAGAGGGAAGTAGTGTAGCTCCTACCAACATCGACACCCGCCTTGTGTTGCGCAAGCCGGAATCTGTCCATCTCCCTCGCCTCGCGCTCACGCATGGCCCGAAGACTGCGTTCTGCCTCGTTATCGCCCCTTGCGTTTCGCAGAATACCTCTGGGCATTTGCACGCTCTTTCTCGCGGCGGTAGAGACGACCTCTCCGACTTTACCAAGCAAGGTCTTGCGCTTCGACCGCGCAGCACGAGTGGAGGGCGACGAAGCGGTAGGCGACCAAGCTTGAGAGGGACCGGCATCGGAGGGCGACGGGCGGAGGTAAGTTGGAGTGAGCAGGACATCTGCCAAGACCGAGTCGTACGTTTCTTCTTGGGGAGCTGCGCTGTCTCGTCGAGCGGTGTTGTGAAGGGGAGGAGGCATGAGTCCAAGGGGAAAATCCCGAGGGATAATTTGACCAGGCTTGATGTCTACCTTGCCTCGCTGCCACGATGGATACCGGTGGCCCGGCTCGATCTCTACCACCTCGAATGGGTCGTCGGCTCGGAGAGAGACGGGCAATGGCGGTGGGGGAGGAGCCGCGGCGGTCTTTGATTCTTTACGAGATTTGACGACGCGGAGTGGTTGAGGAGGCATCGGTGCCGGGGTGGGGTTCGAGTCAGCGACAACGTCCACCTTGGGCGGATACGCCCTGTGTACTTTATCCATGTCGAGCGGCGCTGGTCGCGGTTTTGCCGGCGAGTCACGTCGACCACCACTCCGTGACCCAGTCGACGAACTCGAACCACCCGAGTCATTCCGTCCATGACTCGATGCATTGGGCGAGACGAGCCGACGGGGCAAGTCAAGGGGAGAAGAAGGCCGTCTATACCGCGATGACGGTGGCGGCGGCGTGGCAGTCGTATGTGTGTACCGGGAATCAGGCGAGTTCTGCAACCCTTGTTGGCCATACGGGTCTACCTGGAGGAACGCCCTCCCGTCCCCTACCTGGACCTCTGGTCCGCGGGCCGTATTGGGCGAGACGGGCGTCGAGGGCGACGCATGGTAAGATTCGATAGGCGAAACGATCTCGGCTTTTGGTTTGCGCGGCGGCGCGAGGTGTTGGGTTTGGAATGGCATGGGCGGCAGGGGCTGGGAGATGATGATTGGTGGATGGCGTGCTGGGAGGAGAGAGAGGATGGAGAAGCGCGATTTGAAGCGCGAGGGACCGTCGGGTGCCATCTTGCCAGAATATCACACTCGAGTAGTGGTGTCTGGGCAGTGAAGTCTTGGTCGATGTCGACGTGGGGAGGAGAGACCGGTAGAGAGTGAAGAGGTAGAGGGTCGTTCAACGATCCACAATTGCTCTGAGGGGAGTCTTGCCGCTGCTGCTGCTGAAGTTGTTGAGCTGGAGCAGGTGATGAGTATGAGTAGAGTCAACGGCGCACGTGAGCGTATAGAGGAGAGAGAAAGATCAGATCAGTCCATACTCATATACCCCTCCGTCCTCTTCGCGACCCGAGTCTCGGCGTGGGGGGTACAACAGACCTCCTTGGACTCAAGCGAGTCTCGATGGGCCGCCCTTGCCCTGCTCCGCGTGAGGCGATGCATGGTTCTGGCTCTTTGGATGCTCGACAGAGACGAAGGGACAAAAAGCACCATGTAGCGAGTGATGGGAGAAAGAACAAGAACGAGAGAAGTGTTTCGTCGACAATAAGCAGAGACGCGTCCTGAATGCCAAAGTGGCGTTTCATCTTTCTTCATCCCTAGCTAGGATGGACGACGCTGATGGGGCATTATAGACTGCATCCACTCAATACTAGATGGTGGCTCATGTATGGATGTCAACCCGCCAGACACAGATCTCTTCTTTAGCATCACCCGGTATATTTCTTCCAAGCATCCCAACAACTGTCCATGCGTGTTTTGGTGCCAACATCTCACCGCCCGCTCAACCTCGCCGCCAGACCTTTGCGTTTCGGACTCCCGCCCATGTCGATGGCGGCGTTGGGGTTGCTCCGTTTAGCCTTGAGCCTCTCGCCGGCCTCTCTGGCCATCCGCAATGCCTCGTACCTCCCCGTGTTCTGCTGCAGTCCTTTGCGTGCCTGCATGTATCCCTCATCGTGGCTGTCGTCCTCGCTCTCATCGTCCCGGATGCCAGACGACACGCGACTGTTCCATTGACTGGAAGGGCGTTCAGGTTCCGGACTCGCCGGACGCCCATGGTCGTCCACACCGGCGCGGCCATCATCGCTGTGCTCCTCATCCTGTCCGGGCCGCTCGGGATGCTGCAAGATCGGCGGAGGTGCTTTCACATCGACAGGCGAGTCCGGAACGGCCATGCGGACGCTCTTGCGGCGAATGGTGGTGGCTTCCGATCGTGCACTCGTCACTCGTTGCAACGGCGCGCCTCCACCTGGTGCCGTATCGCGAGAAGCTTCGGATCCACCATCCTCGGCAACGTCGTCCTCCACCTCACGTCGGCGCGGGATGCGCTCTACGGCAGGAGGACCTGCGTGCGCACCGGCCTCAGCGTTGCGCGAGTTCTCGACCACTTCGTAGCCCTCGAATTCGATCTCAGACTCAGAGTCAGAAGTCTCTTCCCCTTGAGCGTCTTGGAAGCCCTCGTTGGCCGACTCGTACACGCTGCCACCCTCAGTCGTCACCGACTGATAAGAGTCGCGCTTGATAGGCACGGGAGCGCCACCGGTCCCCATGCCGGTAGAAGGGGCAGGAGGAGGACCGGAGGATAGGGGTCGAGGAGGCGGAGCGATCTTCTCCTCTTTCGGGAGGTTTACGGGTCCAGGCGCCGAGACGCTGTACATCTGGATAGGCGGAGCAAGATCAGGAGCGGTGACGGGCGGGCTACTCTTCGGCTGCGAGGATGGCTGCGAACCAGGGAGCGGACTGGTTGCCCTCAGTGCAGATTTGAGAGGAGGCGCCAGAGTCCTCGAGGGAGGCAGCGGGGTGGTGGAGCGCTTCTCGTCTGCCGGCGGGACCTGCGATACCCGCTTGGCACTGCTGGCGCGAGACAAGCTGCGGGGGGCGTCACCGTTCGGCTGGGCGGTCGAAGGCTTCAGCGTGGGCGCAGATGCCGACGGCGGTATGATGGAAGAGCCGGGCGCCTTCGGGAGCTCGAGCTGAGGCGTGACATGGCTCTTGGGAGCCTTTGGCACCTCTGGCATGACCGGGGCAGGCGCGTTCTTGAGATCGACGAGGGACATGATGTTGCGTCCCTCTGCAGCCTGTTGCGAACTGACAGCAGCATTAGCTCGAGCGATCGAGCCGTTCGGGCGAGTTTTCTTCGCAGTTCCCGTCGACTTGACAGTGGCGGCCGTACCGGTCGACTTCACGCTTTTGGTGGAACGGGCCGTGTTCGACCTGACGAGACCGGTCGGAGCGGCTCCCAGAGTGGGGGAGGTGGCACCTGCACGAGGCTTAGGGGTGGCTGCACCCGATCTCGCCGTCAGCGTCGATTGACTGGCGCCTTTCTTGCCACCACCCAAGTCAGACTTTGTCGGCTTGGGCGGGATGAGTCCACTAGCCACAGGTAGGTTCGAGTTGCGTTTGACAGAGCTGGGACGTCCAACATTGTCCACCGACCAAGTGCTGTTCCGGTTGTTAGACACGGCCATCAGACCCATGGGCTCGTCATCGGAGCTCGAGTCATTGCCGCTACGCCTGGCTCCTCGGAAAGACGACGCTCGCTTGATGTTGGAGTCTGTCCGAGTGTGCCAACCCTTGCCAGCGCCATAGGCGGGCGACTCTCGTCCCGAGCGAATCGAGCCTTCGCGGCGGTTCTTGGAGGACGGGCCTTTGAAGAACCTCGAGATGCTCGCAAAGAAGCCCTTCTTCTTCCGGATAGATCCTTGGCGGATGCTCGAAGTGTCCGATCCGCCCCTGCGAGCAGGAGCCTCATCCTGCGAGAACGTGCGCCTCAGGGGCGACTTGCGAGTGATCGGCGAGTAGCCGGGTGCTCCAATGTCGGAAGCCGCTCTCCTGCCGCCGGACCGGTTGTACTGGCCATACGAGACGACGGACGGGACGCCGAGAGGTGAGGGCTTGGGTGGATGGCTGGCATGGTTGCCATTGGCGATTGGCGTCTTGGCGCCAGGACGGTTCTCGTGCATGACAAGTCTTCGTCCTTGGGCCTCGTCCGCTGATGATCCATCTTCATCCTCCTCTGCAATGGATCCAGTGATCGATCCGGGCGGCTGGAAGGCGTGGCCGGATTTGGGGTAGGGGCGGGGCGAAGTAGGCCTGTCTTCATAACCGCTTTGAGATGCAGACTCGTACGGCGCCAGTGAGCCATTCGAGTCGACCTCGAAAGCCTCCGGGTTCATCGCTATGCATCAGCAATTCTGCTCAGCAGTGTGCCCTTTAGGAGCTCACCATGCATCTTTTCCAGATCATCCATGCCCCTCTTGGCCTGGGCGAGCCACATCTGGCCAACGACCTCCATAGCACGGAAACGCTCCTCCAAGCCGCGCATCATGACCTTGTTCCGCTCCCCCTCGATGCGGACCTCGAGTCCACGCAAGTGCTCCTCACAGCCCAGCAGCTCGGCCTGCGCATCGGCAAGCTTGCTGGCTCGCTTGCCCTCCTTGGTCTGGGTACTCCCCGTGGACGAAACGGACATGGAGCTAGCCCGGCTACTCATCGCCGTCTGGCTGTACGACGTGGCCATCGCGCTGAGATCATTCTTAGTTGGGCGGCTTTTGGTCGACTTGATGAGCCGCGTAACGAGAATCTCGCGATCGCGCTTGACGCGCGAGATCTCTTCTTCGAGAAGATGAATTTGCTTGAGGTCTTTGCGGAACTGCTCGAGGGACGAGACGTACGCCGCCCATCCGGGCGTACCACTATCGGCGCCTATCGCCGATCCGAGCTGCGAGCCATGGGCGGGATTCTCCAGCAGAGAAGGCGAGAGCGGTCCTTCGAATGCCGCATGACGCACGGCGCGGCGCACAGGAGGGATAACGCCGGGCGAAGAGGTGACGTAGGCGAGCAGGGACGAGGTGGACGAGTGCGAGTGCGACAGGAGGGTGAGCAAGGAGGTGGTCAAGCCTTTCTGCGCATCGCTGTAGGTCCGTCAGCTCCCCATCGGTAACATGTGTGGAGGTCAGAAGGGGTATGTGGTCCAGATGACATGACGTGAGACTCACAGGTAGTTGTTCAGCAGCCGGTCGCTGCTGCTGCGATGAGCATGACCCGGTTTGAGCACATCCATCGTGATTCGATAGACTGATGTCACTGCGTTCCCCGGACACTACACTGCACGGGAAACCCGGTTAAACGAAACGTCCGATTCCTCGCCGTCGTCGCCAGCGGTGTAGGTATCAGAAGCGGCCACACAGGCGTCGTCCGAAATCGATGCAGCGGGTCAGCTGGTCGATGTTCGTCGAGCAGTCTCGAGTGGTCGTAGTATCGAGTACGAGTGTATAGAAGAGAGAGAGATGGAGGATAGAGGAAGCGGGGAGGATGGAGGGGATAGTGAGAGGAGACGGAGAGGAGAGACAGAGAGAGAGACAGGACGAGGCCAAAAGCCGGGGTAAACGGTTTAGCGCCTGTCCATCCCCCTTTCCTTTCCGCTCATGGCCAAATACCCTGAGTTCATCATTTCAGGGTCAGCCAGTACAGGTACAGCACGGCCCATGCGAGATGACGTCGCTCGAGATCTTTAGTTTTGGATCCGTTGTCTCCAAATGGGTATATCCATCGTAGTGATCATGACTGTTGGTACACGTTCCCCTATATCCATCGTTCTCCTTGACACTCCTTGGTTCTCCTTGTCCGCTCCATACACCTTCCCCGTGTTTCCTATGCATTCTACTTTGCTTCTCATTCTACTCTTACTTCCTACCCTCATTTGGTGGGGGTTTAGTGAGAGTGCGTGTGGCCTTCTTCGTGGTTCTCCTCAACATCAACCAGCTTTCCCACAGGAGGACAGCACGTATCTGTGCCGCATTGCTCTGGTGGGCATCGAATCAGACAGGCTGTCTCGTCGCTGGAATCTGCGCCAGTGGTGAAGAATCTGCAGGTGTCAGTCATGTTGTGAGGGCATTGCTGCGGGACTTGCTCAGGTTGAATGGTAACCGAATGAATCCCGTGACCGTGAAGCTCGTGTCGGATGCCATTTGCAACAATCATGTAGTCTTCACCAGGTGAAATGAGGACGTGGACCGAGGCGACAACAGTCGATTCCGAGAGCTGCCACACGTGAAGCTCGTGCACCGAAACGACACCAGACACTTCGTTGATTGAGTCGCGAACCGAGTCGAGGGAAACGTGCGATGGGACACCCTGCATGAGGATGTACGATGCGGATTTGACTAGGATGGTCAGCTGCATGTTGTGATGTGGGCAGGATCACCCACCAAGCGGCAACGCAGACGAGAAGATGATGCAAGTGATCAGCAGCGAGACGCCTGGGTCAAAGTAGAGAGTCCAGCGGCCGTGCAGGAACCAGATAACCAGACCAGCCGCAATGACACCAACATTGCCAAGCCTAATGATCAGCAAAGTCTCTCACAAGTCACTAAGCACTAACGCATCGCCCAACACGTGGAGGAAGACACCGCGCATGTTCATAGACCCGTGCGAATGTCCGTGGCCGCCTGCACCGTGACTGTGGTCATGGTCATGCCCATTGCCGTTGCCATTGACCTTGGAACCGTTCTCTGCCTGGTTCAGGTCGTGGGCATGCTCGTGCGAGTGATCGTGCCCCTCGTGCGAAGCATGGTCGTGCCCTTCATGATCATGCGACACTGCCTTGGGCGAAGTGTCCCGCGGTGACGGGTCGACAACGGTGCTGCCGCTGGTGGACACGCTGGAAGATGGGGCAGGTGGCAAGGGAACCTTGACCTGACCTGTAGGGGTGCGAGTGTCGTTGCTGCCCGGGATAGGAGGGATAGCCGAGGAGCTACCACTTCGGCGGGGATTAGGGCGAGAAGTAGGTCGATGCATCGTTCGCCGTGATCCCGACTGCGCCCGCACGTGTCGGACGGGCGGTGACTTTGCGAGTTTGTCGATCGAGTCTGAGTGCTCGTGGTTGTGTCGTCCATAGCCGAACTCCTGGGCAGTCTCAATGACCTGAGCACGAGTCTGCGCTGGGTGTGCATATAGTGAAGACATCGAGTCTGCCCGTGCCCGTCCAGCAGGTGATTCCTCGACAACAGCTGAGTGGTCGTCCTCGGGCAGTGACACCGGCCCATGCGAGTGACCGTGAGAGTGACCATGTTCTGGACGTCAGCTCTCCAGACAAGGAAATGACAGGAGGCCAGCTGACCATGGAAGAGGAACAGGCCGACGATGTTGCTCAGCAGACCAAGGGAACCGACGATAACAATGATCTTTGGGTTGCTGATTTCGGGCGGCGAGACCAATCGGCCGACAGCTTCGAGGAAGATGGAAACGCAAAGGGCGACGAGGAAGACACCGTTGATGAGTGCACCTAGAATCTCTGCTCGTTGCCATCCGTACGAGTTCTTCGATGACGAAGGGGAAGTTGCGAGTTTGATGGTGTACAAGGCAACGACTAGTGAAAGGACATCACTGCTTCGTCAGCGATGATTTGGGCTTCGGACGACAAGGGGGCATACTTGAGCATATGGAACGAGTCAGCGACTAGTGCGAGTGAGCCGACCCAGTACCCCGTGACGAGTTCCTATGATGTGAGCAGCGGCTCATGCGGTTGCTGACTGGGCTGAAGGAATGCTCACCAGGACGAAGAAGGCGGAATCAATCACCAACAGAGTGATGATCCTCGCGGAACGTGACAGCGGCATGATGCTCGGCCTATGCTTGTAGAGTAACGGACAAGAGCGTAGATATCACAAAGCTGAGAGAACAAGTGTCAATGACCAGGAATCGTCAACCGTTCTGTCTGTCGAGATGCGATGGGGTGCGGTGCGGCGAAGAGTCAGCGGCGAAAAGCGGCCCTGACCGGATAGATCTTCGTTCTCGGGTTACAAGCGAGCACAACTTCGGAGGAAGGGGTCGGGTGTCGGGTTGGGGATGGGGAGATTGGGGTGAAGTGATGGTCTGGGATTTTGTATATCTATGAGCAAGAGATGTTGCAGGTCATCACGGTCGGTCGGGGAGTGGATGAGAAACACAAAGTCGTCATCTTGCCTCTATCGGCAAGTTCGGACGAAAAAACCCACCTTCCATTGATCGGACCTCGCCGGGGAGCCTATCACACAAAAGGTTGCTGATTAGGCGTGTCAGCTCCTCTGAAAGCTGGCCTTCCTCGTAGAGAGTCATCAAAGCAAGACTTTGAAGCGAAACCGTGTGCAACGCTGAACACGAAAACAGCCAGACTCAGCTGCATTCTGGCATCCTCCATGAGAGATCGACCGGGGCACCAGAGGAAGCAAGTCGGCATGCTAGCCTCCGAGTAGTTGTAGAACGACAGGGGCAACCTGACACCTTCAAGATAAGCAAGGCGACCCGGACTGTCGGTTCCAACTACTCCGTCTCACGTCTGGCCACATGACACCTCGTGTCCATCATATACACTCCCGTGCGACAGAGACGCCCGACGCCTTTGAACGCAAAAGCTGTCTCTGCCGGGAAATGTAGCGATGTCTGCGGCATCGCGATCTCGTCCCGGCGCCACGTGCCTCGACGTCATTCGCCGGTCCCTCTTGACCTCGTCCAGGAGGCTAGAAGGTCAGAGGCGCATTTCAGGAGATTTTACAGCTGGGTTACTAACCACCTTCCTTGTAGCCAAATGCTCTCGTCTGACCCCTTCCTCCCTCCCTCCCTTCGGAACCTCGGTCATCTCTTCTGGACCTCCATCTGTGGGCCTGCAGCTCTTGGGGATTCCGAGATTCCGAGGTCCATGTCCAAACCGTGTCCCATAAAATCACGCAGCCACCAGATTCGTTCATGGCCCGTCTCCCTCAACAAATGTGCGTGAGAGGAGAGGGAGGAGAAGCAGAGTCGGCGCCGAGACACCGGGAAGCAAATGAACAGACGCCCAGACGGGTCACGCGTGTTATGTTCTCCCCAAGCTAAATTGAATCTACTACCCCGCCCAGCCGCTGGCGTAGGAGCAGCTTACAGCTGGCCAGCTAGCTAGCCGAATACATGCATGGTTGCTCGACTTGCTCGGGGTCTGACGCTTCCCAATGACGCACCGGTGAAACTGCAGGATTTGAATTGCTGGAATCGGTCTAGGGAGAAAAGCTAAGGGTGGTGGAGGGATGATTAGAAATCGGGGCTTAGGATCCTCCTGGGTATACCCTGGATTTGAATTTGAAGCAAAGATCGCGCGGGGACATTGGGGGACGTCACCATCCACCTCGACAATCTCTCTCTCGTCTCACGTTATTCCTTCCTCCCCAACCCTTGGAGCCCGCTTCTCGACATTTCAACCTTTCTCTCGTCCTCGCATACGGTACTGCGTGATCATCACACGCGCCTGCATCACCGAACAACGAAGGAAGGATAGTCGGTACCGAGAGAAGAAACTAGAGAGGATCTGGAAGAGGACAGGACAACCGCCAGGCCGCAGTGGACATTCGGGTCGACTTTGCGCAAAACCTCGATCCCGGCTTTACAGTCGACCTACACCCAAAATTCAACTTGCAACACCTCAACATCACCCTTCTTCATCCCTTGGGCATTAGAAGCACGCACCAAGCAAAGCGGCAACGCGAGCATTGGACTGGCGCTCGTCACCCGTCCGCGCGGAATCGCCACAACTACCCCACCGACACTTCTCTCACCATGGACCCTCCTCAGCGCCCCCCTCGGTCTCAAGGATCGTCAGAATCGAACGCTTCTCGAACTCAGACGGGCCAATCACCACTGGACTGGAGTAGCTTTGTCAATCTCACCACTCCGCCTGTGCTTGGATCCACCGCGGGACCCAGCGGTTCCTCCTCCTACGACATGTCTCCCTATTCTCAGCAGCAAAGGCAGTACACACAGCCACCGCCCCACCAGTCCCCGCACCAACACCATCAGCACCATCCACACTCACTTCCTTCTCCTCAGCAGGCATATCAGGGTCAATCGGGCTCGTCGTCCTTGAATGTACCGAGGGCAAACGCGACAGCATCCGGGTCGCACAACAGGTCGCAGGGCGAAACCCAGCCCAAGCGACCCTCATCCGAGATCGACAATGGTCTCTCGCTCGACCCGTCCGCCTTCTCACGAGATATACGTTTCCAAGTCCCGCCCTTCCTGTCAAACCAAGTGGGCGGTGCTCCGAGTTTCCCGGCTGGCGGTGAGGCATGGACCGGTTTCAGCGGATCCAACTTCTTTGACGCCAACAACTCGATGACACCTGGCACATTGTTCAACCACGTATTTGGACAGCAACCCGTGGAGAACCTCGGCGGTGGAGATCATAACGTCCTCGAGGGTCTGAGCGGATTCATGAACAACGAAGGCGGATGGGAAAACTGGAAGGATGCCGGCGCCAATGCGACCGCTGCCCTCAATCCACCAACAGCAGCCGGAGCCAACTTTCAAGCACCTATGCGGCAGCAATCAGGTCGAGCGCCGATGCATATCGATACAGCCTCAAACACAAAAGGACAGTCAAAGCAATCACCACAGTCAAACTCGATGCCAACGTCTGCCATTCTGCCTACATACGCCCCACATCTGCCTGGCGCTCCTCCTCATGTCAATCTATCCCAAGCGAGTCTCAACTTTGCTTCGTCATCAACAGCACCGTTCGCGCCTCCGCCCGAGTCGATTGCCCAGATACAGGCACCGTTCGTTGGGCCGTCATTGGCCGATGGACCAGGCCTGTATTCGACGACAGGGTTTGACATGGTTGGAGTACTTGCGCGTGTGGCCGCTCGCAAAGAGCCCAAAACCGTATTGGGTCCTGTCGACTTGAGCTGCAGCTTTGTCGTCGTTGATGTCACTCGCTTTGACGCTCCCATCGTCTATGCCAGTCCGACATTTACCGCATTGACCGGGTACGACCTTTCAGCAATCATGGGCAGGAATTGCCGATTCCTTCAATCGCCAGACGCTGAAGTCGTGAAAGGCTCCAAGCGAAAGTATACCGACAATGTGGCTGTGGCGCACCTCAAGCGCATGCTCAATGCCGGCAAAGAATGCCAGGCGTCACTGATAAATTATCGCAAAGGCGGAATACCTTTCATCAACCTCGTGACGGTCGTACCGATTCCATGGGACGGTACCGACATCGTCTATCACGTCGGTTTCCAGGTCGATCTGGTCGAGCAGCCGAACGCCATCTTGCGCAATATGCGTGATGGCAGTTATCAGGTCAACTACACCGTCAGCAATCCCCCTCAACAGCCGCTGCGTGTGCCGCAAGGCGACATGTCTGGCTTGACAGCGGAGATGCTCGATATCTTAGGCCCCAGGGTCAATGCAGCTAGTGAGGATGGCAAAATGGAGTGGTTCAAGATGGTTTTGGAGAATGCCGATGGTGAGTCATGACGCCCTACGCAGGTCTGCAATGCTGACTTACAAGACTTCGTCCACGTCCTCTCGCTGAAGGGCCTGTTCCAATATGTCTCGCCCAGTGTGCGGCGGGTACTCGAGTACGAGCCTGAAGATCTGCTCAACAAGAACATCGCCGACATATGCCACCCATCAGACATCGTCCCCCTCATGCGTGAGCTCAAAGACTCGACACATGCCATGGGCGATAGTCAACCTGCCAAATTGGTCAACCTCGTCTTCCGCATTCGCCGCAAGACTTCTGGCTATGTTTGGATTGAGTGCACTGGCCGATTGCATATCGAGGCTGGCAAAGGACGAAAGGCAGTCATCCTATCAGGTCGCGCCATCACCGTTCCTACATTGCCATGGGAGGCAGTGATCAAGCAAGGCGGCCTTGCAACCGGCGAGTTCTGGGCAAAAGTGTCATATCACGGCATTGTCCTACATGCCACCGAATCGATCCACAAAATGCTCGGGGTATCATCTGAGGATGTGGTCGGTCAAAACTTCTTCGGATTCCTGCCCGGAGGCGAGAATGCATTCCCACACGCACCGACCAGCTCCAGCTTGGCAACAATGGCGGCCGCTTTCCGATCAGCAACAACATCTGAACCCCGCGATGGTGCGGTGTGTGTCCGACATCAGCTTGTCAACCGGTCTTCTGGCCAAATGGTCGATGTCACCACCGTCCTTTACTGTCCCATCAATCCGTCCTCGCCCGCATCCTCGCCCAATGAGTCAGACTCGTTGTCACAGTCGCAGTTTAGCCGTCCGACGCCGTCGTTGTCTGCATCCAGCAGCTCGGGCAGTATTCTGCGACCGGCACTGGTCATGCAGGTCAAGCTCACCTCTGCGACCATGCGCCCTGTCGTGCATCCGCCAACGGCAAACATGTTCGAGGAGCTTGAAACAACGCGGGGGACGTCGTGGCAGTACGAGCTGCACCAGCTACGGCTGCTGAACCGGAGGTTGAAGGAGGACATCGCTAGCGCTAAAGCCAAGGGCGCTAGCAGGCCGAAAGCCAAGAAGCGGAAGCCCGAGGATGAGGCCGGCGGTGGGGATGCTGGCACCACAGCCAAGATGGAGTTGGACGAGGGAGAGACCGCCGCACCGAAACATCAATTAACGGCCGGGTTTGGCTTCGTCGCCCCGGGACACCCGTCGCCGTATTTCTAGCAGGTCTGGAGGAAAAGGGGGAGTAAGGACGAAGCAACACCACGATACCGCTTGTGCAGATCTAGTGGAAGGTGTATTGAGAAGCAAAAGAATAGCGATCGCTGATTTTTCGTGACGGCAATGATCGGTAAGATAGTAGTTTGGTCTCTTAGCACGCAGCAGGCAGATCATGTACTCTTAAGCAGCGGCATGAAGTATAACTCGGTGGTCATGAATGTATCAAGATGTGCATGAAGTGTGTTGCAACCGTTGCATGGTTGCAAGAGTGCTCAATGACTCGGCGGCAGTAGCCGAAATTTCCGTCCGAGACAGCCGACACGACACCCTTTGAGCATCCAAGGCTGGACACTGATCTTCGATTGTTTCTACGACTCGTACACAAGCATTCGCGGCGCCATGTCGGGATCACTGTCGAGCTCTTCCTCTTTATCGAGCATCATCACCGGTACCGAGTCGCCCGTCGCCTCTGGCTCGTCTTCGACGGTGCCCACTTCACTCGGACACGATGATATCACACCTTTTCCATCACCCGTTCTGTCAGCTACGAGGCTAGCGGGCTTGTCGTGTGAGTATCGGTGTCCCCCTCCAGATCTTCCTCGCTATACTCTGAGGAAATGGGAAAGCCACCTTGGGCCGAGGGTGTCCCATCACTCGCTTTGACGCGGTCGCGTGATCTCTGTCGGCCAGTCGCTGATCTCTCAGTGGGGTCCGACGGCGAGCTCGAGCCCGAAGTGGACGAAGACAAGATCGTCACAGACGCGGACAGAGCTCTGGCGCTCGACATTAAAGGTCAGGCGAACAAGGCGTTCGCCTCGAAGGACTTTACGAAGAGTATCGAGTTGTACACCGAGGCGATTGCGCTCAACCCGAAGGAACCGACTTTTTGGAATAATCGGGCGATGAGCAAGGCGAAGATGGAAGAGCACGGGGCGGCCATTGCGGATGCCAGTGGGTCCTTTTCCTTCTCTTCATCGCATTACGCTCTTTGAGCTTGTCGAGCCATGGAACTTGGAGCTTCGCTGACGCCCCAGCCAAGGCTATATCCCTCAACCCCTCCTATGCCAAGGCGTACTACCGCCGAGGTCTTTCTTACCTCGCCATTCTCCGTCCTACCGATGCTGTGCCGGACTTCAAGAAGGCTCTGGCTATGGAGCCGGGGAACAAGACGATCCGCGAGCAGCTGAGCGCGACGGTCAAACTTATACGCCGGATAGAATTTGAGAAGGTCCGTGCACGTCTCCTCGTCCAGTCACCTCTTAGCGTGCTCGCCACTGTCCACCTTGATCTCGTCTCTCCTCTTTTCCCAACTCATCTAGATGACGTGCTCTACCCCTCTGCTGAGGTTCTGGCAGATCCACAGGAGCAGCCGGAAGGGCTGTCCGACATCCGGACTCTTCGCTAATCTACAGGCTATTTCAGTTGGTGAAACCGAAACCGCCTCGGCACGATGTATCGACCTCATCGCCTCTGGCTCGTGTCCCCTTGACTCTTCCACCGACTTCCCCCTCCCCACCGTACCGACAGACCCCGTAGCTCGCTTCGAGCCTACCGAACAATTTGTCACCAAGATGACAGAGAGCTTCAAAACCGGCGCCAAAATCCCGAGAAGATTGGCGTGGGAGATCATCCTGGGTGTCAAGGACATCGTGGAGAAGGATCGATCGCTGGTTGAGGTAGAAGTGCCCGAAGGCGTCGTGTGCGACATCATTGGTGATACTCACGGAGTGAGTACATATAACCGCGACTTTATGGAGGGGCTGACCAGCAGCAATTCTTCGACGTCTGCAATCTGTTCTCCAAGATCGGCTATCCATCAGACAATCACATGATCGTGGTCAATGGTGACATGGTTGACCGAGGGTGAGCCCTCTCCCACCACCTCCTGAACGTGTTGACCGGCTGACTTCAGGTCGTGGTCCCTCGAAACCGTCTTGACTTTCTTCGCATGGAAATGGCTACGCCCAGATCGTGTCTTTATCAACCGCGGTAACCACGAGACAAATGGTCAGCTTTTCGCCACCGAGCAGCCAGGAGCTGACGACCCAGACATGAACAAGGTGTACGGATTCGAGGGCGAAGTCAAGACGAAACTTGGCGAAATGACCTACAAGCTCTTTGCTGACGTCTTTACGGCTTGTAAGTATCGAGGCTCAATCGCAACGTGTGCCAGGCTGATCGCAGTGCCTATTGCCACACTTGTGACCGCGGGATCGGCCCCTTCGAACCCGAAATCAGAGGGTTCTCGACCTGCAATCCTTTCTCCCGAAGGGCGGAAACGATACTTTGTCGTCCACGGCGGAATCTTTAGCAAAGACGGTATCACGCTGGACGAGATTGCCAAAGTCGAGCGATTCGGACGACAGCCAGGGCAAGAAGGTATCATGTGCGAGATGCTCTGGACCGATCCGCAGGATCAGCACGGGCGAGGGCCGTCGAAGCGGGTGCGCATCTGTAGAGGACATGCTATAGTCGTTCATGCTGACGGACTAGGGTGTTGGCGTTGGCTTTGGACCCGATGTCACACGCAGATGGTGCGAGCTCAACAATGTCACCGCTATCATTCGGTCGCACGAGGTCCGTGCCGAGGGCTATGCGATTGAGCATGACGGTCTGTGCATCACGACATTCTCGTGTCCGAATTACTGCGACACTACGGGCAACAAGGCGGCTTATGTGCGGATGCAGTCGGATGGCCAGCTCAGCTATCATCAGTTTGACGCAGTGCCGCATCCGGATGTCAAGCCGATGGCCTATAGCTCTGGATTTGGCTTCATGGGGATGTGAGAGGAGCGAGGAGTGTATAGACGCTCTGCAGCGATCGAAGGGATTGAAGGTGTGTAGGGGGCCTAGAACCGTGGGGCATCTGGAGAGACTAGGGGGACAGCCGAGGCCGATCATGTTTGTCATACACTGCATCAGTACAGCGGCATCGCATCGGATAGACACAATGCATGCAACTCATCTACATACACTTTCATACTGACTTTAGCTCGTCATCCAACGCGCGACACCACGCCATTTATCATCCATCATCTTCCTCCCCTGCTCGCTCTGCCAGAACGACCCCCCGGGACACTCGTACTCGTCATACACCCCGGGCTTCAAGTCGCTCGAGTATCCCGGTGCAGTCGGAGTGGTATGGTACCCATCAACGACCGACGCGCCATGCAAGAACATATCGTGATGGTGTCGAGTGTACTCCATCATACTTTTCTTGCCGCTCACTACGAGATAGTCGATCGTCGAGATGTGTTGGCAGATCTCGACCATGCCCACCCCGCCTGAATGAGGCACGATCGGGACGCCAAACTTGGCCGCCATGAGGAGGACGCTGAGGATCTCGTTGACGCCTGATAAGCGTACTGCGTCGAGTTGTAGGAAATCGATAGCGGAGGCCTGGAGGAACTGTTTGAACATGACGCGGTTGTTGACGTGTTCGCCTCTGAGTCTCAGCTGACACATCTCGCCTTGCAGCACAAGCCCCGTGGGAGAGGGGGTCGGTTAATATGAACAAGGAGGAGGGAGGAGAGACGCGTAGCTCGCTGCGCTCGCCACTCACGTAGCCACCTTGATGCCATACCGCTTCAACCCCTCTCTGATCGTCGCATGCCCGAGGATATCATCCGGACTCGTAGGCTCTTCAATGAACACCGGCTTGAATTCGGCCATGTGCGGCAGGTAGCTCAGAGCGGTCGGGACGTCCCACTGCTCGTTGGCATCGGTGAAGATGGTCGCGTCCCATCCTGCTATCCGACGTATGATGGCGAGTCGTTTCCTATCGCGCTCGACACCGAGTCCCAGGCGGAGCTACCAGTCGGCTCTTCCCCTCTCTCACAGACAATTGCGTCGCTTCGCTCCTTATGGACCCACCTTGAAGCGCGTAAAGCCTTCCTTGACAGCGAGACCCAAGAGATGTTCGACCCCCTCGTCGCTCGTGCCGATCCCACCGATACTCGTCGAATAACCCGGGACCGCCCTGCTTGCCTCGACATCCTTCATACGTTCCTCCACACCCGCCCGCGCCTCGCGCAGCAACTCAACAGCCTCATCAGGCCTGATCGCATCGGTAATGTACCTCTCACATCAGCCATCCCCTTCTCCCCCTTCCGTCCCGGACGTCCAGAGAGACGCACCTGAAATCGATACAGCTGACAAACTGTTCTGGCGTGAAATCAGCCACGAGCTCCCAGAGCGGTTTGCCCTGGCTCTTGGCCCACAGGTCCCAGATCGCATTGAGCACCGCGCATGTGGCCAGCTGTATCACACCCCGCTCGGGGGACATGAATCGGATTTGCCCGCTCACGGCTTCGCGATGGGTCTTTGCGAAATCCGATACGAGGGACTGGAGCGTGCGTCCCAAGTATCGAGGTGCCAGGGCATGCAGCGCGACGCAGAGCACTCTAGACAGTCAGCACTAGCTCTGGACTCGACGTCTACCAGTGTAGCAGACACACTCGTTGCCCTGCCCATTGGAGAATGACCAACCGACGCCGTTCAAGTCGGTGTTCGTACTACATATCAGCTTCTGCTTATTCTTCAGCTATGTGGTAGACTTGCTGGAAGTATACCCTGCCGTGTGCGTCATCTCCGTGAGTATTCATCGAGTCTGCGCCAATGCGTTCTAGACTCGTCGGCCATCGCACGTCTCGTACAGTATACGACGTGATTGTGATCTTGGAGATCTGCACTTAGCTGGCCGCCCACACGTCATGGCATCTGACTCACGTCCATCTTGATGATCTTTATCCCGACTCGGGTCAAGAGGTATCAGTAGCTTGCATAGTCTCAGGCATGCTGATGTATTTGGCATTTTCAGGCGAGCAATGTAGCACACGGAACAGCAACACGGTACTGCTGTTGAATTGGACGGCGTCGGATGTGCCGGACCGGGTCTGGACACCGGCCTCTCCGAGCTTGACCCGGGGGACATCTCTGATCTGATATAGACTAGACATGCGCATGAGTTAAGCGTCAATCAGAACTGGATCAGCTGGCGCAGAGACAGAAGAGCCAGCAACGCGCGACGGTCTGCATGGAATGTACAGCGTCAATGGTAGACGAAAGCGAATGGTAAAAAGTCACACAACAAGTACGAAAATCCTCCAGCCCCTCTGCTCTATCCAGTCCCTTGCAGCACTTAGACATCCTGCGAGGCCTTTGCGCCCTTCTTGGCGGTCTTGGCGGGCAAGAGCTCCGAGAGAATGTTGGGCAAGACACCACCTTGCGAGATGACGACCGAGCCGAGGAGCTTGTTGAGCTCTTCGTCGTTGCGGACGGCGAGCTGGAGGTGACGGGGGACGATACGGGACTTCTTGTTGTCACGGGCGGCGTTACCGGCGAGCTCGAGGATCTCGGCGGCGAGGTCTGATGGATTAGCGCTGATCGGAGTTCAGCATCAAGGTGACTCACACTCAAGGACGGCGGCGAGGTAGACGGGGGCACCGGAACCGATACGCTGGGCGTAGTTGCCGCGCTTCAAGAGACGGTGGATACGACCGACGGGGACTGCGAGTCAGCTCTTGCCCTCACGGAGGTCTCTATTGAGCTCACACTGAAGACCGGCCTTGGAAGACCTGGAGGACTGCTTGGAGTCGGAGCCGGACTTGCCGCCTTTGCCACCGGAAGACATTGTTGGTTGGTTTGGGTGTGGGGTTGGTGTTGGTCGGGTAAAGAGTCGACGAGTGGAAAGTTGTGGTAAGGTGGAGATGAACAAGCAAGTGTATCAGGATTAAGTATGAGAATCACGGCGCAGGAGGGCAAAGCGGGGGTAAATGGCGACAAACAAAACAGCAACGGGTGACGCGCCAACAGGCACCAGGCTCTAAAACCTACACGTCACCATTAATCGCGTGACCGAATCCCTAATCCCTTACTCCGATTGTTGACGCGCCGCCCGCCCGTGCTCTTTCCTCTACTAATCCCTCCAAAGACCATTTAAGTCTGTCATCTGGCTCTTCTCTCTCTCTCTCTTTCTCTCATCCATCTACTCTTCAACACACTTTCACGACTCTTCGTCAACTTCACACCACACCCTAACCAGACAACATGGTACGTCTCACACCTAGCACGCCCCGCTCCTCGTCGCTGACCCCCAGCCCCCCAAGTCCGCCGTTGCTTCCAAGGCCCCTGCCTCGCAGGCCTCCAAAGCCCCCGCCGCCTCCAAGGCCCCCGCGAAGAAGACCGCTGCTCCCGCCAAGGAGGGTGGCAAGAAGAAGTCGAAGAAGAGGGTCGAGTCTTACTCTTCGTACATCTACAAGGTCCTCAAGCAGGTCCACCCCGACACTGGTATCTCGTGAGTGGTGGTTCTGTTGCGATCGCTCCCTCTCCTCACTGTGTTTCTCCCTCTCATTCGTGCACCATGCGATGAAGAACCTTGCTGACAACCAGCAACAAAGCGATGGCCATTCTCAACTCCTTCGTCAGCGACATCTTTGAGCGTATCGCATCCGAGGCTTCCAAACTCGCGTCGTACAACCACCGCTCTACCATCTCTTCCCGCGAGATCCAGACCTCTGTCCGCCTGATCCTTCCGTGAGTGGCTGTCTCCCGTATTACTCTTCCTCAATTTGGATGGCGCCTAGAGTTCAAGCGCTGACCATGCAGTGGTGAGCTGTCCAAGCACGCCATCTCCGAGGGCACCAAGGCCGTCACCAAGTTCTCTTCGTCCAAGTAGAGCAATCTGCCTGCGATGAGATGAACGGGATGGGAGGATACCTTGTAGAGCAGCTTCGTCTTTGACGCGCGGTGATCACCCGTGTCTTGTTTTTACCATTTTCGTTTTCGATCTACCATGTTGAGATGTATCATCTCTGTGACTGTATCATCGGATTGCGGTTACAGGTGCTGAGCGCGTCGTGTCATGTACGCCAAGATCAGCCCTGCTGTTGTTGTGGAAGTCGTTGCCGCTGGACTGAGATTGCTATGCTGTGCGTGTTACGAGGGTGCGTAATTAAGTTTTCCTTGGCGTGCGGGTCGGTCATGGAAAAGGGCGGGAAGCGCATCTTTGGGTGGTCATACTCTAGAGACATCATCACCTTCATACAACATCCTCTTTTGGGCATCGCTCGCGGCATCTCTGGTAGTCTCTAGACACCCACGCGACACACCCGACCTAGTCTCCTCCCTCGAAGCCGCTGGATCGGCTCGATGGTTCGCGTATAGGACCCTCCTTCCTCCGCACAATGCGCCAATCTACCCTGTCCTTCCAATAGCATTTGCTTTCATTACACTCTTCACATACCTGCTTTTGCACCTCGCCTGCCCGTCCAGCTACCTCTCTGAGCGCGTGTCGACCCACTGCGCGCTCGAGTCGCCATGATCATTCCACCCGATTCTGAGAAAGATCCGAACCTATTCTCGCCCTCCTCCTCTCGGGCTTCCCTTTCCCTTGTCGACCCTTTCGCAGACTCTGAACATTCGGTCCAGGCGCCAGATGCCGCCCATACGCGCAACAGCTCGTATGGGTACCCGTTTGGCGGTGACTTGGGCTTGTCGTGGTCGCGCACGTCCATAGGCGAGCCTTTGCCGCCGTACCACCCTCGGCGACCTCGGTCTGGGCAGGATGGGCCAGCGACGCCCGAGGGACAAAGGCCCATGCGCGAAAGGCTGCATCGATCCGTCACGCAACCCGCACCTCTGATCATCCCCATCGCACCGCGTCCCGCGTCCGACTATGGTAGCCCGACGCCGACAGGACCGTCCTCGACCCTCTCGTTGCCCATCTCGGTCTTGTTGCCGACATCACCGTCGTCGACCGTTCAGCCCGCCTCGCCCCCCGAAGTGGGCTCGACATCCAAGCTATGGGAGTCTTCGTCGTCGCCAAAACCGAAAAGGCGGAGAAAGGTGAAGATGCCCTTGGCTGGCGCGTTCACCCTCCCGCCGGCATCGCGAAAGTTCCTCAAGAGGTGGAAGTGGTGGCTCATCGCGCTTGGCGTCATCATCGGTATCGCCATGGCCCTACTCGTTGGCCTTCTTGTCGGTCTGAGAGTTGGCGGTGCACGGCACAAGATACCGAAACCGCCGCCTTACTCCCCTTGGCAAGATGGCAGCGGCAAGAACGCCAACACCCAGTGGTCGGACAGCTCCCTCAACCTTACATATATCGAGAGTCGCGATGGCCCGAGTCCGGGCGACGGCAACATCACTTCTTACAATCTTTTCGCGTCGATGAACACGTCGGACCCGCTCATGTTGCTGTCCACACCCTATCATAATTCGGCGGTCCTCTCGACAACATTCTTCTTCCCTTTGAACGGGACCGATTTGACCCATGATCTCTTTATCCTCACTCGAGGCTTAGGAGCATGGGGCACGGTGGCGATAATTGGTTCCGATGCTCCAGCAGCCCTAATCGACTCTGGAAACGAGACGATGATCCGTATAGACGTAGTTATGCGGTATCAAGGCATCCAGGACCCGAACGTCATGGTCCGCATCGGAGAGATGACCAAGGATGATGGCAGTCGAGGTATCGGCCTATTTGTGAGTCGTAGATGACAATGCTCAATTTTGCTAAATGTGCAGACCCCGATACAGACGGACGGCAAGGTTACGAACCCCTACATGCTCGACCCAGGTCAGCTTCCGACTTTTGAGATTGTCATCCGGGTCCCACCATCGATTCTCAACAATCCCGGGGTGAGCAAGATCAACATACCGTCGCTTTATGTCGATCTCGACCACATGGCTGTACGGCTTGGCGATCTGCAGGGTGTTGTTGACTTTGACTATGTCAACATCACCACGCGAAGGGGTAGTATATTCGCCACGACCATGGCGGCAAGCACGGCCTATCTTTGGGCAGCCGAAAGCAGCGTGATCGGAGCGTTCAACGTGACTGACAACCTGGCAATCAATGTTACCGAGTATGTGCATTCATCCCAGAATGAGGACAGGAGCTGATATTGAAGCGGGTCGATCATGGCCGACGTCGGTCTGTATAGCTCGTCCCAAACAACAGTCGATACTCAGACCGATGTGACTGAGGAGTCTAAAAGGGGGAAATCGTACGACGCAGCCACCACTTCAACAGCAGGCAACGATGACGCGCCAACATCGCAAGTCAACACCACCTTTGTCACCAACGCCGGCTTCATCAATGTCCGTTTCGTCTCGCAACCAACCCACATCGCGCTCGAAGCCCTATTGGCTTCTGGATCTGGCGACATCAACCTATCGCTGAGCCCGAGATACGTCGGACCGTGGGCGGTCAAGAATCAATGGGGTGACATACGCCTGCCCTCGCCAGATCAGAGCGCCGTGCAAGGCATGGACCCGCTCGGCCTCGGACGCCAGCGGGCCATTTGGCTCGGAGACCTCGAAATCTCGGACGCGAGCCTCTTTGCTGCCATGGGCTTCAACCAGACTTACCTTCCTGTCTCGCCTGTAGCTCTTAGCGGAGTTGCGTACTGGGCCGACTCGACAGAACAAGGAGTGGACAGCAGGTTGATAGGACAAGCGGTGCAAAACTCTACCGCTGCGCAGGGTAGCGCAGTGGCTGTTCTCGGCTCGTGGGGAGACGTGCGGGTTGTGTTTGATGGGACGTAGATGCAGGAGAGGCGGGGAGGAGGAAGATCTTGTGACATGGACATCGTATACCACTGCAGCACTATCACGTATCATTCTCATATACACAGGACCCCGCGTTGTTTGTATCATTTTGTAATTCACGCATGAGTGCCTTTACCGTCTTCCAGTGTCAATGATCAGTGACGTATCGATCGATCGCCTGTCAAATGGTGTGCCGGTCAGCGTGTTATCGCCAGGCATCGGTACGCTGAGCATGTCCGAGCAGCTGAAACGTCTGAGACTGTTAGGATTGGTATCTGCGTACAAGTCTAAGAGCAAGTATGATATTTGCATTGCATGTGAAAGGTACATATGTGCATGTGTCGATCTGAGAATGAGCCACGTCCAAGCCTGCCACAATGACCGCGGCGGCCAGACGAACGAGGAATGGGGCTAGGACGTACGAACAATGATGAAATGTGGTTTGTGCTGGTTGCTTCTCCTTGCATCTAGACCAAAGTGCCCACGGCCTCGGTGGGAAGGGTGGGCTTGCCATCATCCCATACCAGCCTTCCTCCGACATATGTCTGGAGTACTCGACCCGTCAGTTCTTTGCCGATATACGGCGAGACTTTGTTCTTGAACACTAGGTCGGCCTGAACGATCAGCCCTTTGCAGGTCGTTCTCAGGAGCAGGGTTGACTGACCTCTGTGACCGTGTGCTTGGCGGTCGGATCAAAGACGACAAAGTCGGCACGCTTGCCGCTCTGCAGAGACCCCTTGCTCTTCTCCAGTCCGACCTGAGCCGCCTGGGCGGAGCAGAGCCAGTCCGTCACTCTGCGCAGGCTGATCTCGCCGTCGAGCAATGTCCAAATGAGCGACAGTCCGAGTCCCAAACCCGAGATGCCGCCCCAGGCAGACATGAAATCTCCCTTCTTGAGCTCTGGCACGCAGGGCGAATGGTCCGAGACGACAAAGTCGATATCGCCGTCCCGCAGACCCTGCACGATCGCCTGACGATTACGCTCGTCCCTGATCGGCGGACAACACTTGAACTGCGTCGCCCAGTCCGGCACGTCCTCGGCGCTCAGCGTGAGATAGTGGAAGCACGTCTCGACAGTCAGGTTGCGCACGCCCCCAGCGCGCGCGGCGCGGATCTCGGGGATGGCATCGGCCGCTGAGAGGTGGACGATATGGAATCGTAAGTCTGGATAGGCGCGGCATAGTTTGAGGATGAGCGCGAGCGCATCGAGCTCTAGTGCTGGAGGGCGCGATTGGAGGAAGAAGGAGTATTCAGAGGGGACGTTGTGTCGTTCGGGGTGGGGATGGTGGTGCGGCGGAAGGACCTCGTGGCTGCCTTGTTGGCCGAGCTCGGCGTGGAAGAGGATGAGCGCGTTGGTGCCCTGTAGTTGGGTGAGCCTCTACAGCTGGCAAAGCAGGTCCGACTCACCTTGAGCGCCTCGCACGCTTTGATCAGGTCGGCCTCTTGTACCCAGGGAAACTCCTTCTGCGTCAGCCAACACGGTCTTCTGAAAGTAAGACTCACCTCGACACCCGAGTCGATCAAGAAACACTTGAACCCCTTGACGCCCGCCTCGAGCATACCGCACAACTCGCCCTCGTTACCAGGCACTATACCTCCCCAAAAGCCCACATCGCAGTTGACGCCTACACGCTGTGCCTCCTCGCGCTTGACCCGCAGCGCATCGACCGTCGTCGTGGACGGTATCGAGTTGAGCGGCATATCGACCAGCGTGGTCACGCCCCCGCTCAGTGCCGCCATTGTCCCCGATTGGAAGCCCTCCCATGCCGTTCGCCCGGGCTGGTTCAGGTGTACATGGCAGCTGACAGTGAGCGCGAATCAACCCTCGCTGACGAGCCGACGCACTCGATCAAGCCTGGCAAGAGCACATGACTCTCATGCACATCATACACGTCCTCCTGGTCCTCACCGGCCAAGCTGGCGCGCGCCTTCTGAGCTTGTGGGCCGGAAACCACATGTCCGATGGTACCGGACGAGGGGTCGACGTGGAGGAGCACGGGCTGGAGGTCGTCGTGATCTGGCAATACGGCCCGACTGGCGTAGACGACCTTGAGTCTCGAGCTCGAGCTCGCGCTGGAGCTGGACGCGTGGCCGTTGGTCTGCATAGCGAGAGGGAAGAGATGCAGAAGCAAGAGGTGGAACCAAGGAGATTGAGGAGAGAAAAGAGGTGAGTCGTGTGTCGGAGGTCCGAGTGAGTTTCGGCTGGGATTTTCAGTTCCTCCTCTTTGGTTGCTGGAAGATAAGATCAGGCACCGATCAAGCAACAGAGAGGCCCTTCTTATACGTCGCACGTCGCATATCGCATGTCGCAGCACGAGGAGCACAACGGGCCACAAGGCGATCACTAATCACTGTACACTAAAGTGGACTGCATGATCGCACGCTACGACCCAAAGCTACCGCATTGGAGGCCTGTCGGTCTACGCCTTTTCTTCCTTTCCCATCTCTACCACCACTGCCCCTCCGTTGGTCTAGCTGCTCTCGCCGTTCGGCAAGTCGGGCTCGGGGAAGTCGGTCGTCATGTGCTCCCTGTACCCCCTGAAATGGATCTTCTTGCCCACTTCTTCAATCTCCTGCACCTCGTCCGGGGTCAGCTCGCGCAGCTTTTCAGTCGCCATGAGCTTGGCGAGGTTTTCCTTCTTCGTGCTGGTCGTGACGACCACCACGCCCCTCGTGACAAAGTACTGCACGAGCGCCTGGACCTCGTCGACAGACTCGCCGGACTCGCTAGACAGCTTCTGAGCGATCTTAGTGAGCACAGGTTTGAGCGGACCGCCGGTCTTGTGTCGAAGGAGGGGAGACAGCCCGCCGTAGGTTTCGGTAACGATGCCGTATTTCTCGTGCAGGTCAAGTACAGGTTTGAGGTGCGTGAGGAGGTACGGGTGGAACTCGAGCTCTGTCGGTCAGTCCGGGCTGCCAAAGGCACCAAGGGGTGGCGGACTCACGGTTGCAGACCGGCTTGATCTTGGCGACCTTCATGACGTCCTCAATGTCCTGCGGGCGAAAGTTGCTCACGCCGAGGCTGCACCCTTTCAGAGTCCCATCCTCGACCAGAGCCTCGAGGTAGGTCCAGAACTCGCCGATCTTGCCTTTTTCGGGGACGAATGGCGAGTGGACGAGCAGGAGATCCGGGATGAAACCCAATTTGTCGAGAGACTCTTGCACGGACCGCTTCACATCGGCCGCTGTAGTTTTGGTGTTGGACGTGGGGGAAACTTGGCAGCGTCAGAGCGTTGTCGCCAGTCTCCCATGTGCGGACTGGACTTACCCTTCGTCGTCATGAAGATCTCCGAGCGGGGCACGCCAGACTTTTTGATCGCCGCGCCATTCTCCGCCTCGGTGCCATACGACTGGGTGTCAGTGACGTCGATGCGGGTGTGGAAGGGCGCACCTGCGCACAGTCGAGGTGGCGGATGCCAGCCTCAATAGCCCAGACACCGATCTCGACGGCCTTTTCACCGGCAGAGCTCAGACCGCCCGTCCCGCTTCCCCAAGCGATGGCTGGGATCTTCTTACCGTCTGACAAGGTGATGGTGCGGACCATTGTGTTCAGTGTGAAGAGTTATGAGCGATGAGATGGGTGACGGAATCAACGAGAAATAGAACGCTTTCACGATAACTGGGAGGGTGCGTTGGAGTCGACTGAGTGGAGAAAGCGACAAGGGCGAGGCAAGCGATGCATGCTGACCTATCTTTTACCCCGTCTCTCAGCTGTTAACTGATAGGGCAGTAGCTAAGGGCCATGGCGTCAGCGGAGATGAGTAAAGGTGGAGGTGGAGGTGAGGTGACTATCTTTGTCACCCGTCTATGGCGTCTAGCTTCTAGAATGTCTATGCTGTCTACAACAGGTTGATGGTCATACACGGGACGCATATTGGCAAATGAAGATCACTCTCGGGCACAGACCGTGTTTCAGCAAGACGAGCCACCAACTGGGACACGAACGGCGCATGCACCTTATCGTATCAGCCTGGCTTCCCCTCAACCCGCCGTCCAAGTAGGACTCGGCTCACCGGAAGATGGTCGCTGTGAAAATCCGGACCTTGTTGGACAGGCTTGCCGTCTGGCCGTACCCACTCGTCTCGCGGCAAGGTCGTATCGTTCTGCACGGCAAGATATTCGTGCCCCATCAAATCAGCCGGAAGGGCGTAGTCCTACATCTTGAGCTCACGCACTTCTACCCAAGCTGACGCAGTCTTGAGACTTACCAGAGCAAATCCGCCAGGGGCCATGAGCTCTATGACAGCACCCCCCGTGTCCATCCACAGTTGATGGCTCAGGCCATTCCCATGAACACCGACCAAGATCTATCTTCAGCTTCCTCAAATCTCTCTTGAACGGAAGACTCACATCCGTCTTGAGCGCCAGGCAGAACTGGTCGACACGCGGCATATCTTCCATGTACGCGTCGTACAGCTCAATCCTCCCTTCCTGATCCAGCTCTTGCAGACTGAGTAACAGCGCTTCGGCATTCTCGTCCACCAGCCGTCTGCTCGTCTTTTGTCTACTCATAAGCCAGCCCTCTTCGGAAGGTCGAGCGGCTGACGCACCGGTTGATATACGTTACGACTGGTACGTCCGGCTTGGATCGTTCAGGCGTACAGCCGCTGGACACTACCGCGCGTCGAAGAGACGCCCGAAGGGGGTCCATCCAAGTACTGAGGACTGGCAAATCAGGCAGCTCGGCAGTCATCTTATTCCACCGGCGGACCTCGGGTCCGTTATTATGAGCCGCAAAGCGCTGCCTCAGTCAGCCAGTCCTAGCGGTCTGGTATTCCAGATGGACGCACGTCAACAATGACCAGCCGGTCAAAGATGTACGTCGTGCCCGATCGCCGGCGGTCGTTCCATACTGGGGCGTCCTCGACAGCTGTACGGGGCATGACGGTCTGCAACCACCATACTGTCAGCCCGGCGGGATCGCGCTGAAGTCAGCATGACAAGTTGAAGCAGAGGAGAGTTGGGGGACAGACCCAGTCGTCTGGCGTTGTGCGGAACATCAGTCGTTCTGGTAAGTCCGAGACACCGTATGCGGAGTTGACGAGCCGCCATGCGCTGAGGAACACTTCGGCTGCTTTGTCAGCCCGCGTCGCTGTCAAGTAAGATAGGCCGACTGACCAACTGAATCAATGGACCAAGAAGAAGCGTCAGCTGTTGCGTACCATGCGGCGATCAAGGTAACAAGGGCGTACCGACTGTCATCAGCTCTGGACTTCGCGAGACCCTGTCGGTCAAGCCGCTCACAGTGGTAGTAATGATGCAGGAACGACTGGCCACTGGGTCCAGGCTCGTCATTGAAGAATACCTGGCGTGTCAATCACACTCTGCCGCTACAAGTCAATCTGCAGCTCAGGCTCACAGACAAGCCCTCCTGCCTAACGGCAGTCGGACCCAACACCTCTCGAGCCTCATCCGGGTCGACGAAACGGATTCTCCCATCCGTCGCTGGCGGGTGCCGCCTATCCGCCAGAGGAGTATCGCACATGATATCGCCCACAGGCGGCATCTCATCCACCTCGCCGGGCGAAGCAATGACGATCCAGACTCCGTCCCTCAGATAGATATTCTCCCACAACGCTGTTCTCAGCTCCGCCCTGTCCGTCTATAAGGACGCGACGCACTCGTTCCCGTCACTCCTTTCACATAACGTGTTTCTTCTATAGCTGGGACATAAGTGTTCAGCTGCGAAGGGGCGATGGACGGCAAGGCCGTCGGATCAGGCGGGAGTACCGGGAAGAACAAGTATGCGACGGCCGTCATGCCCAGCGCAGATAGAACCAGTAAGACCGTCGTCCAGCGACCGCCTGTATGACTCGCGGTGGTCTCGGACGGCCGGTAGCGCCCTGCTGGCGAGCGACTGCCTGGTTTTGCAGAGAGAGGAGAGGCGAGACGGCTCCTCGGGCGCATGGCTACCTGGTCAGACGCGTGGAGGTAAGCCAGCATAGCGAGTGAGACCCCTAGGACTTCGATGAGAGGTGAGCGTTATGTACAGCAGGACACTGGAGTGGCATGGTCTTCTATCTGTGCAGTACGGTAGAGTGACATGTGCAGAAGCCGCGCAGAAAAAGCAAAGACGAAGGGTAGAACGGAAGAGAGGGCAGCGACACCGGGAAGGTAACGTATCCCCCCGGACCTCGGCCCTGGTCTAGCGCCGTCACGCCGGCGGCATCTCGCAGACCTCATATCGTGCTATGTATCCCGCATGACGATGCGATGCACTGGCGCACCGGACGCCAAGCCGTCCGCGTGTCCGCAGTCGAAAACGTGACTGAGTGCTGTGCAAGCGAAGCGGGCTTCTGAAACGGGGCGGGTGCTATGTACAGTACTATGTGCTAGAGTGACAAGGATGCAAGCACATCGACCCAAGAATGGGTAACGTCTATTCTACTTTCTCTCCTTCTGTTTGTGCGTCGAGAATGACATTAAGATCGTCCCTCTGGTCTAAATACCCGTTGTTGATGTCGTGAAATGTCGTTTGAAGATCGCTTCTCCCATCGCTACCCCACACAGCTCAAAGTACCGCCCACGAGCCTGCTGCTGCCGCCACGACGCCCAGCAGCAACCCCGCCAGCGGACTGGGACCCGCCATTCGAACCGCGCCGCTGTCTTTCCCAAGAGGATCGCTCGAGCTGTTTCCCGGCTGACCCTTCCCTGTCCACGCCGAGTACGCCGAGTACGCAAGGATGACAAAACTCTGTCCTTCTGGCGACTGCGTCGCGTTCTGGCCAAAGCTGTATGGGTCGACGACTGATGTGAGGTAGCCGCTCGAGTTGACTTTGGACGAGACGGCAGCGAGGAGGTCGAGCGACATGTCGACGTAGTCGTCTGTCAGCCCCAGGGCAGACAGGCGTCTGCTCGTCAGCTCCCGAGACCGAGTTATAGCTGGCTATGAAGGGGGAGGATGCTCACAGTCCTGCAGCGGAGAGAAGTGCTGAGCCTGAGCTGTCCTCGAATTGCGAGTCGTCATCGATGTAATTTCGCAGCAAATTGTTGCTCGTCTGCCTCCTCAGCCTCGCTCTGTGGTTACGGCAGTGGGTCACGTACCATGTACGGCTTGGCCGCCCCGAGGATCTCGGCGATCCAATTCTGCAAGTCGCCCGTCTGGGAGCTCATGCTGCTCGCAAATGAGCTCTGCTTGATCGTTGCCAGTACCCGCGTCATCCCGTATGCTGCCCATGCGTTGCCTGTCAACCACAATCCTGGGTCGGACGTCCCTGTGCCTTGGACAATATGTGCCCAGAGACCGCTCGATTGCCTCAGTGCTCCGCGATAGAGCGAACATTGCGTGTAAGCTTGTTGCAGGAGAGACTGGTTGTTGTTCAGTGCGCCGTAGTATGCCAAGAAGGGCGGGACCATGAAGACGCTGATTGTCAGTCGTCCCTTCGCGCAAGGACAGGACAAGCGTACAAGTCGGACCAATACTGCGCTTGATCTGCCCGATGTGAGATGGCGCCATTGGAGAACTGCTCATTCAGCTCTGTAGTCCTGCTAGCCATGACCCCGCTGGGCTCACCCGGGGTGCATCATACAGCAAGTAATTCAACTCGGACGTTGCGGCATCACCGTACCCCACGCCTTTGACCTGCGCATTCCCCGAGGTGTAATTGGCGATGAGCACCGCTACTCCCAAGCTGGCAGGATCGCCAGCTGCTCCGTCACTCAAGAGCATGCTACCGTTGTGCGATGCGAGCGATGTGTTGGACGCCGGACGGTTGTTCATCGTTGTCTCGGCTACATCGAACAGTTCCTGCACGTCGCCATCGTCGAGGCCGTTTGGGAGAGGGATGGCCGATGCGTTGTAGAACACCGAGTACGAATTGTACTTGTATTCGAGGATCGCTTCTGCTTTTGTGCCATTCTCCCAGCTGCAAGTCAGCTCTACGCATACACTCTTCTGTAAGAAGGGGACTCGCCTGTACTGGCTGATGTCCTTCATGACATTGTACACCTTGTTCAGGTACTCCGGCGTGAGCTCTGTGGCGCGCGCGACCGAGGCAGCGGCCAACCCGGCCACCACCCATGATCCCCTCATCTCTGAATGTGGTGTAGATCGCTGGTCTCGTTATGCGTAGTCGTCGCGGCGTGATTGATAAAGCGACAGATCCATACACAGCTGCTCGTCCAAGACGGAGCAGTGAGCAGTGACAAGGCGTCTAGTGGGGATCGGTCAGTCGGGCTTGCCTAGTGACCGAGGAGCCCTCCTTTCACGCAAACTAAACAAGCCAAGACCAAACGCACGAGCCGACGAAAAACAGAGACAGCAAAGTTGACAAAGACGAGAACAGACGGTGCGATCGTCATCACCCATGGAATGGCATCTTCGATATATTTTCGGCCGGAGCCGCCAGAGTGAGTGGTGGACGTCGTCGTTTTTGACGACGCCGCACTCGTAATGACGAACTCCAAACTCTACTGAGTAGCTTGGTCAAAGCCAAGGCTAATGGCCAAGGCGGAAGTAAAGGCCGGGGCTCTCTGGCTGGCTGGTTGGCATACAGCGCAGCTGCAGTGTAGATGATGTGCCTTGGCATAAAAGGATCCACTCGTCCCTCTGATCGCCGCACAGGCCCCTGACTTTCGCCGTCCCCTGATCGGACCCTGTACAGAAAGACGTCATCTCCGCGTGACCAAAACGTGGCGTCCAGCTCAAGGTTCAGCGTTGACGTGGAATATACTTCCAACTCGTTATCACTCCCCTCCGGCCCAGGCGCGTGGACCGCGTGTTGAGCAGGCGACGGCGGAGAAGACGAGCCGGGTGGCTAAATCACTCAACCAGCCCATGCACAAAGCAGATACATCGTGTCTTACCTCTTACACCTACTCTCGTACAACACATACGAGCTTCCACATCTGTCACGATGGGAAGAGAAATCATCAACGTTTCAGGTGAGCATCCGTTCGGATGGTCTATACCGTTTAGTAGACAGTGTTGACCACCTTCAGTCGGCCAAGCCGGTAACCAGATTGGAACGGCCTTCTGGGATGCTATATTGCAGGTGAGTCACGTCTCCACACCTCATTACGCACCTCAACGGATGCTGCTTGCTCCTATTGTTCTCTGCAAACCCCTGCAATCTCATAGATCCTCTCATATGTGCCTCATCCGCTGACGCTAATCAGGAACACGGCCTCGACTGTGAGCCACAAGCCACAACAACCGACAAGACATCCAGACTCACGAACAGATAGCGGCAAGTACGTCGGCAACGACGAGCAGCAGACGGCCAAGCGTCAGTCCTTGACCCCCGCAAGCCTCTGTTGGTCCTGACTTGCAGTTGATGTGTACTTTACCGAAGCGTCCAACAAGAAGTATGTGCCGAGGTCCATTCAGGTCGACTTGGAGCCTGGAGTGGTCGACCTCGTACGATCGGGACCTATGGCGAACCTGTTCAGGCCGGACACCTTTGTGCACGGGCAAAGTGGAGCCGGAAACAACTGGGCAAAGGGATACTACACCGAGGGTCAGCTTGAGTATAACGAATATGGACCGGAGACTGAGATGAGCAGGTGCCGAACTGGTTGACCCGATATTGGACGTCTTGAGAAGCCAGGCAGAAGCTGCCGACTCGCTACAGGGCTTTCAGCTCATTCACTGTGGGCTCCTTTTGGCGTCCTCGGGTAAAACTCATCGCAGCGTTGGGAGGAGGAACGGGATCCGGTCTTGGAGCCTTGTTGCTAGGCAAGATCAGGGAAGAATATCCAGATCGGATGCTCGCGACCTTCTCCATCTTCCCTTCGCCCAAAGTGTCCGAGACCGTGGTAGAGCCGTACAACGCGGTACTCTCAACCAACACTCTCGTGGAGAACAGCGATATCACATGTTGCATTGACGTGAGCAGCTGATACATGGAATTGCAACAGGCAGCTGATATCGCAGAATGAGGCGTTGTACCAGATCTGCGTTAGCGAGCTCAAGCAGAAGACGCCAGAGTATTCGGATCTCAACAAGTTGATCGCAAAGGTCATGACTGGCTTCACCAGTGAGTTGCGTGCTGCCTATATCTATAGCTGCTGACAGACAGCAACTCTTCGATTGTCAGCTTCTTCCTTGTCCGCCATTGCTATGAGCTGACTTGTAGCCCTGGTGTGCTCAACTCCGACCTGCGAAAGCTTGCCGTCAACATGGGTGAGTATGATCTAGCATGTTTCGGTTAAGCTGACCTCGTAGTCCCCTTCCCTCGTCTCCACTTCTTCACCGCTGGTTACGCGCCTCTGGTTGCCACGTCGACACGATCATACACGGTGAGTAGTGACGGTGTGGCCCGTTACGGTGCTGACTCTCAGGCCACCAACGTGCAAGAACTTACGGCGGCCATCTTCCAGAGGAAGAGCTTGTTGGCAGCTATCGACCCGGCGCTCGGCAAATACCTTACCGTGTCCGTGGCATACCGCGGCAAGATGTCGATGCGGGATATCGAGAACGGTGTATGGGAGTTCCAGAACCGCAACTCGGCATACTTTGTTCCCTGGGTGAGCGAGATGACTGGAGTGTTGAGCCGCGAGACTGATCTGGCAGATCCCGAACTCTGCCCTCACGACCCTATGTACCGTCCCGCCCGTCGGCTTGCCGGCATCCGCAACGCTTGTCGCCAACACGACCGCCATCGCCGAGGTATTCAAGCGATCTCATGTGCAGTTCCGTGCCTTGTTCAGACGCAAGGCGTATCTCCATTGGTACACTGGAGAAGGAATGGACGAGATGGAGTTCCAGGAGGCCGAGGCGAACCTTGCCGACGTGTGCAACGAGTACGAGCAGTGTGAGTATATGAGGGAGGAAGGGAAACCGAGCTGACTCGCAGATGCCAATGCAGACCTGGACGAGGAGGAGTACGAGGCGGCAGAAGAGGTGGCGATTGAAAACGAGGAGGCCTTTGCGGAATGACGACTGTGATTCGGATGGTAAGACTGGGATTAGACAACAAAAAAGGAGGGACATGGACTCGACGGGTCATCTGTGCAGTGATATCTGTGGACTGATCTTGTACTGTAGGTACTTTGGTTATGATGCAACTAATGCGCGTCTCCCAGTCCTTGACGACGGTTTCTTCTACCTCTGAAGTTCAAGTAATTTGCGGTCGTCAAGGTGACCACATGCTGCTGAGTCGGATGTGGCATCATCACCCTTCATATAGCTCGTGACGAGCTGGTGGGTGACTCGGTACATGCAACTAGCATCGGTTATCGCTACCTTCTCCTCTCACGAATTTGTTCTGCGACTCTCCACAAGATGCAGAGTCTTGTAAGCCAAATCTATCTCTACGTCTCGTCGAATAGTCCCGCAGCTCGGCTCGCTCACCGTCAGCCAAGCACTCCCGTCCGACTGGCCATCATGCCCCCGCCCCAGACCGCATCATCGAACCAGTCGAGCTCTGAAAGAAGGCAGATGAAGGACATCAAGCCGTACAAAGCCCCTACCTCTCCCCCACCCACCCCGTCTACACGTTCTCCCTCAGGCAGCCGCATGCCTTCCACTCCTATTAGTAGGCGCCGTATGCCCGCCAAGACGCCCACTAGATCTTTGTTCGGTATACAACGGGCGCGGCGGACCCCTACGCCTACGCCTACCCCCTCGAGGTCGAGGTCAAGTATGGGCAGGGGAAGGGGATTGGGATTAGGATTGGGACTTATGACGCCTCCGTCGTCGGGCCGGTGGAAGACCACGCCTGCACCCAGGCGAGGAAGCGTCACGCCTTCTCTTACGCCTAGGCTGGGTCGGGCGATGACTGCCGAGGGGAGCGCGAGTGGGTCCCAACAAGGATCAAGTATTGACCGAGTGCTTCAATTGACAAGATGAAGAGAGGAGTGGCTGACGATAGGCTATCGAAATTGACAGCCCGCCGCCTTCGCCCACTCTCGGTATACGTACCGTCCAACGCGCCGCTTCTAGGGCGTCAAGCTCAGCTTCGACTATGCGCGACCCGTCCCCAGCCGGGTCGGAAGTCTCCATGGCAGGAACTATAGTCTCACTCTCGGACTTTACTCGAGATCGCCGTATCCCGCGAAGAATCACAAATCGAGGTGATAGGGAGGAGAATGACGATGATCGACTGACGAGTCGCTCATTCACCGACGTACCGGGCACACCGGTCCCCTGGACCCCATTCAACACTACCGACCCGCGCGTCAAGCGCCGATACCTTCGAGCAGAGGACAGCGGGCGCGGGTTAGGGCAACGATCACCGGCATACCAGCAACCGCAGCTTGGGATGGCTCCTATGCCTGTCGATGTCGAGCGCAAGATGCAAGATCTGAAGGTGTTGCTGGATATGTGGGATCTGAACGCTGTTTGGGTGGCGGAGGACCAGCCGGTGTGGGAAGTCAAAGTCGACTTGCTTCTCGCGGCTTTGTTTCCCCAGGACTTGGCAGATCGCCTGCGTGATGATCTGAGTGAGTATCCCTATATCAGCCCGTACGTGGTGTTAGTGACCGCCAGGCGAAGCTCAAATCCCCCTTTCGCAAGAGGCGACGTCCGACCTGATCATGGCATTCAAGACTTCGTTACACTCGTTCGGTTGTGCTGCCGCGTCAGACTTTTCTGATGAGGGTCAGACGGGTCGGCTGTCCGTGAGGAAGAGCGAGTGGTGGGGCCGCACCAAGGGGGAGCTGCCAGGTGTCTTCCGTATGCTGCGACGAAGGATGTCAAAGCGCGAAGCAAGCACGACTGCGCGGTTGCTCGACACGAATTTGCGAGGGCATGCAGGCGAGATTCGCAGTGCGCTGGCAGCTTACGACTCGGGTCTCGAGCTGATTCTCAGACTCGCTCAAAGACAGATATGCCAATTGTGACAAGAACGTCGTCCTCGAGCTGCTGGACTACGTGAGAGGCTTGGTGGACGTGATTGTCGATGTGTCCTGGGCTTGATGCTGCGAGGATGGTGAATCGGTAAGAGGATAGAACAGACGGTAGGACATACATCATACGCACAAAAGTCGAAACATGCAAGAGTCGAAGGATACAAGACGGAAGAGTAGGACGGTCTCGAGGTGTGTTCACAGTTTTGCTTTGGCGCTCTAAGTGTCAGCTAAGAGAGAGGGAGAGCCCAGAAATGCGAGCTGACCTTGAGCACACCGTCAAGCTTCGTCTATATATCAGCGTTTGCTCACGGCACAGACTGAGGACCATGAGACGCACAGCGAGCATCACGTTCCCCTTGACCTTGAGAGCACCCGTCATGAACGCCTTTTGCCCGTTCAACTTGCCATCGGCGAGGTTCATGAAGGTGTCTGCCATCAGTCTGGTCGCCTCGGGCTTACCACTCGAGTCGCGAGAACTCACCATCAGACAACGTCATTGTGCAATCTGCCTTCTTGGCTGCGCCCTTGGACACCTTGCCCTCATTCTTCAGGTCGATCCTGATATTAGGCACGACGCGTGAGGGAGACAGTGACCCACACCCAGATCGCCTCCTTCCCTTGCGCGTTCTTCACATTGAGCTGAAAAATGCCGTTGGTCTGCCAGTGTCAGGAACACGCGACGTGTCATCAATCAGAAGACGCACCTTCTTGATCTGCGCTTTCTTGTCGGCCTCGGACATCTTCTCGAATGATCCAGCGAGAGCCTAGCCCTTCAGCCCTCGACTTGTGTTTCGATTGGAGCTGCTTACCGACAACACCTCGCTGGTCTACTTATCAGTGTCTGCAACGCGACTGGGCGGGTGTCGCTCACCTTAAAACCGTCTTCCTTGATGTCTGACATGTTGCCTGCTTCACTTGATTCCTATGTTCGCTTGTATATAGCTTGTATTGTAGTCGAGCCTGACGCGGTGTAGTCGATGAAGAGATAGAGAGGCAACATGTTTCCAGTAAGGCCAGTAATCGCTGAAACAGAGATGCGGGAATCACCGGTAACAATCGCAAGCATAGCCGGATACTTACGTAATGCAACGTTTTAACAGCTTCCTTGTGCTTCTCCAAACATCCTCGCTTCCTGAGTTCAGCATCTACATGGAAGTCGACCTGCACTACTATTCGACTATGAAGGCGTGGCTTCTGAGTCGCCATCACATCAAGCGTCCATTTAGCGTCCTTCCTCTTCGCCACTTCAAGCCGAACTCACCCGGGGCAACCAGACAGGCGCCGACCGAGATGACGCGGACCGTCTCGCTGTGGCATGCGGCTCGTGTGCTCACTCCTGCGCATCCAGGCCTGCCATGGGGGCGCCTTTGTCTCAACTTTCGAAACGCGGGCGTGACGTGAGAAAGGATCCGTTCGATGCGAGTTGCATCTTTCTTACCCTTCGACTAGGCTTCGCCACGCCCATCCACACTGATTCAAATCAGCGTTGCGAGCAATCTCACAATCTGTGATAGCGATCTGCTTGTACAAGCAGACATGAGTATCCCACACTTCGTCGAAGACAAGGAGCCCCGTGGCTGGAGCAAAAGCATCGAACACCATCAGCGACACAATGTGGTAAAACCAGTGAACGACCAGGCCAACGACTCTCGGTACTCATCATGAAGCAGCAATACGGATGATTCCATCCGATTCGATGATAACCCTAGCAGACACTCGTCCCCGCAGATTGCTGTAGAACTGCCGATTCAGCAAGGAGATCGTCGTTGTTATGGAACCCAAGCCGACCGTCTCAGTGTAATCAGGTACTCTCAGTCGCACATTGTGAACCGTCCAATGCGGCCAACTCGACCGTCACTGTTACCAGCAGGAGTGCATACTCTCAAGTCACCAAGTGAAGCAGATATACCGATCGTGGCACAATCCCAATGCCCGGCGCGGGGTCTCACAGATTGAGGCGACGCCCGGCATTTACCCGGGCCTCCACGGGAACAGTGTCGTCCCGTCCAGACACCGCGAGTGAGAGACAGCACTTTGGTGGGCAACCTTCAAACGTGACAAGGTCAGCAGTCGGTCACGACGGAGCTTCTCTGGCTGGTGACCCCGCCGCCGGGGGCTCGTCGAGTCAATCCTCCTGCGAGTCCCCTGACGAAGACGATCCGTTCATTGTGAACCACCACTTCTTGGCGAGCGAGGACCCGTTTGTAGATACCGCAGCGACTCTGGGAGGCCGACGCCTTCCTTCCGTGGAAGAATATCCGGCCGCCATGTTGAGATCGAAGGTCTATCGCCGAAATCTGGCTTCCTCCCAGCGTCCCACCTTACAGCCGGGTGTAGGCGATTCCTAACTTTGACTTATGATGAGCTCTCACCCACAGAGCGTGCGTCAGACACCATACTTCGTATGCATGATCTGAAGACCCTCAGGCAAAGCATCTCCTGCGACTGACGTGCGCGAGTCTGAGTACAGCAGATGCGCAACTGATTTGAGCGCCGCTCCGGCGAGTACGGTGTTTCGCTTGCCTTTGGAAGGCTCAAGGTCGACTCGAAAGCCCTCAGATTAGCGGCAGCCTACGCTGCCCCATGTCCAGGAGGTCCCTCATAGAATGCGCGAGAAGCGAAGGCCGCATGTGTTTTCGACGTCCGTCCTTACTCTCAAACGCCAACCGCTGAAAGCGAAGGCAAAGTATGCTTCTTGTTGGCGACGTTGCTTCGCTTTCCCTTCTTTTCCCACCCGAAGACAGCTCGCTCGAAGGCGTGCAGAGCGATGTGAGCCTTTGCTGCACAGCCTCCTGAAAGCGAAGGCAAAGTATGCTTCTTGTTGGCGACGTTGCTTCGCTTTCCCTTGTTTTCCCACCCGAAGACAGCTCGCTCGAAGGCGTGCAGAGCGATGTAAGCCTTTGCTGCACAGCCTCAGTTCAGCGATCCATTCTGGTGCCCATACGAGTCGCATAGTCGGCCTTCTCGCATCCATTCAGCAACTCAAGGCTCCGACCGCCTCGACAGACTGTACTGTATAATATATATATGTGTGTGATGCGGCCAGGGGTGCTGCAGACACCGTCTTTTTCGTTGCTTGCCTTCTTCGCGCTACTGCATCTGCCTTACCTTCACGCTCCTCGCACTTCGTCCTGAACTGCTTTCACTCCACTGAACCAATAGCAAGGAAGATACCTGAGGCACAGAAAGATGTCCAAAGCGCCTGCCTCCGAAGAGAAATCGACCCAACATCACATACTGCGGCGAAAGCCCAACTTTGCCAGTCTGATTAACCGTTCATCGGAAGCTGACAATTATCAAGTAGCTCCAGGGTCTATATCTACTTCGGGCGAGTCTGCCCGTGAGTCGGAGCAACCACTTCCGCAAACTCCCCCCGATAGTGTTTCTTCCCAACAACAAGCCGATGCAGAGTCACCCAGAGCAATCCCGAGCCAATCGTGGCCAAGCCTTTCGTCTTCAGCAGCACAGACCACATTAGTTCCTCGCACGGACGGGTCGTCTGAGCAGACCGTTCCGAGTCTTCCTTACCGAACACATCCACGACCAGGTAGTCCATCCGTCATGCTGGCGATCGACCCTCACGTGGTCCAAGCACGCCACCTAGGTCTCCCGATGCTCTCGAACACCTCACCGACCTCGACCTCCGGGCCCAGGTTTATCGGGTACGCGCCTGCTAGCCATGAGTCAGGTGAGGAGGGGTCTTTGGCACGCCCGGGGCCGGCCGAACACTCGTTTGACGGTGGTTTGGCGTCGGCTCAGAGTGGAAATGTGGAGATGCCGAGGATGCCCCCGTGGCCGGACGATGCCGAACCAATGCACCGAAAGAGCCCGTCTTCTGGAGGGTCAGGCGGTTCTTTGTCACCGCGTACTCGTTCGCCTTGGCATGAACGTAGGCACTCCAACTCGTCTCGCGAGTCGGCCGACGCCGATGAAGCAAATCCCAGACACACACGTCCTTATATTCTCGATCCTGAGACCAATGATCTCCGTCTTGACTTGATCATTGGCTGGCTTGACCAGCAATCTCGACTGCAAGAATCAACACAGATGAAGATGGATTTGAAGGTCCTGCATGACCAACTCGGGCAAATGGATACTCTTCGAGATACGGATATTCCCCGTGCGAAGACTCAGCTCAAACTAAAGTTCATCGATTCACACCTCGTTTGCACGGATCCCCATCTTCATCGCTGGAAAATTCGCCCCCACATGAGACTTCGCTGCACCCAAGCGCCAACCCTTGAAGAATTGAATTCGGGCATGACATGGCGCAGGGCGACAAGGGACGAGCAGGCTTCCAGACAATACTTTTATGAGATGGAATTCTTTGCGGAGATGGTAGAACTGTACAGCGAGGACCTCACAGTGTCAGATATTTCAAATGTTTGTGACCGACTCGTTTCAAAGCACGACTTCCTCTCAATGCCAAATGCTCCTCAGGAGGTCATTGACAGTATCACAAGTGACATTGAGGCTGTCCAAGACTTACTCGGGTCCAACAAGCAAGCTGACATGAAAGCAGTGACCGCCCTCAGATGGATAAAATCAGCTTACGAGCTCATGCGCGTCTACCACGACCCCCCATCTGAAGAGAGCAGAGCGGTCCTGGTAGCTCCATCGGGATCGTCCACTGCGGACGAATGCCTCAAGATACAGGAGACGCCTGTTGTCTTCGTCCGAGCGCCCACAGGGGAATGGCCTCCCGACACACCAGCGGACTGATCGGGCGTCGGCGGGTATGCACCTGACATTATTTCCTTCGAGCTCGTATGTACAGTACATCGGGCGATGCCTTCTATTTTTCTTTCAACATCTTCTGAATCTGTAATGCAGCTTTTGTCACGACTCTTCATACTTCACCGGCCATACGGTATACTGTTCTCTTCTGCTTCGGGGAATACTGCGTTAGCTACTGTGAGTCTCTCTCTCTCTCGCGGCACATGTCCGACTCATCAGGCCAAAGAGGTTCCCTAACTCTTTCTACGGCTGCTGCACTAGCTTGCTTCTCCCCGTGCAAGTCAGCGCCACCCCCCGAAGAGAGCCGGGGAGTGTTATCACGACACGGGTCGCGGAATGCAGGAGAAGACAGATCTCGATCCTTGTGTAACCTCTTTATGTACGCCGGACCTGGACATAGTGATGGTCAGATTGCAGGACCTTCCCGGAGAGTCCAACGATCCGGAATCGTTCAACCGACCCCACAGGTCTTAGCGTGCGTGAAGGCTGTGGCGCTCTCTGACGGTTTACTTATGAAGAATGCCCACTACCCGGGGAGTAGTTGCCTGTATCAGACCGCGCCGCCAGCTTCATGTGAAATTCAGCCAGGTGGACGACACAAAGCTGGACATCCCTGTGGACGTTGGACAAGGAAGATAGCCGACGATGACGGTCGAACGAGTCCCGTCTCGTCTGCCAGGGCTCTGTCCCCTGTGACAATCGATATTTCATCCAGCCTCGCCATTCGTAGATCCCCGTCACCCGGCACAGCCGTTCAAAAGGAGCTAGCTCTAAGGTCTCGAAATCAAGTCGTCAGCCCCCTTGATGAGGCGGATATCCGCATGTGAGGCGAGACTCTTCTGACCCCTGCTCTTGATTGGGACACGGTGATCACGTTCGAACCAAGAGCTAGGTCCCGCCCCTCTCTGTCGTCTCCGTAGAGCCTCTGAGGAGGGCAGTACATAAGGAGACTGACAGTGGATTCCAAGACTCACATGCGTTATTGTCCCCTTCCCAAGCTCGCAGACATAGGGGACACATGGACGCGCACCACACAGATGGAGCTCGGCGCTCGAACATGATTCTACGATATACCTCTCATTGAGAACGCAAGGGTATTGGCCAATCCATCATCGAACCTCGAAGCGCTGACGCATTTGGTGGACTTGGCCAAGACCTTTTATTGCAGCGGCGAGGCAACTCGCCCTGACCTCCCCATGACCCGTGCGGTCGACGAGACTCTCCGCGACCTTTGCGAGGGACTCGAACGCCTGCATCACTCGAAACCCCTTGCCTTATCTCGGCACGAGCTGCAGCCCGTCATGTTGCAGGGTAAACACGCCTGCAAATCCGCCTACAGTCTCATGAAGCCCGGCTTCTATAGCCGCTCGAACGGGTCTCGCTCTGTAGATTTGAGGTCGGATTTCTGACATCAGGTGGCAGATCTGGCTTTGATGTCGACCTCACCCCAAGTGTGTCCCAGATACTGAGTGGTCGGTCACCTTTGCGACTGCAATTCATGCACATATTTTGTTATCAGTGCCACTCTCGAGCCAAGTGCCACACTCGCTGACCCTCGGTCTCGGGAGTGGGGAAGGGGGGGATGATCCGAGGGTCTGTGCGCAGTCTGGGTGTTTCTTTTTCCAGGGTATTCAGGGTACATCAGGGTTTTCCCGGAAATGATGAGAGAACGGGAATCGCCGCTGGACCGAGCCAAGGCGGGGGCCAAGGCTACATGCCAAGAATTGGTCAGAGAAGAGGAGAGCTCGGCATCCATCTCCTCTCTCTCCTTCTGTCTCTCCTTCTCTATCTCTCTCTTCCTCTGTCTCTCTCTTACCACCTCGCCACCTCACCTCTCACGCCTCGCACACCCTCTCACATCCCCTCCCTCTCCCCCTCGCCCGTTCCAGCGACCGATCGACCTGCTGCGGTTATCGCACAAAGGACAGCACCGACCTCGAACACCGCCTGCGTAGCCAAAATAGCAGGGCCGATCTCGAGCCTTTCATCGTACAGCAAACGGTCTACATCTTCAATCGTCCTATCTTTTCCCCTCATATCACCTTCTACACACGCCATCCCTCCGCTCTCCTCGCCGAGATCAATATGGCCTACCCGTCACTCCCCTCCACCTCCTTCCTCGGTGTGCCCCGATCCTCACCCTCGACCGGCTCGCCTTCCTCGGCCGGACCCATCACACCGCCCCTCAGTCAAAGACCTAGAATATCTCATCCCGAGCCCGCAGAGGACAACGATGACCCCGATACGATCTCCTGTCAGTGGATGGGCTGCACATACGTGTCGAGCGGGCCAGACGAGCTGTACGACCACTTGTGTAACCAGCATGTGGGGCGGAAGAGTACCAACAACCTCTGTCTGACTTGCGGATGGGAGGGCTGTGGAGTCAAGTGTGTCAAGAGGGATCACATCACCAGTCATCTCAGAGGTCAGTCGTGCCGTTACTCGCATCCTCAGCGCTCGACTCGAGCTGACTACGCAGTTCACACGCCACTAAAGCCCCACCCGTGTTCGATCTGCGGAAAGACCTTCAAGCGCCCGCAAGACTTGAAAAAGCACGAACGGATACACACGCAAGAACATCATCAGGCTCACAAGCTGTCCAAAGCCCCTACTAGCTCCGACGTGTACCCCTCGGCGTCCGCTTCCCATGCACATCGTCGCGCCTCCGGTCAAAGCACCGCCTCCCCTCTATCTCAATCACAGTCCGCCTCGCCTCCTGTCAATGCCACCTCTCCATATGCCAATCTTCCCTTGCCTTCGCTCGGCGGCAACAACAAGTCCATCTCGCCTACACCAAGCGCCCTCGCCGAGTTGCACAAGCGACAGCACGAGGAACTTGCAGCGTACCAGCAGAGGGAAATGCAGGTCTTACAACAGCTGGCCTATCACCAACAGCAAAGTCAGGCATACCTCGCCCAGCTCGCTGGCGTCGTCGATGGCTATGGTGATACCAAGGCAGGAGCAAAGAGGGGATACGGGGACGAGAGCGATGATTTCGATTCATTCCTGTCCGACATGAAGAAGCGGAAGCTCGCACCAACCTATGACGACGGTACGTTTCACCCCTCTCGCGCTTGATCGGGCTCACGTTGCAGACATGATGCAAAGGCTCAACGCTCTCGCCTCGCTGCCAGCTATCCCATCAGCTTATGGTGCCTATTCGGCCTACCCGTCACTGCCGATGCCCCAACCCGTCTCTCAGCCGCCGATGCAAATACCCGAGATCAAGACAGAGGCTGACCTGGCGATGTTCAACCAGTTCATGTTGTCCTTGGGGCGCGATGCTGTCCAACTGCCGACTCCGACTGCTACGCCGTATGTGCCGCATACGACAACTCTCGACTCAAAGTCAGCAGCATCGGATTCCCCACACTCGGACCCGTCAAGTGGCATCGAGGATTTCTTTGGAGCAGACGAACTTGCATCTCTTGGCTTGGCCGGCATGCCTGGCATAGCGATGCCACCCAGTATGGGCTACACTCCATCCGCACTCCCAGGTCATCAGGGCGGCGTAACCTTTGGCAGCATGTACCCTTCGCTCGACGCATTTGGGGCGTATCGGCATCGGTCCGGTAGCGCCGCAGAAGCAGACGACGTCTCAAAGCGCGCGATCGCCGGCCTACCGAGGAGTAGTGGTTCCATGTCCGCCTTGCCTGATCCGCTCAGCATGGGCGGCATACCAGGGACGGATCCTCACAACTTTTCCTCGTTTGATTCGCTGGCCAAACCCCGGTCGGGGGTGCCTTTGCCTCCGGCCACGCTCGCCCCTCGCGAATTCTACAAGAAAACATATCGCCATGTCGCGCCTTTGGGCGCACCTGTATCTTCTCGGCGATTCACCTCGAGCCTCATGTCGGCGGAAAGGACGAGCATGGACGAGCCAGACGAGATGGATGAAGAACTCGACGAGCTCGACGAAGACCAGAATGACGACATCGATGCGTTGGAAACGAAACCAATCCTGAAAATTCCCATCCGCAGTCTATTGCTGGACGACGACGACGGTGTCGATCCCGCCCTGAAGTTGCCCGCCATGCGGTCCAATCCCCCCTCGCCCCCGGAACTGCCCTCCGTTTCGGACCTCGACCGCCAGAGCGCCCTAGTTCGCGAGGCAGAGAGGCAACGCGAGTGGGTATTGCAAGAGACGGATGATAGGCGGCGATCATCGGCAGCGAGCTCGGCCGGACCCTCGGGCCACCCTCACCACGTGCCCGTCAAGCGGCATACGGACGAAGAGATCGTCCGCGGTGTCAAGCGTCTCGAGCTTGAGGAACAGCACCGCCCGGCGCTCGCGGATGACGAGGCGAGACGCAGGGACAAGGAGACGCGTAAGCGGCATGCGCAGTTGATCCGTGCGTGGATGGTCGCTGTTAATTTGGGATGGAAGCGGAGACAGATTGAGCAGAACATGGGCAGGGGCGTGGCGGATGCGTAGGCATGTAGCGCTGCCGTATCTCGTCCGGGTGGTAGAGCTTCGAAACCCTGTGAGTATTCTTGGGATCTGTAGGACTTGTCCGGTTCTTAGGTTGTACTATCAATGTATCAAGCACATTTTCAGAGCAGGAAAACTGAGCTCGCTCATCATATCCCCTGACATTCATCGAGACGAGTCGCACATCGCTTTCATGCACAGCTATGACAACAATTATGAACATGTGAGATGATCCACATTGATGGAGGTCTTGGAACCAAATTACGGATCGCGATGGGTCTCCTCGTCGTCTTCTCGTTCTGGATTCTCGCAACATGAGAAGGTTTCCTCACAAGGTTGGATGGTCGTCATACGTCGGCCGCCAGGATCTTCAAACAGACTGTATCTTGGCGTGCAGAGTCTCGGCGATCTGCCTCAGATAAGGAATGTGCTGCACAGCAGAGACTTCGTAGCTCCGATTCAGAGTCTGGATGATCGTGTTGATGGTTTGAAGGATGGTAGGTGCAATTCGGGAAAAGTAAGTCGAGATCATGGCGTCCTGGGATCATCAGCTCTGTCAATCTGCCAGTGTCGAATGAGCTTACCCGGGGATCCACCAATGTCACCACCCGCTTCTCAAGCATCAAAACCCTCGAATACATGGGGTGATTGTAGTCGAGCTCGTTGAGGGCGCTCGCAAGCTGAATGATCAGCTCTGAATCAATCGATTCACATGAAAGCTGACCTGGTGCATCAGAGTAAAGACCACCGCTTGAGAAACGAGGGGCTGGGCTCCAGGCATGGTCGGGAAACAGCGGTCCATGATTCCCGCATGCTCATTGATGAGCTGCAGGACCGCTTGAGTACTCTGACTAGCCAGCGCAGCAGCGAAAACATCCTCCATCTGTGGGTTCGTAGGCTGATTATTGGGTTCCCGGCGAGTCGTTGGGGGGATCGGAGGCGGACCACTCGGTATGGTCGGGGCAGGGGGGTTGAAGGCTGGCATCGGTGCCGCGGCAGGGGGCTGTCGACGAACATGCTCCGACAGTGAGGTCAACTGCCTCGTAAGATCCGCCACACTCGCAGAGATCTGCCTCAAAGTGGCATCGTTGGCCGCAGCTGCCTCGCGCATCGGAAATTCGAAGTCTTTGCGCAATTGCAGCATCTCGGTCTTGAGGTCGGTAGCCACTTGATCGGCCAGATTCGAGCTAGATTGGGACATGGCCGGGATGAGCGAATTGTGCAGAGCGTCGATTACGACACGGTCAAGCTGCACATGAGCTGATGTCCTCTTACGTGAGGCAAGACTCACGGAAGTCTGCACGATCGTTGCAACGCTGCGCTGGATGACGGGACCCAAAGCTTTCTCCAGTTCCCGAGGGACAGAAGATAAGGCATCGTGGATCGCTCCAGGTATCTGGGCGCTGGTCACCCCCCTGATCTCGGATTGTATCGCAGTGTTGACAGCTGGCAGTACGCTGCGTATGAGTAACGGTCACGAGGGAATACTCATCGAGCTTACGTCTTCTTGATTTCCCCTTGGATAAGACTCTGCAACTGCGTCTTGATCGAGCGGTCCACCTTCGCCGCAATCTCACCGCCCAAGTCGGCGGAAAGCTTGTCGAACTTGGCTTTGAGCTCTTTGGTGGAAGCAGCGTTCTGCTCCTTGACAAGCTTGGTCAAGCGATCTTCGAACTGAATTGTCAGCTCATATCCCGAAAGTGGCATGGGAGGAACTGACAGCTTTGAGCTGCAGCTTTGCCAGTCTGGCCTCCCCGCCGACGCTTCTTGGCTTTGCGCTCATTGTAAGGTTCTCCGGCTCCTCATCCGTCAGATCGGTTGAGGCCTCGCCTTCGTCATCCACAACGGAAGGCTTCCTGCTCTCGTCCGCGACCGAGGACCTGCCACCGATACTAGAGAGAGGGGTGTTGGACTGCGGCATGACCGGCTTGACGTCTTCCTGCACCGACAAAGAAGAAGAAGGCGTAGTGACAAGAGAATCGATGACCACCTGACTGACGATTGCGGTGCTCAGACCAGCAGTGTGGGCGATGAAGAGCTCGACGTCGTCTGTGATCTTGGGACTGAGCGCCATGCCGAGGACCGGCGACAAGGGCAGTTCGACCATCCGCTCGAAGCCGGTAACGGCAGGTGCGTTCTGGCTGACATTCTTGGCCGGCGGGATACCCTTGAGGGCATACTTGAAGCCGAACAAGCTGGAGCGAGCGTAAGAGGCGACCCAGAGGACGCACTTGGTCGGATCGTAGATGACGCGGCAAGAATTGTCTTCGACTGGATGGGGCGCCCGAAACTGGATACTCGTCAAGATCGTGAGCTCAGTGGACAGTTGCACGAGCTCGAACATGGTGTTGTCGTTGCGGCCAATGATGACATTGGACTCGATGAACGTGGCGGAGCACGGTTTGGCATCTTGGAAGGTGGTCGGCAGTTGGCGATGCCATACCCGGGTCAAATTGGCAATAGAGAACAAAGAGAAGAAACCGCCATCCGAGAGCAGACCGATAGCTTGGTGGGTCTGGTTGAGAGCGAAACACACGACGGACTGGACAGTCAGACTGAAAGAAAGGATACAATGACGACTCACTCCTTCAGTCTGCAAGAGCGTGCTGCGCAGATCGGCAGCCCTTCGCACATTAGGCTGACTCTCTGGGTCGACGATGATGACCCCCTCGCTACCGCCGATAGCAAGTCGACCGTCCTTCAACCATTCGACTTGGGCAGGCTTGCCGATGTTCTGTCCTTCGCTCAAGTTTACGTGAAGGAAGCGGGAGCAGGTAGGGTTCTCCTTGGACCATTGTCGAGGGACATGATAGGCCGAGATGAACCCGCTTGATCCGAGGACGGCCACACTCGTCTCTGCCACGGAGATATCCAGGATATGACCATCTTCCAAATCTGAGATGTCAAGTGCGACGGTCTGGGCAGAGGTCTTATCAGCGAGGCGGATACGTCCTGCACATGAGCTTGACATGGAGGTTGGACGGCGACACTCACCCTTGGTAGAGGCGTAGGCAATCCAGTTGGTAGTGATCCCAACAGTGCGTCCGATCGAGAAAGTGTTCGTGCGAGCCTTCATGTTTGCCACCGGGTTGGTGTAGATCGCGCCTGTCTGATTGTACAAGGAATCGAGATTGGGTTTGGCAATGTCGATCACGACCTTGGGAGTGAGGGTCGACGGGCTGATTGTCAGTCTGAGTCAGGATGCCAAATGGAACACTTGCCCTCGGCCAGCGAGACCAGATGTCAACTTGGCCACATCATACTCGGGATGCGGCGTAGGTCTGGGCTGAGCTGGAGGCGCAGCGGACTCAACATCTGGCGCGGGAGACGACTGGGTCTTGGGGCCGCGATGAGGGGAGCCAGCGGGAAGAGCGCTGGACTTCCTCTCTCTAGTCACACCCCCGATCTGTTGTCGGCGATCGGTATGCTCTGGGCGAGGCGAACCATTGGGTGATCGGAGAGTCTTTGATTGCGTCGCAGGGTTGGACGCCTGTTGGGGGATAGACTGGAACACTTCGAAGGGGCTGACAAACTCGAAAGGAGACTTCTTCGGCTGTTGAGAGGAATTCTGACCAGCAGCAGGGGGAGGGGGGACATCACGGACAGGTGGACGCGATGTCATGGTGGAATTAGGGGCATTGACAGAGGGAGCAGGAGGAGGGTTGACTTTGGGGGACGACTGAACCTGCGACGGTGGCGGGGAAGGTTTGTGTGGTGGCAGCGAAGCGTGATTAATGACCGGTGGACCGGGGACGGTACTGATCTGGTCAGCCCGAGGGACATAGACACTCATTAGGCGGGTTGCGAGAAGATGGAGAGACTCACGCAGCGGCGAGCATCGACATGAGGTGTTGCTGATGATGCTGGGGAACGGGGGGCGTGGGACTATTAACGCTGCTCCGCGGGGTCGAGGCGTCCGTGCTGGCGCTGCCGGGCGGCAAGGGCGCCGTCACACCGGGGAACATGGCCGACATGTCAAAGGGCGGCTTGGTCGGAGCTTGCGACTGAGTTTGAGGCTGGGCAGGTGCACCGCCGGGCGAGGTGGTGGATATATTCTTGAACAGGTCGCTGAGCGAGACGGCCTGCAGCGAAGGGGGCGGTGGCAAAGGGGACGGCTCGCGTGGGGAGGTGGAGTGTGGCTGTAGGTGACTGCTCGGAGCCGAGGGAGGATGCGCAGCGAGGGAAGATGGTGCCGAGCTGCTGCCCGTGGTGAGTGAAGAGGAGGACGAGGATGAATTGAGCATGGCGAGCAACTTGTTCTGCGCGGTGCCGCCGCCGCCTGCTGCTCCGGTGCTGCCGGCAGCAGGACCGGCGGGCTGCTGTTGCCCGCGTGTTGCAGAGTGGTCCATATCAAGGGCCCTGTTGTCCGATGGATGGATGATGAGGGATGGGCGGCGTGTGTGGAAAGAAAGAGAGAGGGGAAGAGGGTAGAGGTGATGTGGTGATGTGGTGATGGGCGAGAGTGGACGCCCTGACGAGTGAGCTTTTTGTGGATCGGTGCGATGCGGAGAGACCTCGGGTATACGTGCTTGATGCTTGTGCTATGCTATGCAGCGAGGCGACAACGTGTCGAAGGGAAGGCGAAAGATGGATGAGGATTGGAATTGGATAGATCAGAGAAGCAACCGACACCGAAACTCAATCCCAAAGTGGAGGTGGCAACACGAGGCAGACTCGAGCCGAGGCGACAGGATTATACGCTTTGCATTTTGGGTCTGGTCGCCGCGGTACAAATACAGCAGGATGGAGATGGGAAATGGATTCAAGCCAGACACGTACTCTACCTTGCTCTTCCTCTACACCGTCTTCTGTCTTCTCGCCTCGCCTCCCCCTTCAACGCTTCCAACTCTCCGCCTGTCCAATTACTCGATCCAAAGGGTCCGTGGAAGAGGGTATCGATGCGCTTGCCGGGATGGTTAAGAGATTAAGCAGGCGCATCGAGGGTCGCGGGTTATGGCGTTTTAGTACTGCTCATCAGTATTGAGTAGACTACATGCTATCTGAACTTGCCTTCTCGCCGGCAAATCGGCCAGTAGCGAAACGGCCGCACGAGCCGCACACCGAGGTGCACATGGACAAGAAGAGAGCAACAACGGCACCGACGGTGAGCCAGTTGGCGTTGCCCTGGAGGTCAGCGTCTCTCCTATTACGACTTCACTTGAAGCAGCTAGTTGCGTCTCGTGAGGGAGGAACGCTCGAGAGCGAAATAAACGATTAAGGGGTTCGGGATACGACCAGGAGAAGGACACTCACCAAGGAAGCAGTAACGCCGGCGTCGTGCAAGCGGTTCTTGACAATGTTCCAGAGGACCATGTCAATGACGAAGATGACAAGGGCCGCGAAAGCCGCAATGGCCTCGAGGAGAGCCATGAAGATGGTGGCGATGCGCGAGGCACAAGCGATACCCATGAGACCAAAGAGGAAGCCAAAGAAGGCCACGCCGCCCGCGAGGGGGTGGAGAATGAGAGCGTAGGTCAGACGGTGAAGTGCGTCCGAGTTGATGTTGGCACTGAGCCTGTCAGCCCGATTCCTCGCCCAGAGAGAAGAGAGAGAGAGGGTTGGGGTGAGTATCGAGGAGATGAGACTCACGTAGATCCCGACACCATGAGATCATACCCTACGCTCTTGGCCGTACACGAGCCCCCCTTGACGCACTCGCCAAAGACTCCAAAGACCGTCTGGGACGTTCCCGAGCCGGCCTTGAGAAAGTTGATCGTCTCCCATGCGGGGGGCGACACGGAGGCGAAGAGCAAGAGGACCCATCCGGCAAAGGCAAAGAAGAGACCTGGGAACGCTGGCGAGACCATTTTGCTATAGGTCGATTATCACAGTGCAGGTGCGATCGCACAAGAAAATATAGGGTGAGACGGGTGTTTGAGCTCGAGAGGAGGGACGTGCGGAAGCGGCGATTGGGGGTGTTTCAGTCGTCCGTTGGCGACAAGCTGGTTTGGGTGTGAATATAAGTGAGTGGGTAGTTGAGAGTGGAATGGAGGATGGTCAAGATGACGGTGAGTAGGAGAAGAGCAGTGACGAGGGGTGCTGCATATCCCAACTTCATGCAGCCAAGAAGAGGGGGATCAGCTGGAGAAGAGGGAGAGACAGAGACGGGCAGTAAGCGGGAGTGTGTGCCCTGATCCAACTTGGACCCTGAATATTTGGTTTAACCCACCAACCGGCAAGCTACGTCATACCCGCCTCCTCTCTCATGCCCTCATAGCTCACATGGGACCTGCAGAGGCCGAGACTCTTCTCTGGCTGGTATGGGCCAGTGGCGCCGGATCATGCGGCTCTCCCTCAACTACAACTATCTGTCATGCCGGTGACTGCTACCACTCTCATCGACGTACTCTCAAAGAGAGATCCGTGACGTCAAAGGATACTCCAGGACGCGACTGACTTTTCAGTGGTCATCGGGGGGGTTACATACAACATCCCTTGGGATCCAAGGAGGCTCACGGGAGAAAAGGTCTTTGGCTAGGCTATCAAGCGCCGTTTATTGCTGCGTTGCTTCGTGTAACAATATCTAAGTTGGCTTCCGGCTCACAATGCCTCCAGGCGTTCAGCAACTCCACCATCGTCACCCTCCATCCCTTCATCGTCACCGTCCGCCGCAGCCTCGCCGTCTCTGCCAGACCGAGACCGGGGGCTCTCACTATCATCGCTGAGCTCCTGCAAGCCAGGAGGGGGCGGGACACGCTTGGCATTCTCCGACGCGGCCCGAGGTGGCAGGGTGATGGGCGAGCCTGGTCGAGGTTGCATCTCCCCTCTGGCTGCGTCGCCCGTAGACCCTCTACCCACGTCCGTCTTGATCCACGTCCTCCACCACTTGCCCAGGACGCGCTTGACCGAGTCGTCCAGCGAGAGATACTCGATGTTCTTGACGACCCCTTGCCAAGTTACGAGACCGCGGCTAAGCGCAGACTCCAGTGCCGGGATGTCGCCCCTGGTGATCAACCTCGTGCAACCTAGATAGTACCAATTACTCACCAGTAGAGCCAATGCACGAGGACGCCAAAGCTGGTCGGATCGGGTATCGGGAGGTAGATCGTCGTTGGCTCGCCTTTCTTATGCGGCAACACCCTCGCTCCTTTGACCATCGGCATGGACGGTCCGAGCCCGGCGGAACGAGGCATGCTGATTGACGTCTCGGTGACATGCTGCAGGGAGGAAAGCAGCGAGCGGAACAAGGCCGACTGAGGGATGAGGTATTGGCTGTGGAGAGGAAAGACCAGGACCTAGTTATTAGCGGTAGCTCATTAACTCTCACGACATGAAGCGACGTACAGGTATATCCATATTGCTTGGCAAGCTTCCCCTGCGTTCCCCACCCCAGCCTGCACTGGGCGGCTCGGGGTGGCCATGGTCGCTACCGCGTCTTCCGGTAGTGATACCTGAAAAGCTGGGTGTGGACGGCCACAAGCTACGCTGAGCCAGCTGCGGGTCCGCTGTTCTCGGCGTCTTTGCCGTCCTGAGTACTGGTATGACTGTCGATCAGCAACAGTCCAACATGATCGGTGATAGGGAGAGGTCTGTGAGTGATTGCAAGGGTTCAGGACTCACTGATGCGCACGTCCGCGGATTCAGGGGAAGTCCAGTAATCTCCAGCCCGACCGTTCAGTTCCTTGACAACGCTCGCCATGGTGGGAGAACGCTGTACCAGCCTCGCCCTCTGGGCAGAAGCAGGCGTCCGAGGTGTAGCGGGTATCGGTAGTGGAGCCGCGACTCGAGGCGACGATGGGACAGGAGCCGAAGCGGCAATACCCCTGTGCTGGCGCTCTCGCAATGGCGCAGATCTCGGCGCGGCGGCATAATGATACACCGGCGGAAGGGGAGGCGGAGGGGGTCGTATAGCCGAATGTTGCGCGGTCGAAGCTGGCGAGCGCAGTGCCGCGCTCTGCGGCACACGAAGTGGCGTAGGAGTCTGCAGGGCGAAAGCCGCGGCACTGCCATCACCGCGGGACGAGCCGTAAGCGGACGATTGGCCAGGCGAGATGGCTTTGGGGGACGGCCAGTCGGGCACTGGGCCTCTGCGACGACGAGCCGAGGAGGACATGGAGGGCGGGGTGAATTGAGCTTGCGACTGGCCTCCCGCGTGAGAGGCGCTCCTCGAAGGTGTCGAGGGCGGTCCAGAGGCTCCAGAGCTCACGGGCATGGGTGGCAAGACTGTGGCTGTCGCTGGGAGGTGAAAGGATGCCGAGCGCGAAGAAGGCGGGTAGGGCGAGTGGCGATGAGCGCCGGCCAGAGTGAGTGGGATAGGAGTGGGTCTCGCGCGTCCGCCGCTGCTGAGGGAGTTGGAGGACGAGGGAAGGCGGAAGAAGGGTGTCGAGGCGGATGCCAAGGGCAGAGAGCTGGACTGGGGGGTGTAGGCGGGACCGAGGTCGACGCCGTGCTCGCTGAGAAGGGCAAGGTCGAGGAATGCGCGCAGGGGTTGACCGAGTGCAAGGTGTTGACCCCCGTGCAGCGCTAACGTCTTCGTTGCGGCTGTGTCTCTGTAGGGAGGTTCTTGTACCAATCGCAAGAAGGATTGGTTGGTCGGGGACGATGCTTCTTTTTCGCCTCGTGGCCGACCCAACGATGCTTCTTTTGATCTGTCCCCCGGGGACTCTGATGGCCCTGTGTGCTTCTCGTCCTTGCCTCCAGCGCCAGCACGAGAGGCAGAGCTCGAAGCGCCAAGTGCAAGAGGAGGAGGAGGAAGTGAACGAGGCCCAAAGCTTCCGCAGCTACTGTTGCGTGCGCTGTTGGTTGCGCTCGCACTGGCCGCGAGGGAGAGGATGATCTGCGCCGTGCGCGTGCGCTCTGATGTCTCTGAAGAGTCGGCCTCTTGTTCCGGTGAAACCGGACTGTGTTGCTGATGATCTCCGCGCGGCGGAGGCGACGAAGACGACGACGGCCAACCTTTTCTGTCGATTTCGGTTTTGGTTCTGCTTTCGCTATTGTCTTCGTGCTCGTGCTCGTGTTCTTTGTAAGCGGCCAGCGGCCTTGTCACCCCGCTTCGGCGTCCGGGTCCGGGAAACGCGGCGACTTGCGAGGGTGAGGAAGGGTGAGGAGCAGACGGGGAGGGTGATGCTGTTGCCGTAGCGTAGAACGAGCTGGGATTGCCAGGGTGAGGGTGAGAGTGAGGGTGTACAGGCTGTGAAAGGGCAGTGGAGAACGAGGTGGGCTCGTGCTGTACAGAAGGGAGACGTGGAGAAGAGGAGGGAGAAACAATATCGATATCCATACCATCCCCTTCTTTCCCATTCATGCTCATGTCATCGACCTCCATGGCGAGATCTCTTCCCCTTCTTTGCTCTGAGCTCTACACTAGCCCACTGGCCACTGGCCAGGGGCACAGAGAGAGAGAGAAAGGGAAAAGTCCGAGATCGCCACCGCCGACCCGGGAGAACAAAAAGCACTCGCGCTGCTTCAGGGTTCAGAGCAGACCCGCACCTGTCCGCCAAAGTGGTCTATTGTTCTCTGTTTCTCTGTCTCTCTTGGTTTCTCGAGCTCTTTTGAGGCGGGTCGCGCCAAGGTTCAGAGTTTTCACTCTTCCCGTCTTGTCTCTGCGCTGCGCTCGGACTGTGCGGCTGCTCTCATGTATGTCTAAGATGCACAATACGGCGTGTCAAGTGGCGGCGAGTGGTGGAGGTGGGTGGAGGGGCGGACAATAGACCTTCCAGGTGTTTAGGTGTTCGGGACGGGGTCTTTATTCTGTGTGGGATGCGCAAGTGAGACGGGGTGCGGTGATTTCCGGTGGACGACAAAGAAGAAGAACAAGAAGACGTTGCGTGGCATCTTGTCATCATGAGGTTCGCTGTGCTGCATCGCAGAGAAAGAGAGAGGAACAAAGGAAATCTGACAACAAAGGACGACGCGGTCGTATTGGAAGAAGTCGCCAGATTGAACGGCTCGCGGCTCGTAACGGACTGTCCTTCCCTCCCTTCCCCTCTCTTGCCTAGGCCGGTATACTCGGCTTTGTACTTTGCGTTGCTTCGCTATGCTACTAGCGAGCATCCCTTCTGCCCGGTCTGTATCGCCGCGCAAAACCGCTCCTTTGTTCTTTCTCCCTCTCTCTTCCTGTTCCCATCTCAGTGCTCCAGCTCACTACACACACTCGCGATGCTCGCAGAATCGCCGACGATCGACAAGCGCGGGCGCCAGGGCCAACGAGCGGCCAAACGATCTCATCTCATCTCATCTCGCAGCGCACAGACTTGTCCTCGTTCCTAGCTACTGTGCAAAGGTAACAATAAAGAAGGACGAGTTAGGTCTTTTGTTCTTTGTTTCCGGCCTGTCAGACTCCCTCATCCGGAGTCCCATCGGCCGACAAGGGCCATCGTCCATTACCGCACTCGCCTGCTCGCTCGACTAACTCGCATACTTTGGCTTGAAGCTCAACATCGGCCAGATCTTGAACTCCTCGGGATTCCTAGGTTTGGGTTTGTCCGGTCGTCGCCCGCAGCACGCTTCGGCGCAACTACCTTTCCCGCCGTTTTTGCGGTACGTATGGTATCGATACCAGAAGATCAAGATGCACTGCTGTCAGCCGACACCCTGCACATCTCGTTACGACTCACCAGGCCTACCAGACCACCGATGATACCTCCTGCTATCCCGCCGGGGTTCGTACCTCCTCCACCACTACCCAGCGTCCCGGTCCCCGTGGGAAACGCAGCCGTCTGTGTGCCGCTGCCGCTGTCTCCTGTCGTCTCTGTGCCACTACCTGCACTGCCCGCCGAGACCGACACGAAATAGTCGAGCGCAAGAATCTTGCCATCATCTACGTTGGTAATTACCATCGAGTGCTCCTTGTCGTCGAGATGCGTGGCGAAGAACAACAGCGTCGAATACGTACAGACCGACGTGTACGCGTCAAACGTGCCTACTGAAGCGGAGTCGATAATGATGCTGAAAGAAGCAAAGTCGGGTCCTGTTACGCCAAAGACGTAGATCGCGTAACCTACCGATCAGCGCTCGTTTCCCACTACTGACTGGAAGAGGAGCTGGGGCAGCTCACCTTTAAATGTAAAAGAGGCGCTCGCTCCCGCCGATGAAGCGTACGAGACGGTCCCTCCGTAGAAGCTACCTTGGCTGATGGCCGCCACGTCCGATGCTGATGATGAGACAGACTTGAAGCCCGAGTACTGGACGAGTGAGCTGCTGTCGTCCAGCGTAGCATTGACCCCTGTCCTTCCCGTGTCAATCCCTGTTTCCACTCAGTGACAAGCTTGTGCTTACCCAGAAGCGACCACCGCGGTGGTCAATACAATCCCACTCAGCTCAAAGTCGTCTGTCCCACTCGCACAGGCCGCTTCGAGTCGCACGGAGTGACTGTCCCAACTGGCGGAAAGTGAGGCATCCGCACTGGCAGATACGGACGATAGTTGTCCATCCAGGCCCGCTGAGATGCTCCATGAGGCCGATGCGCTGAACATCCATTGGACCGCGGTGACTATGTGATGCGATCAGCACCCTGCTCTCCGATGACATGTAGGCGAAGAAGTTGTACGAGTACTCACAGTAAATCGAGTCGAGCTCGACAGCATAGGTGCCGCCTGATGATGAGGAGCACTGGCTGGGACCGGAAGATAGCTGTTCCCAGCCGTTTGACTGATTTCGACCGGGCGTGTAGGACAAGAGGGGGGACGCGGCGCCGATGTACACTTGTACTTGTTGCATATCCCGCGCAAGCAGCTCCCCTGCTTGCTCTGCCGGAGCCGCATCGGGAGGTAGATTCGCTCTTGCATCTCGCCGCATGGCAGTGCCCATCTCCTACTCAGACACTCCCCATGACAGATTGCTTTTGGAGTCGAAGGTCAGGTCTCACAGCATGGATGTAGCTGTGCCACAAATGATCTAATAAGGGAAGGAGATGCCGAGCCCGTCGATGCGAATGAGATGAGGTATAATGAGGTGCGAGATTGTTACGTCTGGAGATTACCGGTAACGATCCCCAGCACTGATCTCTGACACGTCACAAGGTGAAAGAGAGAGAGAGGACAGACAATGTCGTTGTGGGGTCCAGGAGAGGCTTGACCGAGGAAGGCTGAAAGGATGGTGGCGATGCGACAACGAGTGGCTCGATGGGATAAAGGAGGTGTTGAGCGTCGAGGAGGGCTATACGGGGTCGACGGGAGAGGTGGGCGATGGGGCCGGATAGGTATACGAGACGAACGAGGATATAAGGAAGTGCGGGGCGAGGTGGCCCCACTGCTCCAGAGCACCCACGACATTTCAACGACACTCGTTGGACCCAGTTATCACTCGAACGATCTCTTATTACCTACCAGGACAGCTATCGCTTACTGACCAGCCCTAGTCAGCAGTAAGTGTCTTATGTCTTGCGATCCGCTCGAGGAGATGTGAGCTGAGACTCAGTGTACGTCGCGGCCAACCCATACGTCCTCTCTGCGCCCGCAGCGATGTACGGTGCGTACCCGTACTATGGCAACTACTATGGCAACCGCTGGGGACGATGGGGCTACGGGGCTGGGTATGGCCTGGGGTGGGGGTCGGCGTACTACAACCCGTACATGATGGGCGGGTACGTGTGGTAGACGAGCGGAGCTGAGCCGACATTGGAAGGAATCGAGCTGAGGCAGAGAGGGAGAGGAAGCAGAGTCGTTGAAAAGCTAGCTGGAGAATGAGCATAAGCAAACGTGTAAAAGTACTCGTCACTGTACTATCAGCCATCCGGATCATCATGTAACAAACATCAGTCTGTCCAGTCAAGTCCCATTTAGTCAGTCCACACCGATGCACGATCGCGGTCCATCCCCCTCGCCTCTGGTGGTACTACTCCTTGTTCGGATTCCCAGGATCAACAGGCTGCCCACCACCTCCAGCACCCGCCTCCATCCCCGCCCCGCCCCCACCCTCAATAGGTCTCGCATGCTCCACGACCAACTTCGGTCCCTCGTACATCCTATTCACCTCGCTCGCGCGACGCATCACCTCCAGCTCTTTCTGTCTCTCCGCATAGAACGTCGCGAGGTCTTTCGGGTCGGGCGCGCTGACGGGCGTGGAGCCCGGCGGGGGGCTGAGGGAAGCGAGGACGGGCCGGAAGACGTCTTCTGTTCGACGGACAAAGTACGAGTGGAAGTTGTAGGATGTGAAGCGCTGGGCGGTGTTGATTGTTGTCGTGTACAGCGCTTGGATCTGCGCGAGGGAAGGGGCGGGCGGCATGGCGAGTTGGCTCGATGCGCAATAATAGGAGTGACAAGTTTTGCTTGGTGCGAAGTAGGTGGCGAAGTTGATTCAGATGTACTTTGCGATGATCGCTGGATGGTGCTGGACGCTGGTGAGTGGTCGATGTCAAGTATCTAAAGAAAACTCGGACTCGTGTTCGTCATCACATCGGCAAAGTAGAGTCGACGGTGGCAAACCTCCACCTTCAACCCAGAGTGGCACTTTGAACCGAGTGATCCATCAAGGATGCATAGGCGAGTCACCTAAGACCAGCGACAAGAAATAGACAGCCCATTAAGGCGCTTCCAGTACAACAGTCCCAAAACCCAAAAATCATACACACAGAACCACCAGGGTATTTCTCGCCAACATCCGCACCACTCCTCTCGTACCGCTCGCCATTCACTTGGTCCCGTGAACACCGTGTCCCGCCCAACGCCTCGACCGTCGATGCGTGTGTCCTACACGGCGCGTCGGCAGCCCGGCTCTTGGACTAACTACGTCTGATCGTTTCGCCTTGCCAGTCGCCCCGCTCGCAGCCGACTGGTAAGTGTTGTAGATGTCCCAGTTGAACGAAGCCGAACCGAGGTTGCTCCACGTACTCTTGATGGAATCAAAGTCGTCGTTCTGCACGTCGACCGAGCCCTGGTCAAAGTTGTAAATGCCCCAATCGCCCATGTCGACGGTCTTCCAGCTCCACATACTCCACCACACGCCGTTCCCGTTAAGCTTGTTGAGGATAAAACTCAGAGCGCCATCGGCATGGCCCATAAACTCGCCAATGTAGACCGGCATGTTGTACCCTTTCCACAGGTCAATGTCGCTCTGCGCACCGTTCCACTGGCTATAGTCGACAGAGCTGCCGTCTCCCATGAGGAGATACTCGTGCATCGAGTACATGACGTTGGTCCAGCCGTACGTCGAAGGCGCGGTGCTGATGCTCTCGAGAATGATGATGCGGTTCGCATCGACCGATCGGATAGCGTTGTACAGGTCTTGATGCAGCTTGTCGCCCCACGATCCTGTCGGCTCGTTGATAGCGTCGTAAGCTGCGATCGCGCTCTCGCCCAGGTAATGTTTGGCGACTTTCTTCCAGATGGCCGACGCGGCATTCCGGGACGCTTGACCAGCGTTCGAGTTTTCCGAGATGAGCGAGTAAGACGATTGCTGCGTGTCCCAGACGTGGAAGACGGGGATGGTGTATATACCTCTCTTTTTCGCCTGTGCGATCGCCCAGTCCATACGGTCGAACGCATCGGATCGCCAGCTCCCATCAGCTCTTTGCAAGTTGCGGTACCCGAACGGCAGGCGGATGACGTTGAAGCCCATGGCGGCGATCTTGTCAAAGTCGTCCGAGCTCAAGAACGAGTCGTACCATGCGTTCAGTAGCTCATTGGTTTGATCTTCGCCGAAGCGCGACTCGAGCGTGACTTGACAGAATCGGGCGCCGTTGCCAGAGTTGTCGGTGATGCCGTCCATCCAGTCCTCTGGAATGAGCCAGCCGCCCAGGTTGACGCCTTTGAGGTTGACGATGTTTCCGGAAGAGTCGACGACGTTCTGACCACTGGTCTGCAGCACGCCGCTTGAGCCGCTGCTTGTCCATAGGTTGACGGTTGCCCCAGAGTTGGGCGAAGCAGATGTACCAGCTGATATAGATCAGCTTTAGTTCAAGTGACTCGAAGCAACAACTCACACCCCGATGTAGTGACCACACCGCCATTCTGCTCTTCCACCGCCGTCAAGACCCATTGCTGATTGGTATTGCTCCCACTGCAGCTCCACACCTGCATGTCCGTGCCCGCCTGACCTTCCCCATTGGTCAGATCCATGCAGACATTCCCCCCGGCCCACTGTATAACTCCGTCACCTCCTTGCGGAGCCGACCATTGCTGGTTGGCATCACTGTTGCATGCCCAGAACTGGAGCAACGAGCCAGATGAGTCGACCCCATTCGGTAGATCGAGGCAGAGGTCAGAGTCGGTATTGCGTACGACCGAGCCGGAGACGTCGAAGACGACGGATGTCGAGGTGCATGCGGCGAGCGTGACTTTGGAGCCGGACGAGGATGATGCTGGGACGACACACAGGTCGGGGAATGCGGCGGGGGAGATCGAATAGGAGGTGGCTGCTGAGGCGAGAGGCAGAATGCCGAAGAGGGTTAGGGAGATCATGGTGAGGGAGAGCTGAAGATGAACAGAGAGCGTGGGGAGAGAGAAAGAGAGCACGCCGTCTGAGGCGAGGGAGCCAGAGGTCCGGGGTGGGTTTGTCGTTATGTCGTGAGACTGCCAAGTCGTCTGAGGTCGTCCAGGAGGTCGGGGTAGGTGATGCAGACTCGTCACCCACTCGACTCGTCCGGGTAGACGAAGAAAAGGCTGGTTGCGCTATCTGTGACGCGTGTGTCGACACGGGGCCACCTGGGCCTGAGAGGCACGATGAACAACGAGGTTCGAAAGACGGCGACGAAAGGGAGTCCGACCAGGGGGTGAATGAGGGTTGGTCGAATGAGTGAGCGATCCGCAACGGGCGGTATATGAGACAGAGTCTGACGGGCGCAACGGTAAGAAGTAAGATGACCATGAGCAGCCCTCAGTCGGCCTCGCCGCGTTGTATGCTCCATGTTCTCCTCTCTCTCTCTCTCGCCCGCCCGAAATGCAATTCATGTCGACGATCTTGCCGTTTGCCGTTGGCCCGACTTTTGGAATATAGCAAGCGCTGTTCAGCCCCGTCCCATTCCCATTCCAATCTCAATCCCTTCGGCCCCGGGTCAAGGGGCGGGTCCGAGACATGCTGAAGCGTGAGTGTCGACGGTCAGTAGCCTCCGTCTGTCCGTCTGGAATGGGATGGTGAGGGCGTAGTGTCGATCGCTCCCACGGATCATGATCTTGATCATGACCGGAAGGAGGATCGGTTTCTACAGGGCGAGACTCGGCTCGCACGTTCATCCGTCCACACTTGGAGGTTCGGAGCAGAAAAAGACAAGCAGCTAGCTCGGGTGGTAGGTGGTGGTAAGAATGATGGAAAGCTGGAAGGGGGATGAGAGGGTCATGCACTAGCCACGTGTAGAATGGTCCCAGTCCGAAAGAGGTTCGGGGCTGACGACGGCCATGACGACGACGATGGCCGAAAGCGGTAGTACGTGGGTGGACTTGCATCGTTACAGAACTCGCAGACTCGCTGACCCGCAGACACAGCCTCGTTCATTTTGACTTTGTTCTTCTGTTTCCTGCGCAATGGGGATGTGACATCGACGATGGAAGCAGTCTGTCAATCGAGGTGGGTGGCAAAGTTGGGCAAGATCTCAAACCTTCGGCACTGCGGTCCGTCACTCCGATCCTCCTTCTGCGTTTTGCGCAGTCCGCGTCCTTGAATGGAGCGCTGAGGCCTGAAGGCCGTTGGGGCAGGCACACGCTCGGGTCCTCGAGAAAGTGACACGCTTCTCTTCAGGACAAGAGAGTCGAAGAATCAGGAGCATAGTGGCCGGAATGGAGAAATAGCTCCCGTCTATTGTCTCGAGATGCTGACATGGCGGAGAGTAGGCTCGATGGAGGCGTCGCACGCCCCCTTATTCTCTGTTCATCTGATCTCTGGTCATCTACGGGGGATGAAGGGTTTATCTATAGCCGACAACAGTCGAGCCCATTCCGCGTTCCTGGTACGACCGAAACAGGGTCGATGGATTGGGCGGGTGCGTAAAAGCGGGGATCTACCCATGCTCCGATCGTAAAGCACCACTCGAGAAAACGAAACGAACGATATGCTAGGAGGTCGAGTGCGACTGCTGCGCATGACAAAGCGTGCGAAGCGTTGCCGCGTCAGCTGATTAACGGGCAATAGGGGGTGTGGATCCGAGACAGCCGAGTGGGCTGGCCGGGAAGCACAGTCGCCCCCCTTCACCGCCTCGTCGCCGTCCGGCCAGCCCTCCCGACGGGCAGGGCCGCAGGCGAGACATGCCACCCTCTGCGCAATCTTGGCACGTAGGCTCGGCGCTTGTTTCGTCATGGTGCGATTATTCGATTCTTTTGTCCATCACCCTGCCCTGCTTTTGCCCGCTGCGATCGGATGCCGACCAGCCAAGGTACCAGGACGATTGTGTCTCGTTCGCAAAGAACAAGGCCAGGTTTCAGGACGCGAAATGGGGCTGCTCCTCTTTGGGATCACTGCTGGCCAGTGTTACATGACAAATGACATGCGGTAAGAGTGGTGCCGTACCTCGACTTGTACGGGATCGAATTGGAAAAAAAGGTGCAGCGATCACGTCCTAGTCCTGAGCTGCTGCTGAGGACGACATGCTGCGGCGTGTGCCAGGTGTTCGGTACGCGGCTCACGATCAATTTCGGCCTTGGGATAGGCTCATGCCTCTCTAGACAAGCTACCCCTGACCGAATTCTTTTTCTCCTAATCTCCTGTTCATCGTCCCTGGCTGTCCGTCCCCCAATCCCATCTTGGCGCCACCCCCACATTTCATCGACCCGTCGCTCGTCCCGTGACGCCCTGTTGTCCTGTATCCTGTATCTGCGGCGGTGGAGTATGTACGCATGCGCCGCCGGCAGGCACAGAGACACACACGCATGCAAAAGTTGTCTGGGTGGCGAACACCAAGTGAGCCGGGCCAAGACGAGACAATATCACTTGGAACGAATGGGGATGGGGATAGGATGGGATGGGGAAGTCCAAGCTCAGAGCTTGAGGCCCTCCCTCCCCCTGGCCAAGTGCGCTTTTGTGCTACGCCGAGCTACTTGTGTAGCCGCACCCTTCTCCTGGTCTCCTGGTCCTTCATCCCAATGAAATCGAATCATTGAATGTGGGCCGTCTTACGTACACGCACAGGGGGATGCGAAGCTTGGTGCCGCTCTTTGTGCCTCCCTCCGCGCGTTGCCCTGGCTGTGAGCGTATGAGCCCTGTGGAAGGGGAAACAAGGTCGCAGATCCGAACCTCAAGACCTAACTGTGGAACGGAAATTTCCTGAATTACATACCTTACTCCTTACCGACCGACCGACCGCCGAGGACACGGATCATCATCATCATCATCGCCTCGTCGCCTTTTTTTTGGGATATTTTTTGCCTCCACGTCGCGCGGGCCGTGGCCGAGCGAGCGACAGAGCGAGCGGGCAACAGGCCAACAGGACAACGCAGTTAGTTGTCTTGGGGTCGAGGTCCGGGGTAGGGCCATAGGGATAGGGATCCTAGTTGGCCCGTGGCCGTGGCTTGGCCCTCGTTCCCCCCTTTCCCGCTTGCGAGTAATCTGCTCCGCCGGGTACGGTACACTGTACGGGTGGCCAATGCTACGTGGTGCAGAGTGTCACAGCTGCTGCTGCTGCCGCCGCTGCCGGTGCAGCGACTAGCGGTTCGGTCGTTGTGTGACGCCTGCGTCTTGTGTATCAATTTTAACACCAGCCCCCCTCCTTCTCCCCACCGTGCATTCTTAGCACGTTTGACGCTCCTTTTGTCTTTGGTCGACGTAACGACCGACCGACCGACCGCGGCCGCCGTCGTTGCACGTCGCATCTCGCTCTCACGAGACCGCCCCGCCCGCTGCCTTGAACCGAACCGAATCGAATCTGGCACAGCTTGCTTTGCGCAAGACTACCTGTGTCATATCAAAGGCAACGACCCGCAGCCGGCTCCCTCCTCGCCAAAGGGAAGGAAGGCGAGCGAGCGAGCGTCACATCCTCCCACTCCCCAGCCCCCTTTACACCTCTTCCGTTCTCCTCAGCCCCACCTCCCCCCCTTTTGTATTGTATCACCGGGGACTGGACTCGCGCACTCCCTCCACACTCGGACCGCCATCCGTCATCACCGGCCCCTTCTTCGGCCTGCCTGCCCGTGCTGCAGGAGGAGGAGGACGAGGAGACGCAGTGAGAGGAAGAAGTCGCCGCGTGTCGGGTCTGGTCTCTCGAGTCGTACTTCCGCAAAGTGCGGACGGGTCCACATAGCACCACACATCCGGTCGAAGTGCGAGCACCCGCGCGAGCCAGTCCCCTTCGCGACCATCAGAGCAACATCGCCGCCCTCGTCCTCCTCCGTCTTAGGTTGGGAGCTACCCCTTGACCATCAAGATCGAGATTGCCATCAAGGGGACGGACAACGTAGTCAGGTCCCGCGACTCGACCAGTGTTCCACAAGATCGGCGACAGTCCTCTCCTAGGACGCCAGTAGGCACGATCAGCAGTGTCATCAAATACGCCAACACCCAACGGGATCCACTCGACCCACTTTGACTCCCACTCGCCGACATTGGGGGGCTCGTCGAACAGGTTGTCTCACACCATCACGGAGTTGCCGGCCACAGCCATCGACAGTGCACATTGGGCTCTACTCGTACCTGCCCGCCCCCCGGCGCCCGCTGCTTCTCTCCCCGCTAGGATCACACCGCGACAATAAGCAAAAAGCAAATAGGTCACAGCCACAGGTCTCCTCCTATCGCCACCACCCGTCTGACTGCAACCCCCTTACCAACCGTCTGATCCGCTCGCCCGCATCAGACGCCAGCAATCGCGCCTCTCGAGGCTCGCGCCCCGACCACGAGCGTCATCTTCCTTCCCCTTTCACCCTCGTCTCTTCCCTCGCTTCCTTCACGACCGCACCATCATCTTTCTCTCTATTGTCTCTCGACCCCCCTCGATCAACCTTCTCCACCCAACCTTCCAGGCGGCCGAACGACCGCGTCACGTTCATTTCCTCATTCGCCAACTAGAAGTCGAGCGGGGAGGTTATAGCGTCACAGCGAGACATTTTTCATTTAAGAAGAAGCAAGGATTTAAAACGTCCAACGTCGCCCGGTCCCGCCAGTCGCAGTCGGCTGACCGAGACACGATTCGCGCGAAGAGCGACAAGGCGGCGCACAGCAAAGCCGAGACACTGTCGCAGAAGGAGGACAATCCGGGAGAAGGAGGTGAAAAGTAGCATCTCGTGAGTCTAGATCTTTTGTCTCTTTCTGGCGTATGGCGTATTTGCATAGACGATGTCGGCGAAAGCGGCCTTCTTGTCTGGCCCCACCCCCACTCACTCTTGCTTACATCGCCTCCGCCTCCCTTCCTTCCCTTCCCGTCCATCCATCAATCTTCTCAGCCACCTCACCCCCCGCTGGCCCCCAACGCACTCACATCCCTATGACTTCCATTCGCTGTGACCGTGATTGGTTCGAACGGGCATTCAGCTCATCATGTCAGACAGACCAAGAGATTCTAGAAAAGACACTGCACCCCCCTTCCCTCTTCCCCCGAATCCCCCTTACTCGATCGACTTACTGTCCAACCCTGTCATCCGTGCTTCCCACTCGCCAGACGCGCAAAGCCAAGCCAGACTCGTGGCCCTTTCGCGTAAGAGGCTAAGCCACCTCGGCATTGGCCACGACCCCAAGTCGTCACTCCTCCCCGTCTCGATCGCCCGGAACACTCGATGATTCGACAGCCATACTCCCCGTATCCCCAATCCCACTTTCATCACCATCAGTCTCAATCCCAGACACGTCCCTACCCCGTCACCCACGCCCACCAGCAGCAGCTTCTCCCCGTCACCCCTCCCTCACGATATGACTCGGACTACGACCCCGCCTTGATCGTCGACATGACCAACTCGACTCCGTACTTTGCCCCTCCCTCCGCTGGCACCCGCTCTCCAGCGTCGGCAGCGATGGACTACATGTGGGGCAGCAAGATGGAGTACGGCGGTGGCGGCTCGCTGGTCGGAACAGGTGCGAGCACGTTCTTGTCCCTGCGGCCAGAGATGGCCACTGCTTCGGCTCGACCGCACCCAGTCTTGCCGCCCATCATCGACCCTGTACTGGCCACACCTGAGCTGTACGACCCAGTCGGAAGGCGAGACTCCAAAGCGGATATGAACATGGCCAAAAAGGGCTCCGTGTCGGCTGCAGCGAGCTTTCACACACCCCTGGCGTCTTATATCGGTGAGTCCCCCCCCCAAAAAAAAAAAGGATCTGAGGGCGCACAACACTGACTCTCAGCTCAACTGCTGGTTTGGATGTGGTTTGGACGTTCCTCTGAGCGCACCAGAGCACCGACACCCCGAACACCCTCGCTGCCTGGATCAACGTACGACCTCACGCAGGACCCCATGACGCCCGTCAACCCCCTGCAGCTGCAACCGAGCAAGGAGTTTGTCGAGAGCGTAGCTCGTATTCTTCAGATCACCCTTGTCTCCCACTCGGTCACTGTCGTCGCCCTCCTGTACGTACACAGGATCAAGACGCAGACACAGCTCGGAGATCTCAACCTTCCGGCAGGTAGCGAGTGGGGTGTTTTCGTGACCAGCTTGATCTTGGCAAACAAGTATCTGGATGAGTGAGTGTTTGCCGGGTCTCTCCAGTGTCTCTTCTGACTCGCAGCAACACGTACACCAACCACACCTGGGCAGAGCTGTCGGGCCATCCCGTCAAGGTCATCAATGTGAGTAGCCCTCTTATCAACGTGCACTCTTACTGACGCACCAGCTCATGGAAGCCGAGTTCCTCGTAGGCCTCAATTACTGCCTCACCGTGCACAAGGAGGACTACGAGCGATGGAGCAACCTCCTCGACGGCTTTATCACTGCTCGCGAGCGCGAAGCTGCCATCCGACAACGACTCAGCTACTCCCCTATCCAGCTCCACAACCCCATTTACACCCCCCAGTCCATCCCCAGTGCAGTACTCCCGGCGGACAACGGTCTCTACCGTGCTCGCACCGCCTCGCCGCCCAAAAAGGCGCAATACCCCTACGCCTACACCCCAGATCACCAACGCAAACGCTCGGCCGTCGATGCTTTCGCCGGCGACCTCCCGTCGACCTCAACGTCGGCAGTCATGGAGCAGATGCGGATGCCCTCGCGCAAGGCTGGATTCACCGTCCCGGTCACCCCGGATTACTCGCAGTACACCTACGCCTATCCTTCAGTTGAGCCTTCACAAGGCTCGGGGCTCGGCCGGTCGTCGAGTCTCAACAGGCAGATTGCGAGGATGCCGCTTGACTCGACTGGGCGAAGAGGATCGGTCGGCCATGTGGCAACAGTACCAACCCCTTCAAGTGGCACATATGCACCTCAGCCGCAATTCGTCCCGTGGGGACCTCAATTCGGCGACCAGTACTCTGCGCTCACAGCGGCTTTCGAGGCCATGCAGCTACCTGCGAATGTGCCTCCAGAGGTGAGCCACTGGCCTGATCCTAAAGCCGACAAAGCTGACATTTCAGCACCTCGTGTTCTACACTGTCGCCGCCGATGCTCATCCCGGCCAAGACGGCGCGCCGAGAAAAGGTATCCTGCATTACGCCCAGAACCCCTATTCGCAGTATCCCGCCACTGTTGCTCAATACCTGCCACCTCCCGATTCCGATTCGAACCCCTCGGCTCCCAACTCGCTGCGCCCCTCGCCGATCGCCCACTACTACCCCACAACGTCCCAGGCCGGAACGCCCTATGGCTACGCGGCTCAATCGCCATATATGCCCGACGCGGTGTACCCTCCTCCACCGCAAAGCCAGATGCAATTGCAGCACAGAGCTTCGATCCCGATGCAACAGCAACCGATGTCCCAGTCACAATGGGAACGCACAGACAACCCGCCGCCAGCCACTGCCCTCCCTGCTCCATTCGCCAACGCTGGTCCGCCAGGCTATGCCTATAATCCCTGGACGAACGAGGACGAAGGTGCATACAATGAAGAGGAGGCCATCTGGACATCCAACGCTGAAGATGCGTACTTGCCCTCCGCTGTCGGAGGCGGCTTGTGGAGCGGCACCAACGGGAACGGCATGCTCGGCGCCACGGCTGTGCAAAAGGCTCACAGTGCTACGCCGATCGGTCTTGGGATGCAGACCGGAGGCCAGTGGAGCAGTCCCGCCAAGGCCGCCGCAAGGAATGTGGCCAACGCCGCTGCAGCAAGATTCGACGAGGGGTATTGGTAGATGGGCCCGCTGGCGGTGCTCGCGGCATACAGTATTCAAAGCGCAACTCGTTTCTCACGACTCATATTCTTGTTCTCACGGCCCGGACGACCCAGATACGAGAAGAACCAGTGGCGGACAGACGCCGTGACCAGACACGTCACTTCAATTTGTACAGTATTCGCATGGAACGTCACCTGCCACATTATTCAGTCGCCGGCTGCGCTTCCGCATAGACGACGGAGCGAGTCGAGCTGTAGACCACCATACACGCAGGAATCAAAAAGTATGCTAGGCATGTAGTCGCAATCGCAGTCGCATGTATTTTGCCTACCGGCACTATTTCATCTCGGGGCTAGCGATACAGTGTTCGAAGGGCAAAAAAGTCTATAATCTACTCGAGAGCCAAGGTATACAAATCCGGATCATCTCTCCTTCATCCTCGTGCGCTCTTCTTCTTCTGGTCGCCAGCGACCTTGGCCTTCATGACATGAGACCCATATTCCCTGGTCGGTGTGTTCTGGGCTGATGGTGTTGGTGTCCCAGTCGCATCCTCCGAATGTGGATCTCTCGGGTAAAAGGCTGGCGTCAGCTCGAACCTCACCCCACGAGGTGAAAGCAAGGAGGGGGGGAGGGGCTCACATGATATCGCCTATCCTGCTTGGGGTCGGGTCGCCATCGGGTGTATTACGGGGGTTGAAGCCGTACATCACGGCGAGGTATCGGTAGACCGCTTGAGAGCTGCATGTCAGCAGGCGCAGCCTCGCAGCGAGAAGTAAGAGGGGTGAGTGACGAGAAAACACTCACAATGGTCCTGGGCCGGTGAGATTCAGTGCGCCGGGATACCTGTCCAATTCCCCGCCGTGCTCTTCTTGCAGCTCGAGCATGCGCGGCATAATACGGGAGAGTGTGTCGAGGAAGATGGGGTGGAAAGGTTTGCTCTGGACACATAAGCCCTTCAGAAGAGTGGTTTAGCCGCTGCGCGGCTGCACCGCACTCACCATCATCGTCCATTGACAAATCTGAACGGCAGACTCAAACTGGTCCTCCCATCCGGGATCCGTATCGCCCACATCTACCCTCCATCGATCCCCATGTCCAATTACATTATTCTCGACGCTGAGGACGGCCGACAAGCTCGCGTCAAGTATTGGATGTTGCGTATTTGTGAATGCGTACCCCTCCTCTTCCCCTTGCGAGGTGAGGCCGTCAAAGCCCGCGGCGAGCAGGGCGCGAAGGGCGTCGACGGATGGGCCGGTCACGTCGAGGGGGTCGTGTCCCCATGTGAGGGCGTGTTGTAGTGGTGCGGTATCTGAATCGGTGTACAGGCCTCCGTGCAAGAAGAGCATGAGGTAGCTGTCATCAGCTACCTCCCAAGTCGAGGCTGAGGCTGGGACTACGGCTGTCGCCTCCTGCCCACGAATGAGACTCACCGGATCGTATCTGCTTTGAAGATCACACTGGGCATGGCCTCCCATGCGTCCCACAACTTGCTCCCCTCCGTCATACTCCTCACCGCGCTCTCCATCTCTGCGTTCCCGTACACCTCGACGTCCCATCCGGGATGCGTCTCTCCCCATCTCGCAAAAGCCGGCGGGAGGTCGTGTTTATCGGCATCCGTCGTGAATATGACCTTGCGCATGCCGCCTTCTACATCCGCCGTCGGTAGCGGCGGCGCAGCGCGGTGTTCCATTCTTCGCAAGACTTCGAACACTTGATCGTGGTAAGTCGGGGGGAGGTACTCTGATGCGAAGCGTCCCAGCCTTCCGACGTAATCTTCGAGCGACTCGTCGAGGCCGTAGATGCGCAATGCGGGCGCGTCGGTCTCTTCATCCCATGAGTCCGCCAGCTGTGCCGAGACGAGGTTATCGTACGTCCGCATCACACCTTCTAAAGGGACCGTCTTGCCCTCTGACGGCCGGGCATAGTCGTACACGTCTCCTTGGCTTGCAATGACAGAGCTGCGCCATACTGGTAGGGTGGACAAAGTCTCAGGGAGAAGGGTGCGCCCGGCGAGCAGAGTGCAAAGTACGACGGCGGCCAAGCCTACGGCGACGATGGGCGCACGTCGACTGGCCGCCGAGGTGCTGAGACGCCGATGGGGGCGCCAAGCTGGTTCGCCACTCATCTCATTTCCCTTCTCCCGATAGCTCCCACGGGATGGATGGATAGGAAAGAGGGGATGTGGTCAGTGTTGATGTTGATGTTGCAGATGTGATGTCAAAGGTCGTGCATGTGCTTCTCTTAGTCTGTACGCTAGTCTTGTCTGCCTGGTACGCAGAACTACGAGTGTCAGCTTTTTGATCGACCAAACAAGTGTCTCACCGCCCCGAAGCTCCACACACACATACACACTCCCGCTCGGACCGCCCTCCCTTTAGCTCCCTTTCAGACCCTGAACCAAAAGGGGTCACCTGAAACGGGAGAGCAAAGATGAAATTCCCACAACGGGTAATCTCGTCCTTCCACAACCTCCCACCGGGGCACGTCAAGTCTCTTCTGTCTTCTCCTGTTACCTCTGTTACATGCTGTTACCTGCTTGCTATCCGCGCTGCACAACCAAGATGATCCGCTCCAACCCCACCGCCATACCCCTGCGCGCGTCAGACCTCAAGCTTCTACAGGCAGAGATCGAGCGGCGGCGAGGAACCGACGCATCCGCACCCGCTGCATCGGGCGAGCAGCCCGCCCAAGGGCAGAACCAGCTTCAGCAAGGGGCGCAGAAGCAGACATCCGATGGACAGGGATACAACGCGCTCGAGGATCATCGCAAGCGGCGAGAGGGCATGACCGCAGCGGAGAGGATCGGCTTGCAGTAGAGAGTAATCCCTATCGTCAAGGTGAGCTGGCCTAGAGTGGGAACGTCATCGTGAGCTCACACTGGCAGGCCGGCCACACCAACGGGTTAGGCAACGCGACACCCTCCGGCATTATCGACCATCCCCGGGCGCACTGCGGCCTACAGCGCCGCGTACGACTCTGAGATGAGAGCAGGGTCCATCGCAGACACGCCTATACAAGTGCCATACTTGTCGACCCCTCTGTTGAACACCTCATCATGCCAGAGCTCTGCCTTCGCGGCCACAACCGATCTCGCTACCCCACTTACGCGACAAGTGTCCATGCAGATGCATCATTCGGGTCATTATGTTGCTACAAATTACATCGGCCCTCCTCACACCGACATGACAGACATGCAATAGATACTGATTACAGCAAGACCGGCGCCATGGCGCATGCGAGCAGGAACATCACTCCGGGCAGGCCGGGTAGGTGAGACGATGACGACGCGGCGCTCGGAGTCGTATCGCTCTGACTCGACGAACCGCCATATGAAGACGTCGACGCATTGGCAGCGGGACTGATGACCGGGACATCGGCCACTTGGTAGTCCGAGCTGTTCGCCAGTCCAAGGTACTGAGTGACACCGGGTGCCAAGGTCGGTGTCGAGTAGACATATGAGGGTGTGGTGTATGATGGGTCGGCCAGGACGGCATTCGGCAGAGTGGTTTGGACGGTGACTGTGAGCGAGAGAGTCTCGATCGTCGTTGGGGTTGGCGAATCAGGATCGGCCGAGGCCGTGGATGACGCCGAGGCTGAAGGCGCAGACGAAGATCCTGCTGCTGAAGTAGCCGAAGAAGTCGTCGAGTCCAAGGGCAGGAAACCGACCAATGGGGCCTGCGCGCCATTGATCCCGTAGCTGAACACACTATAGACTTTCTTCAAAAACGGCGTGCCGAGCTGCCAATCGATACCGTCGCCACTGCTCGCCATCGCTCGAGGCCATGCGAGGCAGAAGGACGACCCGGAGACCTGAGCGTACATCCAGTCAGAAGGCTGCAGCTGGACATATCGACCACTGTTTGTCAGCTTCCTCTTCGCCTCCGGCAGGTGAAATTTACCCAAAAGAGAAGCCAATCGTGGCTCGCGTGTTGCACGGCACGGCCCACTGACCATCACTGACCACGCGCGAATCGGTGATCTGCTCAAAGAGCTTCTCCACATCCTGCGCAGGGCCCCAGATGCCATTACTGCCCACGTCCAGAATCGCGATCGACCCCAGGCCAAGCGAGGCGTAAGTCGGGCTCAGCGGGATGTCCGTACCATTGACCGTGACATTTGACAGCTGAAGGGTCCAGAAGACATATTCCTCGCCTTCGAGGTCGTCGATGGAAGTCGGTATGCTGTTCAGCTCGTCCGAGGTGGATCGGCGACGCCTGGTGCCATCAGAAGCAGACGCGTCAGAGGACGAGGATGTCGGCGAGGACGAAGATGATGCGTCAGAGCCGTTGGTGCTGGAAGTAGTGCCGTTTGTGTCGGCTTTTTGGAGAGCCCGTGCGAAGGGCACAACGTCGTGCCATTCGATGTCCCCAATTGTCCGACCCGACGTTGTGTCATTCGAGACATACAGATGCGAGACGCCGCCGAACGTTACAGAGCCAATCTGCTCCTTGTACCTCGCACTGACCGAAGGAGAGGCCGACGCGGAACTCGAGGTTGTGCTTGACGATTGCGGTGGAGGTGCTAGTGCGAGCCCAAAGACGGGATACGGCAGAGTACCGTTGTTCACAAGATGTTCGAGAATCGGTGGATAGTAAGTGGCGGTTGCGGATGATGACGCAGAAGGCGCTGCGGACGAGGAGGACGGTGAGGATGATGTGGAAGAGGGGGAGTTTGATGTCGACGACGATGCAGAGGAGTCACTCGAGTCGGAAGAACCCAAGGCTGCCCTTGACACTGTTGACAGGCGGGGAAAGCCTAGACCAAGGATGCCCGAGACCTCCTGAGCGGCTAGGGTCAGGTTGGTTGCATTGATGAGACCTAGTGATGAGCCTCGAAGCGACAACGGCAGAGGAGCACTTGCCGAAGGCTTGGTCCACCAACTTGACACCTCCCAGATTGATTGATTCAAGGGCGACAAATCCGCTAGCCACGGTCCCGTCCCCAAAACTCGACTTCCAAAGGGTCGTGTTCCCATTGACCGACCCGAACGTCGCGCTTTGCTTCTTCGCGTCATAGAAGGGATAGTTGGATCCTGAGGATGGGCAGCCGTTGGAGCACAGAGTAGAGGCCAGGAGAAGGTCCGACGAGGCAATGTCCAGCTGGAGGGGAAAGGTCGTTGGCGGAGAACCTATATCCACCGGAATTATGTATGTACTGAATCTCAGCTATACTGTCCCTTCCACAGAAGACAGCTGACTTGGCTTCGGTTGCGAAGGGCAGGATGGTCCCGTTGCCATGCTCTGCTCTCCGTTGCAGCTGAGGAGCAGCGCGCCTGTGCACCGGGACCTCGAGACCGTTGAAGCCAAGGTCGGGTAAAGGCGACCGCTTCCGCCTGCCTGAGGGTCGCTGTCGAGGAAGAAGCGCCCCATCTCGCTGCTGCTGTCCAGCACGACGGACATCTTCACCTGCTCTGTCGAGTGCGCCACCCGAAACTCTCCTTTGAGTCGCAGGAGGATGCGCAGGGGCCAGTGCGGCCAGCGCCAGCTGCAGCTGCAGCAAGGAGAGGACAGCGAGGACGGTCGTAGGTGCGAGCATGACGGTGGTGATACTGAAGATCAAACGGCAGGAAGCGTCGTCACGGGATCGACAGACACATGTGAGGGAAGCTGCGTGGTCCAGGCGTATCGAGTTTAAAGTACGAGCAGTGTTCGGGGACGCGGGGACGCGGCGGGCGGTGTCGATGCGGTTTGGTCGTGGGTTGTCTTGGGCTTTCCTTTGTGATCTCCCTATGCTATGCTTTCGGCTTGGCCTTCTGGGGATCGTGTCTGTGTATGCTATGCTATGCAAGTCTTGTCTGCTGCGGGATCGCGCACGAGGCGATGTCAAAGGGAAAGAATGAAAAAAGGCAAAGTCGAAATAGGGCAACAGCGGGCGGCTTTATTTGGCGGTTTGAAACCAGTCTACGGCCCATCCCGGACAGCCACAGCCGGCGGAGCCCCCCCTTCCCCCCCTCCTCTTAGCCCACGCCACACCCAATCCCCAGGTAAGGCGTCATGAGGATTCGAGTACATACATTCACGAGTAAGACTGGATTGGAGCTTATTGAAGTGAGCAGGTAGCCCCGGACAAAGCTTGCATTCGACGATCAACTACCAAAGGACCTGATCAAAGAGGCGATTTTGTGGCATTGTGGCACTAAGCATTGGGGGTCCGTGCGAGTCACCTCCCTCTTCTTACTCCACTCGACACCCCTTCCTTATAGCTGATATCGGAACCCAGCGTCGAGCTGGACTTGGGTCGGACCTGACTTGGGGATTCGCTCTCCGCGGTCCATCTTGGCATTTTGGCGGCGGAGATAGAGGTGATACACCGCGTACATGCAGAGTCCAACCACGGACGCGGCGAGATTGACGGCGAACGCAGTGACATAGCGAGGGGGATTGGTGTACATGTACGCCGTCCAGATGTTAGGCGTGTTGCAGATGCCTGCGGATCAGCACTGTCCCCTGTACACGGAAGCAAAGAAGGACCCACAGTTGACAAAAGCAAACACTACAGCGCGCTTGTTGTGCGAGCCAGTCATGTTTGCCGAGATCCACGAAAAGTCGAGAATGTTAGACGAGTAGATAGACGAGGGCAGCAAGACCATTGCCACGTATCGCGGGGCAGTCTTGGTGGTGCTGAGAGCAATGATGTTGGCAATCACGCTGACCATGAACGGCGTGACAATGTGCCACGTGCGCTCGCCCTTCTTGTCGGCGTGCAGGCCGTTGAAGTACAGCACGAACATGGCGACGATGTAAGGCGGGGCAGAGAGGACATAGGTGAGGGTACGATTGAACCCAAGGGCCCCGACGACAATGGTGACTGACCGTGTCAGCCGCGTGTCCACGACAAGCAGAAAGACTCACAGAAGCTGGAGACGCCACTGACGATGTTGACGCAGTAGTGTGGGATGAGGATGAGCCATGTTTTGGGCTATCGAGTCAGTCAGTCTCTCGACTCCTCTAGGTCTCACTCACGTCAGTCACGGCCTGCTGAAGGGCCTTGAGGACAGGTGTCTCGTCAGTGGCATCCTTGGTCGCGCGGTCCATCTCGAGGCGGTAACACAGCTGAGCCCGCTCGGCTTCGGTAGCCCAGCGAAAGTTCTCCGGTCGATTGGGGATGATGAAAATGAAGAATATAGAGCAACCGATGGTGATGACGCCTTCGACAATGTACAGCCAGCGCCAGCCGGCAATACCGTGCTTGCCGTCGAGCTGGATGATACCGATCGCAAAGAGGTTGCCGAATGCCAGACCGGCCAAGCAGCCAATATACAGCAGGGCATTACGGGTGCCGATCTTGGTCCGCTCGTAGAACATGGAGAGCATGTAGATTGCTCCGGGGTAGAAGGCGGATTCTGGTCGTTGGCCTCGGTTCAGATAGACCCAAGAGATGAAGGAGCTCACCGACAAACCCCAGCACGGTGCGCGAGACGTATAGTCCCGCCTTGGACTGGACGAGCGAGGTGAGTGCTGAGATCAGACCCCAGATCAAGCACATGGTGCAGATATCTGCGTAACCGTCAGCTGTGATTCATGCGCGGCAGCGGTTCTTTTCAGCTGGCAAGGCTCACATGAGCCCGGGTATTTGATTTTGGAAGCGATGATGTTGGACGGGATCTGCAGCGAGACGAGACCCGCATAGAGCAGCGCGACGGACGTTGAGAACTGGGTCGCCGTCAAGTTGAGGTCGGTGGTGATACCTGCAATTTTCGCGGCCGAGATATTGTTTCTGTCCAAAAAGTTGCTTTATTCTCAGTCTTCTTCTTTCTTTCGAAGTTGCAAGAGGTCGCTCACAGGAAGAACATGAACATGACAACGGGCAACATGGTCAAGTCGAGCTTGCGCGTGACAGACTTGTCGAGCCTGTCGATCTCCTCTGGACTGAGGCCCCGCAGGATCTCGGGCTTGTGCACCTCGAGGTGTCGATCGACACCGTCGTTGAGCTTTTCCTTGAGGATCTCATCTTCGACGATAGCGTGCTTGTCTTCCGGCAGAGACATCGCGGCGAGGTATGCGTGCGATGTGCAGTCCGAGACAAGGGAGGGAGAGGGGGCCGGGGTCCTGGTATGCGTCGGCTTATATCAACCCCATCCTACTGCCTTTCCGGGTGTTCTTCCTGAGATTTGTCCCTCAGCCGTCCCGTTCCTCTCTGCCTTTGCACTCCGTGTCCGTATGTCCCCGCGGGGACTCCGGGGGCGTGCCGAGCCTCAGTCTGATATTGCACACCTCTGACTGGCCATCTTCGCCAACGACAGCGAGAAATGTGCAAATTAATGGACGTCTGATCGCCCCGACGATTTTGGACTCGGCCCGGTCGTGCCTCGGCCCGAGTACCTTCTTGATGCGAGATGGTGGAGACTTCGAGCAGACATATGAATTATATGGGGCGTATCAGCGGTCTTTCGACACAGCGCCCATTCCGGTGTCTGGGCTGCACGACAGAGTCACTCTTAGATCAGTGATCCAGCTGTCTTCAGCCAGCAGCGACTATAGCCCACCAACCAAGGTCTAATCGCTCTTGTCAGATTCACAATGCTGAGGAGCACGGTCTTTGGACTCGGCGGACCGGTGCCGGTTAATTGCTCGCCTGATTTTCAGCCCTGATCATCTTCGATCGCAAGTTGCCAGTATATAATTAGTCACTTGGAAATGAAGGCGCCCGGCCGCCGGTCGGTCTCGGTAGCGACTGCCTGCTCGGAAAGTTGAGAAAGGTTTCTCAGGTCGGCCCGGTCCTGTTGCCTTCTGGAGACTCTTGGCATTATCTCTCGCAGGTAGACACCACTGCGTATGGGGCGCGCACCGCTCGTCGTACAGAAGAAGCGGATGTGGGGACTGTGTCCTTCCTTCTTTCGCGGACATTGTCACCGATTTCCTGCCGGTTGCTGATAGATACACATGGCATATGCTGGTGCAGACTTAGATACGATGCTATGTCACTGCTGATGATATATGCAAATGCAACTTGGCTCTCCTTCTCTCCTTCACGTACCCACACCAGAGCTGTCGTGATCTCTGTCCTGTACACTCACCTCCCCGGGCACGTCAGCCCGCACCTGGGCGTCAGAGCTTGACCGTGCTGACTCTTCACCCCGATCCTTCTTCTCTCTTTCCCCAGCTGATCCGATTGTCGCTTCCACCTCTTTTCCCCTCTCCTTTTCGAGCTGGAACCAGCGGTCAATCAAGATTGACAGCCCTGCATCCTCTTCTCCCCGCAACACGTCGTAGTAAGTCGGATTGCTGCGCACTCGTCGAGCAAGGTACGTCCATCCGAGTAGATCCATAAGGTCTCTCTTCCTCAGATCCGGCCGCTTTGGCAGGTGGGCAGAAACTCGTAGTGGAGGAGGTCGCGCCTTGAGCAAGCCCCGCAAAGCCTCTTCCTCCATCGATGTCCCTTCACCACGTAGCACCGCGGGAAGTCCGGATTCAACCGGAAGCCCCTGGGACAGGAAACGCTGGATCGTGAGGTACTGTTCGGCTTGGCACATGACGAAGACGCGTCCTCCAGAGGCACCCGAACCGCCTGAGAAGCCGTTTGACAGGGCTGGGAGGAGCGACTGTACCGCGTATCCCTGCATCCGCACCAATTCTTGCGGCGTGTAATTGACGATTCGTCGTTCGCTGCTGATCGGATCGTACTGGATGTACTGGGCGCCCATGACCACGACATTGCTGCCCTTGACCGGAAGTGTCCAGCAGGCTTCTCGGGGCACAATGAGCGCCTTGACGATCCCGCTCGCGAACAACTCGAGGACCATCTCCTTGTCGCTGGGGGCCATGCGGGCCGTGATGTACCCGATGCCATGGAGGAGAGGCTCAAGGAGTGCTTCCTGCTTGATCCGCTGGAGAAACGGTTCAACGTCTGCCCGCGAAGCCGAGAGAAACCCTTGTAGGTCCATCTCGGTTCCAGACTGCGTAACCAGATCTACAGCCACGGTCTGACAAGCGGAAGGATTAGGCACAAAGACGATACTAGAGCCCGGCGAAGACTTGATGATGTCGTAGGTCGGCTTGATCATTGCTCGTAGGAGTGTGGACGAATGAGCTATGGTGAACTGCCGTATATGCAATGCGAGAGGATCGCCACGGTCCCGTGGCAAAAAGGTAAAGCGGAAATTTGGGTCCACTCCAAGCCACTCTGCTAGATCGGTCGGGTCTGAGAGCGAGGCTGACAGGCCGACGAGTCGCGTTCGGGCGGATTTCGCGATAGATGACAGCTTGCAGACGAGCAGCTCGTACATCGGGTCCAATAGGTGAAGATCTTCGAGTACCGCAAGAGAGAGCCGGGCGAAAATCGGTGATAAGACGGAGGATGTAGCAGAGAGCAGCACTGACGGCGTGGCAACCGCAATCGTCCGCTCTGCACTTGCAAGGTCGTCAACGGCCTGTGCCTTGGTGACTGGCACAATGTCAATGTTCTTCGATCTCGGGCAGATCCGGCGCAGACGGGAGGTGACCTCCCTGACAGAATCGGCGCGGGGAAAGACAATCAATACGAGCGCATCGGTGTGCTGATGAAAGGCATGCCTCGACCGTCAGCGGATACCATTGAAATCACAGACATCACTTGCCATACTGCCGCCTCGCCAAGGAAAGACTTGCCCGAGCACACAGGAGCGGATAGGAATACGTTCATGTTGGTGTGGTAGAAGGACCAGAAAGCTTGTGTTTGTATGCTGGTAAGGGTTGTCATGAACTGTCGATAGGCGTGTTCGAGGTTGTATTCGTCCATGCAGCTGATGTGTAAGAATGGCAGGTCCAGAACGGCGGTGTGAGCCTCGGCAGCATCTGAAGGCATGACTAGCCCTTCAAGTTGAATGACAATCTCGCCCTGCGATCCTAGCCATCGGTCTGAGGCGTACACGAGCTTTATCACGTTCGGCGGCTCGTCTGCGAACGCAATAATGAAGTCGAGGTCGACATACGAGGTGGATGGGTGCAAATCGATACGCCGCCACTGTAGTATGGTCAAGTCGGTCTCGTCCTGAATCCAGAAGTAGAATGGCTCAGTGTGCTGGGAGATCTTGGTGTTCCATTGAAACTCGGGTCTGATAGTCACTTTGACCTGAAGAAGATCGTGTGCGATAGGTCGTAAGGCATAAGTCGCCCCGACCGTTGGATAAGCCACCGCCGCCTCAAGGACAGCTTGTCCATGCCGCTCGTTCATATGAATCATGTCGCCGATCTCCTTTGCCGACATGCTTCGCAAGGTCTCGACTTCCACGTCATCGGCCCATTGCCGGAGGTTGTAAAGCGTGTCTTTCTGGAGGGTGGATATCTGGGCAAGAGGGTGCTCGAAAGGCCACATGCGGCGCTCGATAGATTTGCTGAGCTCGATAAGGAGTCGGACGTTGTTCGCCCAATTTCTCGCAAATGCAATTTCCAGAAGAGCCCGGATGATACGGCCGGCGTTGTCGGCGACATACATCGAATCCGAAACGAGCGCGAAATCCTCGATGAAGACGTTGGAGATGTATCCTTGCAGGAGAATGTTGACTTTTCCGTGTTTGTTGGCCGTGCCGCCCTTGACTTCGAGTGGACAGTGATCGCTCTCCATGATCGCAGTGAGCTCCTCCATCTCGCTCTCGCGAAGTTGGATCTGCTCGAACTGCAAGTCAACTTTGACTTAGCCGGGAGTCAGTCAAAGCTTACCTCTGTCGCTTGGGACAGCATAGCAAAGAGGTCTGCGTTACGCATTTTGGGATTGAAGAGCCCATCTGCTTGTGAGTACATCCAACGGTGAATGGCAATGAATTGTCACTGACTGAAGATCTCGACGGTCCTATGGCGCAGATAGTATTTGGCCGCTATGCGCCCAAGATCAGAGATGGTGAAAGCGCCTGAAGCCTCGTCAAACCGGATCATCTTGACCTCCATGAGTTTACGCGCAGCCTGGATAACGAGCTCGTTGCGTCGATTGCCAAGTTGCGGGTCATCCTTGGCCTCATCGTGTGGCATGCCGTAGATGAATGGTTCCCTCTTCATGCGCACTGACAGGTCAGGAAAGCTCAAAGCAATGGTTGTAAAGAGGGCTGACCGAAGAGATATGTGTAGCCGAGCCACTGTATTGCCTCTGATACGTTGGCGATAGTGCCTAACGAGATCTCGGCATTGAGAGAGTCGACCATGCCATTGATGAATCTCGATTCGATGGGCATCTGCAATGAGCGTTCGGCAAAGGCTCCCTCTATTGAGACGACTCACTTGAGACATAATACTGCGTAGATAGTGGTCGAGCTTGTCTTGCGTGGTGCAGATGTATCCGACACCGCTCGTCTCGTATCCCGGTCGTCCTGCTCGTCCAAAAATCTATGGTGCTCAGCGTCAAACCTGATATATACACAAGCGGGCGCCCACCTGCAGAACATCGAGCACAGAAAGGTCGACGAATGTTCCTCGCTGACTGTCGTAGACTTGAGTCCCCTTGATGATGACTGCATGGGCGGGAAGGTTCACTCCCCAAGCCAATGTTGACGTGCAGCACAAGACCTGCCGTCAACATAAGTGCCTGCAAAGGGGGGCGAGAACGGCCGACCTTGATCGCGCCATCTTCGAACATTCTTTCCATCATGCTACGATCCGATCTTAGCATTCCAGCGTGGTGTATCCCGAAACCGGCGTCGAATAGCTCCTTCATCTCCTTGTTGCGCGACGTGCTGATCTCCTTGCGATATAGCTGGTGCTTGGGATGATCGATGCACTCGAAGAAAGTCGAATTGCCCTCATCTCTCGACATCTCCTTGATTGTTTGAGCAGCTTTGACAGTCTCTTTTCTGGCGTGGACGAACACCATGACTTGGTGACCGTGTTCGACCAGTTCAGAGACCTGCAATGAGCTTTCACAATCAATGGCGATGACAACACACCTTGTCGAAGACTGTCTGATCCATGTTCCTTTGCGACTGCTGACTTCTGGGCTTCCCAGTCACGCCGAGGAAGTGTTGTTCGAGCGGAACCGGCCTGAAAGATGCGTCGAAGAAGAAGAGACCCTGATACCGATTCACGCGAAGGAAGTCGCTGACATCGACGTAATTCGGCAATGTTGCACTCAACCCGACAATGCGAATCAGGGACTGACTCGACTCCACCTGCACCATCAGCTCGTACTGGCAGAAATCTGAGCCGCCACTGACCTGGCGTAAAGTGCGCGCAACGATGGTCTCGATGACAGCACCGCGCTCTTCGTTGAGGAGGTGTACTTCGTCAATGATCAACAGCTTGACCTTCTGAGATGTCAACTACAGTTCAAGTTAAGAGTGCGCAGCTGACTGAGGCAAGCTCGCCCTCTCCGGTCGGCTTGCGCGTGACGACGTCCCATTTCTCTGGAGTAGTGACGATGATTTGTGTTTCGGCGATCTCTTGTCGCGTCAATTGCATGTCTCCCGTCAATTCGCGAACTTTGACACCCAGCCATGCGAGGCGCTTTGCAAATTTCCTGGTGATTTCCGCGGCCAGAGCCTTCATCGGTGCGACGTAGATGATTTTGAAAGCGTTGAGGTCTATTGCAAAGCCGGACGAATGGCGAGCAGGTGGTGATCGAAGGTTCTGCTGCAGGACGCGCAGGATAGTCATCAGAGCCACATCAGTTTTACCCTTCGGATGTCAGTTACGCCCAAGGGATCCCGTGCGACCTACAGCACCAGTCGGAGCTGACCATTCAGCGTAGGCTCACGGCAGAAGGCGCTAACTCACCGCAGACGAGCATGTTCTCGTTGGTGTTCATAGCTGTCGGTTGGACGATACTCTGCATACGATTGAGTGTGATGTATTTCTGCTCCGTCAGTACTGGGCTCCACCAGCAGAGAGTGCGACCTACCGGGAAGCATCCTTTTGCTAGGGGTGGTAGATCGGAGATCTTGACTGGGCGCTCTGAGCCGCGTGGCGGTACTGGTCTTGTGGGTGGAACGACAACTTCCTCGGCGATCTGGGATTCGTCAGATGGTTCACATTCGAGGCACCGGTACCCACGTCCCCAATCTCCCTTGTAGTCCCAGCGGGCAGAGCAAAGTTACCTCCCATAGATACGTTGATATTAGAAGCGGGCGTGGAGGTATATACGTGTGGCAGCTTTTCCTGCTGCACGATTCTCTGCTCTCGTCAGCCTCTGGTATTTTCTGCACTACTGAAGGAGCTCACCGGTCCGTCCTCCGAGAACATAGCCCGCGGCTGTTCCAGCTGCTCCTGTAGCCGCCGCTCAATGTCTTCCGCCGAGCCGATAATATCGCTAATATCCACCTGTCGCTTCTTGTCTCTTTTGCCTCGACCCTGCATTTGGACTGTCATTTGTCCGGGCTGGATGAATCCGCGCTCTTTCATCAAGCCATTCGCGACTTTTTCGGCACTCTGAACGGGTCAGTCAAGCGATTATAGCGTTAGAGATACGAACCCCGGACGGTCCTGCCAATTGTGCGACGAGGCGTTTCCGAACACCCGGACGAAGAATCTCCTCGACCAAGCTCAGACCATCTCCTTCGAATCCGAGGATCTCTACGAGCTCTGACTGGATGTCTTCGTCGGACTGGTGCGAGGACAACAAGGTGGAAAGGTGATTCATTGTACTCGGCTCCGGAAGGTGGCTGAAGTCAGCAACATCCTCACTCCCCTGTGAGGAGGTTTCAGGAAGGCGGGTGCAGCGCACCTTCGTAGACGTTCCAGTAGCAAGTCCACGCTGCTCCCGCTTGACGAGCCTGCATCAGGTGTGACATGGCCACTCGACCTCAATCCGGGATCAGTCCCGATCGGGTGAGAAGTTGCTGCCTTTGAAGAGGTCGCGGCCTTCGTCAGGCTGTCCGAGCTCGACCCACCGTCGAAGCTCTCGACTAGGCTGTCGAGCACATTCGGCATGGGTTCGGCGAGGAAGACGCGCGTACTACTCGTCCTAACATGGCCGCTGGCATCATGTGTACTGCGACATTCAGCAATACTCGAGGCAAGGGTCTAGCTGCTGACCTGTCCCATGCCTGCACCAAGCTCAACCACTGCCGCTCGGCTTCCTCGTCCCTTCCTTCCTCTGCGCCTAACAAGCCTACTATGTGGTCTTGCAGCGGCATTGTCCACCTCTTGGATCCCTCCAAGACGCCAGAGGATGCGCCTCGATGCTGTGTCAACTTGGCGTCGTGGTAACAAGGTGATGGAGAGGAGAGCCGAGAGACATTTCGTACTTTTAGAGTGGAGGTATCGGGGTCGACTAGCTCCGCGCGTGTCTCGGATCCGAGATCAACTGGCAATGAGGTCACACCGCGTGGGCGCGCGCGCATTCCATGAGGTCAAGGAAGATATGCATCATCAAGTCGAGTAGTACACACAATATAGATGGGAGGGTCTCATGCAAAATGCAGACTGCAGCCGGCTGATGTCGAGGAAGGGAACAAGCTAGAACACCCGCAGTCCGCCAAGGTCCGCCAGACCGCCTGTCGATGGTATATCGGTGATCCCGCTCGGGACGATCGCTTTGGACACGGCACCGCCCATGCCTGCCCCGCCGAACAAGCTCGAGAACAACTCGTCGATCTGCTCTTCGTGCCAAGCCCTCGACAATGGGACAGGCACGGCAAAGTTCTGCGCCTTGTCGTGTACCGTATATCGGAGCTTGCGACCTTTGCTGCCTCCCCGCTCTGCCTCGCGCTTCTTCTTCTTCTCTCGACGCAAGACGCTCAAGCCTTCTCCTCCACCTTGACGTGTCTCAATGACTTCCCGCAGCAGTGCTCGGTATGCGACCTCCTCGCTCTCCTCGAACGTCTGTTCGTTCGATGCCTGTTTGTCAGCTGAATCCAGTTGCGAGTGCCAAAAATTGCTGACCTTGGAGGCGAGACCGGCATCGATGGCATCGAAGATGGACGTCTGCGAAGTTTGGATAAATTTGACCTTGCCACCTGCTTGAGCTGCGGTCGCTGCTTGAATCCTTCCTGCCCATTTCGACAAGATAGGGACGACGTGAGGATGAGACCTGACATCAGTCAATGATTTATGCGAAACAAGGGACTTATTGAACTCACTGATCGGCGAGGCTAAGCGATTCGCGCGCGGAGTCGACCCAGTACGTCTCGTCCTGCTGATCCCGCGTCCGTTTACCTAGAATTGGTGTTTCGGAATCTGGTAGCAAGAGCAGCTGGCGAAGATCGAAAAGCTTTTCGTTGATCTTGGCCAAACTCTGCAGGGCGTTCGATTGACTCTCAATGACTTCTGCGTCTGAAGAATTGGCAGCGATGGGAGTCGGCAACTTTGACGCTGCTGAAAAAGCTTTTTGAAATGTGATACGAAGAGTGATGAGCTGCTCGAAGAGAGCCTGACGGTCAGTTTCACATGTGCAATCAGGTGTTTAAGCCGACCTTTTGTCGTTTGATACCTCGGCCTTTCTCGATATCTTTTTGGCGAGACTCCCGCAAGGCAGCAACAGGATCGAGCGCCCCAGATGACGTTGAGGGTCGAGCTTCACGTCTAGGGGTGTCGTCCTCCCCCTCGGCTTCCTCCTCCTCCTCTGCATCCTCTTCTTCTTCCTCATCCTCCTCATCCTCCTCGTCATCTTCGTCATCTTCGTCTGAATCATCCTCCTCTCCTTCGTCCTCGTCCTCGTCCTGATCCTCCTCGTCCTCAGATCCCTCATCCAGTCCGTCCTCATCCGCTGCGGGCTCCTCCTCCTCGTCCTCATCGTCATCATCGAAGATCTTCATTCGCCTCCCGACCTTGCCAGCATACTTGTCGCTCAACAGAGTCTGCGACACCTCCCCCCTCAATCTCGAGGGTCCCACATCGGCATAATGTTCCCTCCCGCCGCTCCTATCTCCGGGCACATACCCATCCAGGTCGGCGGTCTCGTCAATGTCGAGTTCCGGATCATCATCCACCTCCTCCTCTCCATGAAGCTGTCTGAGCTGCTGGGCGAGCGTCTGGCGAGACATGTCGCGCGTTTTGCAGCTGAATGGGGTTGTCAATTCAAACTTTTGAACGCAGTGGACTTCGGAGCCGCTTTCTCGATCGCACGTGGTTGGGCATCGAAGCGGTGATCGCCGACTTGACCTCGGGTTGACCGGGCAAGGCAAGGAGGCGTTTTTGGCGGCGAAGATGAAGCAGACGCGCAGTCCGACGCAGCAACAAGCAGCAGTGGTGATATCGACAGCATCATCCTTTTGCTTTGTCATCTTGTCTCCTTCACTCGGGTCAGCGACAGGCCTCTATCGCTTGAACAGGCATCAGCAAGTTGGCAGGCGTCTCCACAGCCCAAGATGCTGTTCCATATCTCCGCCCTCTCGGTCATCTGTCTCGTAGTATTCGGTGCGTCCTTCAACCACCGACATCTAGTCGCATGGCGTTGTCCTCTCGAGAGCCACGTCCACTTTATATGCTGACAAACAGTAATCTACTACTTCCGCCACCGCCTACTTGCCCTAGCCGCACCATATCTCCCCTCTAGCCTCGTGGCTAGGCTGACCAACTACACGCCACTCAGCGCGTACTCGTTCTCCGACCAAGCGGCAGCCGGAATGACGAGCGGGAACTTTGATGTGGAGCGAGACAACCTCGGTGTGGGCGAGGGGAGCAGTGCGGATGGGCGACTGGGGCTGGACGAGGCGGGCGTCGAGGAGGTGCGGCGGATCATGTGAGTAAACAGCCAGTCCGCTACTCGTCAGACCAGACACGTTGTCCTGGCTTCACCTGATGCTCCTTCCTTCTCGCACCCGACGCTGTAATGACATTGCCGTTGCTGTGCTGATGTACAGGGCTGTCGAGCGGTGCACATTCGACCAGGCCCGACTGATCCGTCACAACAGGATCCTGGCGAAGAATGGCATAGCCCCAGACGGTGAGCGACCTGAACTGCATCGCGCCATTGAGACTGACTAGGAGGCACCCCGCTCGACCGCAAAGCCATCACACGGCTATGACAGCCCTTGTCAACTCTCACGCTTCGAGCAACCGCTCAAAGCTTGCCGCGATCTGCTCGGACAGCTGTCTATCTGATTTGAGGGGTGATTATTCACGTCCGATATCTGCCCTTCGATATTCCTGCACGAGATGCTATGTTGTTGTGATGCTTATACTTACAGGCTGCCAGTTCTACCCAGCTCATAACCACGTGTTTCGGAGCAGCCACCGACCCGTGCTGGGGCGTCCTTGTCTGAACAACCTGATCACTAAAGAAGTGACAAGGTGTCAGGCAAACCTTTCTCACCACCATGTTGGCAGTGACCGAATCCTTGCATGTTCTTCCCATCTGTGCTCGGGTCGATGGTAGTGCCTTCAATTGCAAAAGTGGTCAGCCTGGTCCCGCTCCGACATGTGCAGAAGCGTGCAAACAATGATGCATAATGAATCAAGAGCACTATGAACAGTGTCACGTCGGCCACGCCTCGGTGACCACCTACAACGCCTATCACTACGTCAGCACCTCACACGCTGTCACGATGCTACGCTCTCCCGTCGGTAAATGCCCTCAAGCACAACCTGGGGATGATATATGTTGAGGTGAAAGGAATCAACCTCGTCGAGGTTTCAGGGTTGTCGAGGTTCGGGGTTCTCAAGGTTGCCAGCTCGTCAAGATTTTAGCCAAGGAGTGCGATTCCATGCTGCAGACCAACGGGGAAAAGCGAGATCGTCAAGGTGTATCCATGAGACTCAATCAGAGAGTGCTGAAGAAGCTATGACGGTCTTCCTTCTCGTCTTATATCCTGTGGTTTCCAGCCACCCTCGTCGAGGTTCTCCAGCCCGAATTGCTGAGGTGCGTCACGTAATGACCTGGCGCACGTGATGGGTCGTTGAGGTGGACGTGGTGTAAAGGTTTGGGGTAGCTGTGTATGGAAACAGGCTACCTTCTTCCTCACATATAATAATGCCAGCCTCTGTCTGTAAGACTGATAGCTGTGTTGGGTTCCTTCGCGATAGTCAATGTCACACAGAGCAACACTAGTAAGCAAGTCAGTTGGGAAAGGTAGGAGACAGAGCCAAGACTCTGAGAGAGAGAGGGGTAAAGAGGAGTGGGGGAGTCGGGAGTGAGAGGAATAGAAGAAGAGGAGGTTGTTCGGGATTCTCTCTCTCAGGCCTGGTTTATATACATAAAAGTCAGGCTGATGAATCTACGGAGTACGTACATTGCACGTACGATATCGTGGCGCAGCTGAGATGTACGGGAAGGGAATCTACTGTAAGAGGAAACTATTCTACGGGAGACACGAGACGGAAAGGGGTGTGGCTTGAAGGTACGTGACGGAAGGTCCAGACATTGGCCGGTACGAGGTGAGTGGAGCACGATTGTCGAATGGTGCAGGATGAGGCATGAGAGCCAAGCATCCTATGTCGGATGAGATGTCGGTTACGATCGGATGGTGTCGTAGGTGGGTCCGAGGTGTGCCAAGGTGAGATTGAGGCATAAGGTCTGAGGGTGGTGTGTCGGATACGGTGTCGGGTACAGTCGTGCTTGTGTCGGTTGATGTCGGGACGAATGTCGGGTGAGGGGTGCGGTCAGAGGCCGTAGTCCTTCTCTAAGTCATGTAGGGGACAAGCAGAGCGTCAGAGGGGCGGTCCACTACACGTGGCCATCGTGACACTTGCCTACCCCCAACAGCCTTCTGCCTTGTCGATCATCGAGCATGCTCAAGCCTCGACGACCCTTGAGCTTGAGCCTCGTCGAACCTCGACAAGTAGGTGTTTCAAGGAGGGAGTGGGCGTGGCGGTGCAGAGATGCAGGAAAGGGTATATAGGGCAGGCTGAGCCTGAGGTCATTCTCTAGCACTCCAGCATTGAGTTCCATGGATAGAGCTTGATGGCGCAGCCGTGTTGTCGACGTCAATGAGCTGTAGAGGACACCTCCTCGACCAAGCAGACAGAGGATTGACACACAGAGAGAGAGAGAGAGAGACCGTGTGGATGGGCCATCAATTGACGACCGGCCAGCCCCATGACAGATATTGTCAGACCTGTGCCCGGTGACCTATTCTGGATCCAACTAAAGCTTACCACAATATAACACTCTGTGTCGGTTGCTGACTATCAGTCTCTATTTGTAACAGATATGAATGCACAAGAGCAGAATTGAACTGGTTCGGTGAGGAGCAATCAAACTCACGTTGCCTATCTACTACTCGTCACTGGTACGGTCAATTCTCCAAGTAAAAGCTGTATTGCACCTCGAGGACTAGTTAACTAGATTGCTGAGGTTCTTCCTCTGCGATCTCTTGTCTATAAGTATCCTTCCTTGATCCTTCTACCAATCGAACTGATTCTAGCACTTTCCGTCTTGGAATGTTCCATCTCGTCGCTAGTCGTTGCTTGTCACGCCTGGGGGTAGTCTGCAAGCGAGGGGTCTGCCTTGGGTACTGAGGGGTTTTAGTCTCTGGCTCGTAGAGCTGGGTGACTGCCTTGGGTACTGAGGTGACTGAGAGTGCTGGGTTCAGACCAGCTGAGTGACGGGGTAGAGATCCATTGCTGAAGAAGAAAGGGGGGAACTAGATAGGTGGGGTTTATTTATTCAAACAGTTCCCTCGTTGTGGCCAGTGCACAAGTCCACATTGTGCGTGTGTGCACATCCTCACTTGCACATTGTGCGTGTGTGCGCGCCCTCACCTCCACATTGTGCGTGTGTGCGTCCTCACTTGCACATTGTGCGTGTGTGCGCGCCCTCACCTCCACATTGTGCGTGTGTGCGTCCTCACTTGCACATTGTGCGTGTGTGCGCGCCCTCACCTCCACATTGTGCGCATGTGCACGTCCTCACCTCCACATTGTGCGTATGTGCATCCTCACCTGCACATTGTGTGTGTGTGCAAATCCTCGATTCCACATTGTGAATGGGTGCGTGTCATGACATTGCTATTCGTTTCCAATTGCTTCTGTCCGTCTTTATCTCTGCTAGTTCTCACCTTATCTTCTCCGTGCCCATCCTCTTATCTCAGGTGATATGCCTCGTCCATAGTTGATCGGGCCCGCTCTCGTCTCCGAGTGGCTTGTCCTGAGTCACTTCTTTCCGTGCGTTCCATCGTCTTCCTTGGTCACTTATCGTTTGCTGGATGGTTCGAGTGCAATCAACGACTGTCTGTGACTATTCAAAACAAATAGGTTCCATTGGTAACGGGATGAACCTACGAGGCTAAGTTCAACCGCCTCCTCGGTCTTTGCCTCGGTCTTGGTTTGTCGGTTACAGGCCACGTGTCGTCAGGATGTCGTGGCAATATCCTGACAGATATCATGGCGTGGCTGAGATGTACGGAAAGGGAATCTACTGTAAGAGGAAACTATTCTACAGGAGGCACGAGAAGGAAACGGGTGTGGCTTGAAGGTACGTGACGGAAGGTCCAGACATTGGCCGGTACGAGGTGAGTGGAGCACGATTGTCGAATGGTGCAGGATTGTTACGACCTAGCCTTGGTAGCTAGCCAAGGTAGGGGACGGGTGATACGCACACAAGGGGAGATAGAGAATACAGTCTGGGACGTACCGGACAATTGGGGTTGAAGTTGATGGGCGCTCGAGGCTGGGTGGGCAAGGAAGCAGACTCGAGTGCAAGCAAGCTATGAGAAGTAACTACAAGAATTGATCTCTGAAGAAAAGATCTCTTGCCCCCCCCCCCCCGAAACGGGCCGCTTTATATAGACATCCGACCCCTCTACGCCGAAGGCCATTTGCCACCCATTCCGTGATAGAGTTTTCCTAACCCTCGATATTTCTTGACTGCGAGCAATTCTCCTCGCTGCAGTGTTTCATGGTAAACTCCTTGAAGTGGCAATGGGGCTTGAGCTTGTCGAGGAGTGTCACCGGGATAAGTAGTGACTTGGTCTGGGTCGGTGGAATAAGTAGTGGATTGAATTGGTGATCGGTGGAATAAGTAGTGGATTCGATAGGCGATCGGCGGAGAAAGTAGTGGGTGTGGCTGAGTCGGTGGAATAAGTAGTGTATTGAATAGGCGATTGGTGTCATGAATCAATACTTAGGAGAATCAGTATTAGTATCAGTTTGAAGATTATTGAGCAAAGTCCGGAACTTCAGGGTAACTTGCTAAGCGTTTGCTCAGCACTTGCTCAGCACTTGCTCCGCATTTGCTCAGCGTTTGCTCAGCACTTGCTCAGCGTTTGCTCAGCGTTTGCTCAGCGTTTGCTGTGCGTTTGCTCAGCGCTTGCTCAGCGCTTGCTCAGCGCTTGCTCAGCACTTGCTCAGACCATTCGTAGAATCTGCCCAGCGTTCTGGGTGGCAAATTCATAGTTCTTAGCACTTTGGTGAAAGGGATATAAGCAGGCATGTTTGCCGCTGAAGACCTTTTCCCCAGTTATGGATCAAAAGTCATTTCCTTGTCTCTCTTCTTAGTCAAGCCCTCCCAGGCCCCCAGACCACGTCCAGTGCTGCCCTGCGCCATCATTCTGTTACACAGAGAGGCAATACAGCAGACAAGCCAGAGACAGCCCAGTCCAGCCCAACCCGACCGCCCTCCGTCCCGCCAGTCACGACAATTGGTGAGAGAAGTAGTGTGTCAGGTCGGTGGTCGGTGGAATAAGTAGTGACCGTGGCTGATGTGTCGTTGGTGTTATGAGCCGAGTGGCAGGGTCATAACAAGGATGAGGCATGACAGCCAAGCATCCTATGTCGGATGGGATGTTGGGTAGGATCGGATGGTGTCGTAGGTGGGTCCGAGGTGTGCCAGGGTGAGATTGAGGCACAAGGTCTGAGGGTGGTGTGTCGGATACGGTGTCGGGTACAGTTGTGCTTGTGTCGGTTGATGTCGGGAAATGTCGGGTGAGGGGTGCAGTCAGAGGCCATAGTCCTTCTCTAAGTCATGTAGGGGACAAGCAGAGCATCAGAGGGGCGGTCCACTACACCCCATGACAGACAGTGAGATCAGCTCATATGTACACGCAGCGGTGTCCCGCTGCTTATTCTTGGAAGCTTTCGCTGTACCAGCCTTTATAATCGGGAACAAAGGCTCCTCCATGAGGAAAATCATTTGGATTTGAAGCTTCGTATAATTGCACACCTTGATTAAGGCTCATCAAACCTTTGGCCGCATTATCTCCATAAGAATCTCCTTGGAAGCGTTGGTCTTCCAAGGCTCCAGAATTGGCACAAATGGCACCTCCACAGAGAGCATTATTAGAGTTCATTGCCGGCCAAGGGTCTGTAAGCTGTTCATCTTCATCAGTGGCTGTGGCAAGAAAATCATGTTGGTTTATTTCCGGCCAAGTGTTTTGAGGCTCTTGCTCACCTTGATTAAGGCTCATCAAACCCCCAGCCATGTTTTCTCCATAAGAATCTCCTTGGAAGTGTCGGTATTCCAAGGCTCCAGAATTGGCACAAATGGCACCTCCACAGAGAGCATTATTGAGGTTAATTGCCGGCCAAGTGTCTATAAGCTGTTGCACATCTTCACCAGGGGCCGGGGCAAGAAAATCATGTTGGTTTATTTCCGACAAAGTGTTTTGAGGCTCTTGCTCACCTTGATTAAGGCTCATCAAACCCCCAGCCATGTTTTCTCCATAAGGATATTCTCGGAAGTGTTGGCATTCCAGGGCTACGGAATTGGCATAGATGGCATCTCCGCAGAGAGCAGCATCAGAGTCCATTGCCGGCCAAGGCTTTGTAAGCTGTTGCACATCTTCATCAGTGGCCGTGGCAGGAAAATCATGTTGGTTTATTTCCGGCCAAGTGTTTTGAGGCTCTTGCACACCTTCATCGAGGCTCATCAGACTTTCCGCCGGGTTTGTGTCTGGTGCATTTTCGCGATGGAAATCGTAGTCCACCCCAATTAGACTAGTCAGAGCTGAATGCAGCTTTTCGAGCGCCTCTTCGTCCGTCTGCGCAATTGTGCGCGCCCTGGGGCGAGGATCTTTGAGCACGTACAGAATGTCGGACCCAGTCTGAGGAGCACCTTCGACCAGAGAGGCTCGGGCGGTGGCGTCATGCAGTGGACAGGATGGTCGACGATGGTCGTTTTGGGTCGAGGTCAGCGGATCCCCCTCCGTGTCTGGTGCACACGACGGGTTTTTGACGGGACAGCCAGCCATCTCGGCCCTCTCGATCGTAGCGTGGATTAAAGTAGTGAACGCCGGATCGACGCGATATCTTGTGCTTTCCTCATAATGTTGCCCGTTGACCCAATCACCCATCAGCAGATTTTTGAACTCCCGCTCATGACGGCTGATTACCTCGTAATCAAGAGCAAGGCCCTCGCGGTCGAGCTCTCGAGACAACTCGACTGTGAGAACATTCAACAAGTAAGTCATGATCGAGTTCCCAGCGTCCCCCGCGAGCCTCTTAACGGTGGCTCGAGCGTATCCCCCAAGCGGATCCCCCTCACACTGCGTCTTGCTGTCTGCCATTCGGGCGCTGAGCGTGAGGATGGAACCGAGATCGAAGCCATGTCGTGTGCCATAGATCACGGATTTCCATTTGTCCTCCGCCGCCTGAAGAAGCTCTTCGGATTCAGCCCGAGCGACCGCAAGGCTGTTCAGACTTAGGGTCAGGCTCTCGGCATCGAATGAGAATTGCAGGGCGATTGTCGATCGAACTCCATGTCCCTGACTCACAATTTGCCTTTTGAAGTGTGCTGTACCAAGCTTCAGACCAAATGGCATGTTGCCGAAGGATTGAGAATGATGTTCAAGACTTGCAGAATGATGTTATGCACATGAGTTCACCTGGTGGGAGTGACCCCTTATATACCATAGGAGACAGCTTCGGCGAGGACCAAAGGAGCGACGAGCGGACGCCCGCTTTGCAAATCAGTGATTCTTGCCGTGGCCAATGTCGTTTCGACTGGAGCTTTTCCATTTAGCTGGTAGATTCGCAGTCAAATAGCAGTGAGCGATTTTGGCAATACATCTCACATGGAAAGTGCGAGTGCAAGCCTGAGATAAGTAGGCCTCGCTCTCCATTGTACATCTGATTTGGCATATTCGCGGATCGCGCCTTGATGACACATGCTCTTGCAAATGATGGACTATTTGAACGAGGATTGGCAAATGTCCCTACTCGCCGTACAAATAGTCGAAGAATGTCGGTTTGTCCTCCCACGTGCGTTCGGTGACCCGTCTCAAAGCTGGATGCGCAATATTCGTCGAGCGAGAGGGCAGTGCGGCTCGATCAGTGCTCTCATCTCTCTCCGATTGCCGCAAAGGCGGCAAGGTCAAACTATTGACCATGGCGTCCAAATCGCTCACATCCGAACCTCCCTCACTGCTTGCGTACGCGGAAGACGAGGTCGAGGAAACTCTCTCGAGTGCCAGTCGTTCCATTGCACCGCCAAGGACCGCGTCGCCTGCTGCAGGGTCCCAATCGTGTAGAGTAGACGGGCCTTCTAGTGAAAAGCCCTCGACAGAGTATTCGCTGGCGGTGTCGTCATCAACGGCAGTCTCCGTCTCTGTCTCGGTGGACACGACAGTTTTGGAGTCGTCCGAGGCCGAAAGGGCCGAAAGGTCGCTGTTTTCAGGCGTGAAGCCGGCCCGGTCGATGTCGGTAACAGGATAGGCCGGCCGCGTGAGAGCTGGCCGGACGATATGAGTAAGGCGGACGCGCTCGCCTGAAACCGTAGTGTGATTCTCGCCTGATCTGTCAGCACAGCTCCATGCGACTATGGTGGTGCCGTGCAGGCGGACTGACTGAATGTGACGAGCTCATAGTATCGACACAGGAGATGTACAACAAGGCGCTCGAACGGATCGGCGATTGCCCACGAGAGGTGCGCTGGCGACCGGGACAGCTCGATGACGGCGGGCCGAGGGTTCGGAAGGGTAGGCAGAGCCGTTCGCGGACGGTGAATGGTAGGTACTCGTCGGTCCACTCGACTTGGGCCAGACATTATGGGATCAGAGGTATCACTTGTGGCTGCCGGCATTTGCTCTGCCTGGGCTTCCGGCGCTACGTGGGGGTCGATCGTTGTCCACCTCTCCTCTTCGGGCACAAGAGGCCAGTCTCCTCCAAGCCACCGCCTGATGCTCCCTTCGGAAACAGTGACCAGAGATTCCGCCCGACGACCGCGCTTCCTCAACATTGCCCGCGTCCCTTTGAGGCTGGTCGAGAATGCCCCGTTGACCGAGGCTTTCGAGCGAGGATCGGGTCGCTCGAGCGCGACAGACGGAACAAACTCGGAGCGAGGAAGGACAGCGAGATCGGATCGTCGTTGGGGTTGGTACTGCAGTGGGACGGCCGGGTAGAAGTCGGATCTGCGAGGCGCTACCACGTGTGGGTTGCCAGCGAAGGCAGCTGGGCGTCAGCTGTGCGCGGCCTTTAGTCGCGATAGCTGACCATTGTCTTTCCTGCGAGTGAAGCGCTTGCCCCTGGTGCTACCTGTAGCCGCGGTCTCTTCGCGCTGAGCTCGACGGGCAGCTGTCCTCTCTCGCTGTTGCGCATTGTGAGCTTCGACTTGACGCTGGGAAGCGTTGATGGGGTTCTGGAGGATGGCCGGGAGGTGCAGGCTGAAGTGAGCTTGATATAAGTCAAGACCGTTAGAGCTCACGGCACCGGGGCCGTGTCTGGGGCTGCCATAGTATCGCTGAGAGTCGTATGGAGGGATGAGAAGAGAACACAAGAGAGGATCGATCTCGACATCACTTTGCCACCTTGCTCGTGGTTGTGGGAATGAGGTAGTGGCGGAGATCACCGCCTGTCCGTGCCTGTCAGAGAGTACTGGGTGAGGTCCGAGCGCGCTTCAGAAAGAGGGGGGGTCCGAGCTCCGTCCAACTGAATCAAAAGACCACCTTTTCATCGTTCATCTTCTTTCTTCTTACTCTACATTCCATCCCCCGCCCGAACCGAATCCCTCGTCGTCTATAATCACAGCCACTGCCCCCCCCCGCCACACACACGCCGTACGACTCGTCTGTCCCCCGTCGCTCGTTTCATCGCCTCGTCTTGTCCGTCTCAACCACCACCACCGGTCCGCGATCGATACTCGGGATTCCACTCGCGGAAACGCAACGCGTCTCTTCCTTCGCGTCTTTCCCCATCATCAACTTGAAGAACCTAGCAGAGGGACCGTAGCGCGAACAGAAGGACGAGCACGATGGGTGGTCAGCTGAGCAAAGCGCTGGGTGAGCTGGTGCCTCAATGATCGGTGCGGGAGCTCATTCCACAGGCAAGCTGTTCGGGAACAAGGAGATGCGGATATTGATGTTGGGTCTCGACGCCGCCGGCAAGACGAGTGCGTCGTCTCTCTCAACTTGACATCGAAGCCTGGACGCTACAATAGCGAGGAGGAGCTGATCCCAGCTATCCTGTACAAGCTCAAGCTCAATCAGTCGGTCACCACGATCCCTACCGTCGGCTTCAACGTCGAGACGGTCACATACAAGAACGTCAAATTCAACGTATGGGACGTCGGTGGACAAGACAAGATCCGGCCACTATGGCGACATTACTATACCGGCACTCAGGTGAGTCTCCTTCGTCTGCGCAGCAGGCTCTCCTTCACTGGCGTGACACTTGATAGGAAGGGGTTGGCTGATCCCAGGGTCTCATCTTCGTCATTGACTCGGCTGATCGGGAACGTATCGACGAGGCAAAGTTGGAGCTGGAACGAATTCTCGCAGATCGAGAAATGCGCGATTGTCTCTTGATGGTCTTTGCGAACAAACAGGATCTTCCCGGGGGTGCGTCTTCCGTCTTCAAGGTCGCGCTTGCACGACATTTCTCGCCGAAGTAAGCAGAGGGGCTGACCCGCAGCCATGTCCCCAGCGGAAGTCACGGAAAAGCTGGGCCTGCACAAGATGCGAGAAAGGTCGTGGTACGTGCACCCGAGGTGAGTTTCACTGGTAATCGTGCGAAGTGGCGGACTGATGCCGCAGCTGTGCGACAACTGGCGAGGGGCTGTTCGAGGGATTGCAGTGGCTCTCACAAAACGTCAAGGGGAAATCATGACCGGTCAAGCCCTCCTGAGTCGGACATCCGATGACATTCCACCTTGCCGCACCCACCGCCTCTACCCGCCTTAGAAAGGGGCCAAAGCGTATATACTGTCTCCCACGATACCCCTCAAGGATACCCGCCTTTCTTGTGTATACCAGACTGTGACTGACTCACGATGCACTCATGCCATGATCCTTCCGACCGAAACCAGCAAGCGATACAACTAGCTACAAGCAGGTAATCAGGTAATCGTCGGCATGCTGGGTATACCACCGACTCGCCATTCCCAAGATCACGCCTTCTTCTTGCCCTTCCCCGCTCCGCTGGTGCCTGTGGTGGTCGACGATGGGTATGCCACAGGCAACGGCTCTTCTCCGTCGTAAAAGACAGCAGTGACCACAATTCTTGCTCGCTTCAGATCCTCCTTTGGCCTGGCGGTCTCGACCACATTCCCGTGCTGGTCCAACGACACCTGCTGGTTAGGATACGTCAACCAACGAGATGGACTGCTGACCTTGCTGTCCTGGCGTATGCACGACTTGGCAGGCTCCTCCTTTGCCCCCTGCGTCTGTGGGGCGGTCGATCCAAGCCGGCCTTCCCCATCGTCCCGAATGAGGATCAGACTGCTATCCCACGAGACGTACTTGTCGCTCGGGCCTTGCTTGTCCACCTTGGGTCGCTTGGTCGGTCGCGCAGGCGTCTTGTAGTCGGGATCGTCGCCCGGACCACGCGGTCGCTCGATTCGCACCACCGGCTCAAGCTCGTCCTGCGTCTCGTTCCCAGCACCGCCGTCACTCTCTTGGGCACGACGCTTAGCGCGATCCCCTCGGGCGTGCTTCCTCTCCTCCTCGTTCTTGTCAAATGTCGTACGTATCTTGGAGGTTGGACTGGGCGGACGAGGGCCCGGCTTTCGCAAGATTTGCCTGTCGATTGCACAGTGATATACCTGGTTGCGCATTGTATTTCGCTGTGTGGCGGTCTTTAGTTCCTTCTCCGACATGTTCGGCGCAATGGAAGGCACGACCGTCTGGGGCGGTCTGATTCGCGCTTGCGCTTGGGTTGGAGGCGCGGCGGGCTTTGACACACGCCGCGGCCGCACCAGCTTCGAGGGCGGTGATGCGTCCGCATCCCGCTTCGGCGAGCTACGTTTCGGAGCATGAGTCTTCGATGACTGCGATGGAGACGAAGAGTGAGAAGACGATGCGGATGGCGGGGACGTTGGGGGAGTAGAAGAAGGTGCTGCGCCCAATTGAAACGAGACGTCCTCGTGATCCTCGCTACTGCCTCGATGCCCGGCTGCTCCTTGCGGCAGGGAAGAGCTTGGCTCAACGTTCGGCTCTTCCGAACTGCGGGTGTGATGGGCTGGCGGATCAGCCTCGGTATCGGCCGAGTCGATCGCAACCGCGCCGCTCTTAGTGGGCGAGGTGGCTGACAGCGACGCAACCGCAAATCGCCTAGGCGTCCCGGCAGCGCGCGAAGGAGTGCCGAGCTGGCTTTCAGCTACAATGGCGTCTGGGAGGAAAGATTACCTACTTTCAGAATACGCGTAGAACTCGGCGTTCCCCTAGATGACCCTTCCAAGAACGGCCGTCTGGCTCGACTAGGAGACTTTCCCAGAGGCGTCCCAGCGACCATGGCGGCGACTCCAAAGTCGCGAGTACTGGCCATGGAAAAGGTCTGGAAATTGGCTGCGCCACTGGCGTCTCGCACAACACGAGCTGGCAAACCTAGTGTTGGTCGAATGGCTGCTCCTGCACCTACAGAAAGCATTGGACGGGGAGCAGTCGTTTGGTTGACGGAGAAAGGGCGTTTGAGAGGGTTTACAGGCTGCTCAATCGGACTGATGGGCCTGGTCTTGAGGAATGTCGAGCTTGTTGCGGAAGCGGCGAGAGAACGAGGTTGCAGATGACCGGGACCGTTCATGACCGGCCTCATGCTGAGCGGGGCTGCAGTGGGGCGAGCCGCCAGTACGGACCGGCCAGCACTGGAGTGCAGACCGCTGACAGACTTGCTAGCGCTTGGAGCTGAGGCTTTCGGGGCGACGCCCGGTCGGGCATTCACTATTGGCTTGACCACCGGCCGCGTAAAAGCGTGTGGGCGAGGAATCGTAGGTTTCAGCGAGCGCGAATCTGCAGTACCATGTCGCGGAGCCGTCGACGAGGCGCTTGCAGACGCACCATTTACGCGGGGAACGACGGGCTTCCTGTGACCTTCGGGACGCATCATGGTCGGAGGCTTCGGTACGGTTGGTTTTGGCTTGCTGCGCACAGAAGCGGAAGTGCTACTTGAATTCGTCGATGAGGACGAGACTGTTCGCTGAGGCGGGCCCATACCGCTCATTTTGGTCGCTACGACCGCATCGAGTTGGCCTCGAATTGACATCACCCTGGCCGCCACAACAGCCTTGTCGGTTGGCTTCTTCGCGACAGACGAGACGAGAGGCTTCAACACTTTGTTTGCCTTGTTTCCAGGTGGTGCTGTCGCTGATTTTGAAGCTGGCGTTGATGACATCGACGGCACATTGACTGGTATCGTCGCCGAAGGACTGGCAATGGGGGGTCTGCCGAATGCTGGAGACTTGCTTGGCGAGCCAGGCGTTGGACTGTCAACTGAGGGGAGCCGGACAGTGGGGCTCGCGGACGTTAAAGGTCGTAATTCTTGAGCCTCCTCAGCGAATGCAGCCGGAGACAAAGGTAATGTCGGCAGGGCGCGGAAGGGCGAGCCGGTCTCGGCTCGTATCGGTGCAGCGAAGTGAGATATATGAGGGATGACCACTGGCCCTCCTCGAGCAACCTCGATAGAGTCCTCCTCTTCCCATATGACTGGATCCTGCGCATGATCAGGCGAAACGGGCGAACAAAATTCCTCGGGATCTGCGAGTAGGCTTGAACAAGACGATCCACAGTCGAGGGGCTCGGTCGAGACTGAGATCGTGGACAGGACGGCGGCTATCTCGTCGCCGTCTCGATTGTCCCCTTCGTAGATGATGTCCAGCTTGTCTGCCTCGAAGTCTGCATCGACAGACTCTGTTCGCGAGAGGCTGAGATCATCCGATTCGCTCCCATAATCTGTATCGACAGCTATCGTTTGCACGGCTGGGGTGACGTCCGGGTCTGCAAAGTCGTCTAGGGAGAGCCCACCCAGGTCTAGCCCAGGCAGCGCTGTTTGGTCAGCGACCAACACCAGGAAAAAGAGCTATCTCACCATCTTCCGATTCGGCGATAGTCAATGCACCCATGCCCAGGGTCACAGTGGGATCCTGCTCCGGACCAAGCTCCAGATCGTCATCGTCCGCCGCGCCATTGCCAGTAACCACCACATTCTCCTTGTCACTGTCACTTTCGCTGTCGTGGTCTTCTCCTTCGTCACCGCTCCCGATAGATGACTCGACGAAAGAGGTGGCATCATGATCGTCTCCCAATTCGCTGGGCGACTCAGGCTCGTCCTCCTCAGAAGCACACAAAGCGTCGAGTTCGCCTCCAGGCGCAGCGCCATTTGGGCCAGGAAGGCGGCTTGGTGATTGAGGAGAGGAAGGTGATGCTTGGGGCACGCTACAAGCCACCGCTTGTGCACCTTCTGGGACAGGTCGTTCCCGGAGGCTTGCTTTGTCCTTTGGGCTGCCCAGGGGCTCAAATTCCTCGTCGACGTTGTCTTTGACAGATATCAACAGAGTCTTACGTCTGAGAAATTCGCGAGAGTCCCTCTTCCTGAGCCTCACTATCCGCGTTGCCGATTGTCGTCGCTGTAAAGAAGGTGTCGGGTCTGGCGACCGGACGGCCGAGAGCTTGGCCACAAAGTCGGTTTCGTGAGGGTCGTGAGCGCCAAAGAAGACTCCATCTTCGTCATCTGAAGACGCCGAGGAGTATGACAGGGTGTGTTGAGGCGAGCGTGAAGCTGAATGCTCGTCGTGAGTTGGTGATGAGGAAGATGATGGGACGGGAGTCGAGGAAGAAGCGACCGCGGATGGGTCGACAAGGAATGGGTCGGTCATGCTTTACAGCATATGGGCATGTAGTCCTTCGCCCAAATGCCGGAGGACCTATAGGGCTGGTATGTATGAGAGGATGAACAAGCACTGTGGGATCGAAAGAAAGAGAATGTAGGTATGTGAAGCATGAAATCAGTCGCGCTCTTCCCCTCGGCTCGTGTGTTTGTGGTAAGTTGGATGGTCGTCGGGGCTAATCAGCTTATCAAATTCCCAACGATAGTAATGACGTGTCATCTACTCTTGCCCTGCAATCCGGGTCTCGGGGATCCCGTTTACGTTTTGGCCTGGCTGGCGTGCAGAGGTGCTGTTGAAATGCGGTCCCCAGTCCCAGCCTAAATTTGGGGGTTAGCGGGCATTCTACAATACCTCACTAGCTTCGCCCAAAAGAGAGGAAAACCCCTCCGCCCCCCAGGTGACAGCGGGTAGGTCACACGGGAGACTACTCTCTCTCACTCGTCTCAAAATCGACACCTCTTGATTGAGCGTGCCGCCAAATAGGTGGGTTCCAGTGGATTTCTCTTCCGGTATAGACAGGCAGGAACGAGGGGAGATGAAGGAGTCGCAAACGTATCGATGGAATAACAAGGTTTCGAAGTCGACAGGCAGCTGATTCAACACAGAGCGCATCAGCTACTCGCTCGCTCTCGACAGCCGCCAGTGTGGCTGCGCATCCAACGAATGACACTTCTCGCTCAGCACTCGCGTGGGTCCTCTCATCTCAAACCACACCTTCCGGTGATATCGGCTGACCACCTCAGGTCGGCGAGTCTAGATCCAGCTCTTCCAAACTCTTGACCATTCTTGCACAAAACCTTGACACCGGCCTCGGACGACCAGCGACGGCATGTCGGGGTCCGCGGGCGGGGGAGGAGGCGATGTGTCCAGCAGCAAGCAGGACCGGAAAAAGTCGGCTCACTGGTCCGACCAGGACACCGAGATTCTTGTCGACCTCTTGTTGAGATACAAGGATACCGGTCGGACGCCCGACAATGGCTTCAAGCCCGAGGTGTGGCGCGAGGCGTCGGGTCTGTTGCAGAGGAACAACCCCATCGGTGGACCCAAAACGCCGGAAGCATGCAAGAGCCGGTGGCAGCGAGTGAGTCACCGAGATGGCCGAGTATGACATCGCCTTTGCCCTGTGCAGACTGCACCCAACTTCGTGTGACGAGAGGCTATGCTGACCATCAGATACAACGAGATTACAAAGCTGCGAAAGAGATGGAGACAATGCCCGGAGTCACATGGGATCGCACGACCAACCGTCTGTCGGCCTCGAGCGATGCCTGGGAGAACGCTGAAAAGGTGAGTCGTATTCTAATTACAATAACACCGGTGTTTTTGCTGACTGAGCGCAGCAACTCGAGCCATACAAGTACCAGCGCATTCACTTGCCCTGTTTCGACGCAATAGCCTTGCTGTGTCAGGGTGAAGCTATCCGTGCGCGGCCCAGAGGCAGGACGAGGCCCTCGCTGGCCAGCTCCGACTCTAGCAGCATGATGTCTCTCAGCTTGTCGAGCACGACTGGTCACGGCTCTGTTAGCGCTCTCAGCGGACAGATGAACGGTACAAGCATCAACGGACATGGACACAGCACGCCAGTCGACAGTCACTCGCTTCTGACGAATGGTCAACAGATGCAGATGGTGGCGGATTCCATGCATGGACACGCGATGGCACAACATATGGCCAACTCGGGTCTCATCTCGTGGGACGGTGGTGACGAGGACGGCGAGGGAGAATTTGATGCCTCGTTTGGCATGGGCGATACAGTCAGTCTACTATTTGACTGCTGGAGCCTGAGGCTGATCATGGGCAGAGCCAACATCACTTTGTCATGCCACAAGCCCAGAAGCGCCTACCATTTGATCCGTCCATGATGCCTGGTCCATCTACGACAACAACCACGACAATCAACATGTCGAATCGCCCTTCTCCCAGCAAAAAGCCTCGGACATCGCAGACCGGTCATCCTCGACAAGCGCTACCAGGCCAGCCAACGAACCAGGCTACGACCACGCAACACCTGGGTCACCCATATCATGTGGCCATGTCTCAGCCACATAGCCCAGAATTCACGGTATCGACCTCGTCGACGTCGCTCCTTGACCCCATGCTACATGGCTCTCCGAGCAACGCTCCGCTGGCCCAGATGACCGTGACTGGGCAAGCACCGCCGCCGCAGATCCTGCAGCCATCTCCAATGTTCGCCACGCCTTCAAGGGGCTCGCCCATGTCGGACGAAATACGAGTAGCCGGTCTGTCAGAGGCACAAAGACGGACACAGGCAATCACAAATTTGCAGGAAGAGACCGAGTTGGCAGATGAGGATCTTGTGGATATCGTCAACGAATTTACGAACAACATTGCGCAGGCAGATGCGTACTTGGCGCTCAAGAGGGAACCGCTTAGGAAGCTGTTCCTGGCGAAATTGATCAAGCGGCGGAAGAAGTGACGGTTAGAGCGGTAGACAGAGCTGGGCTCTAACACTTTGGGCTTTATGAGGGTTACGGCTGCTTGCCGAGCGACGACGATTTAAACAAAAGGGTGGGCGGGATGCTCCGATAGACCATCGTACGTGTACATTAGAGTATTGTCAAACTTTTGTAGACGGGTGTGATGGGGGATGTCATGGTCATGGCCGCGTGTCATGCATGCAACGAATGAGGCGGTGATGAATGTACGAAGAAAGACTGTATGCACGTAAGAGGACGCGGCAATCATCATGATGCGCCGTTCGGGGTGGGCGTCTCGCCTAGTGCTGTGGCGATGTCGTCGAGGACCATGACGATCGCGTCTCGCGGCTCGAGCTTGCTGTAGAAGTTTTCGACTCTGTTCGTCAGTGACCTGCTTCGGTATGTCGACCTCAAGTCGGGGTAGGAGAGGAGTATCTCACCGCTCTGTCTCTTTGAACCCGAGGCGCTCGTAGAATCGCTTAGCATCTTCGTTGCCGACTTGCACATGGGCCAAGGCGCGCTTGACAGGTTTGCGCGGCGGAGCAGGCACGAGCTGAGCTCGCGTGGTGGGCTTGTCTGTACTGGGTACAGGAGGCGGGGGCGGCGTAGGGTGTAGCGCTTCTTTGAGTGCGTGTAGGAGGAGCGCACGGCCGAGTCCGAGCGAGCGATACGGAGCGAGGACGCTGAGGTCAGTAAAGCCCATCAGTCGAACTAGATATCCTGGGACACTGAGGTGCGGGGGAGTATAGGTATTGGAGGGCGAAGAGAGGAGACTCACGCAAGCGTAAGAATGATCAGCGTGGGCGGTGTCGCCGACCCGGACCCCGATCCAAGATGGTCGAACCGACAACAACACGCTCCGACGGGGATATCGCCATAATATATGAGCTTGTTGACGGCGTCCAGTTCGGGCGCAAGGACGTCTTTGTAGAATTTATCAGAGTACACGATGGGAATGACGACGGCGTTGAGCTTGCGCAGGGTCCCGCTCTGCCCGTCAGCCCTCTCCTTCCCTCTTATTTATTCTCAACTAGTTCAAAAGAGGTGGACTCACGTTGTTCGGCGTCAGCGACGTGAGGGTGACTTTTGGTTTTGGCCTGATCACCCTCTTTGACCCGGACGCCCCGGACGTCCCGGACGTGCCGTTGGCGCCGGCGCCGGCGCCCAGGTCGACCGTCTCGAACGCCCCTTTGGGCTGAGCATCCAGGTCGAGCGGGTTCGAGACTGTGCCGGTTGTCGTGTATACTGCCGCCATCGTGTGTCGGGTCGAGCAGCTGAAGAGATGAGTAAAGAGAGAGATGAGAGAGTGGAATTTCGTCATTTACTCGTAGCTGGACGCTGGTGGAGGTCGAGACGAAACGCGGGCAAGATACGATTTCGAGGTTGTGTTTCGTCTCTTCTCCGACCTGGATCCGACTGGAATCCTTTGCTTGTCGACATACGACACGCTTCAGCCTCGCGGAGTCAACAGTACGGGGATACGTCCTTCCACCAAGAGACAATTCGAGCCAAAAAGAACCAGCTCTCGATCCAGCAGTATGAGCTTCCGAGCAGGAACAGGCAACATGGACCGTCAGTCTCCCATCAAACAGCTCTTCGAGTGAAGCTGGCTGACAAGAAGTCCTACAGCCCATCATCATCTCCCTAGTGGCCTTCGCACTAGGCTACCAGACCCGATCATACTTCACCACCGCGCCCGTGTCCCGAGGCAGCAGCAGCAGCAGCAGCAAGCGCGTCGCCGCCCCAGCTTCCTCAACGTCGTCGTCGTCGGCATCGTCTATACCAGACGGCGCGACCGACCCCGACTCGGACTCGGAAGACGATGCCGCAGCACGTACGTCCGACCTTGGGTCCGTCAGCGCGTCGGCGCTTGAAGAGGTCAAGTTGGTTTTGGTGGTGAACGATAGTTTGAAAATGAGCAAGGGAAAGATTGCCGCGCAGGCGGGGCATGCGACTTTGGCGGCGTGCGATACGTTGCGCGAGGCGAACCCTAGGGTGAGTTGCGGAGCAGCCGAGTCGCCGAGGCTTCAGTGTCGGACTAACGAGTGGCTATGCAAGAGAATTGCTGATGACAGTTGTACCGCAAATGGCAGAGACAGGGGTGAGTTTGGCTATCTTCTACATTGGCAAGGCAAGTGTACAGGGTAGAGCTGACGCTCAGACAACCGAAGATCGCCCTGAGAGGCTCTACGACGGAAGAGCTCGAAGAGTTGGCGGCACAGGCGAGAAGACTTAACCTCTGTGCGAGGATGATCCAAGATGCAGGCAGGACCCAGGTCGCCCCGGGGTCTAAGACGGTGTTGGGTATCGGACCGTAAGTCTCACCTCTCTAGTACTGATAATGAGCCTGGCTGACCGGCAGCGGTCCCGCACGGCTCATTAACACCGTCACGGGCAAGCTTAAACTTCTATAAACACCCAGCAAAACAAGCATGCACTTGCTGCTGACATGAATTGTGCATGTCGCAATATACTATACTGACCTAGGGATACAGGAAACAGGCAAACCTGTCCAAGAGTCGTGTCAATACATCGTTACCGAATTTCATCCTTTGCTTCGTCGTGTTCATCATCGCGCAAATTGCGTCAAAATGTCAAAGGTCGTCTTCAAGAGGCAGAGCCACAGCCAAAAGTACGCCAGTAGGAGCGGGAGAAGCGCGAGGGGAATGTCCATAGGCCTCAGGATCGCTTGTTGGTGGGTCAACGGATCCGGACCTGTGCGGCTCTCCTCGCTCGAAGCAGTCGAAATGTCTGTCCACATCGAATCGGTAGGAGAAGAAGCTTGCGTGTCGGAAGGGCGGGTGATCGAGCAGCAAAGGGCGCCGGAAACCTCATTCGGCGTCTTCGCGGTAGCCGTATTGCATGAAATATTGGCCGCCAAAATCTTCTTCGTCTCGGGCTTGCATGCGGCTGCCGACGTCGCAGAGGTCCTCGCCTCATCCGTGATCTTCGTTGGCGGCTTTCGAAAAGACCTCAGTTCTCCGACTGCCAATGAACCGATTCCGCGAACGGCTGACTCGCGACAAAGTTCGTAATCATCGCTTGATACTTCCTCGTCCGATCCGTCCAGAAATGGGGAGTGCGGCAACGTGGGCGCCGAGACGCTTTCGTGGCGCATCGGAAGCATCGACTCCAATGGAGTAAAGGCGAACTGCGCGCTGTGCATCACGCCCATCTTCTTTCCCATCTCTGGCAGGTTGAAAGAAGGTCGGCTTCGGCTGAGCATCGATTCTTGTTTCCCATCACGGCGCGAAGCGGGACTCTGTCGCGAGGGGGACGGAGACTCGAGGCGTTCCCGGGCCGCGGTGAAGGTCATGTGCTCGACCTTTCTTGCATTTGGACCGAACTCGATCGAAGCCGGAGGACTGATGTCTCCTGCACGATTTGCGAAGACGCCCTGCCTCGGCGCAGGCAGCAAGTCGAAAGATTTCCATTGTCTCTTTCGGGATTTGATACGGATGGCTACGACACCGCGATTGGGGTCGTCCGTGTCGGTGTCAGCTGGGGTTGGCAACTCCACTCGCAGATCGGTCATGGTCGTGGCGCGTCTCCATTTGGGCGGCCGAGCATACCTTGGGATGGTACCTGCCCAAATATCACCCCCTGCCTTCGCTTCGTTGCTGCATGTGGAAGCTGCATCCTCAACATCAAGCGCAAAGGGAGAGGGGGGCTCGAATTGTCCGGATCGCGCCTGCCGTTTCGAGCTGCCGTACTGCCTGAGGACGGTCCGTAGAGCTCTGTCGAGCGCTTGAGGTGAGACTATCGATCGCTGACTAGTGGCCAGGTCTCTAGCAGCGGGCACAGGCGTCAAGAGCGCGTGCTCCTCTCGCAAGGGGACGTCAACAGCGCCGGAGAAAAGATGGTTTGGTGCGATCGGTCCGAATTGGGAGAGTTGTTTGAAAACCTCTCTCTCCGGCTCGTGATCTACCATCAATCCCAGGCTTCCCCTATCGAATACTATGTCCGGAGACGAGGTGACGACCGTTGGTGACAGACGCTGCTGATCACGATCGAGGGACATCGGTGTCGTCAGCTCGCAAGGCGAGTCGCCAGCAGAGGCAGTGAGGGCAGGTGCGTCGTTGCCAGTCGGCGAAGAGATGGCACTGCGCCAGTGTCTGATGTTGTCGGGGGTCCAGCCTTGCTCGCCTTCCGATGGACGGTCGGACAGAGCGGTGAGCTGACAACGAGGTGTCTCGTAGCCTTTCAAAAGCGGCTGGTGAATGAGCTCGCGCTTTTCTTCGGAAGACCGTCTCGTGAACGGGAACGGAAGCGGGTAGGTGAGATCATCGACGTGAATGGTGCCGTCGTTTTGCTGCGCAAGGATCTGCTCTTCGACCGAGTTGGTCATCGCAAGCTCTCCCTTGACTGTAGGGCCGAGTGGAACCTGTGGCCACCCCTCGTCACTGGTGTGCTCCGTGCCGGTAGGCCTGCTTGCCGAGCTGCCGAGTTCACCAGGGCCATCACTTTGCGCGGAGGTTGTAGGGGGCGTGAGGTCGGGCCACGGATTCGGGTCATGTTGGGGCGGTTGGGGGATGGTGATCGGGGCTGAGGATCGCGCCTCGGGCTGTTGTTGTCGACAAGGCAGAGCGGGCGAAGAAGGCTCAGTCCTCGAAGGAGGCAGAGCCGGGCGCTCGGCCGCCGTGGGAAAGGTATGCGCCCGTCGCGTCCGGCTGACGACGGGAGGTACGACTGGACGCTCGTCATTGCCGCGTCGAAGGATGGTCGACGGGGCGGCAAGGGGTGTATGGTGTCTGATGGCAAGGGGCCGTCGTACGAGGGGAGGTCGGGAAGTGTATCGTTGACGCTCGACGACCTTCATGGAAGTGAGGGGGGAGCAGTCGTCGAAGAGGCTGGGATGGGCTTCTTGGGGCAAGTGCCCCGTCCTGTCGTTGAGCTTTTATACGTACCGCCCACCCCGCGCTTCCCCTCGAACCCCCGGCGCCACCCAGGAAGCCGCCCTGCTCTGCCCGCCGAAGGGGCTGTTTCATCGGCAGCGAGACGAGGCTGTGTGGTGGAGGATACAACGGGCAACGAGGTACTTACGCTGCGAGCTGCCGGAACCACGCGTTCAAGGCCATCCTTTGGGGGACGTCCCCGGAGTATGCACCTGTCTGCGGCGGTGGAGATGGCTTGGGGTCGGTTTGGAATAAGGATGGTGGAGCGATGTGACCACGGAGTGTCAGGTGGAGGGTGGAAAAGAGGTCGATCGAAAACGCCAGAAGGAAGAGGCGAATGAGAGAGAGGTAGAGTCAGAGACAGCAAGGTGAATGGCGAAGTTGACGGGAAGGCAAAGCCGAAAGGGTTTCGGCAATGTGATGGTCGTGTGATCGCCGCCGTCGCCGCTACAAAGTTTATGAGGGGTGTGGACGGCAGTTGTGAGACCTGCTCGAGTCTTGCCGGGTGAAGGTGTCAGAACTGTAAAAAGGCAAAGCGTCGAAGAGGAAATGGGGAAAAGACAAGAGGAAAGAGATGAAAGCGAGTCATGACGGTGACGCTGACGTTTAGGTGATTGTGTCACATTTGTGTGTCCGAGAGACGTTGATCTGGACTCTTGGAGCAATTTATCACGTCGGATCGAACACCTCGGGCCCATGGAGTGGACCACGACGGCACACACACACACAAAGGAGGGTAGGAAGAGAGGCAAGTGCGACGCCCCGTCCTTGGCTGTCGTGGGCCTCCTCGTCAACACCGCGAGACGGCCGGTCATCGGCAAAGGAGATCTGGAGGGTGTATGAGGAGACGAGGCTGCGGAGTCATGTCTCGTGGCTGCCCGAACCGTTCCGATACTTCAGCATGCAGGCTTAGACTCGTCAATCCCAAATACTACTCGTAGGCGTTATGCATATCCCGATGTCGACGAAAAGCAGTCGCGTGTCTCGAGTGCCACGCTTTAGGTGCCACTCTCGCCTCGCAGCCTAGCTGGGCGAAACTGTGTCGTCATCACCGCCCCCTTTGCCCACCACTTTCCTCCTTCTCTTTTCATCCCATCTTCGTCATGTTTTGAACAATCACCCCACCGACAACATGTCGGGCGTATTCGGTTCCATCTGGCCCATCCTGTCGTCGTACCGACCCAACGCAGCAAGGGATCGAAGGTATGGCTTTCGAGTCGATTCTTGAGTGTGCCGCTGACCCACAGGGCGCAGAAGGAACGACAGCCCGAACGCTTTGGCGCGTTCGAGCCCACCTACATTCCTCCCAGGGCTGGTATTGCGCGACCAAGAGATGATGCAGAAGCACAGCGGTGAGTGTCGTTGATGCCATCTTCCTCCTCTCGTTCTTCCCTCTACGATATGATGCTTCAGAATCGCTCCGACCTCCGCAAGGGGGAATGGAGAAAGAAACATAAATGCTCTAGAATTACCCTGATCTCACCATACATCCGCGACTCCTCAAGCTACCGCAAGCCGCTGTCAGTGCTGATGAGCAGCATGTACAACCACATCCGCACTGTCGCGTACTGGCTGGACGCCTCCCCGTTGCTGGCAGACCTGGGGCTGCCGTTCAGGGTGAGTTTGGGCACAGACCCTTCTCTCGCCATTTTGCTGATGGTCAGGCTGGACTCGACGACATCATATCCCTCGTACCAATTTACGGAGACATCATCTCGGGTTTACTGCAATTGTATCAAGTTTGGTTATGCTTCATCTTCGGTGCTCCTCGAGCGATCCTACAATGGATGGTCAGCTCTTCCTTCCCCGTTCGCCCCTCTCGCTGACACTTAGCTCTTCAACGTCATCCTCGACGTCATAGTCGGCATAGTGCCTATCATCGGCGATCTCATCGACAACCTCTTCAAGTCCAACCTCCGAAACTTGGCACTGCTGGAGGATTGGCTCCTCACTTCCAAAGAAGCCGAGCGATATCACATCCTCATCATGCCCGACGGCGCGGAATATCTCCCAAAGCCCAAGAGTGCTTCAAGCTGGAGTAGCTGGTTTGGCGCAAGTGGCTCTACGGCAGAGGATGTCAGGGAGCGGGAGAGACGGGACGGGAGAGTGACCAAGACGAGACGCATGAGGAAAGACGAGGGCGCGGAATCAGCGTATGCCAACTCGGCATCGAGCAGTGGACCGAGCAGCGGCACGCGAGCAAGAGGACGGCGCTCTGACGCAGCCCCAGATCTGTGATTTGTAAATCAAGCACATGTAGCTATTTGAGAATATACGAGCTGGTTGTAGTGGCTTCCCTGTGGCCGATGAAAGCCGTTGCTTGACGCATCCTATCAAGGGCACCAGGCAGAAGAGGTGTCGGCCCGGTGCACCGAGAGTTAGATGCCCTTGGGCACCCTCAGCTCCACGACGGTCTCGAGAAGAACGTGCATACTAGGTACAGTCGTAAAGTCAAAGCGAGCTACGAGTACCTTTTGCCACCCTGCTAGAAAGGGGTCACTCTGGCGGTCAGGCGCTCTGTCAACTCATTAAACAGTAGCGATGTCATTTCTCAGCCTGCCCGCCCCACGCAGAGAGTAACAGGGTCCGTTGCCGGTCCGTAAAGCTCGTCCTTGTCTCGGTATGCTTGTCAAGATCCACCGTCAAGAAACTCGCAATGACAGAGGGGAATATACGTAGAGCCGCTTTCCCCCAAGGGCAAGTGATGTCCCCCCCGAACATATCTGCCTCGTCCAGCAGCTCCAACATGTTGTCCATTTCGGGCGTCGTCGTTTCGGACGGGCTGTCGTCCTGACAATATTTCTGTAGGTCGTCGATGCAATAAGGTACCTCATAGCTGGGGATTGATTCAAAGGTTCGAATGCGCTGGATTTCAGGCCCGGCGAGCGAGTGAGCCCTCAGACGCCTCTCGCGCTCGTGCCCACTGGCGAGGTCCCATCTTCCGCCCCTCACATCTTCTTGAGTCGGTAACCTCGTCAAGATGATCGACTTCGCGGATAAGCGGGTGGGAGCCTCGTCGAGGAGAGACGGGTCAAGGAGGGACATGCGGGTATCGATGGCCTCCGACAGTTTGGTCTTGGTCATTTTGACCTGCCTCTCGAGAGTGTCATAATACCGCCTGTAACCCGTCCAAGCTTTCAGCTTATCTAGGTGCTCGTCGGTCCATGGTTCATCGGCGGCCGCGCAACGCCCGATGTGCTCATAGTTCGCTTCGAACATAGCGATGGTATCGTCTAGATCGCGCAGATGGCTGTCCGACCTCGCCACATGGAACCCAGTATTGTCCACGCGGGTCTTCAAGTCCAGCAAATCCTGGGAAATCGCTTTCCAGCGACCGTGGAGGTCAGGATCTTCATGGAAATCGATTGCTTGCGTCAGGGAAGCGACGATGTCGGCCGCCTTCTCAAGTGTAAAGTCGGGAGCGGTTGGATCGATTGTATACGCTGGTATCAAAGTGGCTGACGACGACGCCATGCTCTCGAACACACGAGACGGTCAATCGGATAGTGAGCAGTACGAACAACGATGCCTTTGAGAGGCTTTGGTAGGGCACGGGCAAGGGTTGCGACCAGTAAGGCACGGCACCAATGTTTTGCCGCTTGACTTCGTCGAGGTTTGTGATGAGGAAGAGTAGTACAAAGACCTGTGATGGTGGCGAATTATGCGAGTCGCCACAAGGTTGAAAGGGTCCTTGAACACGACACGACCGCTCAACAAAGGATATGGTCGCATCTGGTCAACGATTTGACATGATAGATTTACAGATGTTCAGAACTCGTCATCTCCTCCTGACCCAAACCAGCCCGAGTAGACCAGGATGGTGCCATATACCAGACCACCACCTGCGATCGACATCCAGCATGCGGATGGGTGGATGAGAGCCGAGTGAGCCAGGAGGAGGGGTAGCGACAGGCCGGTCATCTGCGCTCAGCAAGACACGGTTGAAATGATAACATTGACGCACAACTAGCATACCAGTGAGGAATCTGCCAAAGTCGACATAAGCCGAGTTGTACTCTGGCGAGAGGTCATCGGCCCTTGCGCACCGCGAGCAGATTGAATTGGGAACAGGCGCGAGGACGAATGTCAGGGCTGTGAGGTCAGCCGAATCCAGCTAGGTAGTGCAGACGACGACTCACCGACCAGGAGAGGCAGCCAGTTCGCCCAGAGGGCGCAGCTGAGGATGACGAGGAGAAACCCCAGAGCCAGCACAAACGCCAAGAGGATGACCGCTGGAGTGGCCAACCAACGCGGGATGTTCAGCATTGAGTCCGAGTTGCGATGATGCGGTGTGGCCAATAGACGAACGGGGAGATAGTCGAATAGAGTCGAAGTGATGAGTTGAGACGGGAGCAGATAGTGTTCCATGTTTCATCGGAGAGGGGGATTGAGGGGAGACGAGGATAGACGTGGACCGGGAAGGACGTCGTCAGCACTGTTCGCCCCACGCTAACGGTGCATGGCACAAAGGAACTCGAGAAAGGGTGGCAGGTAGGGACACTCACTCTTGAGACCTGCGGGCATGTTGATGCTTTGTCTGGCTCCCTCTTGTTGTGATTCCAAGGATGACAACTGTCGAAACACTCTCCTTCCCGTAGTCAGCCCTAATCGTCAGGATTACCATCTCCACGGCGGGACTTTACGTAAATGTCCCCCAAATTGGGCCCCATCTTTTTTTGCCGCCAACTCGAAATGTGTTACAGCCGTCGTCGAATCGTCAATCGATCGTTTGTACAAGGTCACATACACCACACGAGTTGCAAACAGTCTTCTGTGGCACGAGGAGCATCGTCAAGGATCACAGCAACATGTACAACGCAAAAGCTGTCTCCGTCAAGGAGGTGAGTGATCTCTGTTTCGCCGTCCCGCGATTCTGACCTCCCAGGCTATGAGCATGCTCGACGACCGGAGAGTAAAGGCGACCCGACCGCTCATCCCGTAAGCCTTTGCGAGGCCTTTCACGGTGACTGCTGACATTTAGTCCTCAGATATTGCACGAGGAGTACGCGCGATTCCTGCAGATCCACTGGTATCAAGCTGACTTCTTAGGCTGCCCTTGTCATTGCGAGGAGCGCAAACGGTGCTGGACGGTCGTAGACAAGTGGAGGCCATCATCAAGGGCGACGACGACAGGCTTTTGGTCATTGTAGGGTCAGTCATACGTGTCAGTCTGGCGGTACCCGTGCTGATTACAAGGCCATGCTCCGTTCACAACCCAGAACAGGCCATCGAGTACTGCAAACAGCTCTTGACGTACGCAAAGGAGGCAGAGGATGATCTCATGATCGTCATGAGGGTGTACTTTGAAAAGTCAGTTCTGCCAGTATCCTCGTCTCGACGTCAGCTGATCCGCAGACCCCGCACGACAGTCGGATGGAAAGGGTTGATCAATGGTCAGTCCGAGCACGTGCGGAAACAACCACTTATCCAACAGATCCCGACATGAACGGTTCTTACCAGATCAACCGGGGCTTGAAGATTGCTCGCGGACTGCTGCTCGAGATCGCAGAGATGGGCATGCCAGCTGCCGGAGAGTTCCTCGGTCAGCCCATCCGCGCATTGGATAATGGCGAGGCTGATGAGCAGATGTCATCTCGCCTCAGTACCTTGCCGACCTGAACTCCTGGGGAGCAATCGGAGCACGAACGACCGAGTCGCAAGTGCACCGAGAGCTTGCCAGCGCTCTTTCAATGAGCGTGGGCTTCAAGAACGGCACCGTAAGCTGGCTGCATCATCATCACAGGGCCTCACTTATCAATAGGACGGCTCTATCGACATTGCAGTTGACGCCATCAAGGCTGCTGGATCCGGACACACCTTCTTGTCTGTCACAAAACAGGGCCTGTCTGCTATCGTCGAGACTGTGGGCAACAACTCGACACATGTAATCCTGCGTGGCTCGTCGAAGGGCCCTAATTACTCAGCGGAGCACGTCGAGGCATGCGGGGAGCGGTTGAAGAAGGCCGGTCTGCCCGCACGATTGATGGTGAGTCAACATGCTTCATCTGTGTCTGAGCTGACGGTCAGATTGACTGCTCTCATGGCAACTCGTCAAAACAGCATCAAAAGCAGATTGAGGTCGGCCATGACATTGTGAGCCGAAACATCCCCCACAACTGAGCAAGCTAACGGTCAGGCCGTGCAGCTCGCTTCGGGCCCCACCGCTCAAATGATCCTTGGTGTTATGATCGAGTCAAACATTCACGAGGGCAAGCAATCGGTACCGCCAGAAGGACCTTCCGGGCTCAAGTACGGCGTGTCGATCACCGACGCCTGCATCTCGCTGGAACAGACAATCCCCTTGTTGAACGACCTCCGGGAAGGTGTGCAGAAACGGAGAGCCGCTGTCAAGTCTAAAGTAGTCAACGGCCACTGATCGAGAAGAAGGTGTCTATCTAAAAGCATCAGGGATTGATGCCTGTACGCACTGCCCATCTGTATTGCATGCATATGCCTAGCTGCCCAATATGTCTGGAGCGAGTGTATGCACGTATTTGTTCCCCTCATTTACGCGCGCCGGTTGCCATCCCTCGGCCGTCAACGTGTCGGTTCCAAGCTCGCGAGCTATTTCAAGTCCACCTCGAACACAACTCTCGCCTGTTGCTTGCTGAGACCTGTAGAGCTCTCAGACCAGGTCGTATTGTCCAGCCGAGGGAGAGTGGACATCATGGCCCCAAAAAGCAGGTCCAAGACGCCCACGGCAGGACCGGTCGCTCCCGCACAACCACCTCCCTCGTCGTCCGCAGTCCCCGAACCACCCGTCTCTTCCTTCCCCTCTGCAGACTCGTCATCGTCGGTCAATGGCTCTGCCAAGCCTGTACAGCCCAAGGTGGTACACCTGGCGTACCCCCTGCCTGTGGGCATCCCCCATGAGACCATCGCCAATACTAGCAGCTTGCTGCGGCTCATCATCCTCGGTTTGATATGCGGTGCTGCCGTTGGGAGTCGACTATTTGCGGTCATTCGGTTTGAGAGTGTCATTCACGAATTGTGAGTTTGCCGGGCTACGGATACGCCAGCATTCGTGGCGATCTTCGGGCATAGCATAGTGACTGATCCACAGCGATCCCTGGTTCAACTTCAGGGCGTCTAAGGTGTTGGTGAACGATGGCTTCTACGTGAGCTTGCAATACAATCTGAGGAAATGAGCTCATGTGATAGGAATTCTGGAACTGGTTCGATCCCACTGCATGGTATCCCCTCGGCCGGCCCGTCGGATCCACGCTCTATCCTGGTCTTATGGTCACTTCCGGCCTCATCTGGAACTTCCTCAGGATGATCAACATGCCCGTTGACATCCGGACTGTATGTGTATTACTGGCGCCTGGATTTGCGGGTCTCACCGCCTGGGCAACTTATCTGTAAGCTCAGGACACATGACGCGTGCAGAGCTGACAGACAGTTTTACCACAGAGATGGCGACACCTGCGGCTGGCCTGCTATCTGCAGCATTCATCGGTATCGTCCCAGGATACATCTCGCGATCTGTTGCCGGATCTTACGACAATGAAGCTATCGCCATCTTTCTCCTCATGATCACATTCTACTTCTGGATCAAGGCGCTCAAAACGGGCAGCGCGTTCTTAGGAGTAGTCGCAGCGCTGTTCTATGGCTGGATGGTAGCTGCGTGGGGTGGCTATGTCTTCATCACCAACAGTGCGTAGATGCCGGATTGAATCAGTGCGTGTGTGACATAGCTGATTCTGTAGTGGTCCCGCTGCACGCTTTCGTGCTCATCCTCATGGGCCGGTTCAACAACCGCCTCTACACTTCCTACTCCGCCTGGTATGTCGTCGGTACAATCGCCTCGATGGAAGTGCCTTTCGTCGGCTTCCTGCCTGTCCGAACGTCCGAGCACATGGCTGCGATGGGAGTCTTTGGGCTCTTACAGCTGGTCGCTTTCGTCGAGATCGTCAGAAAACTGGTACCCAGCAAGCAGTTCCGCTTCCTGCTACGAGCATTTGTTGTCGCCGCGTTCGCGGTCAGCTTTGCGGTGCTAGTCGCTCTGACTTTCTCTGGCTGGATCGCCCCGTGGACAGGACGCTTCTACTCTCTTTGGGATACTGGATATGCCAAAGTCCATAGTGGGCAGATACGTGCACTGTCAGGGCGCCGCTGACATCTAGTGCCCATCATTGCTTCGGTCTCCGAGCACCAGCCCACAGCTTGGCCTTCTTTCTTCTTTGACCTCGAGATGCTTATCTTCTTCTTCCCCGTTGGTGTCTTCTGGTGCTTCAAGGAGCTTCGGGACGAACAGATCTTCGTCATCATCTACGCCATCCTCTCCTCCTACTTTGCTGGGGTGATGGTGCGATTGATGCTTGTCATCACTCCCGTCGTATGCGTTTCGGCCGCCATCGCCTTCTCCAAGCTTCTCGAGGCGTACATCGACCCCGCAATGCCCGACGCGGACTCCACCACGACCGACGTCTCGCCCCAGACACCCACGTCGAAGAAATCTGCGAAGAAAGCGTCTTCCGCGTCCTCGAAACCCGTGCCGCTATTCGCTGGTTTTATGGGCCGCGCAGTGAACTCTGGCATCTTCGGCCTCGACACACGCTTGGCCGTCGTTGCTTCGCTTACTCTTTTCCTCTTTGTTTTCGTGCTTCACTGCACGTGGGTCACGCAATCTGCCTACTCGTCGCCATCCGTGGTCCTATCGTCTCGAAATCAAGACGGCTCGCAGAATATCATCGACGATTTCCGCGAGGCTTACTATTGGCTGCGCCAGAACACCGAGAAGGACGCCGTCATCATGTCGTGGTGGGACTACGGCTACCAGATTGCCGGCATGGCAGACAGGCCGACGCTTGTGGACAACAACACATGGAACAATACGCATATCGCCACCGTTGGCAAGGCCATGTCAAGTAACGAGGATATTGCGTATCCCATCCTGCGTCGACACGATGTCGATTATGTTCTTGTCATCTTCGGAGGCCTGCTAGGCTATTCCGGTGACGATATCAACAAGTTCTTGTGGATGGTCAGGATTGCTCAGGGAGAGTGGCCCGACGAGGTACAAGAGGTCAACTACTTCACCCAGCGCGGGGAATACGCCGTGGATGAGAGGGCGTAAGTCACATCCTGTGAGCTTGGTTGGCGGTCGACTTATGTTCAGGACGCCGACGATGAAGAACTCGTTGATGTACAAGATGTCCTACTATCGGTTCCATGAACTCTTCGGTGGACACCCGGCACAGGACAGAGTCCGTGGCCAGCGACTGCCAAACGTCGGACCGACACTAGACACTTTGGGTAAGTCGAATTCTGCATTACACAGACTGTTTCGCCTAGCTGACTGGCAGACGAGGCGTTCACCTCTGAGAACTGGATTGTGCGGATCTATCAGGTGAAGAAGGAGGACCCGCTGGGTCGGGAGCACAAAGCCGTCTCCGCCTTTAACGGTGGCACGCGATTGAAGCGCGCCCCCTCGGTCGGATCAGCAGGCGCCAAGAAGAAGAGGCCGAGCATGTAGAAAACGTGACGATCACTCATGAAGTCAAAAGAGCATCCACAGATGCATGCATTGCACCGACATTGTCTTTCCAATTCATCATGCGTAATTCCTGACCTCCATCTGGAATTCTGGGTGGGCAGATGTGCAGGCGGACCGCTTCCGTGCGTCAGTGCTGTTCCAGGCGAGTCCCTCTCGCTAACTCCCCATTCCTTTTGTCGCTACTGATATTTATCAAAGAGTCTATTGCAAATTCTCTGTCTCCTTGCCGAATATCAAACGTGCTGTTCTCGTCGATTCGATACGACAAGGGAGGCATCATTTCACACTGACATATCGTCCTGGGTCTTTCAAATCGTAATGACGATGACAGATGGAATGTCAAACGTGTTGGTCCCTTCCTGTGTCTCGTTGGGAATTGTCTCTACAAATCATTGCGATTTTCGAATCATTGCTCCACCCGTCTGCAATGTCACAAGGGAGAAAACGCCTGGATTTGGCAATCACAAATGCCACACGTACCCTCCCTTGTACTGTACAGCAGCATCAAGGGAGGCGCAAGTTTATGCTGACCGTGTATGGTATATAGAGGAGCATCTAGCTGCTTTCCTGACCCCATCAATATTCATCCAATACCCTGGGCGCCGTCACTTTGGCCGCCGGTCTTTATTGCGCAAGTCCTTCGCCATGTCTACCAGCGTGTCACACCCCGAGAACTGCAAGTGCCAGACCGTCTACGAGGGGGTGGAATTAACAGTGGACATTATCTCGGTTAGTCGCAACGGGCGTTTCTTCCACCTGACAAATTTCCCAGAGGAATCCCAGCCAGAGTCAGAAAAGAATCACAATAGACCAACCAACCAACAGTTCTGCGAGCATCTCCGTAAGATTTTTCCGGAGGATCACCTCGTTGTGTGCTATAAAAGGTTCAAGGATTTCCACACAATCCAGAGCCTCATCCACAGTGATACACCCGGGTACCGCATACCACCTCGTTCGGACGCCTCCCGCAATACCAAAGCGACCGGCGCGACCGACTCTCCTCAGGAAACGGCTGACGACTCGACTCGAGGGAGTGAACCCTCGACTACCGGCCCTGATGGGCTTCCAACCATTACCATTGAATTTTGTGGTTAGGTCCCGCATGCATGTCTATACATTTCAGCACCCACAGCTCAGAGCGCCAGTCGATGGTGCTGAAGCTAGTTGTATATGCTGTAAGCCTCGCGTACGTACTGTTGTAGCTTTACAGGAAGCGGAAGAGCCACTGCACTCTGAACACCGAGGTTTTGAAACGATTCCTCGAGTCCCGTTTGTCCTGCTGATCAGGATGCACTCTTTGTTCTGATTTTCACGACCTGCGACCAGTCTGTTGGCAGCTTCCGGTGGGATGAAGGAGTGGTGTCTCTGCTTGCAGTCAGACGTGCAGTGGTCACCGTCCTCGAGGAGCTGCAGTGATTTCGCAACTGTGCTTTCTGACAGCGAATGTCGATCCCACTCGCTACACTCGTTGGGACGGTAAGTGTCCAGAGATGCATACAGATGTATGTTGCACATTGAGAGCGCAACGTATGTAGCCATCTCTTTAGCTCTGCAAAGTATATGTGCAGTGGATGCCCGGCGGTCTGTGCGTGACCTGCCTCACGATCCTGTCTAGCATCCTCCCCGAAGAGGCAGCTCTCATGCCACGAGGGGTCCCAAGGCCGTTTCGGGCGTTTGGGCTTGACCAGCCAGCTGTCCTTCGTCAACCCTGCCGCTGATATCGCAAACAAATCTGAGTCCCAACGACCAGACACAAAACAGCAGCCCCGGCGACTAGTCTTGCTATATTGACCAGACCGGACACTAATACCACGCGTCTCATCATAGCAGTGCGCCGATACAACCGCCTCCTATGTGAGATCTGACTGCCCTTCCCCATCCACTTCTGCCTCGGCTCGCTCGCTTCACTCTTCCTTCCCTTCGTCTATCGGCTCCATTGAATCTGCTTTGTTTGTATGCTTATGCATCTACATACTTTTATTGTTCGACTTATGTCGGGCAGTGCACAAGCCGCTGAGGTGAACTACAGAGCCGCGATGTTGCCTCGCTACAAGACGCTCGCTTGGTCCTTCCATTCTTCTACCCCGATCTGTTATGAGGCATGTGAATCGTTCCACGACGACACGCACTCGGCAGGCGGCTTGCCGAACTGAACACAGGGAAGATTGAGACACCGAGCCTGAAAACAAGCAGGAGTGGCCATAACAGTATGCACGAACTGCCACTCGGTCCGCGCCACTCTCGCGACTTGGTAGCCGGCTTGACGCACCAATTTCAGGCTGTTGTCACTGCAGCATCCTTTGCCCTCTTACCATCCTGCCCTGCTTGTCAGCTTTCCTATTGTATATTGCGTGCTGTGCTCTCCTGTCTATTCTAGAACCTCCTCTACTTGATCCATACGCCAGCTGCTTGTCAAGCTCAGAGAGCCCCCTTCCGACCTTCACCTCGCCGTCCCCCGCCACTGTGCCACCGACGCGCACAGACCTCACTTTGACCCTCCTTTGGCCCTTGATCGCGCCCTGTCCCCCCCTCCTCCGCGCCTAGCCGAGTGGCGAGCACACCGATATGAGCGGCGAGCCTACCACCGGCGCAAAGAATTGGGCCGATGATGATGATGGGGACGACGGCGACTTGCGCAAAGAATTTGCTTCTACCTCTTCACCAACCAAACCTCTGGCGACAGGTGAGCTCGACTTTTCCTCTCCTCTATCTCCTCTGCTCGGCTCTGCTGCTCCCTCATCCTTCATTTACTGCCATCCTCGGGTGTCTGCTTAGGCTCCTGCGACCTCGGCACAAGTGATGAGGCTGACGAGAGCAGAAGCGTCCGCCCCATCTCTCCTGTCCCGTCTAGGTGGTTTCGCCATTGACACCACCGACACTCCCGATACATCCGCCCCTCCACAACCTCCCTCCACGGCAGAGGCCTCCTCGCCCAGAAAACCCAAGATACAGCCGAGTGGCAATCTCTTTGGGAAAGCCTTAGCTGGCGTCAAGGCTGACCGAACACATCAGCCCGCGCCATCCAACGCGCCCACACCCACAGATCCTCCAGTACCAACCCCTGCAGCTCCAGCAGACAAAGAGAAGATGCGCGGCGATCTCGCTGATGATGGTGGTTGGTTTTCTCCCTTCTTTCAGACACTGTGGCTGACGTCAGGCTGGGGAGGGTCTCCCCGAGATCCCCCTTCTCCACAGGCAGGCAAGACTGCAAAGTCGAATGGAGGTGGTGAGTCAGGTCCTGCTTGCCCCGCGTTCACAGGTACATGACTATCGACGGCGCTCATTACAGGCTGGGCCAGTGGCGGCGATGGCTGGGGTCCGAGCGGCAATGCCAATTCTACTGGGAATGGCGACGGCACCAGGAATGGCAGTACCACTATTGTCCCACCACCTCCCCCTCAATCGGACTCCGGCATGACCACTGGATCGGCCGACAGTGGCCTCATCAACAACGCCTTTCAGGTCGAGGTGAGCTGCACCCTGCTGAATTACAAGCTCAATATAACGTCCAGGTCAAATTGGCGGACCAGCAGGCTGACCCCAACTCGCCGCTGTACTCTATTAAGGACTTTGAGTCCCTTCCCATGTGCGTCGGATCCATGTCCTACGCCGGATGAGACCGCTGACAGCAGCCACCCCGATCTCCTCAAGGGCATTTACGCCTGCTCGTTCAAGAAACCTTCCAAGATCCAAGAGAAAGCCCTTCCCATGCTGCTGAACAATCCGTTAGTCCTGTTTGCAAAGTTTGAAGAGCCGCTCTGACAAAAGGCCGCGCAATCTCATCGGCCAGAGTCAATCTGGGACTGGCAAGACCGCGGCTTTCTCCCTTGACATGCTTAGCCGAGTTGATCCCGCGCTGGAAACGCCTCAGGTGAGCTCACTTTCATACGAACTTTCGTGTACTAATCACCGACAGGCCCTTTGTATCTGTCCTTCACGAGAGCTCGCACGCCAAACACAGGAGGTCATCGATAAACTCGGGCAGTTCACAAATATCAAGACCCGACTATGTGTGCCCGGCTCGTGGAAACGAGGTGTGAGGCTTACCGAGCACATCTTGATCGGCACGCCGGGTACTATCGTCGACATGCTCGGTCGGCGAGGCCAGATCTTCGATGAGAAGCAGATCAGGGTGTTTGTGCTGGACGAGGCGGACGAGATGCTTGCACTGCAGGGTCTGGGCGATCAAACAATGCGCATCAAAAGGTCAGCGGCTTGGCGCAACAAGCCTCGATGAAGAGCATGGGCTGATCCTTCCAGAATGCTGCCTGCAGGCGTGCAGAATGTTCTCTTCTCGGCCACCTTTCCGGACGCCGTGCAGGAGTACGCCGAGACGTTTGCGCCGGAAGCCAACAAAATCTTCCTTCGGAAAGAGGAGATCACTGTGGATGCCATCCGTCAGCTGTACCTCGAGTGCGATGGCGAACAGGAAAAGTACGATGCCCTCCTCGCGCTCTATGACTGTATGACCATCGGCCAATCTATCGTGTTCTGCAAGGTGAGAGCCAAGCGAATTCGCTAGCTGCGTTAGCTGATTCATCAGCGCAAATCGACCGCGGACGAAATCACCAAGCGCTTGGAGGGAGACGGTCACTCGGTCGCCTCCCTACATGGCGACAAGCAGAGTGCGGATCGAGATGTCATATTGGACTCGTTCCGCGATGGCAAGACCAAGGTCCTCATCACAACCAACGTCGTCGCGCGGGGTATCGACATCAAGCAGGTCAACATGGTTGTCAATTACGACGTACCCGATCTCGGACCGGAGGGCAACTTCAAGCCAGACATCGAGACCTACATCCACCGTATCGGTACGTAGCTTTCCCGTCGGCTGATTTTCACGCTCTCCCAACTTGCCGAGATGCTGATCCGCAGGACGTACTGGACGATTTGGCCGCAAAGGTTGCGCTGTCATCTTTGTGCATGACGAACGCTCGCGTCGTGACGTCGCCGAAATCCAGGAGACCCTGGGCAAAGAGATGAAGCGCATTGACGCGACGAGCAATACCGACCTCGAGCAGCTCGAACAGGTGCGTTCACGGGCGGCGCGGGACAAGTGCCAAGGGTTGTGCTGATTGACAGGCGCTCAAGATTGCGATGAAAGACGTAGTGTAGACATACAGGGAGCAGGGTCGTATATTAGGCAGAATCACGTCGTGCACCCGGGGGGACCGGGTGTTCGCCATCAATAGTACATCATTCCAGCAGCACAGAGAGGTGATGTGATCATCTGCGACATGTGCCCAACGTCCAATGAGGGATAAGGGGAATGTTCATATCATTCATCAGGGCAAGCAGAGTACTCGTAGGGGTAGCTACAGATCCAAAGTCCTAGCGCGTGTTCAGCGGTCGGTGAGCCTTCGTGCATTCATCACCGTCAACGTCAATATCTTAAATGCTCCATCAAGATTCGTAATCTTCGCTGTAGATGGCAATATGGCCGCGCTTGTCGCCGTGTCGTATTCTCGCTGGAGAAATATGACTCGCCACCAAGTTCCTCACGACGGTGTTGAGCGTCGTCGGACCGCACGCTGCGAATCAGCCTGATGATTCCATACGCACAGAGTCGACTCACTAGCAACGATCATTCGGCCTTGCGCTTGCTCAATCTCTTCCTCGAGCACCGTGGCAAGTTTCGGCTTGCCCGGCCTGGCAAATTCTGCCATGGCGTTCATAGCCGTATAATCGGCCTCGTCGATCCACAGAGCAGCATCGCCGTTCGGGTCCTGACCGTTGTCTTCAAGAAGGACCATCGATTGGCTACGCGAAGTCTTGAGCAGGTTGCGTACGCTCTCCCCCGCGATCGACTGACCGTCGTCGAAGAACATCGAAGGGGAGGGCGAGGGACCGGCCATGCCGCGTGTACCAGCATATGGATCGTAACGGTCGTATGTCGATGGCGCAAGAGACTGGAAAGATTGCCGTCTGTCAAAGCCACCTGGACCAGCGGCAGCAGCAAGTGGTTGAGAGTGAGAGAAAGATTGCGAGTGAGGAAGCTGGGCATGGCCGTATGTCGGCGATGTCGTGGTGGAGTAGTCTGAGGTGCGTAATGGGGAAGCGGCAGGAGGTTCGTACTGCGATCCACGACCGCCTTGACCGCCTGCAGCTGCCGCGTACGCCAGCTCGCTGCTACTCTCTTCGCCATCATGCATTGAGAATCGTGGGCCTGACCGGCGTTGTGGCGGGTAAGAGGCCGTCGGACCAGATCCACTGCCCCGAGTCTGCCTTCCATTCGCCCGCGCGGCGGCTTTGCGCGACTTTGCCCGTCGTACCTTGCCCTGATGCTGAAGTCGGTCCGAAAGTTGGTTCTCGGCCGGATCGTTGACATCCTCCTCGTCCTCGTAGTTTGTCAGATCCACAACGTCCGCATAGGTCGCCGATGCCATGCCCTCCACAGTCTCTTCGTCTTCGTACGGTATATCGACACTCATTTGACTGGTGACACTGTCGGTAGAGCCGCGGCGTCCAGCTCCGGGCCCGCCACGGGCGAACCCCGGCGTTGGCAGCGCAAAGTCGTCCCGCGGCTTCGAGGCATTCGTGACAAAGATATCGATCTGCAATTGTGCAGCAGACAGAGCTTCCCTACAACGATGAAGCTGATGAGCAACCCAAGCAATCTCGGCTACACATCAGCAAGATTCAGAGCGCTCGCCATCTCACTGACCATATTCACGAGCGACCCAGCAGAAGCGGACCCTTTGTGTTTTGAAGCCACGTCCATGTCGACCGGAAATGACATTCGAGAGGTAGTCGCATACCGCGACGCCAAAGCTGACTCCAGATCCGCCGCAGATGATGACCACGGAAGAGAAGTCGCCCCACCTGACACGCCCCGCAGAGCCCATCGGCCCGTCCACCATGGCCCTTACATGAACCGGAGGTACGGTTACGCTGCCTTGATTGCCAGTTTGCATCGAGGCGAGAGACAAACGTTTGTCAGGCATGCCGGATAGACCCATGTTGGCCAAAGACTTGCGCCTGACAAGATCGAAGAGCTTTCGTGTGAGGCCTTTTCTCGCTTTGACAAGCAGGACAATCTCCGACGGATCGTTATTGAGGATCGTGAATGGATGTGACTGGAAGCGCGATAGTTCGGGGAGATATAAGAGGACACTTTGACCAGGCGCCCAGCGAAGAGGATGGGCAGTGCGAATGGTGAGGCGCAGCGTGCGAGACGGCAGGAGTTGCGCTTGAGCGTAGCCCACAGGTATCGGAGGAGCAACGAGCGGCCCAGATTCGGGTTGTCCGGCCACTGGCAGTGTCGGTATCGACCGTCGATCGGCTGTGTCGTACATCGAGGCTTCAGACTTTTGCCGCTCATGTGCATTTACGGGGAAGTAGCCACCATGGGAGACAGCGGTGGACGAGGCCGGTGTCGATCTCCCATCTCTGCTGTATGTGTCACCGCCATACTGCGCGACTCTGCTTTCGTAAGACCCAAGAGGTTGCAACGAGCCCTCATCGTAGTATCCAGCACCACCAGCGCCAAACTCGCGAGAGCCAGAGTAGTTGAGAGGCGTTTCCGATCGCGACCCTGGAATCTCGGATTGAGGGACTTTTGGCAGCGTCTTGTCCGCGTAAGGTGTGTCGTACGAATATTGAGCAGGCTGCTTGATATCGGCCATACCATACGAGCCATCTGCGCCCAGAGTCGTGTCTCGGTAAGGCTTGCCAGCGACGAGGTTCGAGTGCCCGGCTCTTCTTCTGGAGAACCCATTGATCCGTGCAAAGCGCATGAGACGGACCGCTCGCTCTGCTGCCCACAACCCTCCTGCCGCTGCCATCCAATACCACAACACGGGATGATGAACGGCACATGCTGCAATGGTGACGAGAACGGTGATGACATGAGCAATGTAAAAGAACTGCTTGGTCAGTATCACAGTGAGGGGTTTCAGGAGCGATTCACCTCGTAGCGGTTCTTCCGGATCGGACGAATGCTCAAGGCCATCACCAAGGTGAGGGCAAGGTAGGCCACGGATCCAGCAATGAACCGATAATTCGTCCACATGACCACCCATACCTTCTTCCCATTATAGCTGTCCTGGAAGAGCTGGATGGTCCACAAGACAACATGTACCGTAGTCGCGATCCACACAATCCAGGCTGATAGGCGGTGAAAAGAGGCGAGCTTGTCTGCGAACAGGTGCGTAAACCATTTGATCGATAGGACAGCTACAGGCGGGGCCTTGAGAGCGAACAGGACGACAAGCGGCATGAGGGCGAACGCGATATCGCCAAATCTGGAGCCAGAAGTCCAGAAGGATTTGGTGATCGTGTAGTATGGCGAACTATTTGCGCGCTTCATTGCTTCGACCACCCTGCGGGCGTACGACGGCCGCACAGACCGCTTGAAAGAGGAAGAGAAGTCGAGCACTGATGAAGAGGGTATGATGTAATCGGCACCGACGACACACAGCACGGCGGTGACAATGGCGATGATGCCGGCAGCAACGAGCACGCTGTTGCTTGGCCACGCCCTCGCTCTTCGTCCTGGCTTCTTCGATCCGAGCGTCACTCGCTTCATCCCCCATCTCGAATACGCCGCGCCCATCGAGCCGCCTGAGAGCCTGACATGATGTGCGATCGCATAGACGATGGCGATAAGGGCCAGTACCATCCATAGCAGGTACGCATACCGATATGAAGGTGAGCTATACGGTCAGATCTTTCTTCAAAGTTGCTGTTGTCTGCAGGGCGCACCTCATCATATGTTGCTGCAGATACGCCCAAGCATAGTCCGAATCACTTGTGCCGGCCGAGACGGTCGGAGTGTTCTGCCATCAGCTACAGTGCCTCTCCCGCATAAGGGCAAACCAACCGCTACCGCACCTGCAGATCAGTATCCGTCCATGGGAGAGCGAGCAGCTAAAGGAGCCGCCCCGAGGGCTACTCACTGGTGACCGTCCCGGTGATCGAAGCTTGCGGCGCATACGAAGTCACATATTTGAATGGCGGTGTGTATGACTGGGTGGCCAGCGAGGCGGTGGTCGCCCCGGTCACCGTCATCGTTGCCGCCTCACCGCGTTCACTACGCGTCCGCACAGATACGATCGGATCAGAACAGAAGCGACATCGGCCTCAAGGACGGATCCGACCCGTTGATGACTACTCGATGTGCAAGACAAGGCAAAGTGATTGCTGTTGTCTTCTAATTTTGCGGCAAGTGCTATTGCTACTGTTGAATCTGCAAACTGCGGTGTTGAAAAGGGTGACATCGGCTGGTCAGATCCCAAGTTAGCGCATCACACGCGAGCGGCACGTGCACAGGTCCCTGCTCGACCCTGAAGTCCCCTGACCCCTGGAAATTGTCGAAACGACCTCGACGAACAGATTCAACATTCACCGATTCGACCACTCATACATTCTCCGGCCAAGATGAGCATGGCAGCGCCTTCAACGATCGCCAAGATGGGCCTACGGTCCGTAAGAGCTCCCATTGCTACACAGACGTTCCGACTTGCCAGGTCAGTCAATCATACTCGTCGAACGTCAACGCTGACTACTAGCACATCCGCCATCCCCTCGTCCAGCTCATCAACCCTTCCCCCAGCCGACTCCTCAGCGTCATCCTCCTCGCGCATCCTGACCTTCCCAGCACGCGAACCGCTTCCCAGGCCACACAAATGCCACGTAGCTACACTCGCACTGCACGCCCATCACCCATACAACCTCGACCTGTATACCTCCTTCGCCCTGGCCGCAGCGCACAATATGCGCATGCCAACGTCAGGCGCCGCGGCACTTCCAACGACGAAATCACTCTGGACAGTGATCAAGTCTCCGTTCGTGCATAAGAAAGCGCAGGAGAACTTTGAGCGGCGCACGCACCGCCGGATCATCAAGGTGTACGATACGGATCGCGATACGGTGGACCTGTGGTTGCGGTACCTCCGAAAGAACGGTATTGGCGGTGTGGGCATGAAGGCGACGATTCACGAGTGGGTCGAGTATGGTTTTGGACGGAAAGAGATCGAGGGGCTGGAGAAGGAATGGGAGGAAGGGTTGACGGCTGGAGATGTGGAAAGGGCCGCCGAGAAGCTCGTCAAGGCGTTGTCGACCGATGCTGCACCAGACTTGCAGGCAACTGCTGAGGCAAGCTCTGAGCCGGCGACTGCTAGTCCGGCAAGTGCTGTCGAGCCACCCTCACAACAGTCCCCGGGGTCGGAAGAGCCACCCAAATCCAGTTAGCAGCATGGGCATGATATGCAGATTCGCATGAGACAATGCCATCCTCCAGCGTGCCGGCAGTCCATTCAAGTGTATTTGGCACTGGGGTAGATCGATAGTACATCCGAGGTGACATCGGTTACAAACAACGGTCCGCCCGATCTAAAGTACTGGCCGTCTTCACCCTCCACACCTCTTCTCCGCCTCTGCTCCAGGCGAGCAGCCTATGTCAAAGCCCCTTCGTCCTCCTCAAGAGCCTTCTTTATGCGTAGCAATATGGCGGTCTTGTGGTTATCCAGACGAGTGACCTGGTCGTATTGATATACCGCGGCAGTGTACCGTTCCACATCTCCCTCCTCGCATGCCTGCATCAACTCGTTCGCAAACTTTGCTTCTCGCGTCGAGGGGAACGTCACGTCTTTTTGTGCGAACTGCTCGAGTATCCGTTGGGTTGTGACGAGGTCCTACCTTATCAGCAATCCTTCAATTGGTAGTAAAAGAGAGACTAACGCCCATGGCCATGGAGCAAATGGCAGCTCGGAGCCAGTACTCTTTGACCGAGTATTTGGTCAGGGCGCTCGTCAGACTCCAGTCGGCGACAGTCATGTACAGCTCCATCGATCGTTGATAATCTTGCAAATCCGCGGAGAGTTCAGCTGCCTGTTGATAACACTGGTTGGCGGTACTGTTTGGTCAGACTGAAGACGTACAAACTGTGTCAAATGCGACGTACGCGTTCGCATCTTCTTGCTTGTACCAATCGCCAGCCCGAACAAAGCTATCCCGTGCTTTCGCGATGTCTAGTCCGTCCTGCGCATAGATACCTGCAACCTACTATATGAGCTGGTGTGGGCATCGTTCCGTGTGAGCTCACCTCCTTCTCGCGGTCAGCGGCCTGTCGGAAGTTGCCAGCCTGTGTCAAGAGCTTAATGGTCTGGTGCAGAGCAGTCACAGCCGCTAACAATCAGCATTCCATCCCTTGATATCACGAAGGATTGCCAACCTTCGGGATCGCTCTTCTTGTAACTCTTGGCAGCATTATGCCAAGCATTCATCGCATCGTTGTTCTCATTGGCCTTTTGCCGGCATGCCGCCTCTCTAAGACATTGTCAGCCTCATTCTATCCTGCAGAGACAGCCACAAGACGCACCGCTCGAAAGCCTGACCCGACTCGGTCCACCGCTTCTCAATCTTGAACGCGTTGGCCGCCTGCTGGAAGAGATCGCCAGCCTCTTCGAACTTTGTGCTGGAGCTGCCGAACCATCCTGGAGAAGAAGACGCCCTCTTCTCCGCCTTAGCTAGTAGTTCGTCGCCTTGTGATTTGGGCATAGTTGGTCGTACGCTGGATACAGGTTGAGAGGCAAAGATGGAGGAATCGTTGCCGATGACGTTGAAGGGAGCGCCGAGCCGTAGCGGCCAGCCAGGGTGGCGGTGATCGCCGACGCCATTCCGGAACCTTCGGTGATATTGCTTAGTCAGCCTCCGTGGCACTTCCCTCCCCTTTCCTCTGCGCTTGAGTAGAAAGACGGGCTCGACTGAGGTATACGATCTTCAATCTACACTCATCGAATTCGTTGCATCTGCATACATTCCCCGCGACAATCTCACGAAACAGCGTCCAGCAGACTCGAAAATCCTCGAAACGAAAGCGCTAAGTGCTGAGTAGCAGCGACAGCAGCAGCAGCAGGAACAACAGACAGCTAGAAGAATCGACATACCAGGTGCACCTCTTCAGCGTTAGACAGGACGTTCTATCAGCAAAGCAGCAGCAGTAGCGGTACACAGAGAAAGTAAGGGACAATCGAGAACTCGTGATACGCAAGATGGCGTCCCATCTGGCCAACATTTTGTAAGTTTCTTTTCCGTTGAGACCTTCCTGCTGTGAAGCTGACTGCTTAGCGGTACCGAGCAGGACAGAGTCAACTGCTCGTTCTACCTCAAAATCGGAGCATGCAGACACGGCGACCGCTGCTCAAGGTGAGCTTCCAGTTCGTTCACGTTTGGGAGATGCAGAAGCTGACAACACAGAAAACACATCAAACCCCAATTCTCAACCACCATCCTTATCCCCAACGTGTACAACAACCCCCGTCACACGCCCGAAGGGCAGAACATGACACCTGAGCAGTTGCAGGAGAACTTTGACAAGTTCTACGAGGACTTCTTCATGTGAGCTTTCCTTTGTTCAGATGTGTGAAATAGGCCAAGCTGACAAATAGCGAGTTGGCAAACTACGGCAATGTACAAGAGATGCATGTATGCGACAACATTGGCGACCACCTGATGGGCAACGTCTACGTGCGATACGAGTACGAAACTGAAGCGTCCAAAGCGATGGACGCGCTCAACGATCGGTGGTACGCTATGAAGCCACTTCATGTTGAGCTTTCTCCCGTCAGCGATTTCAGAGAAGCATGTTGTCGTCAAAACGAAGTCGGGGAGTGTTTGAGAGAAGGGTGAGTACAGCTGATGCAAAGACTCTCGACAAGCTGACAAATCAGATTTTGCAATTTCATGCACCTTTGTCATCCGACCAAATCACTAGTGACTAGTCTCCAGGCGAGCCAGCGGATGTCCCGACGCCAGAGTGCAAAGGATGGAGAGACCGACGGACAAGATATGGGTTGGACACCAGGGGCACGCAAGGGCGGCGCAGAATGGAGACCTGGCAAGTCGAATGCCGCCGTCAATTGGCGCGATGTTCGATAGTCCAGTCTGTATCGAGGCGGAGAACGGAGCAGCGCATATGCAAGTCCTTGGTTGCATGAGTTGATGCATGTTCATGATCATGACTTTTGATGATGGTATCACCGAACAGGCTACTAGAAGGTACAAACAACAATGAAAGACAAGGTGATCAAGCTACGACTCCAAGCACGTCCTCGTCCACTTCATCCGAGTCCATCGACTCATCAGGAGGGTCAGAAGGAGAGTGCTCACCTGGCTCCGAGTCATCCTCGCTTTCCTCCTCTGACTCTGCCTCCTCTGACTCCTCGCCCGAGCCGTCCTCTGATCCCGGCTCGTCGTCTTCTTCCTCCGAAGTGATAGGGCCTGGACTGCTGGGGAGACCGATGAACTCCGAGTTCTCCTCAAAGCCGCCTTCTACAGGGAGCGCTTTGCCTCCTCTCGTCTTCTCATCATCCGAGAGGCCATCCTCGGCGGCCTTGGCCATAGAAGCCTTTCCTGTCTCTGCGCGAATGACATGCTGTAGACCGCATTTCGCACCACGAGAACAGGTTCCTCTGGCCCGCCATTCTCCACATTCCCAGACATGCAGCTCAGGACACGAGCCCGCCTCCTTGTCACACCACCCTCCTCGCGAAAACGCTTCGCAGACCGGGGCTCCCTCGGCTACGCGAACATGCGGGTAGAGGCAGCTCGGGCCATTCTTGCAAGAAGACGAAGTTTGGAAGTGAATGCAAGAGGGAGTGTTGTGGGCGGATGGCTCGTGGGATAGAGGACATGACGTGGCTGTGTGGGGACAAGTGGAGCGTAGGAATTTAGGGCAGATCGCCAACCGACCAGGAATATGGGCGTATGGGCAGGTCAGAGCTCGGTTGCAACGGCCTGATCAGTGAAAGTAAGATGTCAGTAGAACGTATGTAAGAAAAGGGCAAACCAATAAGAACAATGCCGTGTCAGTCTTGACCCTCGCAAGCATGTCGACGCACCGGTCTTGGTGTAATATCTGCAAGGCTTTTTCGCCAATTCGGCCCTGGAGATTCAGTGATGCACTAACTAGCATAAGAGGTGCAGAAGGAGATGGACTGACCGGCGTGAAGCGGCAACGAGGTTCCCCTTCGATGTGCGACGATACTTCTGGCCCTCGTATTGAATGGATCGCCGCGTAGGAGTGCCGACAGATTGGGTGCCATTGCTGGCAACTGGGGCGGAATTGACCTCTGGAGGTATTGAGGGCGTGCTCGTGAGCCCGACAAAAAAGCTCACCTCCAATGCGGACTAGTTTGCTGCCGCCTTCTTCAAATTGAAAGATGATACCATCGATGACGACCTTTCTTGGTGCACCCCCTGATCCAGTGTCAGATCCGGTAGATGTAAGAACCGATATCTCTGCCGGGATTCGCGTGCGTTTCATTCGCGGTGGTGGGGGCTTGGCTTTGAGCTGCTGACTGAAAGCTGTGAGCCAAAATCCCGGTGCGGGCGAGTATGCGCTTGCCTCTTCTCCACGGTCATCAAACTCATGTTGCCTCTCCTACTTGTCGATGCGACCCAAGCCGCAGAGTCTTTGACTGTCGAGCCTTTGTTGAGCTGGTCGACGTCCTGCAGCGGTGGAGAAACCTCCCCCTCCTCCCTTGATGTTGTTTGGGAGGATTCTGCGAGCTTAGAGGGACCTGAGGATGATGCTGATGCCGGTGCCGTCTGAGCGGCCCGTTTGTTCTGCTCTCTCAAGTCCAGGCCAAAGACCTTGCCTCCTCTTCCCCGTGGCTGCTGTGCTCTACCCCTGAAAGCCTGTGTTGAGGAGCCTCGGCCGCGATAGGGATGATATTGAGCTGTGTGGGTGGGCTTTGCGGCGTGTCGAGATATAGCTCCTGGACCGGGTCAGAGGTCGTGCAGGTTGCTTCTGGACGCGTGAGACTGACCTGACAAACGGGCAATTTCTTGCTCCATGAGGAGCTTGTGCCTCTGTGATTCGGTGAGAGGGGCCATGCTGAACTGCTAGAGTCCTCCAACAGCAGTATGAGGTATGATTGACAAGAAGACAAGACAAGAGAGACGCTTCAAAGGTAAGGTTGGGTGGCCAATCATTATAGGGGAAGCGCATTTAAATCCCGATGTGGCAGGAGGGCCGTGCGTGATGGTGATGGGCGGCAAATGAAATGCCACACACACACACACATACTTCCTTTGGCTTGCTCTACTCTGAATCGATCACCAACGCTGTCAGACTTTTCTCTTCTGTACAAACTCCCGTCTTCTCAAATCTCGACCCCTTCTCCGAGCGTCGCCATGTTCTTCTCCGACGAGCTCTTGACCAGCAAGAAGGGGACGTGAGTGGCACTCGTTCGCCACAAAGCCAGCGATCGTGGTCAATGGCTGACGTTATCTCACAGGTACGGTGTGATATGGTGAGCAGCTGCAAGGTGTGAATGGACTTTGTCTCAAAAAGCTCACCAGCATAGGCTGGCTTCAACATTGGGTCCTCGCACCAAGCGGATTTCCAGAAAGCAGCTCGTCAGCGTAGACCTTTCCCATACGTGCCGCATGCTGGCGGAACCCCCCGAACCAATGGCCCTTCGTCTGAGCGGGACTCTTCTTTTTGGCGTTGCGAGGTATGATACTCCCATCTTTGAGGCGTTACTCTCACATTCTAGAGTCTACAATCAGAACTATGAGCTCTTCTACACCGTGAGCGCACGGAATTGCCAGAGCTTCATGTTATGCTCACCACCTAGGACGTCACTCACTTCTACACCAACTTGACGCGTTCTATCTCCACCGAGTACTCTTCGGCGGCAGGCGCTTCCGGTAGCTCCGCTGGCATCGTTGGTCTGGATTTGCCTGGCGGAGGCAAGAGCAAGTAGGTGGTGCGGCGACGGTTGGGCGACCTCACAATATAGGGTCGATCAAATCACATTTGCCGGAGTGGATCTCAGCTGGGAAGCGAGTTTCGATTTTGCCGCTCTGAACATGGTCAGCGATATTGGAGCGGTCTCAGTGGATGCGAGCGAGCTGAACAATCAGGATTGGGATGACCCGCTGCATTACCGAAAGCGACGCGCCTCCTCAAAGCTATCGTCTCTGGCTTCGCAGCAAAGCCAAGAGAAGGGTCTCGTTACCCAAGCCCAGGAGGGTGATGACGCAGAGGAAGACGAAGACGAAGATGACGAGGATGTTGATGCTCCTCGAGCTGGAAAGAGGGCCAGGAGTCAGCACAAGTTCGCAGTAGCAGATGACCCCACTGATCCCGCAGTCACCTTGTCGCCGGCTTTGGGCACCCGAAATGACCCGACGCGTCTTCGCCCATCCATGTACGAAGTAGGCTCTGCGCGGAAGAATCTCTTTGACGATATCGAATTGCCCATCGGTGAGGAGTTCGACCTGGGCCTCGATCTCGACAACCCTGGCGACTTGAGCTTCAGCGAGCCGTCGGGTCGCGGTTTCGATTTTGCTGGTGCTGCACAGATGGACGGGAACATCGGCGGTGATGTCTTCGACATGAACAATTTCGCCGATATAGGCAATGGGATGTGAGTCCTCGTGTCCGAACTCCTTTGCTCACACTGCAGAAGCAATGTGCGACAGTCGACACCTCGTGAGTAACAAAGGGGGGCTTCGTAGGCCTGACCTCTGTAGAGCTAGAGCCAAACGTACAAGAAGGAAACGATACGGCCAAGCGCGGTTCTGCAAAGCGCCAGAAGGTCTTGGTCGAGGATTCAGAGGCGTCGGGGGGAGAAGAAAGAACCCCGAAAGGTCGGAAAAAGCTGCCAAAGAGACTCAGGTTCGATAACGTGAGCTCCTTGGGCAACATGAGTGGGGATGCTGAGTGCAGGCTCTTGAACTGGCCGATGATGTCCTGAAGCAATATCGCCTCGAGTACGGCTCGACCATGGACATGGAGAGTGGTCTTCAGTCCGAGAAGCAAAAGGAGAAGGATATCAGTTCCCGAGCTGACAAGCTGGTTGCCAGCGCAGGTGCAGCCGTCACTTGTACGAAAAGTTGCTCCCAGCAGAAATGGGCTGAGCAAATTAGTCTTTGACGAGGACATGGATGGCTTATTTGCCACTCTCGCTCACGTCCCTGTCTTCAAGTGGGAGCAAGATATCGCGGATCACAAAGCCGGGAAGACCAAACAGCGCGAGAACGATGACGCTGCCCGGCCTCCGAATGTGACGGAGGATGTATTTGGGCCCATTGTCGAAAACGTCAGTGCTGTCCTGGGGGAAGATTGAGCTCACCATGATCCCAGCCAAGCTACATGGAGGTTAGTCGGAACAGATCGATGATTGGCGAGCTCATTCGGACAGGTCTATCACGACTACCAGGAGCCAGTTCATTCCCGCCCAAACCGTCTGGGCAGCGAAGTAGGTTAGCTTTGAGGTTCGACGATGAGGGTTGACCATTCCAGGTTCTTGAAGTCGAAGCAGCGCGTCGTGCCAGCCAAAATCATCAACAAGCCCCGTTGCCTGTGAGTTTCCGCCTGCGAAGAAAATCAGACTCGCAGACTGACACTGCAGTGGGAAGACCTTTCGTTCGGTATCAGCGACACGGGATTCCCTAATTTCCCGGGATCTGACATGACACCGCAGCTTGACGGGCGCAGGCTCAGCATCATGACGCCGCAAGAGCAGCGGTAAGTTATCGGTAGACGGTAGTACAGGATCTGACGTAAGATTACGCCGCCAAGGCTCCATTAACAGCGACGGATCGCTCAACCGTTTCGCTCGGGCAAGCTCGGTGCTTGGTGATCGGGCCGGTAGCCAAGCTCGAATGCTCGTTGCCGACGACGAGCTCGAACGTAAGTCTTGTCACCGATAGAGATGGTGTTGATGTTCAGTTCCGGCCAATCAGCACGGCTCACAAGAGGCCGAGACCCAAGAGGCGTTCAGAGACGTGCCGCTGGTATTCCGCCCCGAGTCTTTGGCAAAGCTGGAGAAACAGTGCCGCGACTTCTTCAGGTGAATACGGCGCAACGGCTCATCTGTAGAGACAACTCGGCTGACAGAGCAGTTTCGTGGAGCGCCGGATGGTGGCCAACAACGCTGAGCAGGTCGACTTTGACCAGCTCGTGCCGGAAACTTCTACAAAACGTGTGGCAGTTCACGCCTTTGTGAGCCCCATCGTAGCGAACGAGGCCCAGCTGACCGAGTAGTACAACTGCCTGAGTGAGCAGATTTGAGGTTGATCGGGAGACTACTTACGAATAAGCACTGGCGACGAAGGGTATTGTGGATATCGTGCACACGACCGACGAGCCCAAGGCGTTCGATCCGTTCTCGGTCCGCTTCACGATCCAGAGAGACGCCACAGCGGCTGCTTGAGAACCACTCCAACATCGGATAATCTAGAAACGGATCAGCATCTCCTCCATCGCATTCACCACAGAGCCGCATTCAGCACTTCATGCCTCATTGATTTCATGCCACATCGGAACCCCATGCCCAGCATCCTCATCACAGGTCAACACCATGCCACCATGCCACCATGCCAGTCTGTACCATAAGCACTCATGCATGCACTCATGTCTCCACTCATCAGGATCCCGGTTTGCCCACATCTAGCAATCCCTTGCCAGCAGCCACCAGGCCATTCGCATCGTCCTTGACACCCATGCCCGTCTGCGACAGAGCGCTCCGCTCCATCTTGCTGCGTGGACTGGGTAGAGTCATACGCGGTGAGAGAGGTTTCCGTATGACATCCCCAAACACCATATCGGTATCACTCATCTCCTTTTGTGTCTTGAGAGACTTCGCCGCTTTCTGCGCCGCCGCCTCAGCCTCAACCTGCTGCTTATGCTTGATGTATCTACTCGTCAGCACATTCTCCAGTCAATCTCTTAAGACACACAAGGCTGTACCGGGTATCTTCTCGGGGTTCGTACATCCCTTGAGCCGCCTGTCGACATCTTTGACCTTCTTCATGTCCATTTCCGGGACGCCGGCGATCACACTCTCGATCTCGTCCAGTATCTCCTCCAATCTGGGGCGCTCCATGCCGAAAGCGAGGGGGTCGGCGTACTTGCCATCAAGGTAAGTCGAGACCAGAGTCCGGTCCGACATGCGCCAACACGTCAAAGCTATCTGAGCAGGCGTATAGAGGAATTCGACATCGGTCAGACGGGCGGTCGAGAGGTGTTCGAGGGTCTTGCCAAGTGCCGCCTGAACCGAATTGGGGGATATACCCGACTGTGTCTGACCCCAGTCAGTTCTCGTCTTCGAGGAAGCTCGCTCGTGGGTGGGAAGGAAGACCCACCTGCATATCAAGACCAAACCCTCTGAGAGGCTTCTCGGGCCCTCTGACCCAGAACTCAAAGCTCAGACTCTGCGCGACCAGAAACTCGGTATCGGTGATATCGCCCGCCGAGAGCTTTGCAAACTTCGGTATGAACGCGTCCATGAGGACGGGGTAGTTGGTCGTCTTGGCCGCTAAGAAGAGACATGTGGGCCTGACGCAATCAGCCATCGCCTACCTCTAGGTTGCTGTGGTGCTGGCAGAGGAGCTGACATGATGGTCTTGGGATGCCACTCCATCACGCTGTTCTTGAGGTAGAAGCGTTTCAAATACGTGATGGCGGTGCTTTCCACCACCTCGGGCAGGCCAAAGCCTTTCCGACATATCTGAGAGACCTGGGTACAGTAGAAACGCAGCAGCAGAAGCTCGTCCTCGACAGTGAGGTACGTCGTTGACGGCGGTGGGTCGGTAAAGGCGTGTCCGAGGGAGAGTTGCGCTTCCTACTCATCAGCTGGTATCATATGGAATCTAGGATAAGAGTGACCTTTTCCAGCTCCGAGTTACGCGCGACGACCTCGACAGACTTGGCGTTGAGCTCGGCGCGCACAGTAGACAGCTGTTCGGGCGCGTATCGCCAGTGCAGGAACTGCGAGGATTCGTGATACGGCGAAGGACCCGGTGCTAATTGGGGTGCAGAGTCGGCCGCTGTGCTGCTGCCGTTGGTGCCAGACGGCCCGGCAGCAGCGTTGCCATCGCCATTGGCATGAGACGAGCTCATGGCGCGCCAACTGTCGTACACCAAGTACAGCAAGTGATAGAGCAGAAGCAATGCTGATCCATTGTGGTCTGGCTCTTGTCGCTTGTCGGAGGTGGAGGGTGGCGTGGACGACTACCAATTGCCGGTGTCCACCACATTCGTCACTTATCATCTGCATCCTCATCCTTCACCCTCATATGAGAGCTCCAAGCTCTCCAACCTGATCTGCCAGCAGCAAACCAGTCACCCTGCCTCGAAGATGCGGCTGCGCCGTCCACATCCACCTCTCCCACTACTCGCGCTCGCCCTGGCGACCACGCTCTTCCCATCTGCCATGGCCTTCTCGTGCGCGTTGACAGCTTCGAATATCCCGTACGACCTCACGCCCTTATCTGGTTTGAGGGAAAGCACGAAAGAGACACCCACACCGCCCACCATTAATCGCGCAAGGGTGTTGATGTCTCTCTGCGGGGACGGGATAGGCGAGGACGGCGGTGCAGAGGAAGACCAGGTGGGTTCTCCCCCTCCTCTCCTCAACTATTCGGGTGCGTTGATGTGAGGGTGAGAGCTGACAGCAGTGTCCATCGGAAAGCTATGTCTGCCTCAAGCTGCTCAATATCAAAGAATCAGCCTCGGACCCAGAACGCATAACAGCAGTGATACCGTTCTGGAGCACCAGCACGTCCGACGAGGATATTCACGCCACGCCTATGGGCAAGAACGGCCAAGACGGCTTGCGCTTATTGATAGACGGGCCAGATTATGCAGAGTGAGCAAACGCGTCGCTGGTGGACCGAGAGACTCAGTGTGGCTGACCCGTAGAATGAAACAGCAGCTCAACCTCACTTTGTTATGTGCACAATCGGCTTCCGACCCCGAACCGACTTTCGTGGGGTACGCAAAGGGCGTACTGTCGCTCGAATGGGCTACGCCCGATGCGTGTCCTCGAGACCCCTCAGATCCTGTGGCTGGCGATGGAGGAAGCGGAGGCGGTGGGTCTGGATTCTGGGGGTTCATCAAATTCGTCTTTTGGCTCTGCATAATAGGGCTCATCCTGTATTTCGTCGTCGGTCAGTCGTCCTCTCCATGTTGCACAGCCGGACACAGTGCTGAGAATCAGGCATATTCTACAACCACCAGCAGTACTCGGCCAAAGGGTGGGACCTCGTACCGCATCGCGACTTCTGGCGCGAGTTGCCCGCCCTACTGGGCGACCTCTTCTCGCACGTCTTCGCGGGGCTCAGGGGAGGAGGCAGCAGAGGCGGGTACAGTAGTCTGGGATGAGACACACGCATATCGTATAGATGTTGTCATGACAGTCGTTCACTGGATATTATATCTAGTCGTGTCGTGATCGTCGGCATCATCATCGTCATCAACTCATCGATACCGCCCCGCGCCCATGTCGGGCAACGGCGCACTCCCCAGTCCTCCGCCGGCATCTCGGTTGGCCACGAGCGCCTGGAGCTTCTTCTGCATCTCCACCCATTCGTTGTCTCTCGGCGAGACCAGTCTCTCTGCCACATCGTAGATGTATACCGAACCGTCAGCTGAACCTAGAGCCGCCTTCTTCGACAGAGGTGTTCGGTCCCAAGCGAGTTTGTTGATAGCTTTCTCGCACACTGCCGTTGAAACCACAGGCACCTATGATCAGCTTGCCACCCTCCAGGACAAGGTGGTATGAACTCACTTCGGTATCCTGATTGAGGTTCCACAAGTCAAACTTGCCCGTGCCGTCGACAGTGCCAAATACAGCCGGATGGTTGGGATGCCACTTGACATCAAAGACATAATCATCTGCTTCCTCGAATGACTGTATTGCCGCAACAGGCCCAACACTGGAGCCCGCCGCAGCCGATTTGCCCCCTCGAGTTCTCCACAATTTGACGGTCCAGTCGACCGAAGATGTTAAGAAGAGGTCTGAGAAGTCGATGCTGCCACTGCTCGGGTGGAAATGAATGCCAGTGACAGGACCAGCATGCCCGCGGTATATGTCATCGCTCTGCACACCAGCCTTCGAGTTTGCCCGATCGTAGCGGTTGGCTCGGTAGACGCTGCCCTCCTCTGTGCCGACCCAAAGAGTAGCGGTGTCCGAATCAGGGGAATCGAAGCATGTTATCGAAACCTCGTCTGTTTTGGTATTTGAGGGACTCGTCAGAGTCAACGATTCCTTGTGTGTGAGTCTCAAGCATATCTGTCGATACGGCACCCACCTGAGGCTGGGCCAACATGTCTACCAGCCAGCTACACACCATGCCGTCCGTCGAGGTCGTCAGTAAACTATTGGCGTTCTGTGTGCCGATCATCTTCATGGCATAGATCGGATACGTGTGGCCTGACGACGAGAGAGGCGTTTTCAGCACTGGCAGATGTTTGGCTCTGGTGTCCCAGAGCAGGATCTGACCAGAGTATGACCCGCCAAAGACCAGGGTAGGATGGAAAGGAGAAAATGTGACGGCGAGGACGTCAGACTACACTGGGTCAGCAACAGTCGGCCTCAGAGTCATGCCACTTACAGGTGAGTGGAAGACGAATTCGGGTCTCCCTAGCATGTGCAGGTTCCACACTGCCACAATTCCATCCGGATCGTTCGGCGCGGAAGGATTCTTGTTGTAAGATGCGACCAAGAGCTCGGGAAACTAGTCCGTTAATGATTTTCATTAACAAAATCCGGGCGCTCACCTTGGAGGACCAGTCCAAATCGGTCACTGATCTGCCCTTAGTCCACCGGTCGTCTGAGAAGGTGCATTGGAGCTTGACGCGATTGCTATCCGAGTCATCACTGCTTTATCAGTCGAGTCCTCTAAGCAGTTTCCTACTGACAAGGCCGCATCGATGCCGATGGTGTAGTCGCGGGTGTAATCGTAATTGTCGCTAAGGGCTCGCTGTACGATCTTTGCAGACTGCTCAATGAAGCTTGAGAAGTCTGGTGCTGCGTAGATTGCTTGACGCTGCTCGGACGTAAGATCTGGGATGAGAATCTGCAAAAACGAGACCCTGGCAGCATACCTGGTGGCCGTTCAATCTCCTTGTTCTTCAATTCCTGCAACTCCTTTTCTAGCGCTTTGCGCTCCTCTTCCAACTCCTGTAGGATCCGCTTTCGCAACTCATCTTCTGTTTCCCGTCCAACGCCGTCGTCAGTTGCACGTTTGCGGCGAATTTCGTCCTCGTCATCGTCATCTTCTAGGTCTGAAGTCGAGGTCGACATTGACACTGCAGTCGTCTGGATCGCTTTCGAATATGTGACGGCTTTGACGGGCTCGCAGTCAGCACCGGTAGGCAACAGATGAGTGAGCCTCACCTTCGAGGGGAGCTCGTACAACTCTGTTGCGTGATCCACATAATCTAACGGCTCGGTAACAGGCGAGCTCGCCGCTTGCCTGTCGAATGTGAGCGAGAATAAGGTCAAGTAGAGTTGCTTGTGCACACCTATCGATGACTGCTGCTGGCCCCAGACGAGACTCCCGCCTCCCTTCACCCGCATAGTCGTCATTGCTCAATCTGCTTAGCCGTCCACCAGGTGTGCCGGGAATGGAGGGTGTGGCACGGCCCGACGCTAATGGAGGCAGAGGCGTATGAGAGGTGGACGGGGTTTGGCGAGACGAAGACAAATGAGGTGTTGTTGGCCGATTTGTCGGCGCCAACAGAGAGTCTACGAGTTCGTTGATGTCTCTTCTGGAGGTCGTGAGGGGCTGATCCAATTAGCATGTCCACCGCCCAAGCTTTTATGATGGTATGTGGCTCACCTCAGCTGCCGCTTTCTCCTGCTGAGCTTTCCTCTCCTCTCTCGCCCGCCGCAATTCGGCAATCTTTGCCCTCTTCTCCTCGATCTCCTGCTGTCTCCGTCTGTCCGCCATCGTGTCGAGCTGCTTGCCTGTATATCTCTGCAATTGAATGCGCGCAATGACGCCCGAAACGCGTCGCCGAAAGTCAGCCACGTGGTCCGGATGAGGATGAGAGGTGAGCCGTGGGAAAGTGCTGACGTATGCTGAGTGACTCCGAAGGTAAGCTCGGTCTGGTCTCGCATAAAGGCCTCTGCGGGTTGCGTCCATTCGACTTATTCGGCAACCTCTCTTGTCCTCACCTTTGGAGCGAATCACACCACTCGCCACTCCCCCAGCCGCCAGCCAGCATCACACTACTTGGTCGTCAACATGGTCGCCACTCTCTTCCGTTCCAAAGCAAGGCAATCCATCGCCAAGTTGCCTACTCGCGCTGCCACCATGAGCGCTACTCGCGGCAAGCACACCCTCCCCCCGCTTCCTTATGCCTACGATGTGAGCCACTCCCTTCAGCTTAGATCCCACGCAGAGCGGCGATATGCTTACTCGCAGGCGCTCGAGCCGTCCATCTCGTCCGAGATCATGACGCTCCACCACACCAAGCATCACCAGACCTACGTCAATGGCCTGAACGCCGCCGAGGAGTCGCTCGCCAAGTTCCAGGCGAGCGGCGACATTAAGGCTGCCATCGGTCTCCAGGCTGCCCTCAAGTTCAACGGTGGTGGTCACATGTGCGTCGAATTGCCCCGTATGTAGCTAGCGGCTGACGAGTCAGCAACCACTCGGTATGCAGCTGCGAATTGGTGGGGTCAAATAGCTGATATGCAGCTCTTCTGGACCAACCTCGCCCCGTGCGGCTCCGAAGCTGCCAAGCCCAAGCCTTCGAGCGAGTTCATCAAGCAGGTCGAGGCCGACTTTGGGTCGCTCGAGAACCTCAAGACCGAGATGAACACCAAGACTGCCGGTGTGCAGGGTTCGGGATGGGGCTGGCTCGGATACAACAAGGGCACCAAGAAGCTTGAGGTTGTGACCACTGCGAACCAGGACCCTCTCCTCAGTGAGTCGCTCGAGTGTCATCACGCAAAAGGCTGATGGACAGCCCACGTTCCCATCATCGGTATCGACATTTGGGAGCACGCCTTTTACCTGCAGTACAAGAACGTCAAGCCTGACGTGAGTGATCAATGCAAGGAAGTGCGTGGTGGACTGACGAGCAGTACCTCAAGGCCATCTGGGACGTGATCAACTATGAGGAGGCGGACAACAGGCTGAAGGCTGCCAAGTCTGGTTGAAGCCAGGCGCCCTCGACCGGGCAAGTATACAAGACGAAGATGTAGGAATGCATAGAAGTCAAATCTCCTCATGAAGCCTATCAAGTGCTGGTTGCACGAATGGCGTCTGCACTATAAGCATAAGATAGCCATTGCATTACCATCTTCCCTCAGACTGAAGCGTTCGGAGCCGAAATCAGCCGGCGGGTTGGCCCTTTTGCCACCAGCCCAGCTTCGACCTCTTGACAACTGACTTTTCTTTGTCTTCCGTCACTTTCCTAGAACACAGAGCATAGAGACAAAGTCCGCCCGCCATGTCGTACTTTATGACCCAGTACGTCCCTCTACCTACAAGAACACACGAGCGAAACTGATCCACAGCCTGCATAGCGGGTGGCACGTCGACCAGGTCAGCCCCCGTCCCTCATTAAAGCGTTAGGCCAAGCTGATGTCGCAGGCTATACTGGTGGAAGAAGACCGCGTCGTGTGTATTCGCTTTGGACACGATCATGATCCGGATTGCATGGCGATGGATGAGACGCTCTATGGGGTCAGTGAGAAGGTACAGAACTTTGCGGTCATCTATCTTGGTGAGTCACTCTCTATCTCTTCCATCTTCTTCCCTGCCCCCTTCTCTCCCTCGTCCCGAGAGCTCTTCACTCCCGGATCAGGGCCTTGAATTTATAAGTGCTCAGGTACTCAGATACTGATGCGCAGTGGACATTACCGAAGTGCCGGATTTCAACAAGGTCAGCTACCTTCGACGGCTTCGAGAGACAGCTGACGAGCAGATGTACGAGCTGTACGACCCTTGCACGCTCATGTTCTTCTACCGGTGAGTCTCAATCGGATGTATTGTGCCCAGAGGAGGGGCTGATGACAGGAACAAACATATCATGATCGACTTGGGAACCGGCAACAACAACAAAATGTACGCCAGCGACGGCGTACAAGACAAGGAACGCTCATCCCGCAGAAATTGGCCAATGACAGATAAACAAGAGATGATAGATATCATCGAGACTGTTTATAGAGGAGCATCAAAAGGACGTGGTTTGGTCGTGTCACCAAAAGGTGAGCTCTCTATGGTGCGAATCGGACTGAGCTGACATGGGCAGATTACTCCACACGGCACAAATACTAGACAAATCGTCGCGAGGAAGGATCATCATGATAGACAAAATGTCATAGGACTACAACACTGCTTGCTCATTGCGAGCATCCGGGACACGTATGAAGTGTCTCGTGTATGTATAAATCACACTCTGCGCAGAAATCATTCGAGCACTTTGCGCACCTTCACCGTCAGACAATCCTCAGCTACACCCATTGAGACGCTTACCGATATCGACCTGTCGGACTGACGCCCTCTGCTACTTGGGCCACTCCCATATCTGTACCCAGATCCTCCATAGACCGGAAAGGTGTGTTGCACCCGAAACATGTCGATGACGCAGTATCGGACTCTTGCGAGAGCGCTTGAATGGCCAATGTCGCATACGTTGCCACGGGAAAGAGGAACCAGAAACTCAAAAGTCAGCTTATGACTCCTTACCCGGCTGTTCAACTGACCTCCTCGCCAGATGGGGACTGCTGACGACCATCAGATTGCACACCTCGCAATCCGTTGGCACGTCACACAGCTTGGAGCCGCACCGCGGACAAAGATATCCACCGCGCTTCAACAGCCCATGACAGACACAAAGGGTCTCGCCGCCCATCGGCAGACGTATTGGGAATCCCATGACCATCAGATCTCCTGCTGGTGGTGGCCGGCCGGCCTGTCCCGGATGCTGTCCTCCAGCGGCAAGTGCGTTTCGCACTCCGATCGTGGCTGGCGCGGCGATGGTCTGCGCTGGTGGGGGTATCGTGTCCCAGAGGAGCTCCCGCAGATGATCCTCGTCCATTGCCACTCCGAATCGCCCCCCCGTCCGCTCGCATAGTTGTCGACAGATCTTGATTTCTCCACTCAGAGAGATGATGCTTGTCCGTACGCGAGAAGCTGCTAGGTCTGCCAGCACTTGATGGATATTGAGAGGACCGTCAGGATCGGCAGTCGATATGGACGAGAATACCACCAGTATCTCAAGCGACGAGGTCGAGGGGAGATGACTGCCGTCAGTGGCTTCCTACACGAAGACCGCATGAGGCGAACCTCATTCCGCCTTTGGCCATGACCAGGCCGTTCTGCAGACTTGGCTCGCCAGATGGTTCCAGCTTTCTCTTCTCTGACAGCGCCGCGAGGATCTCTTGTGGATTGCCTAGCCTTTAGCTGCGGGAACTCAAGCCTAATGTTTGAATCACCTCCCATCGGTATGAGAACCTCCGACAGACGATCTCTCATCAGGATGATGCCTATTTGGCCAAGTGGGTTCTGATCAAACCACTCGACCACGTAGCTTCGCATATATTGCAAGATGAGCTCGAATCTATTATGAGGTCAGCTGAGACCGTTCGGCTTGCGGTTTTAGTTCACCTCGAAGGCCGAAAGTCTTTGTCTAGTACAGACTCTGAAAGGTCAAGGATAATGAACATATGCCGGATGATGGATCGTCGTAGAGGAGCATCGAGCAGAGCTGCCCTACAACTCGTCAGATATCTGACATAGGTGCGCGTTAGGATTACTCACCGCTTCCGTCGCCCTCGAGCTATCAAGCTGTCCACTGCGCTCTGCAGCCCTCCCTCGGCATCTTCTTGCACCACATCCCAGCTTCGTTTGTATGTACCCTCCCATGCCGCTCGTCCAGCCTTAAACTATCAGCTGTTGATCCCCAGGCATCCATGGGAACCCTCACATCGCCATTTCGTTTTCCGGCGGCTTTGTTACCGTTGGCCCGCCGGGAGGGACCTGGACGATCGTCCTCGTCGATCTCGTTGTACTCGAGATCTTCGGCGTGATCTTCGAGGTCAGGATCGTACGTCTTGTCCAGCGGCATGTTGCTAATTGACGATGGGTGAGGTGTGCAGTTGCAGACTCTTGCTGGCTGTCATGACGAGTGCTCTAGTCTGCCACGTGACTCGCTGTGGCGCCCCGCGTTCGGAGATGTTGAGTCACCTCTTATGAGAACTCACTGTGTCGACGAGTAGCGAGAGTATCCCGAAGTATGCATGTGCTGTGCAGCTCGACATAACTGAGTACAAATGCTGTTGAGATGCATGATGTCGTCGAGCAAGAAACCGAGCTATGCTCTGACAAGAACTTGAGGAAAGGAGGGATTGCGAGACTAGGGAAATACCACGTGTTTCACCCCCGAGCGAGCACCGCCAAGCAGCACCACCCGCGGTCAGCAGCAGCATTAGCAGCAGCACACTTTGTTTTCTGTCGTTCCAGATCAGCACATGGGTGGTGGACGATCCTTTACACCTGGTGCAATAGACAGATAGACGGGACATCCAGGATCGACATGGGCAGAGCGGGGCAGTTGCGGGCGGACCGACCTTTTTAACGCCATTCATTGCGAGCCCGCGACCCAAAGAAGGAAGTCGAGATCTAGAAAAACGCACGAGCCGTTTTTCCCGTCGTCGCGCTCAACCCAGGACCACGTCACGACACGATACGACACCTCTCCCACATCCTCATCTTCATCTTCATCCAGGCCGACGTCGATACCGCACTGCCATCCACCCACAGGCGCGACCGGCAGGCCTTCAACAGAGTTCATGGCGGTCCGTCGTCGGCCGAGCCTGGAGCATACGCTCGGTTGACTTTTACAACACGGCTGATCGTTGAGTGAGCTCTCCGGTAATCCATCCGCGGAGTGCAGCAAGCTCACGAGGAAGAACTCGGCAGTATGGCAGCGTCTATGGATGCTTACAGTGCATACCAGCTGCAGTTGCCCTACCACGGCAACAACGCAGCTGCGGGGCCGTCGACTGCTCGCGGTCATCAACCCATCGTTCGTGACTGGAGTCCGGGCCCAAGGGCAGACAGCGACGACGACCGCTTTGTAGATGCGGAGGACGGAGAACCTTTCGTCTCAGAAGCTCCAAATGCCAGACCTCTCGAGCCACATCAACCCCCCGATCCCCAGACCCGCTCCTATGCGCCTCCCTCCGTTGCCATCAATGGGTCGTCCGCGCCGGACCAGGCAAGTCCTCGGGACCGCTTGATCAGCTCCTCTTCCCTCACGTCGATGTCGTCCACACCCCGCGGGAAGAGAGCACCAGCTCCCGCTGCTCTTGACCTCAGCCCTCGAGCGGAACGTGAGCCGCCGCACAGGCAGCAGATGGCTCTGGGACTAGGCAACGCTCCCACGATCCACGAACCTCAGAGAAGGGCAATCACCGACACATCAATCCAGGCGGTGAGCATTGTTCTTGAACGAAGTGACGAGGTCAGCGTTGACTCCCTGCAGACAGCTGGCCAAAGGGCTTCGCGGCCACTCCCTCAAGTCCCATCCCACCCACCCTTGCGGTCAGTCTCGAACACTATCAGTCCCCGCGGCGCCCCTCCCAATAACCAAAATGAGCGACTGGATGCTGGACCAGGCGACTCTCGCTATTCTTCGCCGGCTGTGTCGGTCCCATCTCTGCCTCAATCTCCTGCGGTGCCCTTGTCTGCCTTTGGACCGCGATCAACGGGCCAGAGACCGTCTATCGGCAGGCGCTCGAGTTCGATAGCGATGGAGGAGGAACATAGACCTTCGTATGTCCAGCTCAGATCAGATCACGCAAAGGCTCACTCGCAGCATCGACTCGTACTACCTTCGTTCCCCTCTCACAGCTTCAAACGCTCCCGAGTCCCTGACAGCTCCCCCCTCTCCTGCGTCACCCGAGATGATTGACCCCAGTAACATCGATAGGGGCTCTTTGATTGGGGTCGGCGAGCTCTCGACACCTCGATGGGCAGCATCGACCGGTCTGGCGCATCTTCGTACACCGAGCGTACCTCAGATCCCGTTGACCACCCCGCCAATGCCACAGCAACCTCCAACCAGCTCGCAAGCCAACCCTACCTCGTCAAGTTTCCATTCGAGCTGGATGCAGAGCGAGAGCGGTTTCGGCTTGGGTGTTGGAGTCATGGAACGCGTTGTGGAAGAGAGTCCTGCCAAAGAAGGCTCTCGCCCCCGTTCGTCCCTACCTCCGCCCTCGGCGCCCATCAATCCTCATGGCCGCCCATCACAGGGGCCAAACCATCATAATGAGACGCTCCACGAATCGCCGCTTTTGGTGTCTCTCGGCTCCTTGTCCAGCTTCAACTTTGACACATCCATCGAGACCGCTCTCGCCGACTCGCTCTCCATCGCGAAAGAGAGCCCACCAGGCCCGAGTCATTCCCGTCTCTCCTCATTACAGCCTTCCGCATCGGACTCTGCTAGCATCTCATCGCACGGGTCGCCCGGAAGCGCAAGATCCCGGATCTATGCCCGGCGCCTGGAACGACAGGCTGCAGCCGAAGCCGCCGTCGCCACGCCCAAAGCCGCTGCACCTCAAGTGCCCATGCGATCCACATCAAAGCTCTCCCCGCCCAACTCAGCCGATTCGCAATCGTCCTTCCGCAATGCTCGCGAAAGCAGACGGACACCCCCGGCCAAGGATCGTGACGCCCCGAAAACTCGACAAAGCCCGAGCCACGACATCATCAAACATTTTGCGCCGAAAGACTTTTCCCACTTGCCACCGAGCCCATCTAGTGCCTCAATCAACCAATTCTTGCGGGGTTCGGGGTCGGTCTCCAACTTCCCTAATGCTGGCCCCGCTTCCACAATCGCCTTGAGCCCCTCAACTTCCTCCTTCTCGCAACTGCCTCCACCGAAAACTTCCCTACAGCGGTCCGACTCTCATCGATCTAAGCTGGGCAAGAGCGGCTGGGAGGGTCGGGATGTGGATGCTTCGACTGCAGAGGCTTTGCGCAAGCTTGACGGTCTTGGCAATACGCCCAGCAAGAGAGCTGTCAAGGCGAAATCTTCTTCGGGCCCTTACAATCCGAGCAGTAGACCCGGTACCCCGCCCGCCCCAAAGGCGAAGTCAACCGAGCGTCGACTGACCAACAAGTCAAGCTTGAGCAGCTTCCATGATGCGGATCACGGCAAGGACTCGCCATTGAACAATTGGGTCGACTTGGCCAACGAGTTGCCATCACAGATACGGGGCCGTGTGGCGGAGGCGCCTCAAACCGGTATCGACATGCCCAGGACAGACAAGCGCGAATCGGTTAGCTCCACAAGCTTTGTCGGGACTCCCACATCACGCGAGTCGATGCCGACAAGTGCCACCACTCCATCTTCGATCGTGGTAGGCGGCAAAGCGGAGAAGAGCAGAAGAGCCAGTGGTGGCAGCGACGTGTCCACGTATAGCGATGCCGTGGATACCATGGAGAAGCCCGGGCAAGCAGCTGTGCCTCCCGTCCCGCCGCTGCCTAAGGGCTTTGTGTCCATGCGGCAGATATCAGCCACCGTAGCGACCCAACCTGCAGTCATCCCAGAGGTACATGAGGTACCTTCCTCTCATTCGCCTGCTTTACCGTCTCGTGCGCCTGAGCCGCGTCGCACTCTGGACAAGAAATGGTCCTTCTCCTCGGCGCTCAACATGAAGATGGGTAGCCGAGATGCTTCTCCACCTGAGATCTCCGACGAGCCCATCTCTAGTCCTCAAACACCCTGGTCAGAGATCGAGCGCAATGAGCTTGTATCACCTACAGCTGTCCCGACGCCGGCCGCCTCTTCAGATATGCGCTCGACCTACAGCACAACTCCTGTTGCCCCTGCACCTCCAGTCGCCAAAACAGGACCTTCTGGCATGCGCATCACGCCGTCTTCAATCCCATTCTTCCGTCGCACTTCGTCGTCTTCCGTTCAAAAGCTGTCTGCTCCGGTCCCAGAGACACCAAAATCGGCTGTTCCGCCGGCGAACAATCGTACTGTCTCGGGCACATCCACTTCCTCGACCCGCAAGTCTGTCCTTGGCATGCACTTGCCATCGATGCTACGGGGGAGCGCTTCCAAAAGGGGGCTTTCGCAGGCTCTCAACCAGCAACCACCTGCGGCAGTCACCAGTGAAGCCCCAAAAACCGCTCCCGTGGAGGCGACCGAAAGTAAACAGGAGAACAAGTCAGGCTGGACTGGCCGAAAGCGCGGGAAAACATTGTCAATCTCGGGCGATTCGCCATTCATACCTGTGCCCGCTCCAGCGCGACAAGCGCTCAAGCCCAAGACTTCGGTAGAGGGATCTCTCAATAATAGAGGCTCGGTCTCGTCGAACCGCAGTGGCTCGACAGTCAATGGGACCACTGTCATTCGCAGCGATCTGCCGTCCATCTTGGGCAGCCCGTCGGTTCGACATGTGTCGTCGTCTTCGTCCTTGACTCCGAGTGGGAACGATGGCAGTCTTCCTGCTACCCGCATACCTCGTATAGCCAGCCGGCCGACCGCCTCGCCGGCAGCGCAGCTGTCGAGCACCAATGGTTATGGCGGCGGAAGCATGCCACCCCCTTCGATCCCAAGCACGATCACGCACAGTCGAAGTACAACGCTGCAATCTGGGAGCAGCAAGACTATGACAGCTACTGTTAGCATGGCCGACATGGGTGCAGGGCGGATAGGAGAATTCGGCACGCTGAACGGGGCCTCTCACAGCATCAGGCCGAGTGCCTCCACAGCCCATCGAGCGCATCTACTCGCGCCTATGTCGAGTCGACCGGAAGCACGCCGGCCCGCCCCTAGGCCCGTTGAGATCAGACCGGAAGGTGTTCCTCCCTCGAAACGGCATTTGCCTGTATTGCCCTCATCGGCCACAGCAATGACCCTCTCTTCTCAGGCAAAGAGGAGTTCGAGAGAATTCCGCCCAACTGTCAGCCGTCGCAGCTCGAAAGACACATCGAGTGCAACGGAAGATGAACCCGCTATGAAGCCTTCAAAATCGCTGCACTCCAAGTTGGGTGTACCCCGAGCCGCTCGCATTGCTTCGTCGTCTTCTGTGGGCGCTCCCGGTACCAATACGAGCTTCAGAGCTTCGGCGTTGCTCTCCTCGTCCCAATCGCCGAGCCCGTTCGAAGACGACGAGACGCTCGCCGATGCCGAAATGCACGCCTACGTTGAACGCAGAAAGGCGAGGAAGGCCGCGGGGAAGAAAGAGGATCTTTCGGACATCAGCGCCTTCCCCGAAGACATTGACGCGGCAGAACCGATGTCGCAACGCTCCTACATCAGCAGGCACCTCCCTAGCATGTCAGACATCGAGCGCAAGGAGATCTTGGACTTTGACACAATATACTACTCGCCCCCTTCCCGCATTGTGCGACCAGCGCAACCCAACAATGTGATCTACAATCACGGTTACGATGACGAGAGGGGCGACTATCTTGTGGTGCAAGGTGACCATCTCTGCTATCGCTACGAGGTCATTGGCATTCTCGGCAAGGGATCCTTTGGTCAGGTTCTGCAGTGCCGCGATCACAAGACGGGCGTGTCGGTCGCCATCAAGATCATTCGAAACAAGAAACGCTTCCACACGCAAGCACTGGTGGAAGTGAAGATCCTGCAAGATCTGGTGCAGTGGGATCCCGAAGATAAGCACAACATGGTTCGCATGACGGACCATTTCTACTTCCGATCACACCTGTGCATCGTCACCGAACTCCTCAGCATCAATCTCTTCGAGCTGATCAAGGCGAATCAATTCGCGGGTTTCTCGACGGTTCTCATCCGCCGCTTTACCACTCAGATGCTGGCTTCTTTGCAGTTGATGCGGTCGCACCGAGTCGTGCATTGTGATTTGAAGCCCGAGGTGAGCTTTTCGTCCCGAGTCTAGAATCTGTCTGACCGCAGAACATCTTGTTGCGCCATCCTAGGAAGAGTGGCATCAAAGTCATCGACTTTGGCAGTAGCTGTCTTGAGACGGAGAGGGGTGAGTCGAGAATGCTGTGCTGCCAGATCTTGCTGATGGCTAGTCTATACCTACATCCAGTCTCGCTTTTACAGGAGTCCAGAGGTGATTCTGGGGATGAACTATGCCATGGCTATCGACATGTGGAGTCTGGGGTGAGTATTGCGACACACACGTGAAGACTTGTGGTACGCGTACTGATGATCAGTTGTATCCTTGCCGAGCTGTACACCGGCGTGCCGATTTTCCCGGGAGAAAATGAACATGAACAGCTGGCCTGTATCATGGAGGTGCTCGGCGTCCCGGACCGACACATTGTGGAGAAAGCGTCGCGCCGTAAAGTCTTTTTCGGTATGTCACCTGTGTGTGTGAGATTCTCGCTGACAAGCTTTAAGACGCGACGGGCGCCCCGCGACCGTTTGTCAACGAGAAAGGCAAACGAAGACGACCGGGAACCAAGAACCTGGCATCTGTATTGAGATGCGACGACGAGCTGTTTGTCGACTTTATCGCCAAATGCCTGACATGGGATCCGGACAAGAGACTGAAGCCTCAACCGGCCATGCGTCATCCTTGGGTTTTGGCCGGGCGTAGAAGGCAGGCTACTTCTCGTGACGAGAAACGCCTGAGTGAGCGCTCGGGGCTTAGCTCGCTCGCCACGACACGCACGAACACGCGTGCCAACGACTCTGGCTCGACGACAGCTGCAAAGGACAAGAAGCAGCTGGTCATTTCCCCTCCTACGCCGCTGATGGCCCGCCAGCCGTCTTCACATGTGACCGCCTCTGCGTCCAAGGTCGGCAGCGCGTTGTCCTCGACAAGACTACACGCGCACGGGGTCTTGCGCAACAGTACATATGTGGTGGGTTGAATCTGCTCGATGTGCAATGTTGCTCTGGCTGATCCACGCAGTCCACTTCCAAAATGAGCATGGGCTGAGCCCCTGCTCCTTCTCACGAGACGATGTAACAACCGGCAACCTTGACCCTATCGACGATGACGACACGGCGACGACTGGCGCTACGAGACAAGAGTATCTAATCTAGCATTTTCCCTTCCCCTTACCCCCTTCTTTCCTGCAACTTGTATCGCGAGGCTTCGGGCCCCGGCTCGCCCTGCATAAAAACGTAACATAGGCACTACATATCTGCATGGATGACGTTGGGAAGAGCGTTGGCGCCACGAGAGGCGTCGTTTTCCCGTAAAGATTCATGTTCGGAACGCGTCGCGACGCGTCGCCACCGCCTCTCTTTCTTTTTCCCTCGACGCGTCGCCGAGGTCCAGGGTCATCTTGGCCCCCTCGGCCCCCCCTTTTTTCGCCACCTCGTCACATTCTGACCTGACGTTACGGCTCTGCCGGACCGCAGCTCTTGCGCTCCTGCTCTCATGGGATCTGTGAACTTGAGCATGTATGAGAGCATGATGTGAGCATGAGAGCTGGGAGATGAGGCGGAATAGCCAGACTGGCCAGAAACAGAATCATCTGTGGGCAAACCATAGCCAAGATTCCACGATCTAGTTGCTGGAATTTTGATCGTATCCGTTTCATCTCGTCTCGTTCCGTCGCCCACTGCCCCACGAGCACTGTTTATCTGTACATATCCCCAGCACCATCACTTGTTTCGTCTTGTATCCCACCAGCCAATTCAGCCAGACCCAAGCTTACTCGGACCACACACCACGGACCACAGATTACGGACCACGGAGCACCATGTCTCCTCGCCGACACCAAGACCTGCGCATCGCTCTTCCGCCCAGGAACATGCGCTTGCTCCAGTCAGTCTTGCTCACCTTGCACTCACTCGTCAGAGAGTGTCAATGCTGAAACTAGCAGAGTCGACCCTGATTCATCTCCCTCGACACCGTCCCCTCATACGCCCCTCCCCTTTGAATTTGTAAGCTCTCCCTCTCCGCTCGTCTTCGCGTCGAGGCGAGCTGACGTCCAGGCTGCCTCGCCCAGCGTAGCTTCCCACGGCGCCGACGACATGTACGACTTTCCCTCTCCTCTTCTCACTGCCAGCTCGGAATCGTCAGGCGCAGAACCCGTCGCTGGCTCCAAGCGGAGCAGAGAAGAAGAAGACGATTCCGCCGAGGGCGATTGGACAGAAGAAGAGCTCGGTATCCTCCAAGCGACCCTCATGCACCCTTACCGCCCGCTCTCGCAGACGTTCCCACCTGGCCAGCTGCCCCCGCCCAACATCATCGATGAGCTCGCCAGCCAGATCCTCGCTTACGCCCTCCGACACTCGCCTGTCAAACGCGCGCAACCCACGCCTGGTGCCGGACCCGGGCAAGAGGAACACGGATGGCGCCACTCGTGGACGGCGACGAGGAGGAGGTTGTTTGATCTTGCGCTTGCCGATAGTCGGTTTGGACATGATCAGGCTGAGCGCAAGCTTTCGCGGGAAGAGAGGAAGCATCGGCCTGGATTGAGGAGGATGGATTCGATGGATTTTCTGGATGAGGCCGAGCAGGGGGACGACGCGCCGAGCGATAGTGTTGGCAAGGCCATCCGGTGAGTACTCACTCAGCATGATGGTAGCGCTCCATGGCTGACATCCGTCTTAGCCTCTCGACGTCGTTGCAGAATAGCGCAAAGCAGGATACGGGTCTGGGCAAGCTCGCCCGTTCTGCTTCTTGTGAGCCACCACCTTGGTATCCTCTGTCACTATCCTCAGTCTTGCTGACGAGACAGACTCTGCCATTCCCGATCGTGGATCGGCCGATACTATCACGTCTCCTTCGACATCGACACTGCCCGCAGCTATCACCCTGACACCTGCCTCGCCCCAGTCCCGCCCGCCCCCGCCCCTCCGCCGACAAGGCTCTTTCCGGAATGTCCGACAGTCTCGACCGAGTCTCCTGCAACGAGGGAGGAGCTTCACGGCCAGCGACCTGCAAAACGAGGCAGACGCGCACGAACGAGCTGCTTCTTCCTCGTCCTCGCCAATCACCGCCGAGCCCGTAGAGCAACTATCCATATCAGATGCCCTGCGCGCCCCGCAGGCCGAGCGCCTCCCGATACCTTCACACGCTCCTCGTCTGACGCGATCCCAGTCGTCCACGTCGGCATTTGACAAGTCGTCCTCCTCGTTGTGTAAAGACTTCCTCAGTGGCCCTCGGCCATCGACGACCGACCGGTCTATGCTCGCCCAACCGCTCGCGTTGGAATTGCCTTCTCCCGGTCTCAGCCCCAAGAAAGGCGGCGGGTGGAGCGACAGCGATGATGAACAACCCAGCAAACCTCGTAATACCAAGAAAATCCGACCGATGAAGGCAGTCAAGAAGCAGCCGCTGAGGATCATCGCCAATGACCAGATCCTCTCGGCTGGCGGCTTGCGCAGTCCGTTCGAGGAGAAAGAGGCGCCATTCTGATCCGTCTATCCGTTTGTGATCATGTTGCGATATAATCTGTCTGTGGTCTATATAGTCTGTATGAACAGGATGGTAATTGTGTACAACAGTGACCGTGGAGAGATAGGCTATGGTTATCGGGTGAAGCGCACCCGCCTGTCGTACCCCACACTGATTACTTCCCATCCTTGTTCCGTCTCTACTACCGCGCAATCTCTCACCACTTCGCTCGATGCTTGTCCTAGGTCGATAGCGCCGTGTACTTTGACGCTGGAGCGTACTTCGCCAGCGAGGGTGACCAGCTTGAGATATCCATTAGGTGTGGTCGTTCTGCCCTCAGCCCTGATCAAGCATTATCCTGCTGTGGGGTGAGACTCACACTAAGCCCGTGCCATCTGGCAACCAAGCCATACGAGGCAGGACAAAATCGTCACCTTCGCTACCTGTCCACAGGCACCCCAGGCGTTCCGTCTACGCGCCGTATCAGATCCAAGGTTACTCCTTAGCAGACAGGGATGACTCACCTCGTCCGGCTCGACGCCGTACAAGAGTATCCGCTCGCCCGATCCACCCCGATGATCGCCCGTCTGACAAGCGACCAACGTCCCAGCAGGATGCAGAGCCATGTCCAGCACCGCAAAGCTCATATGCGTATCGAGGGGATGAGGATTGAAGCTCTTCGTCCGCGTCGCCCATGGTTCTCCCAGTTGCTGATAATGCAGCTCGTGCGACGAGCGCAGGGTGTACAGCAGCCACGTTGATGCCGGGTGGAAGAGCAGGGATTCGGGGTTTGAGTCGACGGCTATTCGTCTGCGCTCGACGAAGCGCAGTGTCGGGTCGGCCGCTAGGGCCGGGTCGTCAGTATCGTCTAGCAGCATTGCGTCGTCGTCTTCTTCTTCTTCGTCCGCCCCGAGAGCTTGCCTGGCGGCAGGGGGATCGAGTCCCGAGATGGCTTCGTAGATGACGATGTGGTGGTCGTACGAGGCGGTCGCTAGCCATCTCCCGTCAGGCGAGAACTTGGTCCGTACGACGAACTTGGTCGATTCGAATGTCTGTAGAGGCTGCATGGTGATGAGATCGGTCAGGACAGTCCTGCAATTCAGCTCGAGCGATCGGCGACTGAGTCGCCAGAGCTCACGTCCCGTCCATCGACCCCGTCACCAGGTATCGGCTCTGCGGGTGCAGATCGAAGCACAGTACCGCCGCTCGGTGAGGTTCGAGTATACGATCGACCTCTCCGGTCGCATAGTCGATAATCTTGAGCGTCTTGTCTACGGAAGAAGTCAGCACGCTCAGATTATACGACGCGCGATACCTGTCACATATCAGCCCTACACCATACTCCTGCTCGAGACTATGGGAGCGAGCTCACGATGCCGAGGAGGTGTCGAATTCCCGCTTGGGCACTCGGGCAGCTTGCACGGTCAAAAGGTTGGCCGCGGACAGACCTTCTAACGACCGTACCACGCCGTCCAGCTCGACATGCGGCGGCATGCTCACTCTGAGCAGGTCGCGCGGGGTGAGTGGCGCCGCCTGGGATGCTGCGGCCGTGCTGACGCCCAGTTGTGAGACATCTTCGGCGAGCTGTTGAGCTGTCCAGTCTGCGACGAGTGTTCGTAGGTCCGGTTGTGGTGGATGAGCCGGGTCTGGCGCTGGGATGCGTGCGGCATGTAAGAATGGCTCAAGGACGGCTGGGTAGTTGACAGCGAGGTAGTGCGCGATGAGGTTCTGCAAATGGGGCGAGCTTGCCATGGTGCGAGTCGAGGGACGGTAGGAGGTGGTGACAAAAGTAATCTCGGACCTCCTCCACCGGGACGAAGTGTCCCTCGACGGACGGCGATGACGACAACGTACGAGTCTGGGTGATGCATGGATGTAGATGCTGTCTATATGTATACGCCCGCGCCGGCCTCGCACCGGCCCAGTATCTCCCCACATGCATCTTCAAAACACCGCGCCATGCCCTGCGCACCATCCGCATGCCGAATGACCCTCAGACGGTCTTTCCACTCGGGGCGCAGATCGCCCGTCTCGACCCCCTGGGCGCCGACACCGTCAAAGATGTGCTCGTGGGCTTTGATGTACCCGGGGTAGACGATCTGATCAAAGTAATCTGGGGGGTCGACCCACACGCCGCCCGCTGCGGCGTCATCGGGATCTGTCCGTGTCAGGCTGGCTGCCTGGCTGGCTGGATGGGGTTGCAGCAGCCGGACGGTGACTCACTCTGCAATACATAGGTCTGACGTTCTTCTCTCCGCCGCTTGAGGAGGTCGTGCGGGACACGCAGAAATACTCGCACGTCCAGCGCGTCTGTCACTTCCTGCACACGCTATCAGTCCCGCTCCCCTTGTGCACCTGGCAAGTAAGGAATTTGTGACCCACCTTGTCCCAGTACAACACGAACCCGTCCACGATGAACCACACCACCTCTACACCTTCTTCGCGCTGGGCAGCTTCGTACTTCTCAAACGCTTCTCGCCACCGACGCAGCACGTCGTCCTCGATACCCACTACGACCTGCTTGTTGAGATGATCATGCGACGAGTGATGCTCTGGCAGCTTGGCGGTCGTCCGGACGTGCTGGAGACACCGCCGGAAGTCTTCCCATATGATACATGTCGGCGGGTCGTCCCAATCCTGTACATCTGGGTATTCTTTTGAATACGGCACCTCCTCCATCGGCTACACTTCAGAAGGTCATAGGAGTCGTAGACGAGGGGTGACTTACCGGCACAAAGTCATCTTGATGGATGATGGTCGCGTGGGTCGGCAAGATGTTCCGGATGTGTTTAGCAAGCAGCGTCTTGCCAGAACAGCTGGCACCGCTGCTCATGAGCCCGTGCCCCGGGTTTCTGCGCAGAATGGGGGACTTGCCCGATGCCTATCACCACCACGCGTGTGCGCATGCTCGATCTGTCATGAACAAGACAAGTGCAAGTGGGAGAAGGAAAAGATAAGAGAACCGCCGGCAAAAAGGGAGTAACGTAACCTTAACACCCGAGTCCGATGCTCATCATATACAACAAAGGAGGTTGGTCTATGCACGTCTACGTTGTCTTGCCTTCCAGTTCACAGGAATTTTATGTCCAGCCGATGCAAGAGTGCCTGCGCATTCTTTCTCACTGCTTCGTCCAGCTGCCCCTCTCCCTTGGCGATCTTCTCCAGCTGATTCAATCCCGATTGGCTAGAAGCCGGGCCATTGGGATCATTCGTATGGTTTCGTTGAAGCTCAGAGGCGATAGCTTCGACTACAACAGGTCAGCGAACACGCTTCACGACATAGGGATGACTCACTCCTCGGCTGATCGCCGCTTGCGGCGAGCAAGAGCATGCCCAAGACCGCCTCATGCACGACGAGTGATGGCACGTTCTCTTCACAGAGTGTCCGACTCAGCAAGGCGGCTATGTTTGCGTACTGCTCAATTGATGTCTCTGGCATGTCTTTCGCCTCTCCCAGAGACAAAGTACGAAGAACCGAAACAAAGCTGCGGCTGATTTCCGTACGCAGAGCGGGGTCGTCTGTCCGCTTTGCCAGAGACACTAAATGAGAGCAGAGGAGCTCATTCTGAGCGAACTGCCTGGCGTTTGGCGCTGGACGTCAATACACGTTGTGAAGCAAAAAGCTTGCTTACAGCAGTCACGACACAGGTTCTTCAAAGTGACGACTGCGCCGCCCTGAACGCTTCCGAGCATGTCATTTTGCTCATCGAATATAGCGTATCGTACCAACGCGCCAATAAGATCTAGCTCGCCAAGCTTGGCACGATTTGTCGGCGCGACTGACAGGTTTCGAAGAAGACCTATGGCGGCATGTCGCGTTGGCGCGGGAGTGTTTGCACTCAACTGCTGGATAAGGAGGAGTAGACTTGGCTCGAGCTCAGATAACAGTCGAGCTGCGTCAGAATCTACAACATGCGTGAGCGTTCGGCCCAGTCTAATTATTCACGAACCGTTATGCAGCGTGTTTCCCAGACAAAGTGCGGCACAGCCAAAAGTGTCGTGACATTCCGGAGATCGCAGCCAGGCGAGCAAGGTGGTCCATACCGGTTCATGCCTAGGAGTGTCTCTCCTGAGGAATGAGCTGAGGTCGACAAGCACTTTTGCGAGAGTCGTTCGAATAGCCTTGACGAATTCGAGGTTGGATGGGCGGCCTGTCTCTTCTTCGTCGCTGTCTGGGTGGCCCTCGGCTGGTTCCTGCATGAGATTTCCCATCTTGGAGGCGAGATGGACTGATGCCGAGAAAGCATTCATCAACGTCATGATAGGAATATCCTGTAGAGGGTTGTTCTCATCCGAGCCATCCGAAGGGGCGTCTAATGCCAGCTCGGCAGTCGAGGCTTCATTTTGAGTGAGCATCTTCTCGAGGCAGATGAGGGATATGAGGACGCGTCTGAGAAGCAAAGATGGTGGAATATCGGCCTCATGTTGCAAATCGAGAAGGATGAGCAGGTGGAGAGGCTTGAACAATTGCTCGAATAGGTCCTCATTGGCCTCGAGGGCCAAGTTTTTTGAATCTGTGAACCTTGAGCTTTCGAATCTGTGGCAAGCGGAGGCCTCTTACCATGCTGCAGCACTTGTTCAATGATGTCCAAGGCCCATGTCGCACATTCCTGATCCTCCTGGGTCGCGGACAGATCGCCGAGATTCACTTGTTCGAGAAGCCCCAGTATAGCCGTACCCCGGCTAAGGTCCTCTATGGACTTGGCTGCCGGGTCAGGCTCAGGCTTTTTCCAGTGCAAAGGAATGCAGCAACTGACCGTGTCCTCCAATAGTGAGATTCAGGAGACTTGCCAGCAGGCTTCGCCGGGTGACTGATGAATCTCGCGCTATGCCTTGAAGAGTGATCGTTGCGGCTGATGGATAACCAAGGTAGCTCAGGCGATCACGATTATCATCTGATGTGAGCGGCAACCACAAAGCACAGCTGATACGTACCGCAATCGGCGGCCAAGTTGGCGGCAACCCGTCCAACCTCCCCCACACATTCCCTAAGTTCGCCTTCGTGTATGACTGTGGACCGAGAGACATCCGCTCTGTGCAAGATCGCCACGAGGTTCTCTGGCAGATTCGTGCGACCCAGCAGTGGACGGCTATCGGCTGAAAGTGTCAGCTTGAACCCAAAGTGCACGTTGCGCTCACCGTCTCTCAGCGTGACGGCGATCTTGGCCAGCAGGGTCTTGAGAGAAGACCAGTCCTCTGACTGCGAAGCGACCTCGACCAGACGCCCAAGGCGCTCTGCCGTCTCGATATCGAATGAAGTTCCAGGGCTCTCTGCCATTTCTTTATCCTTCCCGCTCATCTTGCTCTCCTTTGTGCAACCGTGTCATGCATGGCCGATGAAATGACGATGGATCAAAGCAGCTGAAACGCCAAGGAGTCGTTTGGACTGTCTGAGTGGAGGTTTGCTTTCCCACGGCCATCCTCGATATGCCTTCGCAATGAGGTCGTTGCTCATTCCATTCTTCGTCGTCTTTGTCTTTTTTGCCGCTTGATCACTCGCCCATCAGCTACAGCTCTGCAAGCCTACACGACAATTTCGGAGCCAGGAAACGAAACAGGACGAATATAGCCCGAGTGGCAGTCTAGCATTTGCCACTCTGGAACGATCGACCGATGGCCATCCTGCATCAATAGGCGATGAGGGTAAGGCGGACTCCCCGGAGACATGTGGCCCCTGTACGTATCTCGTCTCAAGCTGTGATCAAGAACGCTGACGCGTTTCCTTGAATAGACTTCAGACGTCCTGGCGCTCGTCTCTGCCATCGTGCAAGCAAACGAAGCTGAGCTCGCCGGGATCCTGACCGGCTTTTCGCATTGGCGCTACCCTCGAGGCGACCTGCACACTTGGGTACCCGTTCTTGACCGCCTCGATGCTCTGCTGGCTACGATCGTCGAGGCATATGACCTCTCTCGACCGCAGTCGGTGCCCTTCTCGCCAGAGACCCGAGTGCTGCTGCTCGAGATCTTGCGAGTCGAAAGGATGCTTCTGGAAAACTGCACGAGCCGCAAACTCTTTTCCTCTTTTGATGTATGGTGTCCTCTGTTATAGCTCTCAGTCAGCTGACCAGAATAGCGAGTAGCAGATCTTCTGTTCACGTCTGACACCGCTGTCCTACGAGCAGCCCTGTACGTCCTGCTGAGACCTTTCCAGCAATATACAAGTCAAACTCCGCTCGAAACTGGTCTTGGTGCTAAGATCACTCAACGATTGCTTGCTCTCGCCAAGGGATGGGAGCAAATCAGTGCGTTGGGCATCGATGTCGTCACCGCCGCCTCGCGACCGACATTGGAGATTTCCGAGGAAGCTCGTCGAGTCAGTATGAGCTTTTATCCGTCCAACCGGACACGCATCGCACCGAAACGCGTAGCCAGCTCCGTTGCCCACAAGTCTCCAGGCGGACCCAGCTCCACCAGTGCTCTCGACACCGCTATCACCTTGGACCTCGGCGTGATCACGCCGGCGAACGTGTCTGATCCGTTGAAGCACCTGCGGACAGCCTGCGGGAAACATGACCCGGCGCCGCACATTCAGCTCGAAACGCTTTCCAAAATGCTGGTCTGTCTAAGTTTGGACGATCTGGAAGTGCGCAGGGAACGCATGGCTATACGACTTCTGTCATTGGCCACACTCCGTGGGTGATATGTGACATTCAAAATCGTTAGCTCATGTCCAGTCTACTTCATGCCCGAAGACGCAGCCCAATCGGCGATATTCTTATCAGAGCCTGATTTGATCTCCCAGCTGGCAGACGCTTTGCGTGCCTTTCGATCGACTGGCTACGAGGTCACGGCTGCCGTCCTGCTCGCTCTCGACGCCAGTGCACATCACCGATGGAGAATGTCGGAGGTGTTTACACTCATTAGTGGATCCGCCAGCCGTGGATCGATTACCACTTTTCTCAAAGCGATCGCTGGCGAGCTGAACGCTGGAGGTATTTAGCAATCATATTGAAAAGCTTTGTCGGAACTGACTTGCAGTCGAGCTGTCTGTAGATCTCGTAGATGCGAGCTTTGCTTTGCTTTCCTTCATCATCAGCGCAGCCCCATTCGGTAGTATGCTCGTCGGCTCAGGTTTACTATCTACCTTGCTGGACGTTCTACAAGTTCAAGGGCAACAGCGGGACATGGTAAACTGTTTACCCATTGATTTTAGCGTGTCGCTGATTACAGTATATCCCTCGAGCAATGGGACTGATTGAAGCCGCGATATACGCGAATCAACAGGGTCTGTCGATGTTCAGCAGCATCGGTGGGGTCACTACACTGGTTGGCAGAATCAAGGTAAGTGCCTTGGATTACCTTTAGAGACCAATCTCACTTTTAGAGCGAGATCGAGGCATTGCCGTCCATACAGCATCCCGAGACGGGCAAATTCTTGTCTGAAGGTGCGCAGGATACAGTGGAGATGCCAATTCAGCTCACCGCACAGACAACAGCATATTCACCATTACACAACCACTCAAATCGATGCTGCGTGCAATCCACCGTCTAATGCAGGCCTCTGGAGGGACAGAAGGCCTTCGCAACTTGGTAGATTCAGAATTGCCCAAGTCAATCATGCGCATACTCGATGAGCCGACAGTCTACGGCTCGAGGATCTTCGCGCTGGGTAAGTCTCCTGCATTCCAGCACCACCACATGTTGATGTCCAGCTGTAAATGTGATGGCCACATTCGTGTACAACGAGCCAACTTCTTTGGCGGTGTTACAGGAGCTGCATTTGCCTGAGCATCTCTTTGACTCCATTGAGCGTTGCCCTTTAAAGTCTTATGAGGTATGACTGTCACATTGCATCCTGCTGAGCTCATGACAGGCTTTGAGTGCCGTCACAAACGCCCTCGGCGCTGTTTGCCTCAATCAACCGGGGTTGGAAATGACGCAAAGCCGTCCTGTCATGTTCAAGACCATTGTCGAAGCATCGCTGCACCTCATGGAGGAGGAGTCGACTTCCGAACGCGATACCATGATTCACATGGGCAGCTGCCTCGATGAGCTTATTCGACACCATCCGCCGCTTCGGTCCACGATCTTTGATGCGGTCATGGACGCACTGCGGTCAGGAATACAGGCTGGAGCGGAGTTTGTGCCGTCTAACAACGAGCGCGCAGACTATCTCCTTGACGCATGGCCGGACACTCGTGTCCGGGAGCAGAATTTCCCCAGCATACTTGTGAATGAGCAAGCGACTTTGCTCTCAAAAACTCTCCGCGTTTGTCTTCGTTCAGATGGTCGGGACGCTTGCTGATGTATCTTACAGCTTTTGGAAGGTGTGCTGCGGAACGGTCGCACTTGCAGAGACTTCATCAACGCCGAGGGAGTGGGTCTGGTGCTCAGCATCGCCGATCTTCCTTGCTTCCCGATCCGCTTCGCTTCGACCCATCTCTTTTTCGCGATGACACGATTGCTCAAGACCGCTTGCGACCGAGAAATGATCCCCACACTGAATGCCAGCCTACGTTCCCTTCGGGAGCGTCTCGACCACTGTACATCACTGTGGAAGGCGGATGACGCCCAAAGCAGCTGGGACACCATGGTCGCTGACGAGAATGCACCGGGCGAATCCGCTTCAGAAGCGCTCAAGGCCTTGCGTGGCGTCGCTATCAGGTTGACCTCCATCGACGGCATGTTGTCGACATTGTCGACATCCAACTTGCGCAATAACACGGAACTGCTCCACATGCTCAGCCCTCAAGGAGATTGGTCCACGCTGTTGCCTGATTTGGGCCAGCTTCACCGCCGATGCTTCCAGGCACATGCTGCCTTCCTGCCGCTCTCGAACAAGGAGACACCCGCGACCGGAACGGCGACGCTTGACGCACTAGCTTTGACGGAGAGCAACTCCCGCCGCATGAACGGTGCGAATTATCTGGCATCTAGGACTACCGTCACGATCACCAAGCTCCTCAAGGGTGGGTCCGGCGAGCGTTCGGTCAGAGACCAAGGAACTCGTCCGCTGATGTCATCAGGCCTCGCTCGACTGCTTTTGACAAAGCGCCCTCCTGAGGGCAGGCAGAAGCAAAAGATAGAGTCACTGGCGAAAGTACTAGCAAACATCGCTTACGAACATATCAAAGGTCAGTATCCGCAGCATCTGTATTGATCGCTGACAACCAGTCGGCCAGCAGAATGACATATCTGCCTCATACGACTTGCACCTGCTCTCTTTCGGCATAGTTGCGATGATCATGCTAGATGGTGAGACCACCCGATGAATGATGGGTCGCTCATATATCTAGACCGCCTGTTCGATGGTCATCTCAGCACCATCCTCTTCGAGCGATTCGATCAGCTTGGTGGAACTCAGATCGTCCTTGACGTTGGAAGAGCCATTCTCGCCGAGACCGAATCAGCGTATGCCGAGCCCGCGGACGAACGTCTGTTGTTGAAGAAAGCAAGCGGCGCTCGAATGGTGGTGCTCTTCTGCTCGACTTTGTGTTCTTCAAAGTCCGTCTCGGATGCGCCGCAAACAGCGTCCTTGGCACTCGCTCGTGGTAATAAATCCTTTGGGACGGATCTCTTGGTCAAAATGCGCGCTTTGTGTCTCCCCATTTTGCGTCAAGTCTGGGAGGCTGCCTGGCTAGTGCGGACAACGCCAGCTATCCGACGTCTGGCGATCAAGTCATATCTGACGGTTCTTGCCGGCAAGTCCGAGGACGCAGAAGCTGCGCCGGCCACCTCTACGACCGTTCCGACAATGGTGCCAAGATTAATCAGGACAACAACAGATCACGTCCGCGTTCAACAGCTTGTAGACATGGGTTTCGGCAGACGAGCGGCCAGTATGGCTTTGCTGCGCGCGCGCAATAACGTCCCAGCCGCCACCGAGCTGCTACTCAGCATGCCGCACATGTTTCCGGAGGGCGATGAGCCGACACCGAACGCCAACGCCGATGACACCAATCCTGAACAACCAACAACAGGCGGCGGAGGTGAGAATGCGAACGAGATCGCTGGTGAGAACACCAATGAGACCGCAGACGAGAATGCGCCTCCTGATGAAACGAATCCTGCGGACGAAAGTGTCAACGATGGACCATCTGAGGAGTCGATGGATGTCGACCCCAGGTCTTCCGAGGAGCCAGACTACCGGAAACAGTTGGCGCAGATACGATCAGAAGTGCAAGACGAGACAGTGGGCCGCGCCCTGGAAATTGTCGACCAGGCCGATGATGCCATCTTTGACATCGTACCGGCCTTGCCTGAAGGTCGGGTAGGTCTGCGTCTATTGCTGGACCGTGCAGTCGAAGGAATGCAGGCCAGTCCGCCCATGGAGGACAAGATCGTGTCCATCCGTCTGCGCCTGCTGGCCATATTCATGTCGTCAGGCCATCGTTGTCGTCTGACCGATGAGGACATCGCGGCCGCTCGATCACTCATTGAAGCAGCACCGTACGACCGAGATGATCGGCCTATATGGATGCCATCATTCCTCTTGGTCGTTGAGAGTACTCTGATATTATCCGTAGCGGTCAAGGAAGCTCGCCTAGGCGCATCGCCAGACGACCCTGTCATCGCTGACGCCAATGTTCTCGCGTCCCATCGACAAGGCATACTGGCCGTCTGTCACCGAATCGTGGCAACGGAGAGCTCGCCGACAGACGAAGTACTATCTGCTCTTCGGTTCCTTGCAGTGGCCAGTCGTCACGACATCGATACGGCGGCTGAAGAAGAGAAAACCCTTGTTCAACTTCTCCATTCGGCCAAGGCCCCGAAAGGCTCTCCTGCTCTCATCGTCATTTATCTTCGACATCTTTTCGAAGTGAAGGCCACCCTTTCCGACATCGTCCGGCGCGAGATCCGACACTGCTTCGCCCCTGCGTCGCACAAAGTCATGGACATCACTCACTTCGTGCGCCAGATGCGACCAATAGCCCTCCGCAATCCTGAAGTCTTCGTCGCGGCTGTAGCCGACAACTGTCAGCTAGTCGACCCGACCCCGCCTCAAAGCGTCTTCCATCTTCGCGCCAAAGACGATAAAACGGAGGCTTCAGTACAACAGGCGGAGGATCCTTTCGTCACTGTGGCAGATTCTGACTCACGAAGTCCTATCATGAAGACCCTACTGCAAGAGATCGCGCACATGTGGTCGGCCGCCCGGGCCGCTCTGGCAGATAAGAGACCCGGGCGCAAACTCGAGACGACCGGTACATCGACTACCTACCTGGCGAATTTGATGGCCATAACGACGGAATTAGTGGGATCTTACATGCTCGCCAAGCAATCGTTCCTTGCCAGCCTCGGTTCAATGCGAAGTCAGCGGAGCGAGAAACCCCGCTCCGGTCTTTCTTTCTTCTTTCATGACTTCGTGTGTCATGTGAGCTTGTCGGGCGATCTAGCCGGCCCAGCTTCTGCCGGCCAGATATCACCTTCAACAATTTGCTCCTGGTCCGCCTCATTGCTTGTGGCGTTATGTTCGGATATTGCCCCAGCATCAACGCCAAATGACGTCCCACATCAGCTTAGCACGATCCGCAAGACCGTGCTGGATGCTGCGGCCAAAGCTCTCAAAGAGTCGCATACCGGCGAGGATCCGGATTACAGATACGGCCGAATCTGGGCATTGAGTGAGCTAGTCTCGAGACTGCTTTTGCCTCAAGCGACTTCGGGTCGAAAGGATAGCGACGAATCAAGCATGCTGCTCGCCAAGGCTATGCTCGAGCGCAACTATGTGGGCTTATTGACGGCGGCAACAGCCGAGATGGATCTCAATTATCCGAACATTCAGATAGTCCTCACATCAGTCATGCGGACGATTGAGCATCTGTGGGTCCCATTTACCTGTTTGTATGTACTCTGACGAAGCAAGCTCTAAAATATCCGTCAAATGGGGACGCGTGGAAAAGCCCAAAGCAGACGCCAGCGGTCCTGAAGGTACACAGGATGAAGCCGCCTCAGAGCACTCTTCGTCCAGTGACGACGAGGACGACATCAGCATGAGTGACGAAGACGATGCCGCACGGGCCATGTATAGAAATTCGGCCCTGCGCGTGTAAGCATCTTTCTTAGGCAGCGATTGACTTTCACTCACACCACCAGAATCGGCGGTGATATATCCGAGGACGACTCAGACATGGAAGATGAAGAGGATGAACTTGATGACGAGGACGAAGACGTGAGTCTGGCGTCGATGCACCATCTCTGTGGATAGCTCATAAGCAGATGGAGGGTTTTGATGATGAGATGATGGACGACATTGTGAGTCGGTCCAGCTTGTACACAAGGCGCTGACTTGGTAGGATGAAGATGGCGACACCGTTTCGACAGAGGATGAGGAAGGTGATGACGATGCGCCCGGCCAATGGGTAAGCTTAGACCCCTGGCACATTGCAAAAGCTAAAACATCAGACGGATGCTCCGGACAACCTTACCGAATCGGAAGATGAAGACGAAGAGGATGGACCCGATGCTCTGACGTTGGAACCGGTCCTTGACCAGCAAGAAATCTGGAACGTCAGTTGGACGGAATAGAAGCATTTGGGATAATCTTACTGATATTGTCCCAGGGTGAATTTGATCTCAACGACGAGGCCTTCACGGATGAGGAAGAAGACGAAGGAGATGACATGGAAGGGGATCCAGGCATGGAAAGTACGTCCATTCTAACCGCAAGTGGTGGTTTGATCTGACCGCAGTGGGCGAACAGATGCCCGAGGAAGATGAAGATATGGATGTTGATGACGCCGAAGAGTGAGCACTCAAGTATCGATACAATACCTGGGTACTGAAAACCGCAGATATGACGAGATCGATGCTCTTGACCCCTTGCCATCGGCGGGGGAGCATGCTGCATTATTCGGAGACCTGCCGAACCAGGGTATACAGTGGGGCTGGGAGCCGATATCCGGGTCGGAGAACCGGCGTGAGCGCGCTGAAGCTCGAAGACTTTCTCGTCTTTTCGGTGAGCGGGACGCAGTGTTCTACGGTCAGCCCTGCTGATGCGCAGACCCCGGATCTCTCTTGCCTCCCCCGAACAGGCCGTCCACTTGGCCGCCAAGCCATCCTCTGTTGGCACCCCCGGCCAATAGCATACCACGCATGATGCCAAGCCTTGGCGGACTCCAGGATCTGCTGTCGAGTCTCCCCGGATTCTCGGGGCAAGATGCTGTTTCTGTCTTGAATTCGTTGCTCCGCCACGTCAGGCATGGCGACAGTGAGACTGTCAACATTGATCTCACCCAAATTCCACCCCTTGGGGCTGGGGGAAGCGGTTCGGTGCAGATTGCCGTCAACGGGCAATCTGTCCCGCTGTCCTCAATCACTCCGCCGAGCCCTACCGATCTCTCACAAAACTCAGTGCCGCTTGCCCCAAAGCCGACTACATTGCGATGGCAGGATGAAATGTCTCTGCTCCCTGGTGTTCTGGGCGACCAGGTTTCCGACATTGTCATGCACATCGTCAACCGCCTCATGCCCGCGGCCCGCGCACGGGCCGCAGAGCTGGCAGAGAAACTGCAAAAGGAGCTCGCCGCCACTGTCGTCGAAACGACGACCGACAACCCCGAACAGCCCGGTGTAGAGTCTACCATCACTGAGCAACAGCCAGCAACAAATGCAGAAGCGACTTCGACCGCTACTGAGACGGTCGAGAATAGCTCAACCGCCGCAGAGACTGGCGATGTCATCATGACCGAAGCAGACGCAGCCAATGAACAACCTGATGTTCCTGGGGCAGCCGAACCCATCGATAACGCTTCATCTTCGGCTGTTCCAGGATCGACAGGAGAAGTCGAAGCGATGGTGACGGAAGAGCCAGGACCGGCTGAGCCTGACAATGCAGCCGAGCCGACAAACGAGACCACAGCGGAAGACACCAACGATGCCAGTCTGGCTCGTGTCGTGGTCTTGATCCACGGCGAAGAGGTCGACATAACGGACACCGGCATCGATCTAGAATTCCTGCGAGCCTTGCCAGATGACATGCGAGCGGACGTAGTCGAACAACACTTGCGAGAACAGAATCGTTCGCTATCTCGATCGGCCGGCCAACAACAAGCTGCCGATTCGCAGATCAGTCGGGAATTCCTGGACGCTTTACCGCCGGAAATCAGAGCTGAAGTGCTTATGCAAGAAGCAATCGAGAATGCGCGCCGAGCACCTCCAGCCAACCAACCACAGCCACCAGCGCAGCTTCCGACCGAATTCATCTCCGCCCTTGACAGCGAGCTTCGAGATGTGTTGCTCCAGGCACCCTCGGCTGTGAGAATGATACCTCATCGCCAGCCACGAACTGTCCCGCCAGTCGCAGAGAGTGGGAACGACAATGCCGATGCTGCCGATGCTACCGCAGGAGACCAGTCGTTGACAAAACGGCCAAAGCGAGAGGCTGTGCAACTCCTCGACAAGGTCGGGGTTGCATCCCTCGTGCGGCTTCTTTTCATCCCTGAAGTGGTCAAGAAGGGTCATTTGGCACGAACACTGGTCAACTTGTGCGAAAATTCTGCGACGCGCATCGACTTGCTAAACCTGCTCGTGGCTATCATTCACGACGGGAATGGCGACATCCTTGCTGTCGATCAAGGATTCCAACAAATGTCGATCCGTTCGCTGGCGACTCCCAAATCAAAAATGACCCCCAACCCCAAGACTGTCGATTCTCCTGCTCCTGTGACTTTTTCGATTTCCCCGAACATTCAGACAGCACATATTCCCGGATTTGTCGCTTTACGTTGCCTGGATGCTTTGTCTAACATCGTGAATGGCAATACCGCCGCGGTGGACTTCTTTTTGTTCGAGCAGGACATCCCATACAGCTCGCGGAAGACCCCCGGGAGAAAGCAGAAGGGCAAAGACAAGAATGTGCCGACCAAACATGTCCCACTCGTTCTCCTGCTCTCGCTGTTGGAGCGCACCGCGCTTTTGACTGAGCCTGGGGTCCTGGATAGCATTACCGGACTTCTCTCAACAGTTTGCAAGCCATTGGCGACTATGCGATCAGCCGAAGAGGCAGGGCAAGCCGAAGAACATCGCCAAGAAACTGTAGCCCCATCATCCTCAGCAGAACCAGTGCCTGGCCCTTCTGCAAGTCAGCCGACATCCTCCTCACAACCGCAAGCACCCAAACCTGCCGCGCCCACAGACCCCTCAACAAATCGACCAGTCATCCCGCCGCAGACCATCCGTCTCATCGTCAACTGCCTGACGTGTGGCGAATGTTCGAGCCGCACCTTCAGTCAAACCCTGGCCGTCATGCAGTCCCTGGCTGTGGTGGATAACGACAAGCAGGTGATTGTCAATGAGCTCAGCCGTCGATCCAAACAACTTGTCGTTGCTCTCGAAGCGGAGTTGGACGCGTTCCGCCAGCAACCGCAGAGTATGGACGACTCGACAGAGAACAAGGCTATCGCGGCCCTGTCAGCGCCGAATTCTAACCAGGCTCAATTGCTTCGACTACTCAAGACGATAGATTTCATGCACCTCAAACGTATCCAGACCGAATCGCAAGCGATCGAGATCTCCCCAGATGAGGAACAAGTAGCGCGAATATTTGCGGACCTCGATTCCGAACCGCTTTGGGTGCGTTTAGGCGAATGCTTGAGTCTGATCGAGGACAAGCCGGATTCCGACAACGAGACAACGATCTTCCTGCCGCTGATTGAAGCTCTTATGGTGGTTTCGAAGTATCGATCAGATGCCAAACGCGAGATCCGATCTCCTTCCGTGGGGCTGTCTGGCACTGCATCCGAGGACTTCTTCTCGTCCTTCACGACTGCTCATCGACGAGTTCTGAACACTATCGTGCGCAACAACCCGTCCTTGTTGGGCGGCTCCTTCTCGCTCCTTATCCGGAATACCCGGGTCCTGGAGTTCGACAACAAGCGTAACTGGTTCTTCCAGAAGCTCAAGAAGAAACGAGAGGCTGGCATGCATGGCGGATCACTGCATCTGAACATCCGGCGCCAATACGTGTTCGAAGATTCCTTCCATGCCTTGCAGCGACGCGATGGCGACGAGATCAAATTCGGCAAGTTGAACATCAAGTTCTACAATGAAGATGGAATCGACGCCGGCGGGGTGACACGAGAGTGGTATAGTGCACTGGCAAGACAAATTTTCGACCCCAACTTTGGTGAGTGATATCCTTTCATTCGGCGCCGTCACTCACCCAGCAGCACTGTTTGAGCCATGCGCTGCTGATGACCGAACATACCAGCCGAACAAGGCTTCCTCGATGTGCGCCACCCTTTTTCTTGGCCCTCGAGACATACTGACGCACAGCAACGCTGATCACTTGGCCTACTTCAAGTTTGTCGGACGGGTGATTGGGTAAGTTTTGATTTTTCGCCACGAGTACACACGCGCTGACAAGATGCAGAAAAGCCATCTACGAGTACGTTGTCCAGGAAGCCAAAGTTTCGAATCACTGACAATCGCAGCGGTCGTCTGCTCGATGCATACTTCAGCCGAGCGTTCTACAAACAAATCCTCGGCCGCACGGTAGACATGCGAGATCTCGAGAGCATTGACCCTGAGTGAGCATCGATCACGCTCACGTGAGTGTAAGCTGACTTCAGATACCACAAGTCCCTACAATGGATGCTGGACAACGATATCACTGGCGTCATTGACGTGCGTTCCAGTGGCAGCGTGCCGTGTCCGGTCATGAGCTGATCTCTCGCAGCAAGAGTTCACGATCGAAGACAACCAGTTCGGCGAAAAGAAGGTTGTCGAGCTGAAAGAGGGTGGCGCGTCGATTCCCGTGACCGAGGAGAACAAGGAAGAGTACATCCGTCTTGTGGTCTCGTACAGACTGCAGAACTCGATCCAAGAACAGCTCAAGGCGTTCCTTGACGGCTTCTACGAGTGCGTTATTGTCTCTTGCTTTCTGGTTCTGGCTGAAAGTTTGCAGCATCGTCCCTCGAAACCTCATTGAAATCTTCGAACCCGATCAGCTTGAACGTGAGTTGATACTGACAAGGCTAGGAGTGATGGCTAACGAATGCAGTTCTCATTTCTGGTATCACCAACATCGATGTGGACGAATTGAAGAACGCCACGCAGTATGTTCCTTCCACGTATGACCCTACCCCGAGCTGACTCTCCCAGGTTGAGCGGGTGGAAGAACACGGACCCCGAGGTGTCGTGGTTCTGGCGAGCACTCAGGAGCATGTCGCAAGAAGAGCGAGCGAGGTTCTTGATGTTTGTCACCTCGTCGTCTCGCGTGCCTTTGGGCGGCTTCACCCAACTTCAAGGTGCTTCTGGCGTACAGCCATTCCAGCTCCAAAAGGTGAGTTGAGCGACCTTTCTTGCTCTCTGTGCTATCAGTGCTGACCATGCTCCAGCTGTTCGGGCCCGAAGGCATCCTGCCGCAGGCGAGCACCTGCTTCAACCTGTTGCTGCTGCCGAAATACGCATCGTATGAGCAACTGCGCGAGAGATTGTTGTTCGCCATCACAGAGACTGGCGGATTTGGCAAAGCTTGAGAAATACATTGTGAATTGAATTGCATCATCCTCTTGTAACATGAAGAACCATGCATTATGGCCATTGAAAGCCACGAGACCAAGACGGAATGCTGTAGAGCGTTGCGCAGATCTCGCCCTGTTCTCGAGCCGGTCTGATGCGGCAGACGGCAGCATGAAGCAATTGTTACAAGAGTTGCATATCTCATCTGGCTCAGCTTGAAAAGTCGCTGACACATTCCCAATCCCGTCCAGCACCCTCCTTCCACAGACTGACCTTCCCATCCCCACAGCTGACCGCAAGGATGTTGCCGGCCAAAGACCAGCTCACCCGCCAGACCGCGTCGGGGAAATGGGGATCTTTCGATTGTGCCGCATTAGGGAGAAGAGGAGTCGACGTCCATGGGCTGGACGGACCAGCGCGGTAGTGAATCAGAACCGTTCGGTCCTGAAACGTCAACTTGTTTCAACACTGAAGGGAGAGGGACTGACCTGGGATGCAGAGGCGATGTATTGGCCCGGAAGCCCGATGTTGGGTGCCCAAGCCACATCCCGCACCCAGTCGTCGTGACCTTTAATAACCTCCTCCTCGACCCACTTCTTTGCCTGTTCGTCGAAAGCCCATATCCGGACCAGGTTGTCTGAACCGCCAGTGACGAAACGCTTCTGCGGCAAGACGTGATTTGTCGATACTGGAGTCTGTCGAGAAGTCGCGGCTCCCGCAGGAGGGGCGTTGACCACGGCAGATGGGGCCCACGAAACGGCGTTGGCGCCCGTACCATGTGCAGGGAAGATGGAGGCGTCTGTCGAGCCGTCGTCTGTCCGTCAGTCTTGACGCAGGAGTGGAATGAGGAAGAGCTGACTTTGGAAGGTGAGGACTGAGACCTTGCCATCGCTAGATGCGCAGGCTAGCATGGGTCCGAGGTCGTAGGGTGCCCAGGCAATGGAGTTCACTGGGGTCAGCCCGAAGGAGAAATGCTCAGAAGTTGGGCCCACCAGAAGCTGTGTGAAGTGTATGCTCTTTGATGCGCTCCCACCCATCTTGCAACTCTCCTCCACTGCCCTTTCCTTGCCCAGCCCCGACCTCTTTCCAAATGAAGACACGCCCATCGTAGGAACAAGATGCCAAGATGGATCCGAATGACGGATGCGCCCAAGAGACTTGCCATACAGGTGCAGTGTGGCTGAGATCAGCTTGGCGAAACAAGACGGAGTGAATTGAGTCAATCGCACCCTTTCAGAATAGCAGGCTCTCCCTTGGCCTCGCCTTTGACCACGTTGAACACTCGGATGGTCTTGTCCGAAGAGCAGGTGGCTAGTCGTTTACCGTAAAAGTCGAGCTGGGCATCGTGCTGGCCACATTAGCTAGGTCACTTTGTCATCATATATTGTGGAGGGTAGAGACAACAAGAACAATCGCAAGGAGTGAGAGGAATGCTGGGAATGAACGAACGATCATGTCTTCATGTTGCGTCTCCACCGGGACCGAACGCGGTGGTTGGGCAGCCTGCATATCAGCTGAAAGCTCATTTGAGTGGGTCTCAGCTGCGATAGCGCACCATATTTGCTCTCCAGCTCCGGCTGGTTGATACTGCGGTAGAATACGAAGAGGAAGAATGCAAGCAGACTAGCAGAACAGCGAGAGCTGTCGACGAACGTCAGTGACGATGAGCTGGAGCTATGGTATTACGTAACTGAAACCACGTGGGAGGCGGAAGAGACGCGACGGGCAGTCGCGTTTTAAATGACGCCGATGAGCCCTCGACATTTTCGACATTCAATAGCTGTGAATGACCAGCAACATGACCATGACAGACGTGGACCACATCATCAAGCAAGCATTTGCGGAGAATGACGCGAATGACGGTGGGTCATCGTCCACCAGGGCAAAGAAAACCATGGCTCATGTCTGACAGCTTCGGCACTGCAGAAAGCGGTGACATCGGCACATGCTGGTCTAGCAGATCCTGATGTGAGGGCTTATTACTTGCTCTGAACCTCTCGATGACAGGCCCATAATGATTGTGCTGATCTTTTAGACGCTGGGGGCCTTCTCGAGGAGCTCAAAGCCATTATCGACGATCCGATTTCGCGCCATGCTGCAAGATACGGGATACGCTATGGAGCTGTACCTGCCTTCGGACGTTGGCAGTTCGAGCCTTACGCCGATGGATATGGGCAACCTACGCGAGAGATGGGTCGGATGGGCAGTCGAGTGAGTGCCTCACTGGGGCCCTCCAGAATAACGCTGAGTGGCAGGCCGCCCGGCGTGAGCTCTTGGTACAAGGCAGCGGGCAAGCGGTCTGTCAGTCCTGCCCCCGAGGACTCAGAGACTGCAGCTTGGCTAGACAATGCACCGACTACGAAGTTTCCTGATCCAGAGAACAAAGAAACTCACCTTGGCGCTCTGGTCAAGGTGCGCCTTCACCTCACAGACTGGATGAGGCATGCTGATTGCTAGATATACGACCCATCTTTCCAAGCGCGGCCTGCGTCGGTGTTCGACTTTATCGGAATCCTCTCTTCGTCGCCAATGCCATCGAACTCCCCTTCGGACGACGAAGAGCCGAAACTCGTGCCCGCGATCCACGTTCTGCACTATGCGCCAATACAGCCGGCTGCCAATTCCGATTCGCCCAAACGAGCGAAGGAGGGCCTGCTGGACCTCTTGGCACGATGCTTCGCCCCAAGGGACGAAGTAGCAGCAGAGCTGCTCCTCTGCGCCCTGCTCTCGTATCCTACAGCACGCACGGCCCAAACCAACCCTATAGGCACCCTATCACTAAATCTCATCCGCCCCGCTGTCCAGTCTTCCCTGGAGCACGTCTTCCGATTAGTCATGCCTTATGTCGTCACTCTGGATCTGTCATTACCTGTACTACATCAGTCGAACTTTGTGCCTACCAGCTCGGCTTCGGACGACCTGAATGCTGGCCGACTGCAGATCTCAGCTGGCTCTGTGCTCCTGGTCGACGAAGACGGGATGGGAGAAGGCGGCCAGCTGCAAGAGAAAGCGGTCAAGAACCTCCAATACCTCTCGGACGTGATGAGCCAGCAAAAGCTGCCATACGAGTACCCGTTCGCCACTGGGATCAAGATGAGCTGTGCGATCAGGCCTTTGATCCTCAGTCAAGGCAAAAGCCTTCTACCAGTCAGTCAGCTGAAATGTTCGGTGCCGCAAGCTGACAATTCGCAGGTCGATATGCACATCCCAGCGGACCTTGCCGAGGAGCAACCCGAAGTGGACGAGGAATCTCTCGAGGGGTACAGGGCTTACTTGGCTGCACACGGATCGCCCCAGCATGCGGCCAAGATCAATATACCTGAGGACGTAGCCCAGCAGATCCAAACGACATATATCGACGAGCGCAAGACCAGTGCAGACAAGGCGGCGAAGGCGGAAGAGGCGTTAAAGAACAGGTTGCGCATAGCGAGGTGAGCTTGCGCCTGACAGTTTGGACCAGCATAGCTGACGTCCCAGACTCCTAGCCGCATCTGAGGAAAAGCCGACAGTGACTTTGGCTCTGTGGGAACGCGCTGTCGAGTTGGACGAGGGGGTGACCAAGAGGATGCAGCAGCGAGACGCAGAAAGGAGGGAGCGCAAGCTTGGCATACCGTCTACAAATTCTGCTACATGACATTAGGCGTCTATGAGGTTGGCCTCGCTCTTCGTTGCGCCCTCTGATGGCTTGTTGGCTTTCCGCGAGTAAAACTCGGCCAGAATCTGGGTATGAGCCAAAAGTCCACCACGTTTTATGCCGAACGACTCGCCTTGGGGTTGATCCGGTTGAGAGACTCCTTTGGGAAGATGCGCAATAGTTCCCAAGCAATGTCGAGAGACTCGAAGATGGTGCGCGCCTCGTAAGCGCCTGTAGATCAGCAACAACAGCACCCGACGTATATACGTGTACTGACCCTGTCCCACAAACTCCTTCTCGAATCGGTCCAAGAACTCCAACGCCAGCTTGTCATCGGCCGACAAGGCTTCTTCTCCCACAACGGCTTTCATGGAAGCCGCGTCTTTGCCAACAGCGTACTTCGCATACTGTCCAAGTCAGAAGGCATCGAAATCAAGCAGATGCGTGACTGACCAGCTGGTTCGAGACATCTCCGTGGTCTTTCCGCGTGAGCTTCTCGCCGATGGCACTCTTCATCAATCGTGACAGAGAAGGCAAGACGTTGATCGGGGGGTAGATCTGTCGGTTGTGCAGCTGGCGATCGACAAAGATTTGTCCCTCTGGCCTGTCAGCACAAACCAGTGATTCTTGAGCGTCGACGCACCAGTGATGTAACCAGTCAAATCAGGAATGGGGTGGGTAATGTCTGACGTCAACTGCCGTTCGGAAAGTCACAAGGCAAGGTCCCACCATCGTTTGGCATGGTGAGAATGGGAACCTGGGTGATAGAGCCATTGCGGCCTTCCACTCGGCCTGCACGTTCGTACAGAGTCGACAAATCCGTGTAGAGGTAACCGGGGTAACCTCGTCGACCCGGGACTTCTTCTCGGGCAGCGGACACTTCTCGCAAGGCGTCGGCATAACTGGAATTAGCGCTAGTCAGCCATTTTAGGAGCCAGCGCACCTGGACATATCCGTCATGACCACCAACACGTGCTTCTCGAGCTGGTAAGCGAAGTACTCGGCAGTGGTCAAGGCTAGACGAGGGGTGATGATACGCTCGATTCTTTTGATTTAGCGGGGAGCTGGCTCATGTAGTAATTCAGCTTACGTAGGGTCGGAGGCCAAGTTGACAAAGAGAGTACTGTTCGAGATACTGCCGCTCTCCTCGAAGTCCTGCTTGAAGAAACGGGCCGTCTCCATGTTGACACCCATAGCAGCGAATACGATGGAGAAGTTGTCCTCGTGTCCGTCGTGGACGCCTTTGGTGGCTCCGGGTCGCTTGACCAGACCGGCCTGTCGACAGATCTGGGCCGCGATTTCGTTATGAGGCAGACCTGGTCGCGAGGTCAGAGGCAGTCCAGTCCAGATGTTACAACTCACCGGCAGCACTGAAGATGGGAATTTTCTGTCCACGAGCGATGGAGTTCATGGTATCGATGGTCGAGATACCAGTCTGAATCATCTCCTCGGGATAGATACGAGAGTACGGGTTGATCGGGGATCCTAAAGTTTGTCAGTCTCTGGTAGAGACACCCAAGTACCCGACTGACCGTTGATGTCGAGGTAGTCCTCGGCCCAGACCTTCGGTCCCTTATCGATGGGGTTACCACTACCGTTGAAGACTCGCCCCAGCATGTCCTCCGACACGGGCAGCTTCATCGACGAGCCGGAGAAGGCGATGCGAGTTGCCGAAGTGTCCACGCCAGACGTCCCCTCGAACACCTGCACCACTGCCTTCTTGCCGCTGACTTCTAGCACTTGACCTCCGCGGATAGATCCATCGGGAAGGGTGAGCTGCACGATCTCGTTGTACGACGGGAACTGTGAGTGAGCTCGATAATCCGGCGGGCATAACGGGGGAAACGCACCGACACGTTGTCCAACACGACCAGCGGGCTAATTCAATCAGCTTTGGTCCTCATCAGAGCCTGTTCAGCTGACCCGTTGACAGCAGCCACGGTCCGGTAGTCTGCTTATGAGCCATATCCGAGAGCACATGACGCTACTCACCCATCCGAGGTTCGACATTGTATTCGCGCACGGCGGCAGCCTGACCCATGAGTCCCACACATGACGAGATCTTGAAGCCCAACTCACCGCGTTGATAGCCGCCAGCTCTCGGTCGCTCACTCTTGCCGAGGTCATTGTGAGTACGAAGTTGAGAGAAGGAGAGGAACGAAGAATCGGGATAGAGAAAGAAAGGAGCTGGGTGAGATACGAGCCGAGAGGGGAGAGCGGGGGAACGGATGGCGAGTGACGTAGGAATTTTTACGTAACAATCGCTTCTCCCAACTCGATGGACGATTGTCCAGCATTCAAAGATGCATCTTGTCGCTATCGAATGCGCTCAAGTCTCATAAGGGCATTCCTTCCCAGCCGCCATCTCCCACGGACGATCATGTCGTCAGCATCTCTATCATATGCTCCAGAAAGAGCCGCCGAGTTGCGAGAAAATGTAGACTCGGTAGCGCAGGAGATAGCTTCTGCCGTCGCTGGCCCCAGTCGCAAGGTCCGTCCGATCCCCTCCCTGTTCAGCTAAGATACAAGCTGATTTGCAGCCCCGGCTGGTCGCTGTGTCCAAGTTGAAGCCGGCGTCGGACATTCAGGCGCTTTACGACGCGGGTCACCGGCACTTTGGCGAGAACTACATCCAAGAACTCGTGGACAAGGCTGCTCAGGCGAGTAGATCTCCGTGGAAGCCAGAGGGGCGTGCTGACATGATAGCTGCCGCGGGATATAGAGTGGCACTTCATTGGAGCTCTACAGAGCAACAAGGCCAAGCTCTTAGCTTGTACGTGCTCATCCCTTTCGCAATCGCTTACTCAAGTACCTGACACTCAGCGATACCTAATCTCTTCTGCCTCGAGACACTTTCAACAACAAAGGTAGCCGACATTCTGCAGAAAAGCATAACGGATCGACCGCCCCTCAACGTCTACTTACAAGTCAATACCTCGGGCGAAGATGCGAAATCAGGCTTGCCGCCCATGATTGGACCGGACAGCGACGATGCGCTGCTCCAGCTCGCCCTGCACATCCAAAAGGATTGTCCTCAGCTCAAAGTCCTCGGACTGATGACCATTGGATCTTGGGAAGCGTCGCACGATCCATCGAAACCCAACCCGGACTTTGAGTGTCTCAAGCAGACCAAAGCCGAGCTCGCGAGGAGACTGCAGGAGCAGGGAGTTGACCTTGGGGATCTCGAACTCAGCATGGGCATGAGTGCCGACTTTGTGCAGGCCGCCAAAGAAGGCAGCAGCTCGGTGCGTGTAGGGACTCGTATCTTCGGCGAGAGGCCCAAGAAGACGTAATTGAGACTTTTGACTAGAGTCTACATGCATACAGTATGAGAAGCATCAAATCCACATCATCAGATGATGCCTTGTGTAGTCTTGACCAGCCGCCAAATCCGATGCCGAGCCAAGATTCGGGTAGAATGGTACCATAGCGTCCGCGCAGCCCAAGATGAGAGTATCTGTTGGTCAGTCAGACTGTCTTCCCGCGAATTTGGTCACATTAGACTCACTGTACATCCGCCAGTATACTTCTCGTACCCTTCTTGCTGGATGGAACATGCCCTGGAGCACATACGACAGCACAACTCCCGGACCAACTCCCAGTCTCATTGCTTCGATAGCATCCATGACACCGCCAATGACGTGAGGACTCGTCTCAAAAATGTTTGGCCACACGAGGTTCAACAGGTGCACGAGGGCATCCTCATAGCCGAGACCCGCGACGCCGATGGTGAGATGCTTGACGATGGCGCAAGCAGTTTGTCGGTGAACGTGATCTCGGTCTGTCAAAGCATCCTCGAGGAGACCGACAACCGAGTGGATGTAGTCTTTCGACATCTCTCCGACGTACTCGAATACGAATGCCAGCGCCTTGAGACAACCGTTACGGACGTTCAACTCAGGCGTTCGGTATTCGTTGAGGATGGCGGGAATGCACGTGAAGGGTCCACACGTCTCCGAAACGATAGCGATAGCAACCGTACTGCAGACTCGACTCTGACGCTCTTGTACTTTCAAGTTTGTGAGGAGGACGCTCAGCACATCTTGCGGACCGATAGCTTTGGCGATATAACCGAACGAGTTGACAGCTGCTCGACGGATGGCCTTCTTATGGGCTTTGAGGAGATCGAGCAGCTCGAAGCAGATTCGCATCCACTCCTTCGCAGGAACAAACTCAGCGCCACGGTCGGCAATGCGGCCGATCAGGTTGATGGTTGCCTCTTGAACTTTCTCGTGACGGTTTCGAAGAATGGGGGTCATTCGGGGGACTGTTGTCAGCGGCGGTCTCGATTGTACGGGACTACTCACGAAGATCCTTCACTGGCGGGTTCATCTGTGTCATGCCGACTACATTGGCGATTGCACCTTCAGCAGCGATGAGACTGTCATCAGTATCAGCTCAAAGAACAGACGGAATATGCTCACCTTCCGAGCGCGTCTGGATATTCCTCTCCCAGTTGTTCGAAGATGACGACACCGAGCTTCCCTAGTAGTTGATCCTCGCCGTTATTCTTGATGATTGGCGCCAGCCGAGTCGTCAGATCCGCGGCAAGCATTCGAACCTTTGCACTCTTGTTGGTGAGACGCCATAGAATCATCGATACGATCTGTGGCAGGTAGGGCTTGACGCGGCCGCCCAGGGCACTGACGACAGTGCTGAAGCCTTCAAGGATGATGTTGTCCTCCAGTGTCTGCTCCTGGAAGGCGAAGATGATGCCATCAATGAGCTGGACCTCGAGTCGCTCGTCAATGTCGGCCGCGCCGGTGTTGGCGACCACTTTCGTGATTGTTTCCATGACCATCTTTCTGAACGGTTCCGACTCGTCTTTGAGGTCGTTGCAGATCCGGCTGACAATCTCGGCCACTCCAGCCTTCTGAGCCAGCTCGACGGTCGTCTCAACAAGCTGTTTGTAGTTCCTCTTGTCCAATGCCATGCGTCTGACCCAGAAGGCCTTATAAAACTCCGGTAGAACTTCCGACTTGATGTAGACTGGCGTGACTCCCTCGGTTCCAGCACATTGCTTGATGACCTGTAGCACGATTCGCCGCATCTCTTCGTCCGAAGTCCGGAACTCTCGAATGAGAATCGGCATACACTCGCGAACATAGTAGCCGGCATACTCCGGGTCCATCAGCGGGATGATGTAACCGATAGCTTTGAGGAACGCGGCAAGTGTCTTGCCCCGATGTTGTCGGATGCCCAGCCACAAAGGCTTGAGGACGTTGTCGAATGACTCAATGCCGTATGGAGCGGCTGATTCGGCCAGTCCAGCCAGAGCAAGGGCAGTCATGGTTCGGACCTTCTGCTGCTCGTCTTGAAGTCCATCCGCGACCGCATCGACTAGGTTCCGCAGGTGAGGCAGAACGGCGCAACCCATCATTTGAGCGATCTGTTGGATGATACGAATACCGGTATGACGGGCCTGCCATGACTTTTTGGACCTACACACGGCTCGGAGGAATGGCAAGAGCGCCGGAATACCGAGAGCTGATGCAACAACAGCGAAGGCTCGAGCGGTGGTGTTTCGAACATACTCGTCGACGTGGTCAATATCGGGTCGCATCGTCGAGATCATGTGGGCAAGACCAGCGGCTTTGGCAAGGTTACTGATGATTTCGCGGCCCTCGACTCGGGCATAGTAGTCCTCGTCGATCAGGAGCGGCTCGATGACGACAAGAATCTTGTGGACGTAGGGTCGGACAAGATCGTCGAGCTTGTACAGCACACGATCAATGACCTTTACAAGCAAGTGCCGCTCCTGGTCTTCCAAACTTCGTTCCATCAACAAAGGCAAGATCTTGTCGAACAGGGGACCGGCGCCAAATTCTCGAGCTCTGTCGGTGATCTGCCGCAAGGCGGATTTACGAACAGGCGGTGTGCCGTTTTTGATCTTCAACAGCAAACGCATGATCTTGCGCTCTTTCAACTCTTCGAGCGAGTAAGCGCCGTCATCCTCCTCGCCTCCTCCCTCTCCCAAGATCTTGGCAAAATACTGAGTGTCTTCCGCTTTCAGGAACTGGAGTGTTCCAATCCCCTCGATTTCCGTCTGCTCCGTTGTGCTGCCCTGCATTCCTCCTGCAGCAGCACGGGCGCGGGCCGCATCGGCCTCGTCCTGCATCATGAAGCCTTCGGCAGCTTGAGCGGGGACCATCTTGCGGACAGTTGGTGCAGGTTTGTAGTCGTCGGGGACGAGTACGATAGCATACCCATCGGCTGTACCGGGGAGCAGCGAGTCGAGCTCCTCATCGGTAATCGCCCGATATCTGCGATCCTCCACCATAACAACCCCCGAAGATGTCGTTTCGGTCGCATCACCTGATACAGTGGCCACAGTAGGAGCTTGATCCCACCTCGACTTCTTCGCTGCTCCGTCTGGTGCTTCGCTTGGCGTCTGGTCCCATCGAGATCTGCGCTTCTTGGGCGCATCATCGATGTCGGGCTTCTCCTCCTTGACAATTTCTTCGACATCCCATCTCCGCTTCTTCCGAGGAGGTGTGGCGTCACCAGCCTCTTCTCGGGGAGGAGTGATATCTCCATCCTGACCCAGTGCTCGAGGAGGCGTTTTATCGTCCAGAGGTTTCTCGTCCTTTGCCTTTTCGTCCTTCTCCATCTGCTCCTTGAGACGTCGCACTCTCTCCTCCTCCCTCTCCAAATTCACCCTTCTCATCCGATCCTCATAGCTTTCATCCTCGCCTTCCAGCGTCGCCTCACTTCGCTTGAATCGACGAAGCTGATAGTCGCTCTGCCGAGCGGCGACTTGCCTAGCCCGCGATCTGTCCTCGGTTTCGTCCGGGACGTCCTCGGCCTCCGCCAATTCGGCGTGCTCGTCGAGGATTTCCTGCGGGGCAGAGTAGCTCTGCAGCTTCTTGTAAGGCTCCTCTGACATGCTGCCAGGGAAGAAGCCGGACTTGAAACTGAAAGCGAAGAAAGCAAGAAGGAAGGGAGATGCAAGAGTCAGCCGCTTCGATAGTCGAGCGGCGAAGACTGGCACTGAACCGGATAGGCGTGCCATCAGTGAAAAGGTGTCTCCCGATTAGGCGTCCCGTTGTGGGTCCCCACCAGCCAAGACTTGACCCGGCGGCTCGTATCTCAACCATTTCGAGGTTTGTTTCTCTTCCCTGTTCTTGATGCTTCTGCCGCCATAGCATGGTCCTCACCCCTCAGACGAGGGCACAAGAGCGGCACGGGTCCCTTTCGCCTCTGCTTCTGGCATCGAATCCGGTCTCAACTGCCGACTTGGACGCTCGCACGACACATGTCCACCCCCCACCGTTGCGCAAGACCTCTACTGGAAGTTTCTCCAAGCTCTCCGACTTCCGGCTCGACAGTCCTCTTGCAGGGGAGGAGACGCCAAATAGTCGTGATGAGTCTCCTGGACAGCCATCAAGTGGCGTGCGAGGTGTTCGCCATGTAGCCCTGAGCGTAGACGCAACGTCAGTTGGGCAAAATGGCATCAGATGGAGCTGATGGCAGCGAGTGGCGGCACCCCGTGTTCAAGACAAAAGTATTGTCTATACTTCGCTCGCTGGTGAGTGGCATCCAGTTCTGGAATCTATAGTCTGTCTGACTGAGTGCAGCGCGTCCCGAGATGGATGTCTTCCGTCTTGACCCCATCTTCCATTCACCTTCAACGGGTCTCCGGCGCCCTCACCAATGCGGTCTTCTTCGTGTCCTTCAATCCAGGCCCAACTCCGACAGATCCAGAAGTCTCCCCTATGCTCACTCCGACCATGCCGCCTTCAGACCCGCTCCACCCTACGCCTCTACAACCCGAGGAATACCCTCCAACGCTTCTACTTCGCATATATGGCCCAAGTTCCGGCGCGCTGATCTCGCGGACCGAGGAGCTGCGTATCTTGCATGTCCTCAGCACAGTCTACGGCCTCGGCCCTCAGGTCTTTGGGACATTCCAGAATGGACGTGTGGAGCAATTCTTCCCTTCCCGAGCATTGACCGCCGATGAGCTTCGCGACCCTGCGATATCTAGAGGTATCGCAAGGCGCATGCGCGAGCTACATTCTGTCGACCTGAAGATGCTGGGATACGAAGGGGGCCGAGCCGAGCCACCGACCGTGTGGCGATGCCTGACGGAATGGGCCGCCTTAGCCGACGAGGTCCTCAACACCCTTGGCGCCATCGACGGACGCTGGGAACTTTGGGTCGAAAAGTTCGGCTTGCACAGAGTTAGACGCGAAGTAGAGGCATACCAGCGGTGGATGGCGAATCAACGCAATGATGGGGTCGTGTTCTGCCGTGCGTACTCAGTTTTGAAAGAGGACATTCAACTCTGCTGACGTTCTGCAGATAATGATGCTCAGTACGGCAACCTGCTCAGGTTGGATCATAAAGCACCGGCAGTCCCAGAGCACCATCGTGTCAGTCGTGTCTGGAGGTCCAAGGCTCTAGCTCATGACAGTATATTGTCATCGATTTCGAGTACGCATCGCCCAATCCCCGAGGCTATGACATTGCGAATCACTTCCACGAATGGCGAGCCAACTACCATCATCCCACTCTATCACACTCTCTGCAGCCTCACTATCCCTACCCTGACGCTACGCAGAGGGACAACTTCTACCGAGCGTATTTGTCGGTAGAGATGGATGCTGAGAATGGTGAAGAGGTCATCGGGCGGCGACGTGATGTCAGTGACGAGCGGATGGCGGCATTGGAGCGAGAAGTCAGGATATGGTCACCTGCCAGCAGTGCATTTTGGTCTCTTTGGGGGATTGTACAGGCGGAAGAACAGATCGGCGGATTGATTTCGGGCGACACGCAGAACATCGACTTCGATTACTTGGTCAGTACCTCGTTAAGTGAAGTGGATCATGCGGGAGCTGACATTGTGCCAGTCATATGCTATGGAAAGACTAGAGATGTTCCGTAGGGAGGCTCGCGAGCTGGGTGTTGAGGGCATCTAGCCATTAGATTGTCTTGTAAAAATGCAACTGGTCTCGTGAACAGTGGACCGAGGGCCACGTGACGTGTCCGACCGGACCTTGCTGTGCCCGACCTGAGATGCGCGCCCAGACTATGCTCGACTTTGCCATTGACAATCGCCATGAACAAGTGGGCACCCATCGCGCCAGCCAAAGCAGGCGGGCCGTCATCATCATCACGATTCGCAGCAGTCCTCAAGCCCTCCAAACCAGGCGCCGCACCCACAGCTCGAGTCCCCCTAGTTGGACGATGGCCCGAGTCCATCCTGCTTCAAATCGTGTCGTATTTGCCCATACCAGATCTCCCCCGGGTCGCGCGCGTCAACAGAGCTTTCTCTCGACTTGTCAGGGATGAGGCAGGCTGGCGTAAGCGGTGTCAGCTCGCCGGCATCTCACCAGACGCACCAGCCAAACCTACAGCTCCAAAGACGCCGGCTAAAGCGGCGGTCGCGCTGGAGGATGATTTTGGAGACTTCTCCTCGTCGAACGACGTGTTCGAGGATGTCGACTTTGGCGATATGCAGTCAGGTTCTAGGACCAATGGAAATCTGCTCGACTTTGACGACCTGCCTTTGCCGTCCAAGTCGGCCGGCACCAAGGCCACCGGGTTCTTCTCGCTCGCACCTGCTACATCTGCTACACCCGGTCCAGCCTATGCCGCATACAAGGCCCATCATACGTCGCTCGTGCCGCTATGTCGCCATCTCAGGTCTTCCACCTCGCCGAGCTCTACCCTCTCGCTCCTGTTCCCCGTACAACCCATGAGTGCTGCCCCGCCACTTGCGGAGCAGTCCAAGGTCTTCCTCTCGCTCCTACTGTTCCTCTCACCGGCCCTGCAGCCGCTACATGATTGGGGCTTCTTGCGGCAGGCGCTTCTTGCTGCGGCGGACCGATTCGAATCGACATGTCTTGTCGCCTTCGAAGTCGCGGACGGGAGGCATGACGAGGCGGGGATGAGGCTGGCTGCGGAGAGCAGCTGGAAAGTGTGGGATGCGGGAGGAGGTAGCAGAGAACAGTGGGAATGCGGCAGAGTGTGGGTGGAGAAGCGCGAAGTCTTTTACGAAACGTCGAAGTGGGACTCGCTGGAGAATATCGTGTACGTGCGGATCTTCTCTTCGAACGAAGTCTGACAAGCAGAAAGAGTCAAGGCCCGAATGGTGCAACGGTGCGGCAGCTCGACTTCACTCCTATGGACGCCTTCATGTCGCATGTGCTGGAGACTTTCAGAATAGAAGCGCAATCAGCTGTCAGGGTATTCCCGCCGCCCGCACGAGTCGTTCTGTCTTTTTGTGAAAGAGTCGCCAACGACGTGGTGAGTAGTCGGGTCTCAAAGGCTGGAATAGGTCGCCTGGGTCTGACTACAGATTGGAGAGTATCTGCAGCCCTTGCTTTCGCAGGCACGGATAGTCTCACAAGACCTTTTTCTCCAAGCGACCGCAGCGTCTTTCGTTCAAGCCTGGAAGCTTGTTGATGTGACGATGGAGGTCCTGGGCGATGATCAGCGTGTTACGCCTCGGACGCGTGTTGAGGACGTCATGCAAGCCTGCTACCCCTAGGGCAGCGTCTCGCGCTGACATATCAGTTATCGCATGTTTGAAGTGAACATGGACGAGTACCTAGATGACGAGACTGAGTGGGTGAAGCAGCGGTTAGACGGCATTTGTGCTGCATGGGATCAAGAGGTAGGTCATCAACAGTACTCAATGAGCTGATGGCAGCGACGCGAAACGGACCGTCCAAGTCATGGGACGGGACCTACCTTCTTGACGGCAAGCAATCCGGACATGGTCAAGCGGAATGTGCTCGCTGGTTTCCGCGATGTCCTCTTACTGCCCGTCACGATTGTCCCTCGAACTGTGACTTTCGGCGTCAATGCTATCGTCACTGGCGGATCACAAGCGGTCAATGGACTGTCTATGCTTAATCCTCAGAAATGGGGTGCGGCGAATGGACGTGCACAATTGATCGATTCGGACGAGAAGGTCAACCTCGAGCCGTCGGAGAAAGCGGCAGAGGATGAGCAAATGTCTTTCACCGAGAAAGGCGATTTAGTCGAGGCTGTCAGCCCGCAGTTGGATGCAAAAACGGAAGGTCAGGGCACCCCAGTACCCAAACAGGAGGCTGCATTCGACCGCCTTCAGCTTCTCGTCTCCCTCGATATCGCTCTCGAGCTCATCCATGCGGATCGCGACTCGTTGAAACGCACAGAAACATTTGCCAAGTATCCCGGCAAATATGGACACAAAGTTCGCGAGACCATCGAGGAGATTTTCATCTGGCTCCTCAAGGCTGTTGGTGACCGTCATATAGCCCCCGGCTTCAGGATGTGAGTTTGAGCCGATAGGGAATCGCTGACGGTAGTGCCACAAACCAAATGAGCACCTACAGGCCGGCAGAGCACGAAGAGACAGCTAGTGTGGCGCCACTATTACAGTTCTTCGAGTTGGTCCACGTTGGTGACACTATCCAATCAATGGTTCAGGTGTACTTTGACAAAGAGCTGTCGGCATATGTGGACAAGACCGACTTTTTCAACGCGGTCATGCGCGAGAAGAAACGGTTCGAGGCGATCCTTGACGATGCCGTGGCGGCGGGACTCAACGCTGGTATTGAGGTTCTCATGAATCAGGTGGAACACATCATTACGGTCAAGACCGGTCCACGAGAGTATTACCCTGTGGAAGGCACGCCTCTCGATCTGGGACCGACGGAAGGTTGCAGGCAAGCTATATCTTGCTTGGAGATGCACTGTAATCTCCTCCGAGGCAGTACTTCGAAAGAGGTATTGGAGGTGTTTTACCAGGAGGTCGGCATCCGACTCCAAGCGTGAGTGACTCGAGCATTCAAATAGTCGTATGCCAACCCAGCCGCAGCATTCTCCAACGCCACCTCAAACGGCAGATCATATCACTCGACGGTGGATTCCAGATCATCGCCGACCTCAACGCGTACCACGCATTTGTCGCTTCACTCAAGCAGCAGCGTATCACGGAAGACTTTGCGAACCTGAAAATGCTTGGTCATGTCTATATCGTTTCCGACGCCCGAGACCTGGCGCAGATCGTGAGGGATGTCACACGATACGGTGGGACTTTCCGCCCGGAAGAGTGAGCTTGACGCTTTCTTGTGCTCTCATTCCCACTGACACTTCAGCATCTATGAGTTTATCCAGAGACGGAGTGACTGGAAGAAAATCGAAAAGACAGTCGACAAGGTAAGATTTCTTACTTTTGCCCATGTGATTTGGCATTGACGATCAGGCGATGTACGCACTGTCGGTCAAGGAGGATTGTGTGATCATGTGAGGGTGCGAGAGGAGTGAGACGACTGTTGAAGATCGACCGTTAAAAGTTATCATGATTGTAGCATTCAGCATGACCTATCTTGCACCATGGACTGCATCTTCTGCTGCTGTACTGCATTATCCCACAGCAGCCGCATCTCGACGATGCATGCAAACACCAAGAAGGTTTAGCGATTGATGCACGGACGCGGGGCTCCGGCCCCACAAACCTCCCAAGGGATGCCGGAATCGACGACGCGTCCGAGCGTTTTGCCTTTGCTTTCTTGACTCCAACATTACCCATCTGCTCATTCAGGTGTCTCATAGAGCCGCTTGTACAGTAATTGTAGCCAAGAGAATAGCATGCTCAACTGATCCCCTTCCCGCCCCACTTCGTACACGATGAGCGCGACACCACCCGCGCGCATCTCCCTGCCCCCACGTCCCGCTCCGGCCGATCTGTTCAACTCCGCCCTCGCCACCGATTCACCCACCGACTCGCCCAGTCATGCCGTCTTCCCTCCCTCCAACGCCCAAGGGCAGCTCCCCCTCCCCAAAGCCAGGCGCAAGTCGGCCGCACGGCCCAGTTTCTCCACCTCGACGATGGGAAAGCGCAGTGCTAGTCGGCGGCGCGCGAGTCGGATGACCGTTGGCGGAATGACCGATGTGGATGCGGACGACTTGGCGCCCAAGATGCCCACGCTGGTCCCTGGGATCCGGCCGGCTTATTCGACGCCCTTGCCTGTACTGCCGATGGTCGTGTTGTGCATTGTGAGTTTGCTGCGCATCTAGCAGGGCGGCGCTGATCCGCAGGCGATGTTGTCAGAGTTGTTGTCGGCTAATCTGAGCACGCCGTTCTTGTTGAAAATGGTGGAAGGTGCGTGGGAAGCAGTGAATGGCTGAGAGCTGACTGAAGGCTTTTTTCTGGATGCTGGCAAACCGAAGAATAGCGAGACCGAGGCTGCTGTCGGTCTCTGGACTGGTATGTTTTAGGCCTCGATACAGATCTGGATGGGCTGACTATGAAGGGAATCTTGTCTCGGTCTTCTTCATCACTCAGTTCTTCACGAGTCAGTGATCTGGTCGGACGATCTGTCAATTGACTGACGCCTGCCAGGTTTGTTGTGGAGCAGCATAGCCGACCGTCATGGAAGGCGAGCAGTCATCGTGGCCAGTCTCGCAGTGAGTATGATCCTGATTGCTCTGGCAAGAAACTGACATCCAGGGGAGCGCCATAGGTTGGCCTTGCATCATCTTTACCCCAGCTGGACTAACGAAGCAGCCCTTGTCACGTTTGGAACTTCGGAATCTGTCAGCTCATGTACATGACACCGAGCGCAGCTAACGACTAGCTTCCAGAGGCTATCACTGTCCGTCTTGTGCAGGGAATCTTCGGTGGTGCGGTAGGAGTGGTTAGTGTCCTCCTCACGCAACCTGAAGAGTCTGCTGAATTGCCAGTTCCGGGGCTCGATCCGGGACCTCACAGACGACACCAATGCAACTCGGGCATATTCGGTTCTTGGGTTTTCGTGGGGTTTTGGCGGTGTGATTGGACCGGCAAGTCACTTTGGATCTTCCCTGCGCTCCCTAACAGACAGATTCTCGGCGGCGTGTTTGAAAGCCCCGCAGACAACTTTCCGGGTACATTCCTGGCTCGACTGCCGCTATTCCAGTCATTCCCCTACCTCTTGCCGACCTTGATCGCCGGGGTCATCTTGACAACAGGCTCGATCTTAGCGTGCTTCCTCTCCTGGGACGGAGGTGTACGTGGTGGCAGCCGTATCGCCCTGCCTGTTGAGAAGGATGAGCCTCTTGTGGAGACGTCCGAAGCTCGACAGGCTTCCCCGGCGCCGTCCAACCGGACGGCCGTGCCATCGGTACGAGCTCGCAAAAGCATCATGTCCCCGATGTACGAGCCCGAAGCTGCGGCGTCGGGTGCTGGCTACCCCGGTATCAGCAGCAGCACTCTGCCCCATGCCCGACGCGACAGTCGAGCCTCGTTGGGAACTGCTTACGGGTTCGGGCCTTTTTGTATCTTCTATGGACTTCACTGATTCGTAGGTATGGCGGAATTCGCTCGAAACATCCCACTCTTGCTGCTAGGGCGGCTCTCGAGGCGGCCCGCCGCGTATCGAGCGCTGCGCCACGTCGACTCAGTGAGAGTAACGATATCAACGAAGAGGAGGCTGAAGAGAATCGCCCCCTGGGCTTTGCGCAGAAGCTGCTTCTTGGTGAGTTGTCGACTGTGATACTCGTGCTGACAATCAGCCAATGAGGAGAACACGTTCAACATCAACGATCTTTGGGTTTCCGCGGCTGTCGCCCAGGACATGGCTGTGTTCGAAGACGACGACGCCATTGAAGGAGAAGAGGAATCGGAGCTGGAAGAGGCCGAATCGACGCCACTGGCTTCGCCTGCTCAGACCCCTGGGTCTCAAGGGCCTGACTTCAGCAGCGCCGCAAGACGCAGACTGACACGCGATCGAGTGTTCAGTGGGCGAGCGCCGTCTATGCGCCACCGACTGTCGGTGTCTCAGGGCGGACGTCGTTTCAGCACGAGTTCGGGTCATGTGCCTGCGCTGTTCTCCAACACTGGCTTGGGCACGCCGCCTTTGCTCGCGGCCGAACAGACGGACTTGGATCTCGTTTCGCCCACTGGTGGTGACCCGTTCTTCCAAAGCCCTGCTACCGATCGACGTGCGCCAAATCTAAGCGTGATCACCGAGCGCCAGACCAGTGTCACGGAGAACTCTCCTCTCATGAGTCCGGCGGTTGAAGTCACAGCGGCAAAGCCCAAAGAGTCGACTTGGGGGTCTTTGCCACTCCTCATCATCATGCAGGTAAGTCTTCCCGGACATGCGAACGAATTACGCTCATCTAGCAGTACGGCCTGGTGGCTCTGCACAACACGACGCACGACCAGCTGTTCTTGTCGTTTTTGGTCTCGTATGTCATGACTTTAAGCCCTCGGAGCTGTCTGATCTCGCAGACCTTACCGATCTGGCGGTATTGGCTTGAACCCGGCCAACTTCTCCTTCCTCATCGCCATCATGTGTCTTTGTCAATTGTTCTACCAATTTCGCCTGTACCCGTCCATGTTTGCTCGATTCTCCCACTTGCAGATCTTCCGGATCGGGTGCTTCCTGTACATCCCGGCGTATCTGATGCTGCCGACCCTGCATGCCTTTGCCAGTGAGCAGACGGGAGGTAGCTTTGTGGTCATGACGTGTGAGTGGTGCAGATATAAGAGGAAGAAATTGCTGAATTTGCAGTACTCACATTGATCACGTCAGTTCAGGTGAAATGCCCAGTGTAAACGACGAGCTGACGAGTGCAGGGCCGTCCGATACTGTGGCGGAACGTTTGCTTACACCTCGATCATGGTCCTCATTGTGGGTCTGCTCAGGCAGTTTTGAGTCAAGCTGATGCGGCAGAATGCCATGTCCCCCCCACATGTGGTCGGCCTATCGAATGGTCTTGCGCAGAGTGTGGTCTCGTTTGCCAGGTTCTTTGGACCAGTTATCGGTGGGAGCATCTGGAGTGCGAGTATCAATGGGAACCCGGACGGCTACCCGAAGGGGTTCTACATTGTGGCCTTGGGATGCTTTATCCAGTGGTCTCTGACGTTCTTGATACGGTGATGACGATGATGATGATGATGGCATGTTGTGACATGTAACGCCAGAAAGTATGCATCGTTAATGCGAGTCAACCCAGCCGAGGTCCGCCAGGAGGACAGGCACGATGTGAGTGTTACGCCGAGAAAAAGTCGGAGTCGAGTTCACGTTTGTCTTTGCTTTTCTTTGTACTTCTCTGTAGACTGGACAGTTGTCAACGATGCCCAAACAGCTCGTCGTGTTCGATTTCGACTGGTCGTTTGTCGACCAAGATACCGACCGATGGGTGTTCGAAGTGCTCTCGACGGAATTACGGCGGAAACTGCAAGACCGCAAGTCGGGGCAGAAGACGGGGATACAGTGTACTCCAGATGTGGTGTGAGCTGTCCTCTCATCTCTTCTCGTCTGTCTCGGGACATGCAGCAAGAAAGGAGCTTGAGGAGGGGAGCTGAGCGATAGAGATGAGACGATGGAGGATTTGTACCAGGCTGGATTCAAGAGGGACGATGTACTTGGTGCTCTGCGCATCTTGCCTTTTGTGGGTCTCCCCCTCCCCACCTTCCCCCTCTCCGCCCCTCCTCTGAACAATGTCGTGCTAGAGAGGTGAGATGGTGGAGAGGAATAGAGAGGTACAAAGAAGATAAGAGAGCTGAGACGCAGCACCCGGCGATGAAGCGCGCCGTCTCGGATCTCAAGGCGAAAGGCGATACGACATTCGTGTGTCTGTCCAATTCGAACGTCGTGTATATCGGGACGATCCTCGAGGTGGGTTCTCCTCCTTCCACAACAAAAAGACAAAAGTCGGCTGGGGCAGGCTGCACTCAAGAAGAGGCTGACAGGCAGCACCACAACCTCGAAACCCTCTTCCAAACCATAATAACCAACCCCGCGCACTGGTCCCCTACCCACCCAGACCGCCTACACGTCGGCAGACGCTTACCAGCCACCGAGCCGCCTCACGGATGTACGGTCGGGTGTCTGGCCAACATGTGTAAAGGCGCCGAGCTGGACGCTTGGCTCGCCTCGAACGGCGGGAAAGACAGCTGGGACAAGATTGTCTATGTCGGTGATGGGGGGAACGACTTTTGTCCGCTTTTGCGGATGCGGAGGGGGGACTGGGCGTTGGTGCGGAAGGGGTTCGAGTTGGAGGAGAGGGTGAGGGAGGAAGGGGCGAAGAGTGGACTGGAGGTGGATGTTAAACTTTGGGAACAGGCTTGGCAGGTTGACGAGTGAGCCCTTTCGTCACTCCATCTCCCCACCATTCTTGCAACACGCTCCCCTAGCCTCCAATCTCCTGATACTACCTGCACCTGCAGACGCTCTCAGCCTTGAACAATGGACAGTAGACGGAACTCTGCTGACGCACAAGATACTTTCGCCAACTCTAGCTATTAATGTAGATAGAGCAACAGTACACTCAGTATACCATGCACGGCTATCCTTCTCCCTTCTCCTTGCTCCCTTGCATCCGCCTACTCTCTCGCATCCTCCGCCGCACGCTCCTCCGCCTCGGCAGCAGCAGCAGCGCCCAATTCCACCAACGCTGTATCACTTCTCGGCCGCGCCAAGGCCAACATGGTGCTACTCCTCGTACGCTCAATCTGCCGCTCAGAATCGTCGTACGTAGGTAAACCCGTGTCGAGGGGGACAATGCCGCCGCCGAGGAAACCCCTCGAAGCCACCGCATAAGACGGCACCACATTGAGCGGGTTACTCTCGACTTCATCTGGCGTCGTAGGAGCAGTAATGGCCTCGCTCATCTGCGTGCGTCGGCGCTGAGGCGCTTCTTGCGAGGTGAACTGAACATGTGCCGAGCCGCTCGCCGTAGCAGCAGCATTCTGCACATTGGTGAAAGAGGCGACTTGCCGCGGGAGCGAGTCGTGGCTGACGCCAGCGCCACTTGTACGGAGGATGGGTTTGGCGGCACCGTGACCGGTGTGAGGCTTGATCTTGGGCAGATGGAGGAAGCCCGTGCGTGTAGGTCGGGGTGATTCCACTGATCTCTCTGGACTGGGGGCGCGACTGGTATTACGGCTTCCGGCCCACGATCTGCTCCCACGCCGACTAGGCGGTCGGCTGTTGGCGCGCGACTCGGGCGGCGTGTCGTTCGGCGACGGATCATTGGAGTGAGCGCGGAGGGCGCCAAGGGAAAGGAGCAGCTCCGAGTCGGCCCACTCGCTGAGCTCGCGACGAGGCGGCACGTCGCTAGGCCCGGCCACTGTGTCCGAGGCAAACGAAAGACCACGGGTGGGCGAGCCGGGACGCGAGGGCGGTCGACTGCCTGGCGGGGTGTTCTGGGGCGAGTGATGCGGCGTGGTATGCCTGGAGCGAGGGATGAACCCAGCAGCCGAGCCAGAATCGGCGACGGCGACACGGTCATAGACGTGGTTGGTATAACTGGGAAGGTCAATGACTTGGGTTTCTTCGGTGTTGCCAAAGAGGAGGTTTCGAGTGCTGGCGCTGGCCTCGCGGGCTTCTTCGAGCAGACTGCTGTCGAGGACAACGATAGGTAAGGCGCAGCGCAGCTCAGAAATGTGCCCGTCGGCATTGAGGATGGAGCAGGACCATTTGATCTTGTGTTGAATGAAGACGGGGTGGATGTTGTGGGTGGAAGTGGTGTAGACGGGGATGGGAATGGTGAGCGAGGTGTCGACTTCGTCGTCGCCAATCTCGATGTCTTCGTCGTCCGCATTCGCTGAGGCGGGCTCGTCGCGCTGCGACGACGGGCCCGACTGGTTTGGCTGTTGACTGGCAGACGACGCTGCGCGCTGTCGGTCCGGCTGGGCTGACGCATTGGAGGCGGAGGACATAACCGGGAGTTGGGCGCGAGGAGCGGTCGGTGTCCTTGACGGACTGGATGCGCGAGACGGAGCTCGCGAGTTGGCCGCTGAATTGCTGGTGGAAGACAATTGCGATGTCGAGTTGATCCGGTGTGCCATGGACGTGTGACTGGTCGAGAAGGGTTCTGAGCTAGAAACCAGAACGGCTCGACCATTGACGATATCGTGCTTGACGGTGACGGCCACACGAGTGTCGGAATGGTTGGAGTGCCTGGTATGGATCATGCTGTACTCTTTGAGCACCGAAGTGACCGAGGTGACACGGACGCCCTTTGCGATAGGCATAAACTTGACGTTCACGGGGATCTCGTCACCGGCAGCATAGGCCTTGTAGGGTAGTGTGAGCGAGTACATGATCTTGCCGGGCCAGGTGTTCTCAATCTCGAGGGTCTGGTTGAACTCGAGTGCGTCCGGGGTGAATGTGCGCTGCACCGTGAAGGTCTTCTCGGCATGCTGGGTGTGCGTGACGAATCCCGAGCGGACGAGATTGGCGCGGAGACGGTACTGGACGACGGCGTCGCCGTTAAAGGTGTGTATGGACGAGGGGTGCTTGCCGTCGATGGTGAGGCTGAAGGCAAACGAGTGGGAGCCAGCCTTCATAGTGACGGCCTTTTGGCCTCCGATAAACTTCCAATCGTGGTGGGCGAGATTATGCGTGAAGTGGTGGTACTTGCTGGATGTGCCGGTGGTATCGTGAAACTGCACCTTGGCGCGACACGACATCTGCATGGTGATCTCCTTTACGTTTGTCGAGTCGGGGAGGTGGACCTCTACGCGGCCCGTGAGGAGGGCGGGGGTGACCTCGTTGCCGTAGCCGCGAAGGACGAGGTGGTCCGAGTCGAGGAAGATCTGGATAGGCGGTGCGTGGCCGTGATAGGGGGTGCTGCCGCCTGGCGTGATGGCGTTGTTTCCAAGGGATGAAGAGCCGGGCCACATGGCGTCGCCGGGGGTGGTAGCGGCGGCGGCGGCGGCGGGGCCGACGGCGACAGGGGCGGGGGTGTGAATGCTGCCGCTACCTGGAGTATGGGCGCCCGAGGAGGTATGAGAACCGTGCGAACGGCCAAAGAAGTAATCGTCCAGTGGTTCGGCGCCGCCTGCTCCGCCTGCTGCTCCGACACTGCCGGCCCCACCGGTACTCGCACTGGCACTCGCCCCGGTCCCACTGCTCGATGTACCGATGGGGAGCGCCTCGCGGGAAGTCTGCTGGCTGATGAGTGTGGAGGACCGCGAGGTGCGTGTAGGCGATGATGCCCTTGAGCCGGGGCGAGAGGATGGCCTCGAGGAGGGGGCGGAGATGCCTCCTCCTGGAGTCTGGAGGGTGCGTCCCCAGTGCGGCATGATGGGTGGTGGGTGGTGGGTGTGGGATGGGGTGGGGTGGGGGTGGGACAAAGGAATAAGGAGCGGGTGTGTGTCTTGGTGTGGTGGGTGATGAGACTAGTCGACTAGTGGGGTGGGGTCGGAGGTAAAGGGGGAAGGAGTCGATGACCGATGGGAGAGTGGTAGTGGTGGGAGAGAGAAGGATCGCGTCGATGAGAGTGTGCGAGAGAGGGCAGATTTTTCACCCTACAGGTATCGACTACTCTCTCGTCATTGTCATCTATCCGAGCAATAAGACGCGATGAGAAGAGATAGTGACGTGCAGGAAAGAAGAAGCTGAAGAGCAGGAGAGTCGGCCGTCATTCGCTGTCCAATGTCCCTGGGTCTGGCCTGGCGGCTGCTCCAGTCTGTGCGCCTTATCTTTCTTTTCTCCGGCAAGTGCTCATTCCATTCATTTTCATTCCAGGCAACAGCCAGGTTAGGACATGCATAGCCTATGCACAGTACACCGTACAGAGGGGGAGTGTCAAATTTGCATTGCCAGCCAGACATAGAGACTGACATCATCCCTCTCTGAACCCCAGGCCACCAGACGGCCGCTCGCTTGCTGTGGGAAAAAGACGCGGCATGCGGATGACCGATGGCAGTCCGTCCGTCTCTCTCTTTTTCCAGGCCAGGCCCAGGGTCAACTTGCTGGAATACCGCCGGCAAAGAGGAGGCCCCGCCTACTTGGCTACCTGCATCAGGTGCTGCGAGGTCACAGCTTGTAGGGTGCAGTAGCGAGGCTTCACTAGGCTGGCGGGGGATAGTACAGGACAAAGACAGGTGCATGTGGTACATGGCGTAGCTGGTAGCTTGTTGTGACTCGGTACAGGGGGGACGCCGAATCATATGCATAGTTGTGATGACGCCACAGCCGCCAACCGGCTACAGCGAGAAATTGCAACGGACGAATACCGATGATATATATGCTCCCGCTTACCCGGACGGAAGAGTAAATGCCAGCGTCACTCACCCAGCTCGACCAGACGAGATTTCGTCTTTCCTTTCGATGCATTGAAAGCATCTCTACGAGCAACTCATCACTCGCTTCTCGCTACTCGCTCGTCGCTCGTAGCTTCGTCATGCCCCGCCTCATACCCCCAGCACTCGCACACCCCCGAAGCGTCCCTGTCCAGGGATACAAACACCACCTCACGCCTCTCCGTCGGCTCGTCTTCGACCACGACCCCCTCTCGCCCTCTCAACACGGCTTGCGAGCTTTCTTAAAGTCCCCAGTGAGGACGTTGGCAGAGGAGAACCCGGATGTGGAGATTGCCGTGAGAGAGTTGAGGAGGGGCAGGGCGGGTGTCGTCAGGGGCCATTACGGTGGGTCCTCCTCGAGCCGAGGTTGGAGCAGGAGAGAGAAGAGGGACTGACCTCTAGTGAATGGCAGAGATAAAGTCATCTGTCTGAACGGACTCGAGGCCAACCAAGTAGCCAACAAAGTCCGCCTGCTCCTCGACGCATCCGGTGCAAAGCTCAAGCATCTCAAATATCGGACGTTGGAAGCTGGGCCGGGGGGCGAGGCTGCTCGGGGCGTATGGAGTGCCATCCATGCAGAGAAGCAGGCGGCGGGGTATCGCATATGACCAACTGCTCCAGTCGTCTCAGCATCAAGTCTTCGTTATGTTGTACTACCGCCCAGTCAGCCAATCAGAGATGCATCTCTACAGGCTAATCTAATCTATGGTGTGTTACATGCCATGCGTGTATTGTAATGTCCGTCATGTGTGTGGGAGGGGAGTGGGAGTGGTAATGCTGGCTACTACATCTATGTATGGTTAGGTGGGCTATGCAGCCACCGCTATTGTCGGAGCACTGGTCGGCACGCCGGTGTTGGCGTCGAGACCGATGTTATCGACAGTGTGGTTGACATCGTGTTGAACAACGTCATTGCTATTGCCCGTGGCAGTGGCAGTGCCGACCTTGTCGCTCTTCGTCGCCGGGTCCATACTAAACTCGCCGAGGTCCGGGACGTACAGCGGTCCAGGCTGATAACAGATCGTACGCATCACGTCGAGCTGCGAGCGGTGCAGCCAGATCTGTCGAGTGACACCGCAGGTGACATAGACAGACGGTGTTGTTTGCAGGGTCGGTCGAGACGGGGGTGTTGCATGAGGCGAGGGTCATAGGGGTTACGGAGGTGTGGGCGTGTCGGTAGACAGGGAAGGAAGAGGAGCAGAAAGATCGCCGTGAGCTCGGAGGAACGCCAACTCGAGAGGAGAGGCAAGTACATGGGCGAGGGAGTAATATCTCCAATTACTCCATCCAAACGTCCAGCGCGCCATACCCGTCAAGGCGAGCTTCTCGGGATGTTCCACCACCTACAGCGTCAGCCTCTCCCGACGCTCCCAATAGACTGTCGGGCTCAAGGGGTACTTTGACTCACCTCCTGTTTCAACTGCGAAAACGCCGCCGTGCGATCCGTCAAGACCGCCTTGACGCCCCACGTAATCGCGATACGCATCTCATCCTCCTTGTTGACCGTCCACACGCACACCTCTTTCCCCGCCGCACGACAATCAGCGAGGAATGCCTGGCCCTCGGCGCCCATGAGCAGCGGGAAACACATCGAGAATCCCTCGCAGGCGTCCCAGAAGTATTTCCGCGCCACGGCCGTGCTGAAGCCGATATGGTATCGGCGCATCAGGGGGAGGTATTTGTATGCAGCTTTGATGAAGAGGGGGTGCCATAGGCCTAGGATGAGACGCGGGGCAAGGAGGGTTTCCCATCCGTCGTGTTGGCTGGGGGTCAGCTCTGCTACGTGCGCCTCTGGGTGTAAGTGTACGCACGCGACGACACGGGCCATCTCGGGCTGCTCGTCAGCTTTCTCCCCTTTGGCAATGCAGGCAACTCACGAAGAGAGTCTCTGGGTTGTTCTGCATCTTACAATCGATCTGCCCTTAGTTCTCTATCTCTGTATGTCCTGCCACAAAGCGTACATTCAACGACACATGTCGGTTCTCAGGCTGGCTGTCAGCTCCCTCCTTTGTGTCTACATCGCCACTCACCTCGAGCAGCAACTCTACCAGCTCGGCAAATGTCGGGATGGGCTGTATAGGCTCTTTGGTCGTGCGCACGTGTCTGTCCTCAGCCCCTCCTCTCCTCACTGCCACAAGGGAAGACCTACTCGATCACGCCGTGCCACGGCTGTGTCCTGATCAATCCATTGCCTGTGGTGGTCCGGTCCAAAGTCGGGTCGTGAAACATCAGAACAACACCATCGCTCGTGGCATGTACGTCTGGCCCACTTCAGCCCCGCTCTCTTTGTCCAGTGGCTCAAGTGGGCTCACCCGACTCGATGGCATCTGCTCCTTCCAGTATCGCCGCTCTGAAACTAGCCAATCTATCCATCAGCTCCACGGACTTCACAGGCGATGGAGAGACTGACGTGTTCTCTGGAAGATGGGCAGAAGCGCCTCTGTGACCCCAACATTCCACATCTTTCGGCTGCCGCAACGGCGGGAGAGGCTGTGTCATGGTGCAAGAGATTGATCCACTCGAGTCCTTTCGCTCGGTCGTCTACTTGTAGGTGCTGTGCCCGAGGTCTGGTCTGTGTACAAAGGATGATGGGGCTAGTCTAGTCTGGTGACTCGTTCGGTGTTCGGTGTTGAGGCCGAGAGAGACAGGTCTATACACACTTATACACAGCAAGTGATATTATACAGTCGAGAGCGTGCCCGCACGCTATCTGCACTTGGACACGCCCAGGAGAGGGGGGAGAGGAGGTGGGACGAACGTGGATGAGAAGTGAGAAGAGAGACGGCCGACGGTCAACACTGTGTGCAAGAGTAGAAAAAGCGAACGAGTTCCCGGATCTCTCGGGCCGACTCGGCCGGTTGTCGAGCAGAAAATAGACAGGCGATAGGCCTTGTGGACGTCGCCGATGTTACAGCCACTAGCCTCAGAGTATCCATCCTCAGTTGCAGCTGTCGCCAGTGTCTTCAATTGTGACCATCTACGCGACACCATGTCACGCACGTTTGCAACCATCTGCTCATTCACCAACTTTTTGATTTTCTTTTGGCTGGCTGGCCGATGACCGACGCCGACACTAGTAGGATTGGGATTAAATACGAGGAAATACCACAAGATAATGAGTTTTATCTCGTGACCCGTGCCTGAGGACAGACTTGGTTCAGAAAGATGAATTCTGAAATTTACACCGTCTGCAACCTCGTACCTGCCATAGACAACACGAGCGACATGTCCACTGCACAAGCTGCCCAACAGCTCCCAGGTGCGTCCGACGACGCATTCACATCTAGCTGCTTGCTGATACGATGACAGAGCTCGACGCGGCCATCCTTACTTACCTCGTCTCGAGGGGTTTTACGCGATCCACCAAGGCGTTCGAAAAGGAGAGCGGGGCAAAGGTGGATGGCGCCAAGGATCTGAAACAAGTATGGCTGGCGTCTCAGCCCAGGTGAGCTACTCCACTCAAGCTACTGACGTCTATGCTGAGACCTAGTGCCGCCAACGCCGACTCGTCCGACTCTGAGAGCGACTCCGACTCCGACTCTTCCGACTCTGGCTCGTCTAGCGACAGCGACTCGGAAGCAGACGTCGAAGCTGCCCCTCAACTCTCGACCAAGGCTGGGTCCACATCGAGCACGGCCACCTTGGGTCGGGAAGAGGCTGTGGGGGCTGCCAAGAAGCTAGACGACCAGTCGGACAGCGATAGCGATAGCGACGACTCGAGCAGCAGCGGATCCAGCTCGGGTTCGAGCTCTAGTGGGAGTGAGAGCGACAGCGAGGACGACTCGGATGACGAAAAGCCGAAAGCGGCTGGATTCTTGGACGTAGAGGCCGAAGAATCGGACGACGAGTCGAGCGATAGTGAGAGCGAGAGCGAGAGCAGCGAGGAAGAGAGCAGTAGTGGGGAAGAATCGGATTCGGAATCAGAGGAGGAAGAACCGGCCAAACGACCTGGAATAGGGGCGAAAAAGGCAGCATCGCCTGCGCCTTCCTCTTCCTCTTCTTCCTCATCTTCATCTTCCGACGACGAAGCACCCGCCCCCGTGACCGGTCAAAAACGCAAAGCCCGATCCCCCTCAACGTCATCCTCCAGCTCCTCCGCCTCTTCCTCGTCCTCATCCAGCTCCTCCTCCGCATCCTCATCAAGCTCGCTACCAGCGAAGAAAGCAAAGCTCGACCCGGTCATCAGCACCACAGTCACCATCACCGAAACGACAACTTCCACAGGCGTCAGCACGCCCCTCACAGACCCGGACGCCTCGTCTACCCCGCAGGGCAAAGGACAAAAGGGGAAGCGTTTGCCGAATCAGCGGTTTGAACGTATCAAAGCGGAGGACGTGTCGTTTCACCACGACGGGTTGAAGGATAATTCGTTCGAAGCGAGAGTGAGTAGAGGCAGCTCCTTGACTGCATGCTCGTATGACGATAAGGAAGTGGCTGACGCGTAGCAAATTGCCGGAGCGAGCGAGAACGATTATGGCGCCAAGGCAAGCCGGGATCTTATCGTCACGCGCGGCGCTGGATTCCGAAAAGAGAAGAACAAGAAGAAGCGGGGTGTGAGTATCTGTTCTGACTATACACGAATGCGCTGATGGATAGAGCTATGTCGGGGGCGAGATCACGCTCCAAACCCACAGCATCAAGTTTGACGATTAGACGCGCGATTCTACATTGTCCATGGCGATCTGCGTGTGTTTTCAGCGATCGATGTATATGCCATGCATCATGTTGTGCCTAACATCTCTACGGCTTTTTTGCTTTTTTTCTTCCTTGGTGGTTGAGGTATGATCATGCGGCCAATGGCACTTTTGTCTGAGGGGGCGAGGCGAGACCGTTGATGCACGTCTCATGGATGACGTTGAGAGCCTTTGCTGCGTCTTTCTCCTGGATGACTGAAATTTAGCGTGGACCTGGTCGAGTCGTGAGTGACTCACCACACGAAATGTTGATCTCCGACGCGCCCTGGGAGATCATCTCAATGTTGATACCCGCCCCAGCCAGCGCGGAGAACATCATGCCCGCACATCCGACCGCATGGCGCATGTTTCTTCCGACCAGACTGAGAATAGCCATATCCCTCGACACAGTGACATCGCCGATATTGAGCAAATCCTTGGAAAGCCTGTCGAGGCGCTTGCGATTCATAAAGTCCTGCAGGGCCATGGAAACGTGCACCTCGCTCGTGCTGATCAGATCCACCACCACGCCCGCACGGTCGAGCGTGCCGAATATGCGCGCGAGGAAGCCATGCGATAGTGTCTTGCGATTCGAGTGGATGTTGAGTACGATTATGTTGTCTTTGATCGTCACTGCCGTCGGGGCCTTTGGTACGTGCAACGGCGTCTGCGTCTCCACTGCCGCGGGCGGGGCTGCGGCGGCGTACGATTCGTCTGGGTAGATAATGGTGCCACTTCCTTTGGGGTTCTCGACGTTTTTGATACGGATAGGGATGCGCGCGCGGATCACTTGTTCCATCGTGAATGGGTGGATCACCTCGGAGCCGTAGTATGTCAGCTCGGCAGCTTCGTCCGGTGTGATGACCGGTACGAGTCGTGCCGAGGGGACCTTGCGCGGGTCGGCGGTGAAGATGCCGTCTACCTCTTTCCACACTTGCAGCTCGGAAGCTTGGAGTCCGACGGCGCAGAGGGCCGCACACAGGTCGGTGTAGCCTCGACCGATCTGGGCGAGGAGAGAGCCGGGGACCGGACCAAAGTAGCCTACGATCAGCGACACCACCAAGATCACTGCGGCACACTCACCGGTAATGACAGGCACTCTCTGGCCGCACTCTCTGATGCGCTCCCCTAATCTTATCGACAATTGGTCGTAAAATTCCTGGCTGAGCTGCGCGACACCCTGGTCCCCACCGCTCGCGAGGCTCTTTTCGCTGATCGAAGAGATAGCAGCGTCGACTACATTATCCAAGCAAACGAATTCCGAATCGATGCCCTAAAGAGTCAATCTCTGTATCCTCTCATATGACTCCAACCCACTCTATCTCTCAAGCTTGCCGCGACAATCTTGCAAGCCATCCTCTCCCCCGTCCCCACTATCGAATCCTGACTCCTCGGCGAGATCTCGTCGATGATCTGAGCAGCATAAAGGAAATTCCGCAAATTCTCACAATCGCTCTCGATCTCATCCAGCAGCTCGTCGCGTATCGCACCGGGCCTCACGGCGGCTTTCGCAGCATCCACATGACCCTTTTTCAACACGTCCACCGTCTCGTGGAAAGCCGGCAAATCCGAGCCGTTCGCCCCGTTGACCGAAGGGCTCGGGGGCGATCTCGACCTGCCAGAAGGGGTGAAAGGCGAGGGGGAGGATGAGCGAAGGTCCATATCTCTCAATGACGAGATGGAGGACATGACGCTCGCGCTCATATCTCTTGCTCCGGCGGAATCGCGTTCTCCGAAGAACCCAGAGCCGACGCGCTTCGGGAAGAAGGGTGTCTGGCTGCCTGATGGGAGACGCTGTGGGCCGGGCTGCAGGGCTTCGCGCGAGGCTTGAAGGAGGAGGTTGGTCGTGCCGAGTGCTTTTGTATGTGAGGACCGGGCTGAGCAGACGAGGGCAACTCGGGAGTCGGGGATGTAGGATCTGCAGCTGGTGAGTGGGGCAAAACAGCCTCAGAAAGAGGGGCTCACTCGACGATTCGGCAGATGCTGTCGAGCGACTTGCCGACCGAGGTACCGCCGTACTTTTGTACGACCCACGGTACCGAGTCGTCCGCCGAATTGCGGAGGAGCTCTTCCGGCGTCGAGCTCGTCATGGTGGATGTGCTGGCCGATGAGGCCATTTAAGTGGATGCCAAGGGGTCTGGGAGGCTGTCGGACCTGTCCGGCTTGTCTGCTTGGGTATTGGAAGCTGATGTATGTTGATGTTGTTGATATGGAGTGACTTTCTTTTTGCTTTTGGCGTGAAAGATGTAAATGGACGGCCGACTCGAACCGAAATTACCCAGGCACAGCAGTCCGGCGCGCCTACCAAAGAGGCTCGGCAAGATAGGCGATAGGCGCTTCCATCAATGGACTGGGATGAACTGCTCACTCTGTATCAACTGTGCAACTCACTTTACACTCACTCACTCGAGTCGCAGCCATGGCGCTGCCCACACAGATAGACGATATCTCCCCTCTCGATCCCCTCCTCCTGCTTCCCATCCCCGACCCTCTCCCGGCAGACCCACACCCAGATCTTCAACCACTGCTCGACATACTCGATGCAACACTCGCCGACCCATCTGGCCTCGGAGCCAAAGTACCCATGACGGTGCTCACAGCGCACATGCGGCAGCTCACGCGAAAGAGTCAGATCCTCTTGAATGCCGCGAGGCTAGGGGCGGCCGAAGCGCGTGAAAAGTTGGATCGGGCGGATGTCGAACTTCGCGGGACAGAGTATGAGCGGGATAGGGTGAGGGAGGAGATTGAGCGGTGTATGGAGTATGCGTGAGTCTTCATATCGTAAATTGATAGGGGGAGTCGGAATGGGGAGAGGCTGATGGTAGACCGGCATATAGGGAGCTGGAGATGCTTGATGTTGAGAGCTTCTTGGCGCGTGCCGAGCCGGACGTACGGGCGGCTTTACGTGCGTCTCTCTCTGATTTGGACTGGAGCTGGGAGGGGAATGAGTGCTGATTGTGTAGCACAACCCGAGGATGAGAGCTACGAGTATGCTCTGACGACGGCCCGACTGGAGAAGGAGCTGGCACATACTATACAGTGCGTCAGATGTCAAACATTGCAAGGATCGAGCTCACTCGCTTTAGACTCGAAGAACAGCTCGCCAAGCTCACGAAAGAGCGCGACGCATACATAAAAGCCAAGAAGGAGATCAAGTCCAAGTTCGACGCGGTCGACGTGTATCTGACCGACTTCCAAAAGGCAGGTCTTGCTATCGATGATCTGCAAATGTAGTTGACAAGCAGACGACAAACGCAGTCGCGAGCAAGATCAAAGACGTCGCCAAAGTCCCTGCTCCTACTGCCTGATCACACTCCGCATAGGCACACTCTCATCTTCACTGCCGCTCATATGGCGCCATGTTGTACATGTACATGTACCATTAGCATGCCATGCATACAGATACTCGTATTACAACCGCTAGGTGTGGAAAGAATGCACAATGACACAATCAGTGTTCAGTCTAATTTCTTATCGGGCCGTCTGGATGGCGGCCGGATCGTCTCAAACGTCTCCACCGAGGGCTTGCCACGCGGATGAAGCTCAAGTAGGACCTCGGGCTGCGTGCGGGCCGGAGAAGAGGTCGTCGAGGACCGTCGGGAAGTACGAGGGGAGGAGAAGGTCGACTCGAGCGAGAGGCGCGGTCGGGAAGCCTGACCAGCCTTAGCAGAGCTGTACGGCTGCATATGCGAAGGCGGAGGGGGTATGTCGAAGAAAGACGAAATGCGGCCGACGATGCCGGACGACGAGGTGGGTGTGTAGGTTGAGTTGGAAGGTGGGCGTAGGCGGACCATGTTGGATTTGGGAGGCTGTGGTGGGGGTTTGGGGCGGAGTGGACGAGGGAGGGTGTGCATATCCGAGTGAATCGAGGGGCCCTCTGAGCGTGTGGACATGGATGCTGCGCGGGAGTGGTGTCGTTCGTGATTGGAGGACGGGGTTTGACCTTTGGGAAAGAAGCGCAGCTGGGACGATGGGAGGCGCACGACGTCGAGCACCCGAGGAGTCAGGTCGTCAACGATGTCGGTAACGTTGGGTTCATGCACCGTATCTTGACTCGAAGACTGTTCGAGTGGTGTGGCTGCTGGCGTAGACTGTTCCCGCCGCCTTGGCGAGGGCAAAGACGGACCAGCCGCTTGCCACTCGCCGTACTCATTGACATCCTGCCAATCTCCAAACGGCGAAGTATCCCTCGGGTGCTCGATATGACCATTGAGCGGTCGTATAGTCGATGCTGGCGAGTCTTCTGGCTTTGCCCTGCCCTTGCCTTTATAGTCTGCACTGGCCCTCCGTTGGTGCGGGTGCTTTGGGACGAGCGTGACTTGTCCTTCGCCGGGACCGCGGATAAAAGTCTCGCTCGCTTTGTTCCATCTGCACGCGTCGAGCGGGACGTAGAGGCATGTACGGATATGTACCGGATCGGTCGGCCAGAGCTTGTTGGTCTTGCGCAGGGTGGACACCTGCTGTCAGCCTTACATTCCTTAGCACGACAACGCTGAGTGCCCACATCGATACCGTATAGCAGCGCTATACCAGCGAGCGATTCGTTTGGCTTGACCTGGCATATCAGCTTCTTCAGTCGTTGATCGCTGAGGGGGCAGAGCTTACCTGATGGACCAACACTTCGACCTCTCCGGCGGACGACACATCATTAGGCGTCATCCTCAGCAGATCAAAGCTACCGCGCATACTGCCAACCTCGCTCCCGCTCCGACTACCCCCACTGGCAATCTCGGCCAACCGCTCGGTCTCACTCGTCAGGCGCTTCAGCGTCGGACGCGAGTCACCCGCACTGGTCCCTTGACCAAAACCGCCCGCCTCGCCCTCGAGCGGGTGTAGCGGCCCAACATGGTCTTCATCCTCGAAAGAGCCAAGCAGATCGGAAGAATACGTCCGCTGTCGCCTGCGAAGAGACGTACGGCTCCCCAGGGGCGGCCTCGAGGGAGCTTTGGACGACGAAGCGGATACCGAGGCCGAGGCTGAGGTGGCAGTGGAATTGGAATTGGAAGTGGAAGATGAAGATCCGCCCGCGATGGGCGGGGTCTCGCTTGACCACGGGTCGAAGAGGGTTTCTTCCTCGCCGCTCATCAGGCCTGGGCTGGGCGTCGCCGCCGGGGCGGAGCCCGGCTGGACGGGCCGCCTCACCGTACGCGTCGACATGCTCGATCGGACGACATGGGCGGGTCGGCGTGTCCGATGATGATGTTGCTACAAGCAAGAGAGTCGAGAGTATATGTGAGGTGTCAGTCGAGAAGGTTGTGAGGGTCAGGAAGTGGAGGAAGACCGGTCACTCTCAACGCGTTTTCCGTCCGCCCTCGACCACTCTTTCTCCACCTGTCGTCTCCTTTCAGCAAAGAGACAGACTCGAGCATATCAAAGGGACGACCATGGCACGTCTACCTCCAGCCAACCTTGCCGAAGCATGCTGATGCCTAGCCGCCAAAACGCAGCGATACGCTGCACATCACCTTTCACGCGTTCAAAACCGCCATCCTCCTCTCTGTGCCTGAAACGACGTGCGTCCGAGTCTGGTGTACAACGAGCTGGATGCTGAAGCCGTAGGACCCTCGCAGATCTCAAAAGCCGTCTACTTCCTGCTCTTCAGCCCCTCGGATCCATACTGCCCGCGGTGCCGAGCTCGCCGGACGACGTACGGCTGTACGAAGACAAAGATCTGATCGATGGGCAGGATGGGCCGGCGGGGCTGAGAAGTTTGGAGGGGGAGGACGATAAGAGTAGTATGGGCAAGACGCTCCTTTCGCTAGGATGGCCCAGGTGGAAGAAACTATACATCAGGTGAGCCTCAGAGATGTTGAAGCTGGGTAAGCTAATGAGACAGCTTTCGAGATGACAATGGTGGATTCTCAGATCCGGTCTATACGATCCCGGACGTCGAGGACGAAGAGGAGTGAAGCGACCGAGACCTATGACTATAATGCACGACATGTTTAACGCAGGGTATACTGGTGCAGGGTATCGTCAATCCGAGCCTTCCATGCTCTGCTCTCCTCCTTCTTCCCCTTCGTCCTCGTCATCCTCGTTCTCCTCCATGTCGAGCACCTCCACCGTCTTGCCATCTCCGAGCGAGACACAGCCGACACGCCGACCTTTGCGGCCGTTCAGCGCGATACCGGCTGATTGCAACCCTGTCGAGGTCTCCTTCAACGGCCTGCATCGAGTCAGTGGAAGAGCAGGAAGCTGCGAGTCAGCTTCACATGTAGGGCATGGACGCAGCTTGCCTGAGACGAAATGAGAGCGAGGCTCGCGAGATCAGCTAGATCACGCCCTTCCGGAAGGTATGACATGGTGTCGCCCAGCTCGGCATACTCCACCGTTGCCAGATAAAGCTGTCTCTGTTCGGCAGGTCCGGTCTCTAGGATGACGGCTAGCTCAACGTCGTCGAAGAAGTCCACAGCAACGCATTCGGCTCTCTGCTCGGCTGTCGACAGGGTGAACGCGATGGCGTGTTGGTTTTGCGGGGATACAGATCGCACAAGCCAAAGAGCTGTCCTATCTGACGAGATCATGGCATACCAGGTGATCTGAAGATCAGATCTGACGTACTCAGACCATTCACGACTCACTTCGTTCACTTGTCGACTAGCAACAATGTTCAGCCCGCCTGGGTTTGTCAGAGATCCACCGGCCGCCCCTTGAGCAGGTGCAACTGCCTCGAACGCCGACTTGAGCATAGCCTCGCAGCGATTCATCAAGTTTGTCGCCCATATCCACGGCTCTTCCTCGATAATCCTGACTACCGGCTGCTCATTCTCTTTCTCTGCGCCCTCTTCGGGATCGAGCGAATCTGGGGATGACGCTCTGGACAAGGCATTCTTGTGAGGCGTTGCGTCCGGTGACGACAGCATATGTGAACTCGTAAACGAGTCTTCGGGCTGGACGGGAGGGGACGCGTACTCGTTTCGATGAGTAGCCGAGGCCGACGACGGGGAGCTGATCTGTTTGAGTGCATCGCGAATAACATCGTCAAGAGGTCGGACCACTTCTGCAGTCCGACGTGTGGCCTCTGGTGGCAGCTGATCCGACAGTTTGGTCGCGCCAGGCGGGAAATACCGCTTGAAGGTAGAGGACACGAACCCAGATGACAGGAAGGCCCAAACGATCTTGACATCGTAAGTGGCAGCGGGGAGCGCGTCGGTGCTCGGATCTTGAGATGTTGTGCGAGTGATTTCTGACCCTTAGCGGTCGTCCAAAGTATGGGGCATCTCTCACCGTATTTGAGCCACTTCATGAACTCGGCGGCCGAGATCATCTCTCGTTCTGCGTCTTGGCGCATATGCTCAAGAAGACGCAGGAGGCCGGTTGACAATTCAAGCATATTTTCGGTAGCTTGCCTGTCTATGGGCGGGCGATCCGGAGCTTGACTGTGGCTGAGTCTACGGCGAAGTTGTGTGTCGACAACTGACAATCTGGCCCAACCCGAAAGCTCCTCCAGCAGCAATACGACCTCCTCTGTAGCAGGAATGACGCTTTCAGAAATGATCTTTCCGATTGTCTTGAAAGCTGCAGTCGCCGACTGTTCCCACTTTGCGATCGTCCTTCCGGTCAGGCGATTGCCCAGCCAGTCGCCAACAGCAGGACCATGCCGGCCCGTAGACAGCAGCCGAAAGAGATCAGCATGCACTTCCCCCTTGGTCACTGGGATTAGCGAGTCTCGAAAAGGCTGCAACGTTTGACGTACTGCCCTGCTGTTCGCCGCAGCTCTCCACTTCTTCCCGCCATATCAACGTCTGCTTTTCTCCCTCTCTGAATGCGTGCTCTGCGGCTTCGATGCCTTTCAGAACAAAGTCAAACAGACTAGCCAAGCGATTAGACATTTGAGCCAGATTGAGAATACTCGACGTTGATTCTCCCGAGCCGGTTCGCAAAGATCCAGTGAGAAAGGTTGTTTCCGAACTGCTGCAAGGCGAGCGCAGCCGAAGTACGTCGGGCGGTAGGGGAGGTTTGGCAGGGAGTAGCGATGGAAAGGAAGCCAGCTTGGAGTGTGGCCCGATGGTCGCTGGATCTACGGCCACTTTGCTCATCATGAAAGGCAGAATACTGGTCTGAGCTATGATCAGAACGAGAACGATGAGCTCACTGGGCTGGTTTAGGCGGTTCGACGGGCGTTACGCGAGGTAGCGAGTCGATGATGTGCAAGGCGCTACCAGGCTGGTACTCGGGCCACGGCCGACTGGCAGAGAGCCATGCGAGTGTCCACCATTGTCGCCCTGCTGCTATGTCGTCCCATTCGGCAGTCGAGGCCGACAACTCTGGTATCGGAACGGTCTGCTCGATGCGCCCGTCGTGCACGGACACATGGCGCAGTGTAGCCTGATGCGTCTCAAAGTCGGCAACAGTGAGCAGCGTCAGGTGCAGACCTAAGAGTCAGCATACATCGATTTGAACTGGTAAGACGTGCCATCGATACTCCAGGCCAGGCCAATGATGCTGCCGTCCACATCCACCTCCCATACCTTGCTGCCGGACATGCGCCATAATGCAACTGCAGTCGGACCCGCCGCGTTACGTGCCCTCTCCTTGCCCTTGACAGAAGAAGGGGCGTCGGAATCCACATCACTTTCCGGGGGTGTCAGAAGGACCACCAGGTCCATCACCGGGTTGCACGCGGACGGGTGGAGAACATGACGCGCCGAGGTATGGATGGTCGCGAGCGGCGTAAACGAGTTGCTTGCGGGTATGAGAGTCATACTGGGGTGATATGAGCTGTCAACCCGTGGCCTAGCGGCATGCGGAGGGCGCTTGAAGTCACTTTAGTCGGAAAGTCGCGGTGAAAATGCCTTGTGGAGAAAGAAACCAACCACGCCGCCGAGGTGAAACCGCCGAAGACGACGACGAAACGGTGCAAGCTGATCCTTTTCGGGCGTCTCGTTCTCCGAGCTTCTTTGCTTCTGTACTCCTCTCTACGGCCTCTGTACCACTCGCAAAAGCCCTTCGACATCCAACGGTTCTCAAAGCCGCCCTGTGCATCACTGCGGGGACCTCATCCCGGCTGCCCGAGACCTGGGCCAATCCTCTACAGCCGGTACTATGAGCGTCGACGCCGAGATTGACGAGCTTCTTTCCGACCATGAAACGTTCCCAGAGACCTCCATGTTCGCCATGTGCAAGTGGGACCACTGTCCCGAGACGTACGACGACCCGTCCAAGCTCGCTCTGCACTTGCGCATAGGTGAGTCTCGCAGTTCGGAACCGGCACCCTTCAGCCTCGCCGAACTAAGCGCTCTAGCTGACACGCAGACCACATCGACAAGGACAAAGACCTGGTGTGCAAGTGGGCGGGATGCGGCCGAGCGGGGCAGAAGCAGAACACCCGTCACGCGCTCATCACGCATTGTCGGGCACACACTGGCGATAGGCCGTACGTGTGCATGCAGCCAGGTGCGCCTCATCCTTCTCTGTATCGAGTAGCGAGTCGTGGGTGCATTCGCTGACGCCGCCCAGGGTGCAACAAGACTTTCACGCGGTCCGACGCACTCAACAAACATCTGCGGACTCTTCACGGCCCCGGCGCCGAAGCAGCGCAGCAGGAAGACACGCCCAGCTCGTCGTCCTCCAAACTCCGACCCATCGCACCTTCGCCCGTACCCTCCGACAAGCCTCCGCGACCCAACACACCCCAGCTAGCGCGCGTAGCCGGCAGGTCGCGGCGGAAGAAGGCGCCGCCCGCTCCTGGCCCAACAGTCAAACCCTCGCGAATGCAAACAGAGCTGTCCAAGGACGAAGAGCTCGCCGCCCCACTTGCCCGGCTGCAGACCAGACAGGCCATCTGGGACCTGACCCCTCCGGAGACCGAGGCGATGGCCATCATACGCGAAGCGAACTACAGACCACCGCCTAGCTCGGACGACGGATTCGACCAAAGTCTCGGCGTGATGGTTTCCGACTGGCCAAACGTCATTGGCGAGATTGCCGATCCCGACGATCCCGACAAGACGTGCCAGGTGTACGACAGGAGCAAGTGGGAGGTCAAGTATATGATGGCCAAGGCAAAGTTGATGCTGCTTATGGAAGAGAACGACATGCGGAGGGCAGAGTTCGGTCAGTTGCTGCAGCGGGACGAGGAGCTGTCTCGGCAGTTTGGAAGCATCTAAGAATCGTCATTTTATCGTTGTACATGCATTTCACACTCGTACATCTGTTCATCATCGCATGGCCATTTTGGAAGCCCAAATGCCCAAAAGTTCATGGAAAACAGTCAGAGTTCTCTCAGCAGCTGCGACAGCACGAACTGTCATGGCGATTTGCGCCCGAAGACTTTAGTACGAGTCATGTTCGTCGCTGTATCTGCATCGTTCGTCTCGTCACCGACAGAAAATGGTCGGTGGACTCCAGCCTGCTTCAGTCCTGTCGTTAGCGTCATCCTCGATAGGGTGGCCGGTATTGACCCCTTCGAGCTCTTGGAGAACAACAACCTCGGTCATCGATAGCTCCTCCGCCGTCCTTCTGGAAACGAGTAGCCCACTCCGCAAATTGGCAGTTAAAAGGTTTCTGCACTCTTCACGGGTTCTCTTGGTTCAGCTAGTTATTCTAGTAGATTGTGGATGGCTGCATCATGAAACACCACGGGGCCCTGGAATGGTGCGGATGGAGCAATTGCACTTGAGATGGTGTCTCGTTAGCTCGTCAAAATTCAGAAACCTGTTCATGACGTTCATCGTCTTGTCCGCGGGGCATCGTCGAGCACTGAAGGTGATTCAACCTCTGCACAGGCAGCTATCCCTCCATTCGATCTGATCCTTCCAAAGTAACGTCTATAATGGGCCACCTTCCCTCAGCTGCTGGGGCAAGACAAGAGCAGCCTCCCCTCTTCGGCAGGATATTGTGAGGTCTGGATTGTTTATCTCGTTGTCGCATGCCCCTCTTACACAAATCGTTCAGTTGGACAATTTGTTGTCTGTGCTGTGATGTTACATGCATCTTACACCTCGTACGTATGACCGTAACTGCATAAGAAGCTCCTCGTGCCCAGATACTGTCTAGAATCCGCTCAGTGGATTTGTGGCATCGCCACGGTCGCCTGTTGATTAACTCGGACTCTTCCACTTTTTGTTTGATAAAATTCACCTTGTTGCCCAAGGCATCGCCAGCAGGCCACAGCGACGTTGTTGTCTTCCTGTTGGTATAGAAGTCAATACCTGACTTGCCGTAGAAGCCTAGTTGACCCATGAAAGAGGCTTTGTTGCCTGACCAGTTGAACATGGGGAGAGGGACGGGGACAGCGACGTTGATACCGATCTGTCCGGGCTCGGCCTGGAGCTCAAAGTGACGAGCGGCGGCGCCGTTGTTGGTCTGCTGTCAGCTGCGGTCGTTCCTACCATGAATAGACGTACGAAGAGGGCTGCGCCGTTACCGCTACATCGTCAGCATCGGTCATAGAGGAAAAAAAAGTGAAGATTCGTAGGTGGTAGAGGTTGAAGGTCCGTGCACGTGGGAGACTCACTATTTGTTTTTGTTGATGATCTCAATTGCCTCGTCCAGAGTCTCAGCCGAGACGATGCTAAGGACCGGTCCAAAGATCTCATTTCTAGAGACGCGTCAGCTGAATGTCTCATGACATAGTGCACTCACTGGTATGCCGACATGTCGGTAGTCACCTCGACAACAGTAGGACCGACAAAGTTGCCCTCTGGGTAATCGGGCACAGTGAAGCCACGGCCGTCCAGCAAGATCTTGCCTCCCTCCTTCTCTACGCTGCCGATGTAGTTCTCGATCTTCTGCTTGGCTTCAGGAGAGATGACCGGTCCCCTTGGCGCGTCAGCTTTCGCAGATTTTGAGGGGAGACATATTCACAAGTCTGCACCCTCCTCAAACCCGCCTGTTACGTGGAGATCCTTGGCTCGCTCAATGAGTTCAGGGATCCATTGCCGAGCCGGTCCGACGAAAATGGCAACAGACAACGCCATACATCTCTGACCAGCAGCACCAAACGCTGCGCCAGCAACAGCGTTGAGTGTGAGGTTCTTGTTGGCGTCGGGCATGATGACTGCGTGGTTCTTGGCACCAAGATTGGCCTGCACTCGCTTGCCGAGGGGAGTTGCTCGGTCGTAGATGTGTTTACCGGCCCTGTCGCCACCGACGAACGAGATGGCTTTGATGTCGGAGTGGTCGCAAATCCGGTTGACTGTTGGGGCTGTCCCGTGCACGACGTTGAGAACTCCTGGGGGCAGACCTGCAAGACGTCAGCCATGCATCGGATCAAGTCTCCTTACTTACCGGCCCGCTCGCAGAGTTCGGCAATGATCATTGTAGCCCCTGGGTCGCGCTCTGAAGGCTTGACAATCAACGTGTTGCCAGTCACAGTCGCCAATGCCGCAGACCACAGGACGATCATGGCTGGAAAGTTGAACGGTGTGATGGCGGCAGTGACACCGAGCGGCAACCGGCGCGAATAAGTGTCCATGTCTTTGGACACCTCGAGCTTGTCGCCAAGCAGGGTGTTGGTGATGGCCGTGGCCGTCTCGACGACCTGCAGCCCTCGGCCGACATCGCCCTGTGCATCTGCGAATGTCTTGCCCTGCTCGAGCACAATGGACTTTGCGATGTCCGGAGTATGTTGTCGGATGAGATGTTGTAATCTGACCCGGTAAGCACTTTGACCGGGGGTTGGTGGGCATTAGCCGAGCTCACTCAAACATGACCCGCTGACGGCGCATGATGCTCGTCGCGGACCAGGTCTTGTAGGCCTGCTGGGCAGCATCCACAGCCGCGTTGAACTCATCCTCGGTCGTCTCTGGTACCCGGTTGACGAGCATCTGCGTCGACTGCACCCCATCAGCCGCGCATCGGAGTTCTTTGAATGATGTCACTTACCGGGTCTCGCACGTCTAGCCATTTGGTCGCCGAGCTCTCGACAAACTCTCCACCAATGTAGTTCTTGGTGTTGCCCCCGTTGGCGGTCGTGCCCTTCCATTTCGAGCTGACTTCTTCCGCCGCCTGCAGGCCGAGGGCCGAATACCGGGGCGAGCTGGTGGTGGGTTGAGTGGCGGTCGCCGTGGCCGCCGTCCTGATGGATCCTACCACACTTCGTTTTGCGAATGGTGCGCGCAACATGTCGTCGTCTTGGGAAGTGGGAGTTGGGGTTGGTTTGATGTGTGTTACTGTCAAGAAGTATTGTGCATACGGACGAGAAGTAAATCCGTCTTCTCGCTCGCATGCGTCGGGGATTCCTGTCTCAATCTCGCTCCGATCCAAGAACTCGGCTAATCTCGGCATCGGCTATAGCCCATTACAGGCACTTGACACGTGGAGCGGCTGAAATGCTAATGCGTCCCCCTTTGATGGCAAACCTCACCTGATGAACTAATGCCAGATTAGAAAAGTCCCGATTCCTGGGGCTCCGAGCGAACTGACACGCGAGAGTAGCGTGGCATGGTCAGGGACGCCTCAGCGACGGGCAGGCTTCAAGCGTCATTCGACAGCTGCATATCACCATACCTGGGCAGTTAGTGTGTCAACGACTCGCAGGAGGAGAATGGGGAAGGACCACGATCACGAGGGTGAGAATGGTCACCACGGCCAAGAAGATCGAGGGCCGGCGTCTGCTGGACCCTCCCGACCGCCATCAATATCCACAACGAATTCCTCCAGGAGCAGCTCCAGTAGTCCTTCTAGGAAGGGCAAGGAGAGAGCAGTAGAGTCAGACGAGCAGGTCGCCAGCCCGAAGGTATCTCTCAGCGGCGGTCTCAGCAACGGAAACGCCAAAGTCAGGTCGGAGAGCGGGAGCGAAGATGAGGACGAGAGCGATGAAGAAGAGGAAGAGCCGTAAGTGACGATCCGGGAGATGTCCTCAAGCTGACTGTTAGCGCTCTCAAGTACAGTCGGTTGAAAGGCCGCATACCCGAGATCCTGGCCAAAGACACCGCCTCAGCCATAGATATATCGCCAAGAGTCATAGTGCGTTACCAAGACTCAGGAAGAACGAGCTGATCGCAGGCATTGGGAACGCACAATGGCATGGTTCATGTTCTGAGCTATGAGGGTTCAAAGGTCAACTCGTTTCGGCCTCATGCAGCCAGCATCACTTGTATACGTATGGACGAGGAGAATGACTTTGTGGCCACTGCGAGCTTCGAGGGTGAGCTGGAGTTTCGTGCGAAGCAAAAGCTGACACCGCTAGGCAGAGTCGTCATACACTCAATCACGAGCAACGAATCGTACGCGTTCGACTACAAGCGTCCCATGCGTGCTATCGCGCTTGAACCGGGTTTCTCAAAGAAGACATCACGCGCGTTTGTCTGCGGTGGCATGGCTGGAAACTTGATCTATCAAGAGAAAGGCTGGATGGGTTACAAGGAGAAGATCCTCCATTCTGGAGAGGGGCCGATATGGGCCATCGAGTGGAGAGGCAACCTGATCGCGTGGGCGAATGACCAGGTGAGAAATTAGAACCTGTATTCATCGCTCGACTTACAGCAGGGCGTCAAGATCTTTGACACTGCCAGCGAGCAGCGGATAGGCTTCATCGATCGCGGTCCAAACGCTCCCCGAGCCGAGCTGTTCAAATGCACCTTGTACTGGAAAGACGATTCGACCTTGATCATCGCTTGGGCGGACCACGTCAAGATCGTCAGAATACGGTCTCGATCGCGCAACCAGCTTTCGGCACCGATACTATCCATAGAACTTACAGCGGACTACCAGGTTGACTGCATGTTGTCCGGTATTGCACAATACCAGAAGGCATTCATGGTACTCGCCTACATTTCCCCAGACACCTACGAGAACGAAGCGACCGAAGATCGGGCGGAACAGAGAAGAAAGGCTGCGAATCGACCCGAACTTCGATTGATCGAAAACGGCGAGGAGATGTCGGCGGATGAGCTGCAGCTGGCCAACTTCCACATGTATGGCTGCAACGACTACCTACTTATCAAATCACGGAGAAACGAGGAGGAGGCATTCTTCGTCGTCAGCCCATCGGACATCATCGTTGTCCGGCCGAGAGATGCGGCGGATCACATCGAGTGGCTCGTCGAGAGACAGCGATTTGAGGAAGCCTTGGTATCCGCAGAGGAGTTGCAAAAGAAGCACGGATCCGCCATGGACGTCAAAAGTATCGGTCTCAAGTATATGCAACATCTCATCGATCAACGTGAGTCATCACACAGCGACTGAATGTGCGACTGACATGGCAGATGACTATGCTCAAGCCGCTGCGCTCGCACCGAAAGTGCTCAAAGCAGATCGCGAGGCATGGGAAAGCTGGATATACACTTTTGTCCAGCATCAGCAGCTCTTCGTGCGCAGGTGTTAGAAATGCGCGGATTTTGGCTGACATGAAAGGCCATCATTCCGTTTATCCCGACGCGGGATCCCCAGCTCAGTCGGCCTGTCTACGAGATGGTTATCGGACACCTGGTAGTGAACGACAAAGAGGTCAGTCGGGTTCTGCCTCTCCGTTCGTGCTGACTATTCAGACTTTGCTGAAGACCGTGACAACGTGGCCATCAGACGTGTACGACCTGAACACCGTCATGTCGGCGGTGCAGGGCGAGCTGCACGCCACGAAGGATGACCCCTTGCTGCTGGAATGCATGGGCGAACTTCACGTTATCAATCGACAACCTGCCAAAGCTCTGCCGTACTTCCTGCGACTCCGCAAACCCAACGTCTTTGACCTCATTCGCGAGCATAGCCTATTTTCTGCGGTACAAGAGCAGGCATTGCTGTTGGTCGAATTTGACCAAGAGCGTGTAACACTTGAGGACAAGGAAAGCCATGGAAAACATGGACCCGCCATACAGCTCCTGGTCGATCACACCTACTCCATCCCGGTTGGCCCGGTCCCTTATCACCATGCCTTGCAGCTAACTTGCAGATTGACAAGGTGGTCCATCAACTCGAGCCCAAGCCGAAATACCTTTACATGTACCTCGACTCGTTGTTCGCCAAAGACCCATCGACCGTTCTGCCATATAGCGACCGGATGGTGGAGCTTTACGCCGCGTATGATCACGAGCGTCTGATGCCTTTCCTGCGCGCCAGCAACTTTTACGACCTCGAGCGAGCGTACAATATCTGCAAAGAGCGCGACTATGTGGACGAGATGGTCTTCCTGCTCGGTCGGATGGGCAACAACAAGCAGGCTCTCATGCTCATCATTGAGCGCCTCGGGGATGTCAGGAAGGCCATCGAGTTTGCCAGTGATCAGGCGGACGAGGATCTTTGGGAGGACCTCTTGTCGTATTCCGAGACAAGACCGGACTTCATCAGGGCGTTGTTGGAGCATGTCGGGTCGGAGATCAACCCGATCAGACTTATCAGACGGATCCGAGATGGTATGGAGATCCCGGGTCTCAAAGCGGCGCTCGTCAAGATCCTTCATGCCTCCAATCTGCAAGTATCGTTGCTGGACGGATGTCATACCATCTTGAATGGCGATTGCAGTGCCCTGGCAACTACGCTTCAGGCGGGCCAGACTGGGAGTGCGCGAGCGTCAGGTCCGTGTCCGACATGATGTTCGTAAGAGCTGGACTGACGAACAGCCCAGAGTGTATGCGACGTGTGTGGGCTCGCTGCGTTCCCTGTAACGCCCGACGACGACGTTTCGCCACTTGTGCTGATGTACCTCTGCCGCCATCTCGTGCACGCCAACTGCGCCCTGCCCAATCCAGATGTCGACCTCCCGCCGCGACCGGAGAACGCCTCCGTATCGTATCTCTTGTCTACAGATCATCGCCGCAGTGCTCGTACACAACAGCGAGCCATCGGAGCCAAATTGTCCTATGCTGCGGCGGTGCGAGTGCGCGTCGGTGGATGTCCCGTTTGCTCACATCATCGTGGGCAGTCGCATGCCACTGCAGCCCGGCAGGTCCAGCCTGTCGCTGCGTGATTGCGTTTTGGTATTGGTAGTATCATGGAGATGCATTCCTGCTACATCTCATGCGCGTGATGAATGCTACAGAGGTGTGTGCGCGCGCGCGTGCGTGATGCGCCTATCTAGTGAAAGTCCCATAGCTCCATACCTGCCATACCTGCGTCTGGCGCGACTGCGCCTGCTCCTGCACCCGCGGCTGCTTCTGCACTCGCCGCCCGTCGCTCGCGATACGCCCTCCACGTCTCTGCCGATACCGGCCCGCGGTTTCCGAGTTTGCTAGAGGGTTTATCGACGCCCGCCGCGTCGTCGGCCGTCGTCGTTGTCCTCCCATTTCGCTTGGCGAGAGATTCGATACTGCGCAAGGTATGCCCCGGACCCCATTCGATCCTACTCGTCGGCGGACCCGTGCGGATCCGTCTGGCCATCGCGCCTCCGCGTGTGAATGTCGACAAGTGCAGCTCGTTCTCGAGATGTCGAGGGATGAGCGCAGAAGCAAGCACGAGCGAGAAGACAGCGAGGACAAAGACGATGAATGGGATTGTACCGCCGTTGCGTCTCTTCCTCCCTCCTGCGCCGTGGCCGTGGCCATGGCCATGGCTGTGAGGGTGCGGACGGGCGTATCGCAGAGGCGTGAGCAGATCGGCGGGGTGCATCGTGTCGATATCGTCTCTTCCTTCGCCTTCGTCGCCTTCTTCGGCGGTGTCGTCCAGGGGGAAGAGGGGGTGGGTGTGTCGTCGAATCGTGCGGATACGCGCGCGCGGTCGGCCGCTGGATGAAGAGGCAGATGTGGATGATGGGCCGCTGCTGCTGGGGCTCGATGGGGATGGGGAGGACGGACAGTGTGCGTCGAATGTGAAGCACGGCGTGGAGGGGGTGACGATGACTGTGGGTATGGGCGAGTTCATCGTGTCTCGCGTTTCGACCTCTATAGACACGGTGGGAAGGGGAGACCAAAGGGGTAAGGCGCGTTCGGGTAGCGGTAGGTGGCGACGATTAGGACAAAAGAGTGTGGTGCGGGACTAGCCCGTGGTCTCTGGGCAGTTGCACTTGCTATAGCAGCAACAGCGGTGATTGTAGTAGTGGTGGTGGCGGTATCGACGACGACGACCACAGCGATGCAGTCGCTAATGAAGGCTGAAAGAGAGTTTGCAAGAAGAGGAAGCGAACAGACCCCTCTTCTATCTCTTCTCTTCCTCTCTGTCCTGTGGCCAAACACGCGCCTCTATGAGCTATAACTATGCCATGAAATCGTAGATCAACACCCTTTCTTCATCCCTGACAGGCCATGTCATCTCTCTTCATCTCTCTGCAGAGCTTCAGAGCTGCTGAGCTTCTAGAGGGGAAGCAACAACAAAAACAACCCTGACATGGCCGAGACGCGTCGAATTTACCCCTTGCTCCTATTCCTTCACCCCTTCACCCTTCCTCTCGACTCCCCTTACTGGAGATTGCCCTGCACATTAAGGTGAGGCACACGGCACTTTGTATGAGGGACGACAGTAGTTGTGCATCGGCCACGCAGATCATGGCGCCGCATCGATCCTTCTATAGACTAGACCAACGAGTTGTTTGGCCACTCGATGCGCTGCGCTTTCGCTCGTTCGCAGACTGCGAGACTAGCGTAAACTCTGCCCGATAAACTCCCGCGACGCGCGCCAGACGGCAGAGTCTACCCATTTAGACCTTCCGGTCATGCCGTAGCGCCAGGCAGCGCGGCTTGGGCTTCGGGGTGCATGACGTCTCCGCCGTCCCGCTGCTCGATCATGGTCGTTTCATGCGGCAAATGGCAATCTGCAGCGTCCTCTTCATCGCTCTCGAGCGTCGTCGAGCGATACACTCTCAATTTAACCCTGTCATCAGACACCGAGACAGTGGATCGCAGAACAAAGTCCGACTCACTTCTCCCGCACAATCTCCAGCTCGCTCTCCTGCTCTTCATCTCCAGATCGGGCGTACAACTTGTCCCCCGCCGCTTGCCACGCTGCGAGATCCCATCTCTCCCAACCCCACGTTTCCTTGATCTGTCCTTAGCACCGCGTCTCTCACTGATCACCAACCTACCTCTGGCTTTTTGTGCGGGGCGACCACGACGAGCCACCGGGCCTTGCTGCTCAGCTCGTACAGCAACGCCCAGAGCTCGCTGGGCGTAGGGACGAGGTGCAATGCAAAAGAACAGATGATCGTATCCCACACGACGCCCTTCTCGTCTGGCGCAGCACCTTCGGGCAGTTGACCAGCTGCGAGGTCGGCAAATGAGAGGGGGAAACAGTCGCGGCCAGTCCGCGTCTTGTATGCTGGTGATGTGTACTGCTCATAAGCTTGCTTGGCTTTACAGCTGCGACGAAGAGGCAGACTGACCGGATCGGTGGCGATGATATCCATTGCGAAGGAAGGAGGCAGCTCTGGTCGAGTAGAAGGGAACAGCTCTTTCTGTCCCGGCTTGCCTCCCGTTCCTCTCCTCGCGTTGGGCGGTATGAACGCTCTACTCGGCATGGCTGACTGAGAGGATGGGCCGGCGATAGGAGGAAGGGACGGCATGAGCGTAGGGAGGGGTAGTGATGGTGTTTCTGACTCGCCCAGCGAACCCCAGTCCAACAAGCACAGCGTCGCTTCTCCACTCCTTCTTCAGCAGGTCGTACGTAGTCAAGGTTGGTAGACAGATGTACCTTCCAGCAGCCATATCCAGCACTCTGAGCTTGCAACATCCTGTCTCTGTCCCGCTGTCCTGTTCGCCGTATAAGGAGCGACCCTCGGCGTCCCACCATCGATTCATATATGCCCAGATCACCTACGACCATCAGCACGAGCTTCAGGCTTAAGGCCGGAGACTAGGGCGCACCTTTTTGATACCCGGCATGAAGGGGTTGCGATAACTCGAAGAGACCTTCTTGTAGTACTGTCAATGTCAGCGGGTCGTGGCGGATTTGAGTCATGAGAGGAGGGTCACCTCGTCCACCCCGTACTGGTCGTAGTTGTCCCGCATGGCGTGGTTGAGGTTGCCCCATGCCTCGGTCATGGCGGCGATGGCGACGGCGACGGCAAGAAGTAGTGCAGCCGGGAAGTGCAGCTTCTCGGGAGCTCAGATGCGCTCTTCTGATTCTTCGAGCGAGCACACCGGGTGTATGAGGAGTATGGATAGCCGCTGGGAAGATGTCAAAGCACAGGAGGAGACGGGTGGACCGAAATTGTGGAGGTCAATGACCAGACTGATTTTTATCTCGGAAGAGCAGCATGTAGACAGATGTAGATGTGCATGATTATGAACGTCCATATACCAAGATTTAAAATAAAGATAGATCATACCATAGTGGTACTGCAGCCTACCGGAGGGAGGATTATACCTGCAGAGGGGTCGCGCTCACGTAGCGAGTCATCGGCCCCTACTGTCCGACTGGGAAGATTTGTGTAGAGTAGGCTACAAGTCGAGGCCCGAACGCACAGCGTCCGTCAATGGCCAACTGCTCCCTGTCCAATCCCCATCCATCGAGAACACATTGCAGCCTCTCAGACCTGCTTGCGCGGCAAATTGGCCTTTGAGAGACATGGACTCGGGGTCGTCGTACGTGACGATCTGGCCGGATTTGGTCGATTTGAGCCATGGCTGCTACGTCAGTACTGAGGATATAGGGAGGGGGAAAGGGGACTGACGGTATGAGAGCATTCGTCCCACTCCCTCGTGAACCCTCCTCCGCCGACATACTCGCCGTCGACGAGCTCCAGCGCGCCTTGCTGGATAAGCTCGACAAACATGACTTGTCCATCGGTCGTGCCCCCATCATCGTTCTCCACTGTGATATAGCTACTGCGCCTGCTGGACCTGTCAGGGCGCAACATGTGGTCTCTGCGTTGGATCAACGACGTAGCGGTGGACATTTGCAGGTACCCGTAGGCAGGTACACCGAGGGTGATCTTGCTAGCGGGCATGCCGGCGCTCGTCCACGAGCTGACGGCCGCATAGGCGTTGGCGAGCGGCTGTGTCGAGTTACCGCACGCGTCGGAGAGCGGGGCGTTCGGTCCGGGTGTCGAGGACGAGCCCCAGATGTCGTAGTTCATGATGAGGATCCAGTCGATGACGTCGGCAAATGCGCTCACGTCCGACAGGGGGTTGCCGTCGCTACCAGTGAACGGCCAGACTTGCGTGGCGAGCGAGATGAGCGCGCCGCTGGGCAGGGCGTCCCGCATCTCTTGCAAGAACGTCAAGAAGTTGGCCGAGTCGCTCGACGACACGGCGTTGCCCTCTGCACCGGATGTACCGGGGTACTCCCAGTCGATATCGATACCGTCGAGCTCGTACGTGTCGTATGCCGAGGTGATGTGTCCCAAGAAGGTCTTGCGCGCCGAGGAGGACCCGCAGATGGTGGAGAAGTATGTCGAGCCCGTCCATCCGCCGATGGAGAGCTTCACGCGCTTTCCGGCCGCGTGCGCACCTGCCACGAGGCGTTTCAGCAGGTCGGACGAGTCATCCTGAGTGAACTCGAGTCCGTAGGAAGATGTGGGGAGGGCAAAGGCAAAGTCGACAACGTCGAACTTGTCCCAGTCGACGTCTTCTGGAGGGAGAGAGTCGCCCGCCCAGTCGGCATAGTAACCGTTCATGATCACGTCGGGGAGCGCACCGGTGGGGCGGCCGGTGGATGCTGACGAGGTAGAGGAGGCGGTAACGGTTGAAGAAGAGACCAAGGTAGCAGATGCGGTGATGGAGGACGAGTTGGCTGAAGTTGCCGACGAGGTGATGGCAGAGGTGATGGCGGTCAAAGAAGCTGTCGCTGCAGATGTGATCGGAGCCGTGGCGTTCTTCGAGTACTGAGCGTCCGACACTGTTTGGTTCAGTGATGCCGATGCCGACTGGCTGGCGGAGCTCCAGGACGCTTCTGTCGCTGAGGATGTAATAGCAGAAGCGTTCGAGCTCGACGCGGATGCCGAGGCAGAGGCGGAAAGGGAGGCCGACGACGCTGAGCTGGACTCGACGGATGTAGACGACGAGGCCGATGCCGAGAGAGAGGCAGAGGCGCTAGCGCTTGCACTGTCCGAGGCGGAGGAGGAGATGGCTGAAGGGGCAGAGGAGGACTGGTCCTGCACCTGGAGAGAAGAGGAGGAAGAAGCTGTGGCCGATGAGGTGATGGCCGAGCTAGAAGGGGAAGGAGAGGAGAAAGAAGAAGAAGCGAGGGCTGAGGGATCGCTAGTCGATACCGAGGCGCTGTATGCGGCATCTGACAGCGAGGCGGATGCTGATGCAGACGCAGAGGCCGATGGAGAGGCCGAAGCAGACCCTGCTGCCGATGTCGAAGTAGCATCCTCAGCCACTGCACTACTAGTCATGCTTGCCCCTGCACTGCTCGAGCTCCCGCTCGGCACACCCCAGTGCGCCTGGTCCGTAGGCTGTACCCAGACCGTCTGCGTAGTGGTCATCTCCACTCTGACGATGGTCGTAGCGGTAATGGGCAATCCGCGCTCGTCCAGCTCGCGCGGCTCCACATCCATCCTACGTCGGTAGTGCGGGGCATGCCAGCGCTGCATACGGTGGTGCCCTCGCGCACCGAGGTGTGCTTGGTCGGGGACGGCCTGCTGGGCAGTGACGGGTGAAGAAGAGGAAAGGACGAGAGCGAGAAGGGCGAGGGAGGGTAGGGCGAGCATCATGTGTTGATGTCAAGTTGCGAATAAGGGGAAGAAGGGGAGCTACCAGAGCTCGAGGGTGGTGGACAGCACAGCTGTCTCTGCCGTTTGGCGATCAAGTGAAGGTCGGGTGAAAGAACGTCGGTGGTGGTCGTCTTGCCGTAGTCGGGCTTGGGCTTACGAGGATCGCCTGGATCCTATACCTGTGTTCGTCCCGCTGAGACGTGCAGACAACCAACTCCCAGATTGAAAAGAACGAACAAGATGAAGATGGAGATGGAGATGGAACAGACTGCGCTGCGTTGTAGAAGAAAATAGAGCACCAGCTGATCGGCCGCCACCGACCTGACCTACGGAAGTGAGCGCTGTCCAGTCGGTAGGTCAGTAATGGGGGATTCAGGGTGGTAGAGGCGGGGTGAGAGGGGGTCAGTAGAGCTTCTAGGCTGGCTGGCTGGCTGACGGACTGGGCATGACGTTTGGGGCATGGGATGGTGTGGGATGGCTGGACATTGAGAAAAGAGCAGTAAGTTGTCTTATGGACGAGCCATCTCATTTTCCACTTGCCCCGGGAACCGTCCGATCGTTATTCCATCCCTCCACTTTATTGCCGCTGGAGAGAGATAACCACGTGGCCGACAAGACGCGTCGAACAGCAAAGACAGGACCTCCTTCCGACTTCGATATTACTCTCTCAAATCACTGGAACACCTGACGAGTAGCGCAGCATGCACCCCGCCGACCCCGTCAACCTCACGCCCATCCCGCCGCTGATAGACTCCTACGTCTATCACTCGGAGCTGCCAAGCGACATCGATGGAGACTGGATCATGGGGATAGACGAGGCAGGTCGAGGACGTGAGCCTCACCCCCACCTAAACCCTTCCGTCACCGAGCTGATCTTCAGCCGTGCTTGGTCCAATGGTGTATGCGGCCGCACTGTGTCCTATGAGCTTCAAGTCGACTCTAGAAGGCATCGGGTTCGACGACTCGAAAGCCCTCTCGGCAGAAACGCGGCAAAATCTATGGGAAGCATTCGACGTCCACCCCGAGCTGTGCTATTCGTCCAGCACGCTTTCGCCCCAGTCCATCTCAGCCAACATGTTAAGAAGGATACCGGTCAACCTGAACCGTCAAGCAGAGGACGCGACCATCGGTCTGATCCGTTCTGCGCTCGACCGAGGTGTGCGCGTTGCAGAGGTAAAGCTCGCCCCTACGCTTTTCGAACTGAGCTGATAGCCAGTGTTATGTCGACGCGCTGGGTCCCGCGCCTCAATGGCAAGCCCGGCTCTCGGCCATCTTCCCCACTATCCGCTTTACCGTCTGTCCCAAGGCCGATTCGCTGTTCAAGATTGTCGGCGCGGCCAGTATCATCGCCAAGGTCACGCGGGACAGGTACATCGAGCACTGGGTCGACTGGGAAGATACCCAGAATCTCCCCCCAAGGGACGAGACGAAGTCTGTAGAAGATGGGCAAGACGAGGAGGCGGTGGCGAGGGGTAGCGGATACCCGTCCGATCCTCGTACTCAGGCGTTCTTGAAGGACTCGCTAGATCCCGTGTTTGGCTATAAGGGCGCGGTGCGATTCTCATGGGCGACCGTCAAGGTCTTGTTGGAGAAACAGGGCGTCGAGTGCAAGTGGTGCGCTTACTCCAACTTGGCGCATGCGACAAAGTAGCTGATGCCATACCAGGATTGACGATCAGTCCCAGCCGTCAGCAGCGAGCTGGTTTGCGGGTGATGCAGATAACGGTCGGCCTAAAATATGGAGGGACATCGGCATAAGCGGCGTCGGCGAGCTCTAGATCCTTCATCACTTCATAGTGTATCATGTGCATCGTGCCACATCATCAATGCAACGTTGTATCAACATACCAGCACTCGGCTAGATCTACACCTTGCTGCCGTCGCGCAACTTCTCCGCCTCCTTCCGTACGTCCGCATCCACATGCCGCGTAGCAAGGAAATCCAACTCGTACAGACTCGTCGAGAATGTATTGACCAACTGAGGGTCATCCTGCTCGGGTCTGTATACCCCGTCAAACATCCGTTCTTCCGTATCCAGAAGCCCTTCGAGCTGCGCCTGTCGCGAGAAGAGTGCGCGTACAAATTCGACGGACCGCTTGGCGGTCTTGGGCGGGAACTGCAGCGAGCACTCGATGAGGCGTTTGGAGAATGCCGCTGCGCGCCAGGAGGGGTTGGTCGCGGCCGTCGAGTGCTTGGAGAAGAAGATTGCCTGGAGACACCGGAATAGCAGGTCGGCGGTGGATAGCAGTTGCACTGGTTCACGTCGTCGGCCTTGTTGTGCCGATGCTGCCATCGGCAGTGTCGGAGGGTCCTCCAAGCCCGTATCGAGTGATATTGGTCGGAGGAGGGCAAACAGGGCGGTGATAAAGTCCGAAAGATCAATGTTGAGTGCCTCGCCCTGTCCCGAGAGCAGGTCAAAGGCAGTAGCGATGGCAAGCAAGCGAATCCTGATTTTCTCGCTGAGAGAAACAGCGTCGGACTCGTCATTTCGCTCGTCGTCATCATCGGCGGCGAGCCTCGCAGCCTCTGGCTCATCGATAATGATCCGGCGTAGGACCGCGAGGAGATCTCGAAAGAAGTCGACGTTGATGAAATGGGCAAATTGAGAAATACCTTCCAGTGCAGCGCCAAGTAGAGGAGAGCGACCAGGGTGTTTGAGGATGGAGAAGTAGAGCACAAAGAGGTTCTTGAGCGTCTCGGTTTGCTGCACCGTCAGCCCACTCTATCTGACTGGCATTCTACCGTATACTCACCACCTGCGCACGCTCCTCTTTGTCAACCTCGGCTTCTGCTTCCGCCAGCTCCTTCTCAGCCTCTTTCTGCTCCTTTTCGCGCTTCTTCTGATTCTTCGTCTGCCATTTCTTTCTGATCTCACTCTTGAATTTCTTGCCGTTCCCGTTGACATCGCCCTTCTGGCCTTTCTGCGGTCTTTTGTTCTTTCCGTCTCGCATGGAGTCAAGTTCGCCACGGAGGCGTAGCTGCAAAAGACAGGACAAGACATTCGGATGCACTTGGAATTTGCGCTCCTTGATCATTCGCGCGATCAAACGTACGAGCGATTGAGAGTATACCGCAGTGATGTCGGCTTTGAACACGTCGACGAAAGTCTGCAGAATCAAATCGGAGTCGTCGTCCCACGATCTCCGGCCAAGCCGACCGACGAGAACGCCCATTATGTTTTCACTAAAGTTGAAATGCGGGACAGACGAGAGAAGCTCGCTCAGGCATTTGAGGCACAAGCTGCTCAAAACGCTTCTGGCTGACTTTATGAGCGTGCGTAAAAATGCAAAACTAAATCGACTGACCCTTGACCTCAGCCTCTAGCATCTTCAAGTAGCCTTTGTAGCTACGAACGAGCAGCTTCTCGCCTTCTCTCAATCGTTTAACCTCGTCCCGGACCCGCTCCGCCTCTTCTTGCGCGGTCAGCTGACGGATACGATAGCCTGTAAGTCAGCAATGTCTTCGTCCCACAAATGTCTGCCTAGCTTACCAGGAATGAGATCCTTGTAAACCGCCAACTGCGAAAGTAGGGCCAATCCTCGAATAGATGCAGGCACGGGAAGGGACTTTTGGCTGTCGTCTATCGATGGTACGGATGGCAAGGCAAACGTCGACAAGCGCGTCAGAAGCGGTCCCTGATTGCGTCAGCTCATGCGCCAGCAGAGAAGGCTACTTGAGCTCACGTTGTCGACGAGCTCGCCACCAGCCATGACCTCCGCACCAATACCAGCAATTTGCTCTTTAGCAGCTTCGAGTTTCCTGGCGTTCTTCCATTCTTTCTGCGACACGATCTCTGCGACACCCATGCGACCAAATCGGCCCTTCTGCCCTGCCATCTTGGCTGCTTGAGCAGCATCATCGCTCAAATCCCCGTCAGACTCTTCATCCACTTCCTCCTCAGTCTCGGATTCGGGAGGCGGAGCCTTCTTCTTTGACGGAGGCAGTGCGATCCTCGTAGATCCTTCCACATTCTGCACTTCTCCAGTCGGCAACTTGATCGGTAGCCGCCCGACGTCAACATGATCGTCCTCTTCTGCTGGAGCCGGCTTGGCTGCCCAGCGTGAACGGCCGGACAGCTCGTACTCTGCTTCTTCGTCTTTCCGTTTTCGCTTGCGCTTGTCGTGTTGAGAGGCATCCTCCTTGCTGCCATCTGGAAGATTATCGAAGGCATCGTTGAGGTCGTACTGATCCTCATCATCGCTGTCGTCGTCGTCGTCCTCCTCCTCCTCGTCCAAAGTAGACGACCCGGATGCGGACGCCGACCCTTCTGCCTGTTCTTCCTCATCTTCCAAGTCTGAACCAAGCGAATTGAGGTCAGAGTCGAACGATGCGTCCGATTCGATATCGTAGTCCGAGCTCCTGTCACTACCAGGAGAAGGCAATCTGGTTTGCTGCTTCTCGCGCTTTGCGATCGGTTCCCGAGCTTTGAGCTGATCATGGAGACGTCGAGTCTCTTTTGCCGATCTACCATCGGTAAGCCTCGCTCCTAAATCATTGTTTCCCATCGTACCTGCTCAAAGCGTTCTGGTCCACTGAGCCCAAGAAGCTCCCCATAGCCCGGACATCATACTCGTCCTCCTCACCCAAATCGTCCATGTCCTCATCGTCCGAAGGGCCATAAGCAAAGGTCGTCTCTGGGACAGGGATGACCTTCTGGTCTCGCAACTTGATCTTCTTTGGCTGATCAGCCTTGCGCTTGGGCTTGCCCGTTGTTTCGTCTTCATTCGCAGCTTTTGCAGGCTTGCCTTTCTTCGGACCAGCCTAGACATGAGCATGGACTCCTGCCTCTGATGACGAGTCGGGTGAAACTGACCTTTTGCGGCGGCCCAGCCGCTTTCCGCTTCCCGAGAGCCTTTGCCGAAGGCTTGCCCATGCTGCTTTGTTGAGTGTTGAGATTGTTCTTCAAAATGTAATGCAGCTTGTACAGACTGGCGCCCAAAACTTCGGGAGGATGCAGATCAGCGTTTCCGCCGGAAACAAGTCACGTGGCCTGACGCCATTGCTTTCAGAGGGTGCTCCTTTCAGCTAGCTGTATTAAGCATTGGGACAATGTATTGAGGCGAGACAAGCATTGAGACGCCTCTGCAGGTGTCAACAAAGAGGAGGCCACCCATCCTTGAGCGATGTCGACGCCGGTTAAACCACCAAAGCTTGATCCCGATCACGTCTATGTCCACATCACGTCTCCCCTCGAACCCTCCCACATCGCCTCTGCCTCGGCCGCGTCACCTCAGCAACTGCAGCTAGAGTACGTCGCACCGGTGGGCGAGCTGAAGCACGAGTATATCTTCGAAGTCGAACATTCTGGACAGCCAGTCAAGCGCGATTCGTGGGTGTGGACCAACGACGGACAGAAGTTTGTGCAGCATCTCAAGGGCCTCCAAGGGGTAAAGGCTGTCCAGGTGATGGTTCTCAAGAAGCGAGAAAAGCACTCAAGCGAGGTGAGCGCCCGACCTGGAGAACCAGCAGATTCTCTCGTGCTGACGTGGGTAGTTGTGAGCCCACGTTGCAACAGCCAGAAAGACAGCCTGGCTACGACAATGGGTCCTAGGTGACACAACATGGCATACAATGAGAGATCTAGTACAGTCCGCGAAACCGACCCAAGGCATGACGAGTATAAGTCACGGCTATGCAGGCATGTTGGCGATCTCCTCTTTTACTGTCTGTGCCCGTTGCGCGCGTGCGAGCTGGGCAGGTGCAGCCTGCATGTCAGCTGGGGTCTGAGACTGAAGAGCTGTCACTTACAGATGATAGTTCGGCCAGGTTAGAGACGACGGTGCTGAATGTCTCCATCGTCTCCTGATGTCTCGGCGGCGGCGGGATGTCTGCAGCTTTGGGTGCGCTTGCATCTTCGCTCAGTCAGTACAGTTTACGAGGTGATTGGGCAGAGGACTTACCATCTTCCTCTTCGTCCTCTGGTAGCCACTCTGCCGCCATGCGCCTTTGTTCCAGATTATCTTCTAACCGATTGATCAATCCAGGTGTCTTTTTCCTCCTGTCCGCAATTGTGCTGTCCCATCCTACTTTCTCAACGTCGAGAGCTTTGATCTTGCGATCGAGTACCTCGTCGAAAGGCTCGGTGGCTTGCCATTAGCTCGGGTTGCTACATCGTCGCCAAGCTCACCTTCCACAAAGTCTTCATAGTTGTGTCCATTCACCCTCAAATTCGGTCGAGAGAGCTTGAACATATCCTCTTGAATCTACCATTCAGCTCACGGGACCAGAGGACTAGGGAAGCTGACCTTCAACACTCTCCGCTCCACCTCCCCTCTGACTCGCTTCGCTGTCTCTCCGTCCTTGCCCCCGGGAAGAGTAGCCAGTCGGAGCTCCATCACCTGCATCATCGACTTGCTGACCGTATCTTTGACTCGGATCCAGTCCACTTCGTTCTCCACCACTATCCGGGACATTGGCTCGTTCATCTTGGCTCGTGTGGCTGTCTCTGCGGGCGAATAGGTCAAAAAACACGGAAAAAGCAACAGATGTTTTGTGGACGCGACTGATGGGAAGAAGTCAATTTACGTAACCATCCCAGTTGACGAGGCTGATTTCTTTGCCACCAGTCACCGCGTCAGCCGCTCATGACTTTCTCTTTTCCTCCCGATCCTCTCTCACGTCTCGTATGCTCTCATGACGCTTAGATAGATAGTGCACAGCACGATGTCTGGAACAGGTGGTACAAGACCGGCCATGGGAAGCCGATCCCTCCTTCCCGACAGAGGCGCGACAACCTCACTACCCCTCATTCCGCCCGTCAGTCGTCCCAGTACACCCACCCGAACTCACCGCGGATCGCCCTCGCTCGATGCGACTTTCGATGTCCAAGGCAAGTTGACACGAAAAATATGGCTCCTCGAACAACAAAATATCCGATCAAGTCGAGACCTCGATGTACTCAAGGCGAGACTGGCAGAGGATGTCGAGGCAGAACGGGCAATTGCATCGGGTCTGAGAGACCGCATCGCCCGGCTTGAAGAGCGAGTCAGAGCGTCGAAAAAATCAGTGGAAGAAGGCAGAAAGAGAGAAGAGGATCTCAGGCGCGATCTGCAAGAACAGGAGAAGTTCTGGTCCATCGAGCTCGAACGACTGTCTGGGAATGCGGAGAAATTGCAAAAGGACAGGGACGAGCTGAAAGCGCGCTCAAACGACCTGGAGGAGCAATGCCGGGGACTGAAGATGAAGCTCTACGGCATGGAGAGTCGCAAGACAAATATGAACAGGTGAGCAAATGCCGTCTGCCGGCTCGTAGCTAACGTTCAGGCCCCGTTCAGTTCTAGGGGAGGTGCCGCCTAATACACCAACTCCTCATCGTTCCTCTCAAGAGCTGGTACAGGCGTCCGGAACCACTACGTGCTCTCCTCAAATTACACCCACCTATCGATCTGCTTCGAATGATCAACGCTTGAAAGAGCTCGAGGCTCGGAATGTGTCCCTACAAGACGCTTTCCAGCAACTCACTTCAAAGTACAATGAAGATAAAAGGCACTGGAAGGAATGGAAGAGGGCGGAGGAGCTCAAGGCAGAAAGGAAGAAGCAGAAGAAGGCTCGGATGTCAGATATGGCCGAGCAATCTCCTGCTTTCCACCTAAAGAAGAGTCCGTCACCTCAAGTGCACGCCGATCATTATGCTTCGGACGACGAGCTCGCCTCAGGTGAGGAAGCGCCGCAAAAGCCCATTTCGCAACCGGCGGCTGGACCATCGACCTCGCCGACGGTCGATTGCACGAGCGACTGGCTGGGTGCCGATGCACAGGCGGTCGTCAGCCCTCGAGAAGATCGAATAGAGCAGAGACAAACGGGTGATTCGCGCTCACCATCTCACGCCTTTGGGGAGCAGCACCTGCACGACCATTCTGTCGAGGCACTCCCATCTCCCGGACTGCGGGAACAACCTATGGCCGAACCGGCGGGAAACAAACCCGAGCGTAGCCCAGAGCAGCGAGCGGCACATCGTCGACGACTATCGAAACTACCTGCGGAGGAGAAACAGACCATTTACGCACCATATAAGGGCAAGGGGCGTTACCTCCCGCCTGAAGCAGTGTGGGTCTGCTGCTTCAATACGTAAATCAGCTGACACCTAGGCACAAGACTGTGAGGGACGAGTACGAGATAGACCCGGACAGAAATGAGGGTGTTGGATATCAGTTTCACGAAGTCAAACGACGCAAATTGGACAGGAAGCAGATGCACGGTGGGGACTGCGAGTGTTGTCGCGATGTGAGTAACTGACGTGTTTTCTTCCTGTAGGAAAGAGGCTGACAGGCAGTATTACGAAGCCATCGGTCCTCTACCGAGGTTCAACGAGGCGCCCAAGTGGAAGGACACGTCGTCGTCTCCTACACGACACGGAGTCAAAGAGCACCAGCAGCAAGTGTCGAGGCATCGTGAGGTGTGGGAACGACCGCCGACTCCGCCTGGGTACTGGAACATCGGGTTTCCCACAACTCAAGATGTGGCGGAGCAGAACAAGAGGGCCGATGAGATGGCCGAGGAGAAGGAGGCGAAGTTGCGATTGGAAGCTATGTAAGTGGAAGGAGGCCTGTATGCCAATTCTAAGCTGATGCACAGGCGGAGCGGAGGCAAGTGGAGAAAGAAGCAGTAGCGCCGCCAAGGAATCTGCATCCCGATTGTTCGCATCTTCAAGCACCAGTGTGACCCGATAATATCGGTTCGAGCATCCCCAACACATGTAGCGATTTTTGGCGACGGCATCATCATGCATCATGTATCCTGACTACCAGCCTCTAACCCCGTCGTCGATCGCCAGGATCAGCCGGCAATCCCAGAATCGTCGTGCGCTTGATCGCGCTCTCCCGCAGATGCACGCTCGGAATGCGCGGGACAGGCGGAGGAGTCGAGTTGAAGACCGGTACGCTAACGGGTCTGCCTGGACTGGTCTTTGGCGCCGGGATACCCGAAGCAGGGAGCAGCTCTCCCACGCCTACCGAAGAGCGCCTCGTGCTCCTCTTCAGACCTGCACTTGCAGAAGTCGACACGCTCAGACCGAGCGCCCGGGGTTCTGGGTGCATAGACGACGGAGGAGGTGGACCTCGGCCCAAGCTAGACTGCGCGCGTTTGTCTAATCGCGAACTGGGTCGAGAAAGAGAGGCGGATGTGGATGGCGTCATTGATCTCATGAGTGCTGGCGACGGCGCTCGGAAGGCAGATCGGGATGGTTGTGGCAACATGCTTGGCGATAAGGGTCTGCCGGTCGAAGAAAATTGAGGTGACATAGGCCGACTAGATGAGCTAGACGGGGGAGACATGGGCCGCTCGGCGTGGCGCATAGACCTGGCGAGCGAGTTTGAGGGTGGGGGTTGGGCTCGCGAGACGGAGCGACCTAGGTTGTTCCCCGCCGTCAGCGGAGAAGGGATGCCGGGTCGGGATGGCAACGAGCGATTTGAAGCGTTGCTCGCTGCAGATACAGCTCGGAAGTTGAGCTCGAGAGGCGAACGAGGCTCCTGCATGAACGCGGTGTTAGCTGCGATGTTATTCGTCGGCGTGTCCTCGTCGTCAATCATGACCCAGCCGTTGGGGCTGAGAAATGACGACTTGTCCTGTCCCATCGGTGTCGTATGCGTTGTATCTTGCTCTTGAATAGCCATGATGCGCGAATGCGACGCCTTCGTGGGCTGCGCAGGCATTGTGACAGCAGAGGCACCTGATACCGCCCGTTTGGCCGGATGAAGAGGCATCGGTGCAGAAACATTCCGACCTTTGGGCACTTTTGAGCCCAATTTGTCATCTGTGGCCTTGAGGCGAGCTTGGAGGTCGTGCAGCAACTTGAAACCCTTCGACTTGGCCGCAGCATTGCTTGAGACAGGTGCTCGGCTGGGTCCGGGCGAGGAGATCGGTAGGCCTGACCGGGATCGACTGACGGCGGGTGAAGCAGCAGCACTGGCAAGGTTGCGGGCATTGACGGACCGGGAAAGGGATGACATTGTTGACGAGTGAACGAGGTGTGTGCTGAATCTTTTCGGAGCGGGAGATGCGAGAGTCGGAATCGAAGTGGCCGTGTTGGACCGAGGGATCCGAGTTGGGGTCGGGGCAGCTTGCACTTGTCGAGGTCTTTCTTCTGTCAAGTCCTTGTCCGGCAAAGGCGGTGGATCCACGTGAGACAGCTCTCGCGAAGCTTCTTGTACAGGTGACATGGACAGGCCAATACTCGAAGGTGGCGTCGGAACGGCGCGCGTAACTTGATCGCGCAGAATGGAGATCTCATTGTTCGCATCTGGTGATGAGCCCAAGAGCACTATATCAGGTCTGGGGCTCTCACCTCGCAATTCGTCCTTGACCCGCTGAATCTCTTCTTCCAGCTCCTGTCGTAGCACAACATCCTGCTCAAGCAACGTCTTCTCTTCGATCGCTCGGTTGTATTTGCTCTCGAGGTCAAGTAGAGACGAAACAGCTACTCGCTCATTTCTCTCCAGTTCATCATTGCCCATTTCCAGATCGCGCAAAGCGACGAGAGTCTTGTCTCTTTCAGACCGAAGATTATCCATCTCCCTCTGACAGTCAGCCTGAAGCAGACTCCACGGGCGAGTGCCTTACCTGCATCGCCGCGGTAGACGAGCTGTGCTGCTTTTGCAGGGCGATGTGTTTTGTCTGTAGATCAGTCCATGATCAGGCCGACCTGCGATGCGTAATTACCTTCCAGTCCTCCTTCTCCGCTTCTAGCCTTTTGATCTTGTCCTTGAGCTCTGTCTCCCTCTTCTCCGTGGCTGCGAGTTCTCTCTCGAGCTCATCTTCGAGCTCCTTCGAAGAGGTTTGAAACTCATCTAGAGCTTAGCCGCACTCAGACAAGCTGAAGAGCTGAACATACCAAGTTCAGCGCGCGTTTCGATGAGACCATCTACAGCTTGCCGATATTTCTCTCGATAATATGCTATTTCATCTTCAGGTGAGTCGAAACTGGCTTGATGTCAGTACATAGAGTTCGCCCATCAGTAGACATCACCCACGTCAGGTCTTCCTCGTCCTCCAGACCGATGGTTGAGCTGCTGGGCATCTTGTGGACGACATGGTTCCCGCCGTTCGGCCTCAAGAAGTCCGCAGACTCTTCGGCTGCTGCCATTCCTGCCTCGCCTTGCCCTCGATGCTGATGTGGACGTGCTCGCTGTTGTACCAAAGTCAACACGTCCTCTTGCTGGGTGGCCAACAGCTCGCGTCTCCGAGGTCGCGTGAGCTCGAGGTGCCACATGGTCGTAACGCCGACTAAATCCGGCCGAGAGGCTCGGACAGCTCAGAGAGAGAGGGATGAGAGAGAGCATAGGCAATTCGACTTTTTCCCTCTTGTACCATACCTCATCCTCTTCTCCCTGCATTGGCCGCACCATAACAGCGGCCTATGCCTCTCGCAGCCGCTCAAAATGAACGCAGACCATAAAAGGGTCCGCGAAGGTGCTTTGGACGATGGGTCCCAATTGCCTGGAGCGAAGCGTCGCGCTTTGAGCTTGTCTTCTCCCCCTGTCCAAGAAACGGACGATGACAAGCTCGAAGACTGGCAGAGGGTGGTGGAGACGCACAGGAAAGAGGCCATCTACAGGCATATGCTCGAGTACCGTAGATCTTATGAAGGAGAGGCCAGAAGAGCAAGAGAACTGGAGGCGCAAACCCGGGTTTTGGAAGCCAGCATGAGGGCGGTCGATATCTGTTGGGCGCAGGTGAGCTAGGACATCTAAATGCTTCAAAGCTGACAGCTATAGGTCGTCACTGCTATGCAGGACCTCGCTGGGCGGGGCGAGAGCGATGTCGTCGCCGAACAAGCACTCGAGCGTCAGTGCCCTAGTCTGATTTTAAGACTCCTGCTGACTTATCCAGCCAAGCTCCAACCTGGTTTGGCCACCCAAGAGCTGGAAGCTGCATTACATTCTCGCTTGCAGCCAACTCAACAGCTCATCTCACGCTTCGCCAAACTTGCCTCGCAAGGTGCAGTCCGACCCACCGCCGCGACCGAACTTCACGTCAGATGCCAAAAGCTAAAGGCCGAAAGCGAGGCTGCCCAAGCTCAGTCATCCGCTCTGAAAAATGAAATTCAATCAGTCCTTGCCTCTCGAGATGCTCTTCAGCGTGATCTGCTCAAGGCGCAGAAGTCGCTTGACAAGCAACGGATGGACTTTGACAAAGTCAAAACCGATTCAGCTGCGACATTGGATCGGACACGCGACTCGGGATCAGCAACGCCGGGCCCTCGACCTGTCAATGGATCAGGCCACGCCACTCCGAACGGACACATTGACGTCAAGCCACTCGATAATGGCAATACAAATCAAATCCTCCTTCCGGACACTTCTGAAGTAGAAGAACTCGCCAAATCTCGCCTGGACGCTCTCGAATCTCTGAGAGAGAAGCATACCGCTTTGTTGCAAGAAGCCGACCAGCTCCGCATATTGGCCCATACTCCATCCGAAGCCGCTCTCCGCGACTCTCCCTTCTTCCAGGTATACCTCCATCAACTAGCGACTCAAATCAACCGGGCGAACGCTTTGCAAATACGAGCCGATGCAAGCGAACAAAAGCTTGACGAGATTCGTAACGGCAATCTCGAGTTTCAACAGCTCATGATCACCGAGGCGAAGGCCGAAGTCGAGGTGCTTCGCCAAGCCGCTGTCAAGAAAGACGCGGATTTGGCTCGTCTGCGCGGTCAGCGAGATGAGGCGACTGCGGAAATAGCTGAGCGGAGAGCGAAAGAGGCGGAGAAACTTCGGCACGGGGAGCAGATGGAAGCATTGGCCAATGCAAGGCAAGATCGGATCACAACTCTTGTCTCGGAATGTCGACGGCTTAAGGGTCGACTAGGCGCAGATGCTGGTGCAAGCGGCTATCTCGCCTTCTTGAAAGGAGAAGGAGGCGTCGATGGGGACTATATCAAAGACTTGGAGGAGAAACTGGAGCAAGCACAGCAGAAGGTCGCATCTCTCTCTGCGGAACTCGAGGCGACGCCAGGCGAATCAGGGCATGTCGAGCTTCGAACAGAGCTTGATCTCGCCCGCAAACGTCTCGACGCATATGGGAAGCTGATCGGGGCGGATCCGGAATCGGCGGCGGAATCACAGGAGCTTGGAGGTCGTCTGCAAAAGCTGGACGCCGAGAAGACCGCACTAGCGAACCAGCTCTCTGAGGCGGAAGCATCAATCAACGCGATGTATTCGGAGATTGAGATCCTTTCGAAGTCTTGCGACGATCTGGACAAGGTTGTCCACAGCAAAGTCTTCGATCTCAGGGACTCTGAGCTCAAGATGCAAAGGCTGATCACCGAGGTCAGCGGTTCGTCAAGCGTGCTGAACTCGCAAGCTGATTGTGCAGAAAGCCAAAGCGGACAACAAGTACTTTGCTGCAATGCGTCAGAAGGAGTCTTTGGATGCCGAGTGCAAGACCGCGCAGCGAAGTGTGGAGAAGCAAGCCAGACTTCTCGAGCGAGCACAAGAGGTCGAGCGAAATCTCAATGTTCAACTGGCCGAGCGGGATCGAGGATGGACCATCGCCAAGAACGATGCGATGAGACTGCAGTCAGAGCTCGCCTCTATCACATCGGAGCGGTCTCAACTCGAGTTACGTTTGCAGCAAAGCCAGTCATCTCTCGCTGCAGCGCAACAACTGGCCAATCAACGCACTGTGGAGGCTAGTTCGGAAAAGGCATCTTCAGCCAAGCTCCAGGAGGAGCTCGACGGCGCACAGAAGACGATCAAGAAGTTGAAAGAGCGGACCTCAGCTCTCTCGGGCGGAGGCAACAAGTCGAGTCCTGAATACCAGGCACTGTTGCAGGAGAAGGATCGACTATGGGTGTGTTGATCGCATTCAATGAGGACAAGAAGCTGACGATTGTAGCAAGTTCTGCGTTGTCAATGCTGCACGATCAACCTCAAACAGCAGGCGATCGTCAAGTGCATGCACAGTGAGTGTGGCCGTGGAGAAGTTTAGAGTGGTGCTGATGGGATGTAGCCTTCTGCAAGCAGTGTCTGGACGATCGTATCGCTTCGCGGCAGAGGAGATGTCCGACTTGTGGGGTGAGCTTCGCCAAGGAGGACATCCGGGACATGTTCTGGAAGTGATGTTGGTGGAGGGAAGGGCGATACCGTGCCGTGTTTACGATTGTGCTTGTAGCCATGCAGGCAGATGCAGCGTGGTCCCCGCCCACCCATGAACCCTGACCCGGTCGTGAGAAGACGTGTTCATATGATGCGGGCGACGACATCTAAGACGACTTGTCCTGTCCCTCTGCAAACTTTTTCGCCTGCTCCCCGCCGCCCCAACCCTCATCCCGACTCTCAATCTCCTCCTTGGCCACTGTCTCGCCTTCCACAACAGGTTCGTCGGCGTATGTCCGCTTCTCCTGCTCCGTGTCTACCTCGACGTCCGGCTCTTCAGCCTCCATGAGCTCGGCATCAGACACGAGCTCGTCGTCCTCGTACATCGACCCTTGCGGGGCCGAGTCATGGTCCAGGGAGAAGAACTCGGGTGGGGCCGCTCCGCGCTTAGCGTCCAGCGCTGCGAATGGGTCCGAGGTGGATGGGGAGCCAGACCATGGGATGTGGGTAGGGAGGGTAGAAGGGTCGTGTGATGGTCCGAGGGCGGCGTCTAGGGCTAGTCGACGTTCGTTGAGGATGTATTTGATGCGCGCCATGGACTTGCGGCACTTTGGGTCAGCACTAGTGCACTCGACATACGTGCTGACGTAGAGAGAGGTAGAGGTGTAAAGTGTGCAGAAGGGGTCAGAGGAGTAGACCCACCCGGAACGCCCTCTTCCTCAGAATCTCCACACCCTCCGTAGCGCCCAACCCCATCCTCCTCCTCTCCTCGCGCTGGGTGCTCAAAACATTGCGTTCCCTTAACAAGACAAACCAAAGGGTATGTAAATCCGCAAACGACTTCTGCCTCAGCTCCGCAGCCGTCCACGCGCGTCCTCCGCGCAAATCACGCTCGTCCGTAAATGTCATCTCGACGCTCCCGCCGTCCAGCGGTCCTTGGGCCTTTTCGTCGAGGACATCCCTGCTCTCGGGGGGCACGTGGAAGAACGCCCACAGAGGATGAACTTTACGCTCAGCAGTGCGTATAGCGCTGAGGTATGATTCTGGCGGAGGGTAGGACGGGGGTTCTGGCAGGCCCGAGGGGAGGGTGATGGGTGTTAGACGTGGAGGGCGACGTGGGATGGGTTTGCCTTTGGGTGTGAAGCGGGGTCGGGTGCTCCCGTTCTTCGGGCTGCTCGTTCCCTCTGGGTTTGTCAAGTGTGAAGCAAGGTCCGTCGGGTTCGGCTCGACGTGTGTGAGATCGGCGTCGAGGTGGTCAGACCCCGAGCTGGCCTGGGGGAGATGGTGCGCATGTGGGGATGGCGAGAGGGAGGATGTCGAGGGACCGGACCCTATGCCCGCATGGGGGATCTGGCGGCCGCCCGTGTGCATAGGTCGGAGAGAGGTTTTGCTGATGCTCATACTGAGCGCGGCGAGCCGGGTAGGAGGACGCATCTTGCGCCAAGTCCAGTCAAGTACAGTGAAAGAAGAGACAATAGCTGATAGTGGAATCGAAGATGTCTTGTCTCTTGGTCAATTCCACTGGCGACATTTCGGGAGAAATTCCGGAAATGCCTCCAGAATATTCAATCCAGCGTACAGCAGAGCGGCAGTCGCGTACGGGGTAGTTGGTCATGAATGTCATCCATACGGCTACATACATCTACACACATCATGTAGCTCCTCCAAAAGCGTCTCGTAGATGTTGAGATCGACCAGCAGTCGTGGATCAAGGTCGCAAAGATAATCTTAATCAATGACGAGCTGATTCGTCACTGGCCGTTGACCCAGTTCTTGTTGCGCCTTCATCTTCTCGGCAAACTTGACTTGCTCAGGTAGACCCCACAGCGAGGTACGGTTCTCCGGGTTAACTATACGTCAGTGGATATCCCCTTGACCCTATTGGTGAGCTCAGGAAGCTACAACTCACGATGCGTCTCGATGAGCCCTTTGCCAAAGTTGGACATGCAGATACAGCCATACGCAAAGGTAGTGACGAGGATGATGATGGCAAAGATGGCTAGTCATCAGCTGAGGCGGCTCGGTACGCATCATAGACAGCTAACAGAAGATGGCTGAGCGTTAGCTTGATTTCGCTGAAGGCCCCAAAAAGCTTACATAGTGTGATCTTGGTGTTGGTGTATAGCCATGCGGTACGGGGCAAGAACATCGACGCCAGCTTGTAGCTGCTCGTCAGCTTAGATGCTAGCCAAGCAGGAGATACCTGCATGAAGTACGCTAGGCCGAGAACCATGAGACCGAGGTTGAAACCCATGATTCTATCCATCAGCTGGACGCTGTTCTGCTCAGCTGAGACTCACGGCTTGTTCTCGTGCCGGAGCGCCCAACCACATGCGAGCATGCAGACGGGGACAATCGGGAGTGCTACGATGGTGAGTACGCTACTATCAGCTCGACTATCTTGATTTCGACAAATGAGGGTCTTACAATTCGACCGTGTTTCGCTGGATGCCGCGCGAGTCGAGGATAAGATACTGAACTCAGCTCTTCTACGATAACATCTATCGGACCCTTGAGGACTCACGGCGATGCAAAAAGCCATGGCGAAAAATAGCAGCAGCTTGAGAAGAGAAATCAACGTCTGATAATCCCTGTGCATGCCTGCTGTCAGCCGCAACCCCAGGCGGGATAAGCATTACGCACGCTTCATCATCGGACTGGCGCCGACGAGATGAAATACCGCCCAGCCGAATTGCATGTGCAGTCGCCGGATCAGTGCGCAGAATGCGATTGTCGCCAGGCCAAAGACGATGGGCGGGACGATGAATAGCTTGCGAAGGAGGTCGAAGAGTGAGTTAGGGCCGACGCAATTCTGTATGTCAGTCGACGTCTCAGGAGATCATTGTCGTCTTGACGACCACTGCCGGCGGCACGGGTGGACCTGATCGACACAGGTGTGCGCGATTAGACTTGCCTCGAAATGTCCACAGCCGTTCGAAGGCTCTTTTGACATTGCATTGTGCGTCTGCGGGATCTGTAGGATGGCGTAGACCGTGATACATAGGTTGAAGAAGAGGTGCAGGCAGAGCTGAGCGTCAGTATATTCCTTCACGTCATTCGCAGGTTATGGGTGCAGCCGTGAGTCAATCCGCGAGGAAGAAAGCCAAGGAGGCAGTGGCGAAGACACAAAGGTGGGACAGTTCACCTGCACTATGTTTCTCGCTCTGAGGGCATCAAAGATGAAGAGCACCGAGAAGATTCTGCAAGTCAGTTGAGCGTGAGCTGTCATGCATGCTGCCCACTGTGCCAAGACTGAGGATCAGCAGGACTCATCAATAGAACCAAGAGAACCAACTGAAAACAATGGTGTATACGAGAACATCTCGTACTGCCTGCGCCTGGTTATGGACGTTCGCCTAGAGCAGGTCAGCATACACCTGGGCAGCATGACATTCTGCTCACTTCGACGAGGCCGAAAGATGCCCAAGCGATCCCAAACACCACCAGCGCTTCAAAGGCAGCTACTATCAGCTGCGCCCTCCCATTCGAATCCAGCTCTGGCCAGCTGTCCACTGCTGACACATCCAACGCTGCCAGTCGCCTTTGGACAACACTCACCTATACCCATGTACACCTTCTCTGTACCCGTCGCCAACGTCCTGTAACTCTTGCGCACCGCCTCGCGCTCCTCTGTATCCATCTTGCCCCTCCCTTCTCGCTCTTTAGACGGTACAGGTCTGTATGCGCCGAAAGACCCCTGCAGTGCTGGCTCGTAGGTCCCCTCTGTGACTGGAGCAGCGGGGAATACGCCCTCGGGACCTTCGGTGGTGGTTGGAGGCGAGTCGACTGGCGAGTAGCGATGGTGATGATGATGTCGAGTCGACATGCTGGGTGTGCGGGGTGGGGGTGTATGTAGATCAGAAGACCATCAAACGTATAGCCTCGCGTGCAGCGATGCCGAGTGGATCAAAGGAGGAACAAGACACGAGGCCAGCACGGTCCTCTGGCTGATCTTCTACCTCGGCGTCGACCAATGTCAGAGTCCAGTAACGAAAATGACACCACGCTGTTCACTCCGCTAGGCCGTTGTCTTCGTACAGCCTTCCCGTCTGTAGCCTGTATTCCATATCCCTCTTGTGCTTCTCTCCCGCGCTTCTTTGTGCACTCTTTGATTTCCGTGGATGAGCAAATCTCGGTGCATCGGCGTCGACCACGCGACACCGCATCCCTGAATCCCTCGGGCCCTGATAACCCATACCATCACACGTGTCATTTACAAGACACGGGCTGGTCAGGCGGCCGAGGTCGGTCTCTCCGGACCAAGTTCACTCGATAGAGCGCATCGTCAGAGGGCTGGTCGACGCATCGCTTTCTCTCTCTGTATCAATCTCTCAGCCTAGTCTGATCTCGACACCCAATCCCAGAGTACAGACAGCGCTAGAGACGCGCGCAAGGCCGCTCTCGACACGCTCGAAGCATCGGCCAGCGTGCCAGTGCCAGTCGGTATCGTCCCGACGTCCCCCGGCACCTACATTTGTTCTCCCACTCGAGCCTCTCAACCACCAGTGATAGTCGAGCTACAGCTCGATAGACACCGCCGCCATGTCGATGAACCACAAGCTCCCGAAGAAGATCAGCCTGGTGCCGAAGAAACACCACGGCTTTCAGTTTCTCATCTTCCTTCTGGGATGTCTGCTTCCCCCTATCGGTCAAAGCTCTCACTCTTCCGTGAACGCGCTGGGCTGACCCGCAGCCGTCCTTGTTCGGTTCGGCGTAGGGTCCGATCTCTTCATCAACATTGTATGTCCTACAGTAGACACCAAGTGGCCAAGCTGACAATGACAGTTCCTGTGTATCTGTGGATGTGAGAGCTTCGTCGCCGGCGAGATAGGCCACCACTAACGTGCAGATTTCCCCTGCCACATTCACAACTTTTACATCCAGAACATCCGAAACAAGTACGTATAATGATTTACAGCCTGTGCATCGCTAATTCTTAGCCAAAACCGCTCGCGCACACCCAAATGGGCTATCAAATACGGTCTCGTCGACAACTCTGACCGCGAGCGCAAGGCCCGCAAGTCGCAGTGGGCCAAGCGGTACGACGAGCGCAACAACGAGTCGACGCTCGTCGGCCAGCCTCTTGAAGAGGGCGAAGAAGGCGAGAACTACGACCCCATTCGAGACGAAGACCCCGAAGCCGTCGCTCGTCGTCGTAACGAGGGTCTGTGGACCCGAGGAGAGGAAGAATACTACAACGAAGACCAGGCGCCCAACCAGCGCAACTGGCACTACCCCGCCAACTTCGAAGGCACTGTCGGTGACGGACGCTCGAAACGCAAGACGGGACGCGCCAATGGTACTGGCTCCGAATACGGTTCCGGGGACCGATGGGAGCGTACGCGCGCAGCGAGGGACGACCTTGGTGGGCAGAGGAACGGCCGCGAGGGGTCGTTGGGCGATGTGGGCGCGACGAGTTACCCACCAGCGGCGTCGACCGATGACGATGTGCCCGAATGGGGCAGGGACTACGGTAGCAAGAGCAAGAAGAGCGGCAAGAAGCTCGGCGGCGGCGGGGGAAAGAAGGCTGGCAAAGGGGGTGTTAATGAGTGGATGGAGAGCGGACGGTATGTCAGCGACCAGCCAGAGTACGGGAGTGGAAACGGGAATGGCTACGGCAATAGCAATGGTGGTGCGCGGTCAAATGGCAGTGCCCGGCCGGTACAGGCGTCGGGAGGAGGCAGGAGGGGCACGGGAGGGGACCCGAACTGGGACCACGAGTTTTAGGAGGCGACGCGGACGAGAAGGATGGAGAGTGGAGGTGGAAAAATACAAAGAAGCTGAGCTGCATGTTGCAGTCACGCAGGTGCAGTGACGCAGGAGCTGGTGCTACTTGCGGCCGGCGGAGAGGAGAGGAGGCGGACAGGTGTGGATCTTGAGAACCTAAACCCTTACATACTATACCCGTATCTCTGTTTTTCTCTTTGGCGAGACGAGTGAAGACTTGTATGACTGCACGATGCGATGCGACGAGTTGATCTGGCAGAATGACATCGTCGTGGCCATGGGTAGGTGATCGGGCAGGTGGGATGCCGTAGGTATGGTTTATACCTCGCTGATGTCGTACCCGCGGTTATGGTCCGTCTACCGCGTTCCTTGCTCGCCACCCAACTCTATATACACCCACTCCGACAAGCAACACCACTTGATACCCGACAGCGACCGCTCATTCATGTTGTCTCCTGCATACCACAATTCCTGCATACCCACTTGTACACCTGCTGGCCAGACCATCACCGCTGCTCCCTCTACGCAGCTCGCATACCCCGGCTAGACGGGAAAGAAGGGACCCCTGAACGAAGCCTGGGTCCGGGGTCCGGGCCGGCGAATTCGTCGCTCTGAACCGCCTGTAAGCTGCAACTATCCTTATTCGGGACGACCGACCGCATCTGTCAACATTTCATCGCTACTCTTCATCTACTACTCTTTGCTCCATATCGACTCGGCTCGGCTCGACTGTATCTTGTGCACATACACGCTCACGCGGAAGAGGGCGTGCACGGCGCGACGACGGCACGCGGGCATTCTCACGCTCTTTTTCTTTGGGATCAAAGGGGGACATTACTTTGGGGGAGATACGATAACGCTCGACCTCCCGAACAGCACTCTGTCGACTGCATGGCGTACACGATACTTGACGAGCGGTAGTGCTGGCTGTGATACCGTCCACCCACCGACCCCTTTCTCGACCTCACGTCCTATAAGCGCGACTGCGAGACCATGGCGTCCCCAGCGACGTCCATGCCACCTCCCCCTCCGCCACCACATGCCTCCTCCTCAAGAGGTGAAGGACCAGCAGCACCACCATCACCTCTCACGCCCCCACCACGACCCATGCTTCCCCGCTCTCAAGTCCCTCGAACGCAATCCCAGCCTTCCCCCGCTGGCCTCCCCGTCCGACCACCCACATCACACCAACCCCAATCATTCCCCACATCCTCCGCACCATCCTCGAGCCGCGCGCCACTCACCTCCGCCTCCAGTACAGAAAGCACAGCACCAAGCACGACGAGCGCCATGGCCCCTCCTCCGCCTGCTGCCAAGGAAAAGTACCCCAAAGAGGCTCTGGCGCGTATGGCCAATACCTCCAGCTCGGCCAGCCTCGTGGGATTAGGAGTGAGCGGCGTACACACTCAGTCTCAGGCCCTTTCTGCTGCTGTTTCGGCCAATGGGGGTAATCTCGCCGGTGGGTCGTCTGGTACAGCTACGCCTCAGACGGGTGCGAGTAAGATGGCTGCTGCGGCCAAGGCGCGTCACGGGGGAGGGGTGCCGGTTGGGAGGGGTGAGAGCTTTGAGGGAGAGGATGAGGGACATCCTTTATCGGACAAGAGTCTCAAGGCTAGGTGAGTCATTCCCACCTCAACCTCCCCTCTCGTTACTTGTCACTTCTCATTTCCCTTCCACATGTCTCTTTACCATCTCTTGTCCATACCTCCTCTTCCCCTTCACTTCTCCCCTTCCCTCCCCTACTCCCCTACCCCTTCGCGCCCACTGCCTCCGCCCACCTTCCACCATGCCCGGTCCCGAAGAAGCATCCTCCTCTCGGATCCCTATGGACTTTCCCCCCTCCCCCAGCTCATCATTCTCTTCATCCTCCTCCGGAGACTCCGAGGCCCTCCGGCGCGATGCCATGAGAACAGCCGTCGCTCGTCTCTTCCGCATCCCCTTCACTGGCGACCCTGAGGAGCGCATTCCCCAAGGCGAGGTCTACCCCTTGTCCTTCCCTCCTCGCCGCTTCATCTCCAACACAGCCTACGGCGATGAGTCGTTCCTGCACCACGATCGCTCCATCCTCGCGGCCGTCTACCCGTACAAGATCACGTACAATCGCGCGATAGAGAAGAACTGCCTACCCCCGCACACCGTCGCGCCCTATGCCATCCCCCCTCCGGACGTTCTCGAACGCGCCGCCAGAGAGAGCCCGCGTCCCCTCCGCATCCCCGGTATCCCTTACTTTGACGGCCTCTGTCCCGTCACCGGCCTCACGTTCCACCAGCTGGGCTACTGCTGGTTCCTCGTCGAGTCGCGGCGCACGGCCAGCTTTCAAGCTCGCGGACATCGCCACAGATACATCTACATCCCCTTCCTCCTCCCGGCCCCGTTTGATCTCTGGCACTTCCCCTTCGTTCCCCTTTGGGTGCCGTACGAGAAGCGCCGCGTGCTCATGGCCAGGGACTACCAGACTATCCTTACTCATGGTCGTCTCTTTCACCTCCCCCAACGCTGGGAGCTCATACGTCCTCTTGGTCAGGGCGCATATGGCTTGGTTATCAGTGTCAAGGATACTCTCAGCGGCGAGCCGGTCGCTGTCAAGTGTATCACAAAGGTGTTCGATAAGGTCATCCTTGCCAAGCGCGCGCTGCGAGAGATAACCCTCTTGCGCCATTTCGCAGGGCACGAGAACATCACTGGGTGAGTCACGAAGCTGCTCGGGCTCATAGGTGTCCCGCACGGGTTACTGACTCCAGTCTTATCGACCTCGATAACGTCTGGCACGGATACAATGAGGTCTACCTCTATATGGAACCTATGGAAGCGGATCTGCACCAGATCGTCCGGTCCGGCCAGCCGCTCAGCAATACACACATCCAGTACTTTCTCTACCAGCTGCTCCGCGGTATGAAAGTGGGTTCAACTTCCGCCATTAGATGAAGGTAGCTGACCAGAAGTACATACATACTGCCGACGTCATCCATCGTGATCTCAAACCGGGCAACTTGCTCGTCAATTCCGACTGCGAGCTCAAGATTTGCGATTTTGGCTTGGCAAGAGGGTACAGGCCGGTCACTGGCGAGCAGGACCAGAATGAGGCTATGCGTCTCACCGAGTGTCAGCTAGCTCAAAGTATCGAGGCACAGCTGACAAGCAGATGTCGCGACCAGGTGGTATCGAGCTCCAGAGATCATGCTTTCCAACGAGCGGTATACCACGGCTAGTGAACATCAACGCGCTGATTTGGTTTTGCGGCGTTGCTGATTTGCAGTCGACATATGGTCAATAGGATGTATCTTGGCAGAGTTGATTGGCGGAAAGCCTTGTTTCAAAGGCAAAGAGTGAGCGATCAGGAGAACCCAGGCGTTCAAAACTGATCTTATAGCTACATTGATCAGCTCAACTTGATCCTCGGCGTCCTCGGTACACCTGACATGTCCACCCTGAACAAGGTCGCCAGTGATAAGGTGAGAATTGAACCTCCCGTGTGACCATGGATTGACACCCAGGCCGCCGCATATATCCGCTCCCTGCCCATTTTGCCGCCTAAACCATGGGCGTCAATACTACCCGACACGGTGGACCCGGATGCTCTCGACCTCCTTGACAAGCTCCTTGCGTTCGACCCGGAAAGCCGAGTCAGCGCTACCGAGGCATTATCCCATCCGTACATGGCACAATACCACGACCCTCTCGATGAACCCTCGCATCCTGAAAAGTTCGGCAAATGGGAAGAAGTCGAGTCTCTCGACACCATCGAGGATCTCCGTAGCGCAATCACTCGTGAGATCGAGGAGTTCCGCGAGGAAGTCCGGAATTTTGGCGTGTACTCGGACGCAGACGAGGAAGAACAACAAGAAATCCTCGCCGACTTGGCATCTTCTATCTCCGGCCAAGTGGCCATGACGCGTTCGCCCATCCCCGTCGAGCAGGTCTCGCCAAAAGACACTGCCCGGGCGCAACTCGGCGTCGGCCTCTCCCCAACCATGGCCACGAAGCGACTCCCTGGAACTGTTGGGTCGCCGTCCACCCCTGCCACCGCTCTCAGCGAAGATTCCGCAGTCACGTTCAGCTCCAGTGCTGGTCCACCGCCGTCAGCCACCGTCGGGCCGAGCGGCAGTGGCAGCGGTCCCGCGCCCAAGAAACGATCTTCGTCCGGCTATTCGATGTCTCGTCGACCAACGTCATTCCTCTTCTCACCCCTTGGATACGGTATGACTCCCCTTCCGTCGCTCATGCCTCCCGAACCTTCTGGCAGTACAGGCACTACCCCCGCCGAACCTCCTACCGCAAATATGGGCGGTCTGGGCGGCCGCAAGAGTCGCCAGAGCTCATCTACCATCCCCGATGCCGGTAGTCTGCGTCCACTCATACGACAGCTTAGCACGGTCAATTTCCACGGCGCTTCACATGGCAATGGTGATGATAAGGAAGAAGAAGGGGAAGTGCCACCTATGACTGTCAGCCCGAGCGATGCGCCCCCGAGCGAGGTGAGTCCTTGTCCTTCATCAGAGATCCTCTGTGTGATTGAGAGGTGAGGGCTGATGGACGCCAGGTCCCTCGGACACAGAGAGAAGCGTCATTCGCCCTGTAGACCTGAGAAGAAGAGTTTCGATTTATGTTCGTATTCGTGTTCCCCATTGTCAAATCATTTGTACTTGTACACCAGCATTTCATTGTCCACCCCTGCATGCACGCGCTCAGCCAGAGAATTACTCTGGCGAGTCGAGTGTCATAGGCAACTTTCGATTCATGCCCCCGGAATCTCCCTGATCATAAGGACCGGAAATTTGTGTACTGTTTTTGTATCTTTCTCTCGCCTCTCGGCCCCCAGCTGGCCGCGGCAGGTAACATAGATCCAACATGACTTCTGGCTTCTGGCTTCTTCTCGCTTCCCGCCGAGTCCGATTTGACTCGGCACTCCTACCCCCACTGCCTCCCTCCCCACATCCCCACCCACCTCGCCGCACAAGCAATTAAGCGGGTGTAGGTTCTGCCGCTGCCGCAGCCTCAGCCTCGGGTGCCGGCGCGTCTTCTGTCTCTTTCTTCTCCTCGGCTGCAGGTTTCGGCTCGTCCGTCGCGGCGTCCGGTGCTGGTGGTTTGGCTGATGATTCAGGCTCGGCATCGCCGTTGGCCTCTTTGGAATGCCCATTGGCTTTTGCGTCATTTTGTTTGATGATGCTCGCCCACTGTTCGTCAGCTCCTCATCCCCAGCCCCACCTTGCAATCGCATGACTCACCCCGTCCATCAACTTCTGTGCACGCGATGTAATGTTGAGCTCGTCATTCCGCGGAATCTCCGTCAGGGCAGCAATCTTCTTCATGACCTTGCCGATTTTCGAGAATTGCAATGCCTCGACCGTCATGTCGTCGTAGTTTTCGATAGTGCTGAACAGCTTGTCGTACGAGTCCATCTCGGAGGCCTGGGGGAGGTCCTTGCTCAAGAACGCGCGTTGCAGGTTATGCCGCCAGCTCTTGACCCGCACACATTCTGGGTTCGATGCCAGCGGATCGGCTACGCGTCAGTCTCGTTCCGACATCCAGAAACGGGCAGAACGAACCATCCTCCCCATTTGGCACTTCAGCAGGTTTCGAGTCGGGTTTTGCCTTTTTCTCAGATTTCGGCTTGGACTCCTTCTTCGAAGTCGGCTTGGCGTTCTGCTCGTGAGCCTCACAGGTCTCACGACGCGACTGAGTTTGCAGAATCGCGAACAGGGCTTCGACTGACCTTCTCCACTTTGGCCTTCTTCTTGCTCGCCTTCTTATCGCCAGTCGCACGCTTCCGCTTGCCTCCGCTCTCGGCGCCCTCCTCATCCTCCAGCTCGTCCACCTCCTCCTCGGCCTCAGCAGCCTCGTTCGCCTTTTGGATCTTGGCCTGGAACTCGTCCCATTCTTTCGGGTCTTGTGCAGTAAGGTATGCGTCCCGCAAACCTCCTGTGTTTTTGCGATGAGGTTCGGCGAGCCAAGCAGTGATTTCGTGTTGTGCGAGGGGCTGAATTAGGTTGTTGGTGAGCCACGAGCTGTCCTCTCAGCTCTGACGAGGAGACAAACACAGCTGGCACAACTCACAAGTCTCCGGCGGGGAAGAATTGGACACAGTAGATGTTGGAGCTAGAGGATGGACGCTTGCTCAACACCTTGCCAGGTAGTATATCGGGGTTGGCGATCTGAGGTCAGCCACTAATCTCCTTGCCATCGCACAACCTACGCGAGACGCTACGGGTCAGCCGAGTCACACGTACACCGGATAGGAGACTCACGCCATGGCGGGTATCCCTTCAAGCGCGATAGGACGATATCTCCAACTTCAAACTTGCTCGCTGTCGAGGCGGGTGCGCCCTTCTTTGCTCCACCAACCGATGGCCTGCCCTTCTTTCCCCCGGCTGGCTTGGAGCTCGCCGGCTTGGACGACGAGGGGGGTTTAGACGAGGCGGGCTTTTCTGCAACGGGAGTCTGCTCGGCGTCGGACATGATGGGCGATTCCGACTAGACCGGACAGGGGCGCGTCTGGGTGAGTCGACTCGAGTGGGCGCCAAGAGGTGGTGTGAGTTCGGGGTCTTGTGCGTCAGTCGGAGCTGTTTTGGTCTGCTGATTGGAGGGACGTACATTTGGCAGTCCAGCTGGGAGACTGTGAGCAGCTGCACAAGTGAGTGAGTTGTCAGTAATGAAGAGGAGGAAGAGAGAGCGAGAGAGAGGCGTCTGAAAACGTCACTCGAGGTCCTGCTCATCTCTCCGCGGCGCGCTACGGCGATTCGGCGTTTATATCACGTGGCATCTACCATCCCACCCAGTGTAGGCGTGCGTCATGTCACTGCTCACCTTTGTACTCATCTCGGCTTTGCATCTGCATCTACGACTCCAGATTGGGCACGATGCGGTCCACGGCCATCGCAGTGCTAGCGCTCACATTGGCCTCGTCCGCCGTGGGATTCAAAGATACTTCGCCTCTGCTCATCTGGTCTTCCAAACCGTTGGTCTTTCTCCCGGCCATTGCCGTTCATCGTTGACAAGTAGGAATGCTGCACTGCGCGAGGCCGCTTCGGAAATCACTACTGGTGTGATCGGCGCGGATGATGTCTACAGTAGTCTCTCGACTCTGGGATGCGATTGGCAGTCTATCACAGTGATACAAGTGGACGATGTGAGTGTCCCTCTACAAGCACGGGGACAGGGCTGATATGTAGTTGCACCAATCTCACCTTCCGTCACTGGGCCTGCCATCCAAAGTCGGCTTGCACGTGCCGTACCTCGTTCGGCCGAGCCGTGAGGCGTTGGAAACTTCGCTGGCAGAATGGAGTCAGGTGTGCGGGGCACAAGTGAAGACGCGATCGTCATCAGTAACAGGGGACGACAAGCAGATCGTACGGTTGACATCTAGCAAGAAAGGCGAGTCTGCGCAGTAAGACAAGGGAAGGGGGCTGACGGATAGGGTTGAAGAAGACCATCGGCAAGCTGCCAGAGTACGACATGCTCATTGTCGCTGGCACGCGCAAACTCTCTCCGCTCAAATCCCAAGCGCACCAGGACCTCAAGCGACAAGAGTGGCCATTCCCTTCCGACCCGACCGAGACAGAATCCGCTACGGCCTCTTCCACCGCCACCTCCTCGCCAGAAGAAAGCACGTCCTCCGTCCCGAGACCAGATCGCAACTCTACCATCCCCACCGACGGGCCACTATTGGAGCGCGTGCAGATCCTCACTACGCCAGTGATCACGGGCTTGCTGCTGAGCTTCGGTGTGCTGCTTCCTATTCTCTACGTGGCGGTCAGCGCGTTGGCGGGGATCCAGGTCCCGCCGCGCATGATGGAAATTGGCAAGAGTCTGAGTGTGACCAAGGACAGGAAGGATCAGTAGGCTCTCGCCGTGGATGGTATAGACATGCAGCGTTGTGGACCGTGTACTGTACAAGCTTGCTGCATGAGATGAGTGGATCATTTCCGCATGAGCAGGTAGACATTTTGACCGACGGTGATCCCTTGTAGATGCCGATATGCTCCTCTGAGCGCCAACAACAGCCCGCCGAAGGATATGTACGCGGTGCTAGGAATCAGCACTTCCTGTTTCTGCTTGCACACCCGGTCCCAGGGGAAGACTCACGTCTGGTCGTTACCCGCTACTGAATCGTCGTATTTATATATCTACCATCAGCTCAACCCTCCTCAGCCGCAACAGCGAGCATATCATAGAGGAAGAGAACACACCTTGCCATACATGACATACTCATAGTCGTCCGCCAAACCCTGATCTCCCCCGCGCCACAACTCGCGCTTGACCCTCTTCCCAGCGTCCCCATCCTCTTCTCCTGCTCCACCAGCAGCAGAAGGGTCCGCGTCCCCTTCGTCGATGAGGTTGCGTGCTAGTGCCAGTGTGAAGGTTTCTTTTGCGTTGATAGGGAAGAGCTCGTTGGCCAGGTCGAGGACGAGGTGCATTTTGAGATTTTGAGAGGTCGCTTCTATCCGAGAGACTGATCTCAGCACCCCTTCACATTCAGGTGGCTTGAGTCGAAGCGGGGAGAGAAGGTAAGAGAGTAGTCATGAAGAAGACTCACCACGGTCGAACTTTTTACCACCCTTGTCCACGGACTACCGTCAGCCTTCCTTTCTTGCGTGATGCCCTCGTCGGACCAGATAGAGACTCACGTCCACCGTGAAGCGGTCTTCGAAGAACACATTGCTGCTACTTGCGTCTGCCATCACTGCTGGCGCCTGGGGTATATGTCTAGTCTTTGCTGTTGAAAACCATTCTCGCCTTGCTACTCCTTAACTCCTTGAGCTGGACCTAGCAAGCTTAAACCTAACCCCCACTTTACCGATTAGATTTCCCTTTTGTGACTGCTTTTTGCCACTCGTCCCGTCATCCGTCACCCGTCACCTTCCCATCACCTTGACCTCTACACATCACCTCGGACTCCTCACATCGTCTTCAACAGTGGGGAGCTGAGCGGCACATCTCGCTGCTGCGCAGCCCGAGATGGACCCGACCGCCGCCGCCACCACCACCCACCTCCTCTCTCTCCCTCCTCTCTTACACCCCATCTCCCCCGCCCTCGCCGCTCTCAACCTGGCCCGTGTGAGACTCACATTCGACCTGCCCCCAAGCGCGACCAAAGGGTGGTGCACGCAATGCGGCGGTCTCAAATCCTCACCTTCCACCCGCCCTTCGCCTTCCTCGAAGCTCGCCACGCCCAACACCGCCAGCAGGAAGAGAAAGATTGCATATGTCGAACTACCCTCTTCGTCAGAATCGATCGCGCCCCTTCCTCCGACGCAGCCAGACATGGCACACGTCAGCTACTTGTTCTCCGTGTCAGGGATGGCAGAGCTGATTGTTAGATGTCTAGCTCGACTGCTGCGCCCACCACGCCACCCGCTACGCCGGCTACGCCCCCCACACCCCGTCGGAGGACGTGCGAGACGTGCGGCGTAGCATTTGCCAAAGCGCGCGCTTTGGAGTTCGCCCGTCCCCAAAAGCCGACATTTACCAGTGCGAGATTATCACATCGTACGCGGTCATCGCGTCTGTCCGTCGACCCTCAACCGTCATCAGCGACACAATCATCACACGACCACACCGCCCCGAACTCCACGCCCACGCCCACCATCACCGACACGCCAGAATCACATGGCCTCATCCCTGAACCTAAGACCGAGCCTCAGACACAGCTCGAAGACATGTCGGTCGACCAGGTCCTCGCGCTCGCCCTAGTGTCAGACGACTCCCCGTCCACTACGCTCAACCCGTCCGCTTTACATGTGCAACTGCCCGTCCCACCGAATCCCAACCCTATAGGAGCCCCGAACTTGCGATACATCCCTCACTCCGACCCGAACCCACCTACCTACCCCCTGCCTCCGCCCAACCGACCCACCTCCCCCAGCTCGACCGGGAAAGGCTCGCCGACGCCAACGGGGAGCCCAGTGAAGAAGAGGACAAAGCTCAAGACGAGCGGATTGGGCAAGTTGCTCGCTGAGAGCAAAGCGCGCGAGGCGGCCAATGGGGTCGGGGCGGGTGGCGGGTCGTGGGGCTTCAACTAGCTTCTCGTCCAGGATTTTCTCTCTCTCTTGGTATTCATGCCTGTTCGGTGCGTCTCTTGCCAGGTCAAGCATTTAGCATTATAGCATTTCTTTTGGTTTGGTTCCGTCTCGTTGATTCGAGTGTGTACATTTTGCCCAGTGTACATATACAGTATACACCGGTAGGCGTAACCCATGTTGTACCATACATACCCATCCGCCATGCACCTCCTTATGCCTACTTTGGTGTACTGGTTCAACGAGCGACTCAAGGTCACTTGTCGTACTGTCCCATGAGTACTCCCGCATCCGCCGCACTGACGACGCACCTCGTAGAATCCTTGCCCGCTCTTACGGCCAAGTTTGCCCTGCTTGACCATGTCCTCGAGCAGAGGTATAGGCTGGACGAGCTCTTTTGATATTTCTCCCTTTTCCGCCTTTTCAGCCCATCCTTGTGAGATGTACGACGTCGTGTCGAGCCCCACAAAGTCGAGCAACTTGAACGGCTGGTGATCAGCTACTCTACCTCGACGAACAGTCCAAACATACACCCATAGCTGTCATCAGCACATCTCAGGTCCTATTCACAGAGATACTCACGGTATCCCGCGCCAAGCTCCATAGCCTGGTCGATATCCTCCGGTGTTGCATCACCTCTTTCGACCATTCGTATAGCCTCGACTTTTCGTCAATGCTACACTTAAAGAAGTGTTGTATGAGGATACGCACGCATGTACGGCACCAACAATCGATTGACAATGAACCCCGGCGTATCCTTACACGTGACGGGGCTCTTGCCCATCTTCACCGTCACAGCTCGCAGAGCCTCGTAGGTCTCGTCCGAGGTGTGCGAGGTACGGATGATCTCTACGAGCTTCATGGCGGGTACAGCTACACCTCAGCCGTTCAGATGCTGGACCCAAGGGAGGGACGCACGGTTGAAAAAGTGCAAGCCGGCAAAGCGTTTTTGTCTTGCGGGAGAACACGGTTCGGCTATCTCGCTCACGGACAGTGAAGAGGTGTTCGTCGCGAACACGCAGGATTCTCTGGCCAAGTCAGCTGTGGATGAGAAGAGACGTTTCAAGCAGCTGACGGGGCTTTGGTGTCGATGTAGCCGAAGAGATCCCGTTTCACTTTCAGCGACTCGATAATGGCTTCCACGACCAAGTCGGCTCGTTCCACCGCTACGGCCCTGCTCTTAGTTTACCTCTCACGAGTGTGGTGAAACATTTACGCATCAGTAGTGGTCTCGATGTTGGCCATGATACTCTGTGTGAACCCGTCCACATCGTCTGGTTGGGCCTTCTTTCCTACTCGCGAGAGCGACTTGGTGATGATGTTCAGGCCGTTCCTCCTGGTCAGCTGTAAACCCATGGCATGCGAGGGACAAACTGTAATGCCTGGTCGGTCACGTCGGCGAGGACGACCTGCAACGCGTCAGCTTCAGTCAATTGAGGGTAAGTATGGTGGGTGTGCACCTTGAGACCGCTCTGTGCCCCCACTTGGGCTATACCAGCACCCATGAGCCCTGCCCCAAACACGGTCAGCCGCTGTACCGCGCGGGTGGAGGCCCCGGCGCCAGAGGAAGAAGACGGTCCTGTCGAGAGATGACGATGGACAGTCGACATTCTGCCCGCTGCTCTGAGGCTGGGACTGGAGGAGGGCGATGTGGGGGACATGTATTTGCTCGTTGCTGATCCCAGCCTTGTAAGCATGACGAGTGAAGGAGAGAGTGAAGTCCAATAGAGGTGAGCAGTTAGCAGATGTTCGGGTAAGCCGAATGGTGTTTTAAGCGGGGGGTCCAGGGGAAAGAGCGGGATCAAAAAACTCGCGCGTGGCTTTCGCGTGTGATCTTATCTCTGCTGTGTGTGGCCCCTGTGTCTGTGCGTGGGTGGAGGGTTTCTGACCCATGAGAGAGCTGTTCCGGTGGGGTCGGGCCTATCTCTCGCGACTCTCACTCCAAGCCTCTTTTTTTCCACATATATACTTGTTACTAGCCTTCTCTGCTCCACTCACTACTCCCCTCTTCATCTCAACATACACTCACACACACGCAAGCTGCATCATGTCCGAACCAGGCTACCTGTCCGCCGCCCGATACGGTCAGCTCCTCCCCTACGTATAGCACTATCGTCGCTGACTCCCAGGCAAGGACCTCGTCCGAGTCGCCCGGGTGGTGCGGGACAAAGATGAGCACAAGATCGTCGAGTACACCGTGCGCGTCCTGCTCGAAGGCGTCATCGAGACGAGCTACACCAAAGCAGACAACACCTGCGTCGTAGCTACAGACACAATGAAGAACACCGTCAACAGTGCGTCAACCGCCCTTGGCCGAGAGATGAGCTGACGGTAGTCTTTGCCAAGACGTCGCCGCATGTGCTTGACCCTACCCTCTTTGCGCTCCACCTCGGACTGCACTTCACCAACAAGTACGACCACATCTCCAAGGCGTTCATCGATATCATCCAGCACAAGTGGTCCCGCATACAGGTGGCCGGCAAGCCGCACAAGTGGTCCTTTGTCCGAGATGGCGACGAGAAGAACTTGGTGGAGGTCGCGGTTGAGGGTAAGGGCGATGCGGCCAAGGCTGTTGTCAAGCAGGGCATCAAGGATTTGCTGGGTGCGTCCACCACTTCACTTCCATAATCGTCACGGCGGGAAAGGATGAGAGGCTCATGGCAGTGCTCAAGACGTCCGGCTCGGCCTTTGAGAACTTTCACCGGGATGAGTTCACCACCCTAGGAGGTAGGCTCTGATTTTTACTTGATCATGGATGTGTCAGTTGACACCCTCCCAGAAGTCGCCGACCGTATCTTCTCCACCTCGGTCTCGCTCATGTACACCGTCGCCCTTCCCCCCAACACCCCTCTGACCATCGACAACCTCGAGGCGATCGGCAAAGAGCTCGACTTTCCCGGTATCGCCATGGCGGGCAAAGAGGACGTCCTGACCGTCTTTGCGACCGACGAATCGGCCAGCGTCCAGGCGACGCAGTACAACACGCTGCAGAAGATCCTGACCAGCTGCCCGGCCGTGTCGGAGGCAAGCATGTCCCTGCCGAACAAGCACTACATGTACGTTCCGACCTCTTGCCTTGACTACGAGCTGACTGTCCAGTCCCATCAACCTCAGCGCGTTCAAGTTGGACAACGGGCTCGGATACGAGGGTGGCGCCGAGGTGTTCTGGCCCGTTGCGGATCCGAGCGGGCTGATCACCTGCACGGTGACGCGCAAATAGAGGCTCGGGACCTGATCGACGGAGGGGAGGGACAGGGGAGATGTAGATGTAGTTATATCTGTCACTTTTGGAAAGTACCTTGGATGTCAACTGTGCTACGCCTCGTCAACAGACTGCGAATGCAGGGAAATAGGAAAGAAACGCGGCCGGGACTAATAATTATGGTTTTTGCTGTGCTGTGCATTTCAGTAGACGCGTGCCTGTCCAAGTAGCGAAGGGAAGAAAAGCGTCACCAAAGAACCAGCCTCATTCCTAATTGCCATTCTACACTCTCTACTCTTCTGTCAGTGTTTGCTGCTCTGCAAAGACGGCACAGCAGACACCAGCAGACGACGACTTGACGACCTCGCATCCGACTAGACCTAGACGATTGCGGCACTGTCCTTCTGAAACCGGGCCGCCCCTCACCTCGACGTGTTTTGCAATCGCGGACATCGGCCACCCCCCTTCCCGCCCTCTCGCGGCTGTCCACCACGACGCCGAAGCAGTTTCGATTGCTCGTGCATTTACAACTTTATATTTCTTAAGGAGGAGGGCAGGTGTATGATATCGAGCGAAAGAGCATAGAGGCGCCGTCCTCGTTTGCACGATGCTGTGAGTGGCTGGCGGTCGCGATCGGGCGACAGACAGGCAGGCTGACGGGATAGGTATCTCACAGCAGACAAGTTCCCAGTGTGCAAGTTTTCGTTTCTCTGATAGTGTGGGTGATGTGCTGACTTGTAGTCGTGCCATTTGGTATCATTGGGTGAGCTAGGCATTTGGATGATAGAGAACGTGGACTGACCCCAGCTTCTACCGCTACCTGTGGTACCTGATCCGCCTGGTCGCTCGCGCTACGTATCGCCCCATCCCCCTCCCGTCCAACCCCACCTACGTCGCGAGCGAAGATGTGACCATCATCGTACCCACCATCGACGCGGGCGAAGAGTTCCGGGGTGCGTCACACCCCAGCTAGTCTAAACCTGCAACCAGCTGACGAAGAAGAAGCGGCATACTCGTGGCTCGAAGGCAACCCGAAAGAAATCATCATCGTGACGGAAGAAAGAATGCAGGGACCTCTCCAAGAACTGGCCAACTCTGTCGACCCGACGCGCATCCGCGTGCTCACTGTGCCATTCGCCAACAAGCGGCTGCAGATGTCGCACGGCATTCGGAATACAACCACCGACATTATCGTCTTTGCAGACGACGATGCCATCTGGCCCCCGACCCTGCTTCCCTACGTCCTTGCGTGCTTTGAAGACCAGCAGATCGGCGGAGTCGGCACGTCGCAGCGCGTCAAGCCGTGCGGCGACAAGATGACCGTCTGGGAAGTCCTCGCTGCGTTTCGCCTCACCATTCGGAATATCGAAATCGCTTCTTCGACACATATAGACGGCGGCATCCCTTGTCTATCAGGCCGCACGGCTGCCTATCGTACTGTCATCCTGAAAGACCCGGACTTTTTGCATGGGTTCACCAACGATCTGTGGTTGGGCAAGTACCACCTCAACAGCGGCGACGACAAATTTTTGACACGCTGGATGGTCAGTCACGGCTGGAACACCTATGTCCAAGTGTGCAAAGAGGCCGAGCTGCTCTCGACCATGAAGCCCAATTGGCGGTTCCTCAAACAGGTCCTGCGGTGGACGAGAAATACGTGGCGATCGGATTTCAGAAGCATCTTTACCGAGCGATATATCTGGACGAAGCACCCCTATGTCGCCTATACTATGATTGACAAGTTTATCAACCCGTTTACCCTGCTTGTTGGACCGGCCCTTGTGTGCTACCTCATTGTCAAGAGTACCAAGGATGTCACCAGTGGGGGATACCACTTGCCCGCTTGGTCAGTATTTGCTGGATCGAGTCGAGATGTAGCTGACAGACAGGAATATTATTTGCTCTGTTGGTTCAAGTTTGATGACTCGCTCTACCTGCTGACGTGCAGTACCTCGTATGGCTCATGTGCACACGTACCGCCAAGCTCCTCCCGCATCTATGGTACCACCCCGCACATATCATTTACGTCCCGTTCTGGATCATCTTTGGCTACTACTTGTGCGTCTCCTCTACACCTTACACCTTGGGAGTGCGGTTTGGCTGACCCCTCTCCTAGTGCGATCATGAAGCTGTACGCCGTGTGTACGCTGCACGAGACTGGATGGGGCACACGTGCTGGTATCGGAGATCGTAAGTCCTCCCTCATAGTATGTGGGAGAGTCAGTGCTGAGACCCAGCTGCGACCGCTACCGCCGCTCAGGAAAAGCTGCCCGAGATGACACAGCCGCATGGCGGAGAGGGGCGCGGAGGGTTATACGACGTCGAGCTGAACGGCGTGTCGAGGAAGGGCTAGAGGACAAGGACATTGATGGCGTATGATGATGAGTTGATGTGATGCTGCATAGTGCATCATGCATGTGTGCCATGAATCATGGTCTATGATTTAATGAGGGGTTATGGTCCTGGCCACGCAGCGACCATGTCCATGATCCCTCCGAATCGGGTACGTTCAATGTCGATATCCTCTTCTTCCTCTTCTTCGTGAGTGCTACGCTGGAGGGCGAGGGAAATGACGACGGGTCGGCGGGGCGCTTGAGACTCTTGTAATGTCCAAAAGACGAGAGTGGCAATTTGAGCCGTATATGTCGAATAGACCTCGGGGGACGAAAGGCCAGAAGGGGCCGTACCGAGTAACGGGGTCAGGCGAAGGGCAGGAGGGGGTGGTGGGTAGTTGGGAATGGCTGAGTCCGAGGTGTCATTGAGAGGAGCAGGGAGAGGGAGGGGGATGGTCGGTGGGAGAGAAGCTTGTGTCTGGAGTCAGCCCTCTCCTCTGCGTCGGGGCCTCGAGTCTCGCTGCGGTCGGATCTCTGAGTCTCGCTGCGCTCGACACTCACCACCACACCCATCTTGCCATTCTGCGTAACAACCACCAACACCCTATCCCCATACGTCTGCACCAAGACTTCCGTCTCTATTCCCCCTATGGCCCTGCGCAGCTGGAACGTCGGAATGGGCGATATGTCCGTGTCAGAGCTGGACGGCCCGGCAGCGGGCGGGTCGAATGATTCTTCCAGCAGGACTGACATCTCTCTTTGGCTCTATACGCCAGACTGGGTAGCTGATGTGAGGTTGCAGAGGACAGCTGCCTGTCTGTAACTTACAAGACGACAGCTCATCTTCACAACCAGTATCTGACGTCAAGCTTTACGTAAGAACAGTAATCATTATGATTTCGCCACGACGGGCGCAGACCTATCGGAGGAGTGGCCGAGTGGTTAAGGCGATACGTTTAGGCTCCCTTCAGGACCGAGGGTAGGCGCGCCTACTCTTTATGTCCAGGAGTTCTTATCCGTATTGGGAAACCGCGCGCGTTCGAACCGCGTCTCCTTCAGGGTTTTTAGTATGCTTCGGCCGTTACGACTGTCCGTGCCGCGTAGCCGGATCGCCGAGCGGTCGGACACGGAGCTGTGTCTTCGTCATCGCCTCACATCAAGCATGTAAGCAGCATCGGAATGGATACATAGTCAGTAGCCAGCGACTGGCTTGGCTTTTTACCTACCCCCTCCTCAACACCTGATCAGCCTGCGGCTGCTCGCAGCATGGTAGCCCTCTCCCTCCCTTTCCGACGCAAGACAGCCCCGACCAAAGGTCGCGGCAGCATCCTCGACCTCCCGTTTTCAGAGTACGACCCGACCACGTACCTCCCTGCCGAGATACAAATCGGCAACCATGTGATGCGGCCGCTAGTGACCATCGAGCAGCGCGAGTCTACTCTGAGGCGGTAAGGAGAGAAGTGCTGATGGATAGTCAAAGATCACCTCGTGTTCCTCGCTGCGATCCATCAGCTCAAAGAGCACTCGGCCAACTTTGCGAAACTATGCGACCAGGCTGCGTTCGAGTATCAACGATGGGCACAGCGGACGCTGAGGGCGGCGGCCTCTCAAGTGACAGAGCATGGAGGGGCGGCAAGGAAGAAGGGACAGCTTGAGCTGCCTGCGCTCGGGGTGTTGATGTGCTGGCATGCGCACATGCTCAATCCGCGTATATATGGAAGGGATGTAGATGGGGCGTATCGGCCGCTCAGGGGGAGAAAATTCCCACTGAGAGAGGTGGTGAGTTTACGAGTCATGATGTACAAGAAGTGGTGAGAGAAGGACGAGGGCTGACCCCAGGCCGAGGCTATACGAAACGATGCGCTGCCGCACGAGACGGCAGTTCTCGCTGGGGAAGACGCCCGCTCGTCCTTCGAAACCACAGTCTGGGATCCTATGGATATATCGGCGGCTGTACAGCGTCAAGCAAAGTTTGTGCAGAGTATGCGGGGGATCGGGTGGTTGGACGAGGGCTGGGATCATGTGGAGAGTTTGCAGAGAGGTGTGGTGCGGTATCGTGAGTCACTCCCCTCCTCTCACATCTACTCGGCCTCCTCTCCTCGTCCCTCCTTCTACCGGAGAGCATTCCTGGGGTTCATCTTGCTTGACAGGACAATCTGGTCTGAGGAGAAGGAGAGGCCTCCGCCTCCGTCCCCGTCCCGGCTGAAGCTACGGCCGCTGACGCTCAGATGCATGGCTCGACCTCGTCTATTCTACCCAAATGCAGATATTCCTAGTGCCGACGCTTGACATTGATCTTGCATGGCACACCCACCAGCTACTCGGCCCGGTGTACGCCAGCGATACCACTCGATTACTCGGGGCTGTGTTGGACCATAATGATGCGGCTGGGGATGGCAAGGTGGATGATGGGTTGAAGCGGACCGCCAAGCTATGGAAGGAGAGATACGGCTGGGCATATCAGTACTAGCGACGGTGGCATAGCAAGTGTATAGTAGAGCAAACAGATTGTACAGTGTAACAGCATGTAACAGCATTCATAGCGAGCAATACTACTCGAGTAGGAATGACGACATGAGATCTCGTTAACTCGTAGCCGATTTAGACTACTACTTTATTCTTCTCTTTCATCTTCTTTCAATCAATCAATCTTTCTTTGCTGCTCGACATGTCCCTCGCACGCCCCGCACTCGCTTGGGCAGCTCGAACAGCAGTAGGAGCCCGCCGTCCACCGCGCATACCACCCAGGCTACTCATCCCTACTCGGCCGACTCGCAGCTCCAACTCCCCTCGATATCGATACTCCACCTCGACGGACTCGCCACCCACAAGGCCCTGTCCGAAATGCTCGACCCCCATCCCCCTCCCCGCCTCCCCCTGTCCTTCATGCCAGACGCTCATACCTATCCCCAGCGGACTCTCGCACCACTCCATCCTAGATCTCTCCACTCCTATCCCCACCTCCTCATCGCCGACCACCCCAAAGGGATCAGAAGGATCAGGATCTTCAACCGGAGGGCAAAAATTCGACATTCCCGCCGAACTGTCCTCTCTCCCCGCACGCGGGTTCTCCCTCGAGGCGCGAGACGTGCGCGCTCGTATGCTACATAGACAGAAAGACCTTCATCCGGATAAATACGCCCAGTCTGATTCGGGGGGGATGGTGGATCTGGCCAGGGACCTCAGTGGACGTGTGAACAAGGCGTACGAGACGCTCAGCGATCCCCTCAAGCGCGCAGAATACATCGTGAGTATTCCACATTCCTGATCTGTTATACCTCAATCCTGTTCCACTCCCTATCCAGTGTACAGTGAGGAGCGAGGAGGAAGAGCTGTATCTCAGCCTACGCTTCGCTTCGGCCATCTCGGCGTAGGGATGCGACGCCTCGCTGCGCTCGGCTGACCCCAGCTATCGGTGCACTCGCCCGACCTCGCCATCGGCGAGTCAGACTCCCTCACCGACCCTGCACTCCTTATGGAAGTCCTCGAAGCGCGCGAAGAACTGGAGAGCGCGTCGAGCAGTACCGAAGTGGACTCTTTGCGCGAAGCCAACCACCGTTAGTCCCCCCAACCCCTACGAGATCTCGTACCCAGTTAACTCTCAGACAAAGTAGAAGCCACCATTGCGAGCATCACCGAAGCGCTCTCCGCCAACCCGCCCGATTTGGGCGCCGCCAAGATACTCACCGTCCAGCTCAAATACTGGCAAGGCCTAGAAACAGCCGCCAAAGAATGGTCGGGGCCGTAGTGCAGTACCTCGTAACATGTAGCACCAAAGTACCGACTGTAACACTCAACACACCTGCATCACGCACTACCAGCTACAAAGGCTGTCCGCCAGACCCGGGCGAGGATGACAAGGTCGACGACGACTGGGGTGGTTTGCGTAAAGAGAAAAACCTGAATGCCTTTTTCTCCTTTTCGTCCCCTGTACCCATCTCCCCCTCGCTCTCACCGACACCAGGCAGTGGCAGACCATTGGTATGCCCAGGGCCGTGACCGTTCCCGAGCAGACCATAAGGTCCGCCGCTACCGCCCATAGCCTTGTCAGACGCGCCGTGCCGAAAGTTGAGCCATCCGTTTCCCTCTCCGCCGCTACCCGCAAGCAAGTCTGCAGATGCAGAGGCCGATCGTGGGGTCGAACCGGCCCAGCGATACTTGGACAGCGGTCCCCACTTGAGCGCGAGCGCCTTCTTTTCCGAGGCGCTGGGTGCAAATGGGGACGTTTCGTACGGCAGATTGAGAGAGTCGTTGGACGTAGTCGGGTGGAACGGGTTGAAAGCGAGGTTCTCGGTCGACGAGGAAGTGCCAAACCACCTAGATCCAGGCAGTGCAGGCAGACCAGAGAGCACGGGCGGTGTGCCGGACGAGCTCAACATACGAACAGGAGGAGCTGGATGCGAGAGATTCGGGCCAGATAGTTTCTGCGCATCCGGTTCAGCCATGGGCGATCGCCAGAGGTCTTCGCCGTCAGAGTCGGAACCAGAGTCGTGTCCCTTGACGTGTCCAGGCGAGAGCGTCACCGACTGGTCGTCCAGAGAAGTCGAGTCGCCTTCGAGAGACAGCGAGCGGAAGAGTCCTTGAGGAAGCAGATTGGCCGAGAATGCAGATGAGATGCCGCCGTTGGGAGACCCAGGGTCGCCATAGACTTCCGTCTCGTCCGCCGCTGGGATTTCGCGAGGCGGGGTGGACGGCACGGGTTTGAGCGTGGGACCAAAGTCTTCGAAGCCAGACACGTCCGCCTTGGAAGCCTCGGTCTTGGCCGCAGGAGCGTGGTGCGAAAAGCCATGAGCCGGACGAGCAGTGTAGGACGGGTCGAGGTGAGGAAAGCCAGCTTCGGCCATGTACTGAGCCGCCTGGGTCGCCCACTGAGATTGCTGAGCATGAACTGGGTTGTGCGGAGGATGATGGTAGCCTTCTTGAGCCGCAGCCTCGTACGCCGCGGCCATCATCATCATCTCCTCTTCGGGGTTGAGCCCGGCTTGAGCGTTCTTCTCCGCGGACTCCTGCACCTGTTTGAGCCTCTCCTCTGCCTCCTTGACCTTGACGCCGAGTTCCTCGTTCTTCACTTCCAAGAGCTGCACCTCCTCTTCCGCCGCTTCGACCTCCTTTTGCTTCTCCTCTGCAGCTTGACGCGCCGAGACGATAAACTTTTCCCCTGCTCCCTGAACATCCTGCACGACAGCCTTGCTGGCCGACATCTTGTCTCGCAAAGAACCCATTTCAGCAATCGCAGCCGCGATCTTGCCTTGTACACCATCCCGTACGCTCTCCACAGATTTGAGCTTCTTCTCCGCCTCCTTGCGCGCCGCTTCCGCCTGTCGCTTTTGTTCTTCCAGCGACCTTGTACGCGACTTGAGTTCAGCACGTTCGGCGTCGTCCTCTTTACGCTTAACGCGGAGGTCTTCGAGGGTGACGTTGGCTTGCGAGTCGGATGCGGAGATGTCGTGCGATGCAAGCTGGGCTTTCAAGTCGGCGAGTACGGTCTGCGCTGAGAAGAGGTCGGATTTGAGGCCGATAATGAGCGGCGAGTCAGCTTCGGATGGTGGTATCGGCGGTGGCGGCGAAGGCACGGCGGTTGGCAGCAGTGACGGTACCCCAAGTGACGGACGACGTGATTCGGGCTTGGTCGGCGTGACGTGGAGCGGCAAAGTTGCAGTGTCGTTCAGACTGGCAATAGAATCGGATTTGCGCAACAGCTTGACGGACGGAGTGGTGGGAGGGAGTCTCCCTGGGGCGTCAGTACGGACATGTATCAGGCTCCAGTGCAACCCACCAATCGGCTCCTCTTTCGAGGCGACGACCTTCATCTCCAGCACGCCTGGCCTGTCGGCCACGCTCCCACGCTTCTTGCCCTTTTCCAAACTCCCATGACCGCGGTCCGCCATGCGACGCAAGTACCACCCACTGACACCCCTGCACTCGCCGAGATAATGCCAGTGACCCAGGAAACCGATCCAGATCACCGTCTCCCTGCTCATCCCACCCGTAGGTACGTTCTTGCCTTTCGGCGGGTTATCAAGGAACGCGGGTGGGGCCAGCGGGGCAGTCAGCGCGATAGAGTACAGAAACATGGCCTGGAAGACGAGGGGCGGGGTGCGCAGAGAAATAGCGACGCGATTGGCAAAGCGGAACGGGGCGGGTGACGCGTCATGACCTTCCTTTTCGCCTTCTTCCGTCCTCGATTCGTCACTGGACCGACTCGAGTGAATACCGGCGAGGTGTCGGCGAAACGACAGCTCGGTGAGATGCGAGCGGAACGATGCCTCGTCGGGTGTGAGAGCCATTGCTGCACGCTGTCAGCTCCCATTCTCGCCGTAGGGCCGGTGGCAAGCGCTCGACTGACCAATAATCATAAACACCAAGAGGATGGCGATCCAGAACAAAGCCGTACGGTAGGCCGGCTGCACCGACCATCCCAGCAGTTCACCATCGAGAAAACCATGTCCAAAGCCGAAACCAGAAGACCATTTGCCAAGACCGTCCATGCCCGCCGCTGCCGCCGCCGTCTCGTCGTGCCCCACGCCCATGCCCAAGAAAGAGTTGAGCGCCCCGCGGGACCTGTGCACGAGGTGTGACAGGCCGTCGCGGAGGGACATGGCGCGTTCAGAGATAGATTCGGAGTCGGAGTCGGTTGATTGAGGTGATGGACCGGGGGTGCTAGAGGACCAAGGGAAGGACCGGTTCGTCTGCGCCCATTGGTGCAGGTGAGCGAGGGCGGCGGCGGTGAGAGCGAACGGGTCTATGTTACGGGTATCACGGGGTGATGTATCGCTGATAGCGAGTATAGATAGAGCGCTGAAGACTTGAAGAGGGGGAGTACGGATGAATGGAGAGAGAGAGGTAGATGAGAGAGAGATGAAGGGTTTGCATGGTTTTACTAGTCTAAACGACAAGCGGCTTAGCCCAGGAACAATCCCATCAAACGCCACATCCACACATCCATCGGAATTAACGCCGTAATGCCGTGGCCCCCTTACCCGTTAGTCGTCAGTCTACAGGTTGATGCATACATAGCAACGTCTTACAACACCTCACAGCGAGTCGCTCCTAAACTTCTTCAGCCGCTCAGCTCATCCTCAGATGCCCGGTCCGGTATATAGAGACCCCTGGGCGGCACGAGAAGCATGGCGAAAATCCCCCATCTTCTCCAACCGGGCCATGTTCCGGTAAGCCCAGCTTCGTCCAGTCCCCACCCCGCCTCGTGCTGATGACATCCAGTAATATGTTTCCCGGTCTCGGCACGGCCATCGTCGCATTCACCGCCTACGTCATCTACGACGACTTCATCGCAGCCAAGCCGAAAGCACAACACGGCCACGCCGAACACGCACATTAGACGTGGAGGACTTGAGCACGAACGGCGGGGACGGGTCGAGTGACGGGATGAGGAGGAGAAGCATTGTAACAGTACGGCATGGCATGACATCACTACAGGTCTACAGGTCTACAGGCTACTTGCCCTTGTCCCACTCCCTCACGCCGCCCTGCTTGACATAATCCGTGCTGAACATGTCCGGACCTATGTCGGCGGCTCTCCTCTCTTTACGCCGCTTCTCCCTTGCCAGCTCGTCTTCGCTGTCCTCGTCTGCGGCCCTTCGACGCCGGCGAGCCTCTTTTCGAGCGCGGCGTTCTTCCTTTTCCAAGCGTCGCAGGGCGTCCGAGGAAGGAGAGGGCGACCGACGAAGGGAGACTTTGGGTATCTCGACCGGGTCGTCGAACAGACCGGGCGATCGCTGACGGCGTTTCTTGCCTCGTTCTTGCAGGATGGCAAGCATGTTGTCCCACCCCACAGCGGTGATCATGCCTTCTTTAGGCACCTCGCCCACGTCGAGCACTGGGTTGTACGATGACGTGAAGTATTTGTCCATCTTGGAGAGGGGAGCCGGTGGAGGTGATGGCGCGAGATCAGACTCGGAAGGTGCAGGAGGGGGTCGGTCTGCTGGCGGAGGCGGTGGTGGGGATGGCTGTGAGGGTCTTTTGGGTGATCGCGAGCGAGATTTGGAGCGCCGTCTCGAGCGATGGTCGTGGTCTGGTGTGCGACGCCGTGTGCGTTTGGGCGAAGCATCCTTCTCCTCGTCGAGTCGCCTTCTATGACGCGTATCGCTGTCGTGGTCTCGATGTCGTCTGCGATCAGGCGACGAATCGTGCTCATCCCTCTTCGGTTTTGGTCTGGCACTATCGTAGTTGTCATCCTTCGTTTCATCATAGCGATGTCTATATGTCCGTCGAGGGCTGTCGTCTTCCCTTGCAGTCCGAGCCGCACGTCGATCAAGATCATAATCATCAGAGTGGTCGTGATGCCTCCTGGCCCGATGACCCTCTTCTCTTTCTGCACCACGAGTCGACCGCTTAGGCGGATCATGAAAGTCGTCTTCATCGCTCCACGCTCGCATTCGGCGCTTCGAAGACTCCTCTCTCCCGCGTCCATTACGAGCCGTCGACCCCGCCGCGTCCCTCATCGCACCACCAAACAGCCTCCCAGGTCCAAAAGCAGAGCGTCTACTGGGTCCCGCATCGGGCCGCTCGTCCCCCCGCTCAATACGCGCATCACGCGCCGCGGCCGCTTGTTGTCTGAGCAGAGCGGCATTGTGTCCGTCGACAGTCCGAATGACCGAAGCAAGGAACCGTTTGTTAGGCCGGGGAGCGTTGGGATCGGGTCTTCGTATCAGTTTCACAAGACCTTGATCCCTTGGAAGAGGTAGAGAGACGCACGAAGAAGAGCCTTCAGAGAGGAACGCCCTCAGTCCCAGATCAGACCATTTCTTGTCCCTCGCCTTGGCCTCGTCCGCCAACAGCTGTGCGACGTGCGCGTCGAGGTCGGTGTCGCTGATGTTGGAGGGGACTGATGCGGCGGCGCGTACGAGGTTGTTGACGATGCTATTGAGGGACATCCTTTCAAGGCATGGTGATTGTCAAAGGCTAGAGGAGTGAGATCGAAATGTCTGCCTGTCTGTCTGATCTTTTGAGCCGGGCTGGAGCCCTGGTGGCCACGTGGTCGGGCTGTGCCTATTTTATTTTACGCGTTGTCGACGGCGACGAGGTCCAATACGGCGGCGACAACAATAACAACAACAACCAGCACAACACTACTTGACGCGCGACACAGACAACATGTCCGGCGGGAGAAAGTGGTACAGTGTGTCACCCGCGTGTCTCTCACGTTGCAGATGCTAAAGGACAGACCTCGAGGCGCAGACGGACGATGCCATCTTTGGCGGGGTACGTCTATTCTTCTCCGTCAAGGGAAAGTCATCCAGGTTGAGTGGGCTGACATGCATATAGCAAGAGTCGGCATTCAGCGGTCTCGGCTTGACGCGATACCAGCGTCTCGGCGGGTTCGCCATATGTCAGTCCCCTCCCTCGTCGTGCTGCTTGTGGTACGCAGTGCTAAGAGCAGGTTTCGTGGGCGGCCTGGGTGTTTCGCTCTTGGGAGCGATCATGTTGTTCATCGGCGCCACGGGGGCATTTGCCAGTACGTCTCCCCCTCACCACGACGGATACATCGGGGCATGAATGGGGGAAAGAGCTGATCACAGCGCTCTTTGCTGTTGGAGGCATCATGTCGCTCGTTGGGACGGGCTTCCTCGTGTACGTCCTTCCATCCTCAGCAAGATAGCTGTGATTACCTCTGGGAGAGCTGACGCCGCAGAGGGTTCAAGAAACAGCTCGAGACCATGTTCAAGCCCGTACGTGTGGTCGCTACCGTCCTCCTGTTCGCCAGTATCGCCATGACCTTCGTATCGGCCTTTGTTCTCCCCACCATCCTCTGTATCGTGTTTGTGATCATCCAGTACCTCTGCACACTCTGGGCGAGTTCCCCTTACTGGTCGTGAAGTCAAGCTGACAGACAGTACTCGTTGTCGTATATACCGTATGCGCGGACTTTGGTCAAGAACGCCGTGGGCATGTGATGCAGGGCAAGAAGGCCAGTCGTATTCCAATTCTAGATGAGGATGTATGTTGGCTGCTGGCAGCCACTGGCTTCTGTCTTGGAGCGTGACTGAAGATCGTGCTATCGGTGAATTGACTGATGTACAATGCATAGATGGAGAGGTGTCATGAGAGCCCAACAATGATGCGGCGTGATCTATACGAAGTGATTAAGCCACCGCTGGGGCGGCTGCGGGCGCTTGTTCCGGTAGAGGGATGGCAGGTACGGGCTGGGCGAACATGCGATTCATAAGCACGCCGACGCCTGTTGATCAGCAAGTGTTTCATACTACGATCTTTTGAAGGGAAGGGGGTAGGACTCACCCTCAAAGACTCCTAATAGAATACCGCATCCTACGGCTGAACCAAATGCAGACCGAGGTCCAGCTACTCGTCAGCCATAGTCCCAACACCTCTCATGCTGCTCCGGCAGCCGCAGTCGGTGCAGCTCGCTTGCACTTCGATTGACTCACCCCGCACTGCCAAACTCCCACCCGTCATGAACCCAGCAATGATCGCATTCCACGGATCCTCTTTCTGCCGATACCCCTTGACCGCACAATCGTACGTGCTGAACAACCCTCCCCACACGCCAAAGTTACCCCCCAATACCGGTGCGCGGGCCTTGATAGCTGACAGAGAGCCCCCGAGCCGTTCGCCACGGGGCGAATTGCGTGCGCCTTTGATGCCGTGCCATATACCGCCGCCGATAGCGCCCATCGCGAATGCGCCGCCGAAATCGTTCAGGATGACGTACGGACTGTGTGTTAGTACTTGTCTCTCGAGGATATGCGAGAGACGTACCATGGATCTCGGGTGTGGTCGGGGTGTGCCATCTTGGCTGTTAGGCCACAGTGGACGTTGAGCTATCGGAGAAGTAAAAGTTGGTCGAGGGCGATGTGAATTGATGCGTGTGGGTACTCCTGATACCTCGTATGTGCTGGTGTCGAGGTGCTCGTTGTCGATGGATGTGGATAGATAAAGATGTCGGCGGCGATCCCAGCAGCTTCAGAAATTACGAGCAACTCTCATTGTCCCCGGCATCTCTTTCTTTTAAAGTGGGGGGAACAATTTGATTCCGCACTGACCCACATCCACCCTTGGTAATGTTCAGCTGGACGTGTTCGTGTCGTCTCTCTTCGAATTTCGTCAAAAGCAAGCTTGGTCATCTTGATCAATACAGCCCGACTTCACTTGCAAGAGATACGAGAGCCAACACAGATATCTTGAACACCAAAGGCTCTGGCGTAGGGTCCAACACCCGCCATGTCCTCCTCCATCGAGCTCATCAACCCGAGGGCAGAGTCGGTCCGCCGTACTCAGGCCTTGCAGGTCAACACGGTGAGCAGCTGGCCACTGTTCGGGCGTGAGAGAGCTGACGTCTAGGCTGGAGCTGTGGGTCTCGCCAATGTGGTCAAGAGCAACCTTGGACCGAGGGGAACCATCAAGATGCTTGTAGATGGCTCGGGCCAGATTAAAATGACTAAAGATGGCAAGGTCCTCCTGTCCGAGATGCAGATCCAGGTGGGTCATTCTCTGCCCCGGAAGACGCTGGAGCTGAGGGTAGAATCCCACCGCAGCCATGATCGCCCGTACGGCCGTAGCGCAAGACGAGCAAGTCGGCGACGGCACCACTTCCGTAGTCCTCCTCGTCGGTGAACTTTTGAAGCAGGCCGACCGGTATATCCAAGAAGGCGTCCACCCCCGGGTCATCGGCGAAGGATTCGACCTAGCAAAGAAGGAGGCGCTCAAATTCCTCGACAGCTTCAGGCAGACTCCTAAACTCGACCGCGCCAACCTCATCTCCGTCGCCCACACCTCCCTCTCGACCAAACTGCACGCCACGCTCGCTCAGAAACTCTCGGCAGATGTGGTCGATGCTGTCCTGTCTATCCAGCCACCTCCCCCGCCCGCAGATGCGACTGGCATCGACGCCATTCGGGAGCCTATCGACCTGCACATGATTGAGATCATGAAGATGCAGCACAAGACGGATACGGACACGCAGCTCGTTAGGGGTTTGGTGATGGATCACGGTGCGCGGCATCCTGATATGCCCAAACGCGTGGAGAACGCGTTCATCTTGACGTTGAACGTTTCCCTCGAGTATGAGAAGACGTCAGTGTTCCGCTTCGATATAGTATACAGTGCTGACCCATAGCGAGGTCAACTCTGGTTTCTTCTACTCTTCAGCCGAGCAGCGTGAAAAGCTAGTCGAGTCCGAGCGGAGATTCGTCGACGACAAGCTGCGCAAAATCGTAGCTCTCAAGAACACAGTGTGCGACTCGGCTGTCGGCTCCAATGAAAAGCCCAAAGGCTTCGTGGTGATCAACCAAAAAGGTATCGACCCCATGTCGCTCGACGTGCTCGTCAAGAACGGGATCTTCGCCCTCCGCCGTGCCAAGCGTAGAAATATGGAACGTCTTCAGCTCTGCTGTGGCGGTATCGCCCAAAACTCTGTCGACGACCTCACCCCTGATGTCCTGGGCTGGGCCGGACTCGTATACGAGCACACGCTCGGCGAGGAAAAATACACATTCGTCGAAGATGTAAAGGAGCCAAAGAGCGTGACGATGCTCGTCAAGGGTCCGAACGCACACACCATGTCTCAGATCCAGGACGCACTGCGGGACGGATTCCGAGCTACCAAGAACGCTATCGAAGATGCCGCGCTTATACCCGGTGCAGGCGCGTTCGAAGTCGCTTGTGCTCGCCACCTCCTCACTGCTCTCAAAGGCACCAAGGGCCGTGCTAAACTTGGCGTGGCGGCTTTTGCAGAGGCCCTGCTGATCATTCCCAAGACGCTCGCTGCGAACGGAGGGTTCGATGTGCAGGACGCGATTGTGGGTCTGCAGGCCGAAGCGGAAGAAAGTATGGGCGAGCCGGTGGGATTGGACCTCCGGTCGGGCGAGCCGATGAACCCCGTTTCGGAGGGTGTGTGGGACAACTACAGAGTCAAGCGCCAGATGCTGCACAGTTGGTGAGTTCTTTGGTCTTTGTCCTTAAGTGTGGGATGCTAATGGCAGTTCGGTCATTGCTGTCAACCTTCTCAGTACGGATGAGATTTTGCGTGCAGGCAGGTCGTCGTGAGTACCCTCGCCTCACACATGTTTGAGGATTGCAAGCTGATGACCAGACTGAAGCAGGAAGGGCCGGGACCGTAGTGCAGTAGTGCCGCGAGGCAGAGAAGCATGGGACATCATCATGACCTGTAGATGCATTGCATACAAGCATACACCACATCTGGGAGTGATCACACTCAAATCCAAGAAGCTTGCAGTCGCGGATAAGCAATATAAGCCTAGTAAGGAATACCGCTGCGACATCAGCACCGACTTTTGGAATGTCTTGCGCGAGTGGGGAGACTCACTTTTGAATCTTTTGGAACCCGTCGTAGACATTACTCCTCATATTCTCATGCGCGTTCCTGATCACGCCCATCATATACTCGGCCGCCGCCCGCTCAGTCAACTGCAACTGGAATCGCTCCCTCAATCGCCGTATAGTCGGCTCGCCCTTGAACGAAGGAAGGGCCGTACCGAGCATGAGATGAACGGTATGCACAAGTTGATCGGCATGGGGACGAATAGCCAAGAAAGCCTTGACGGTAAGTTCGGCGAATGTACGATATCCCTGCGAATCGCGGCCGCCCATGAGCGCGACCATCTCGTGGTTGAGCTTGAAGGAATTCGGCTCAAACTTGATACCGCCTGGACCGATATCGAATAGGAAGCCGAAATCGACGTGGACGATGTGACCATCGGCGTCGATCATAATGTTGCCGTTATGCCTGTCTTTGATTTGCAGGATGTAGCATGCGACAGAGTACGCGGCCATGGATTGGATAAAGTTCATGCGCGCCTTTTGGAAGGGGATTGTGTCGACGCCGCCGTACTTGTCGACAAAGTACGAGAAGAGGTCGTTGATCTTCGCACGACCCATCTCGTCACGCGATGTAGCATTGGGGACAACGTCGATGACACCGCACTGCAAATCAGCCTGGACCTCGTCACTCGACACTTCTCTTGACTTACACCAGGCGCTGTGGCGGTCACACGGTACGGGAACAGATACAGCGTCAGTCCGACCGAGTCGAACACGTTCCTGAACATGGCAATAACCTGCAAGGCAAGAACATCCTGACGGCAATCATCGCCGACCTTGAAAATGGCAGCTTGCCATACGTCCGACGATGTTTTGACCATCTGCGCCTCATCCGAGATTTCGATGTTGGCATCGGACGGCAAGTCGAGGCGTTCCCGGCGGACCTTGAAGGTGGCCATGAATGGCGCTTTCGCGTGCGACTGAAGTGGTCTACCAGACTTGCGGTCGAGATCGATGACTATGCCATCGGGATTAGACGGTAGATATACGCCCACTTGCAACTCGATCTGAGCCATCTCCTCATCGATCTTTGCCTGTGGATTGAGTCTATCACTTTGCCTGTCGGAACCTGTCTTACCTTTTTCTCTGGCTTGGATTTCTTGATGTAAGGTTTGAGCTTGCCCGAGATTGAAGTGATCTCGCCGAAGAAGGTGAATTCGGTATCGTAGAACCTTTTCGCCTTGCCGCTCAGTCCAGCTACGATCATGTCGATCATGCGGTCCAGCAGCGGCTTCATAGGATCTTCTTCCTCCTTTTTCATTAGTCAGAGGTCCACTCGACGAGCAGTCAAAGCCTCTAAAGGACTGAGAACAAGTTTACTCACCGCATTGTCATCCTTGTGCGTGTTGGCTTTCATGTTCCAGATGATCTGGTGACAGAAGAGTTGGCTGATCTTGGAGGTCTCGAAGATGAACCTCTCAACGTAACCTGTCAGTCAGCCCGGTTCTGCGTTGCACTGTCGGGATCCGACGCACCGAGCGCGTCCGACCTTAAGGCCTGCACGACCTGCGGGACGAAGAAGAACGTCAACTCCACCTCGTGCTGCTCCAATACTCTCATCGCATATTGAAGCAATAGCGGGTGATTGCCATACCGAGGCTGGAAATACACGAGGGCGGCAACGGGTGGTATCGCGGCCCAGACTGGCAGCCATTGTAGAGCGGCCTTTGCGTTCTGCTCTAGCTTCTCGCCCAGAAGATAGCGAAGAGCCTCAGGTACCGCGATGACTTGCTTCGGCTGTTCCCTGACCAAAGCAGTGAGAGTCGTCTGCACTGCTGGGTACTTAAAGCGTTCGCCCATGTGGACAGCCATGGCCGGCGATATGCGCCACGCTTTGGCGACGAGCTTCGGCCATTCACCCGGGGATAGAGCTCTTTCCGCGATATCTGCTCCAGTAGTCCGTCCCATCTCATTGGTAGGGTTGCACCAGACATTCAATCGAGAAATCTCGTTCTCAACCAAGAGACGCAGGATCTGAACACGATCTTTGTGGTGCGCCACATAGTCGTGCAGGGTTGTCGAGCCTGCATGTCAGTGATAGACGGATGTCAGAGCAAGCGAACGTACCTCGAATAAGCAGTGCTGGCGACCGATCGGTCATCGACGATGTCTGATAGTCCCCTCGAACTTGATCTTCTTGAACCGCAGACATGAAGTCCTGAAGGAGCTTGATCTCGGCGGCGACTTGGATACGATTGCTACCGTACGACCACCTTGGCATAAGCGTTGTCAAAATGAGCATAGAAGTCACTCACTGTGGTCTGACCGAGAACCACGCGAACGCCGCTGCGAATAGCCGGTCTCTGAAGCGCAATTCGAGCAGCGCTTCCATCTTGCTACTAGCCAGGATCTGGAACCCAAACAAGAGCAGCGAGAATCGCACCTCCCGAGCAAGCGGATGGGTACACATCTTCTTGTGCGCTGCCAGGGATCGCATAAGCACCCGGATGAGCGAGGTCATGATTCCCGGCTGGCGATATTTGATGGCCTGGAATTGACTGGAAAGGACCTGGATCAACAGTAGATGCGGCCGGAGGAGCTTGCGCGCCTTGGCGAGCTCAAGGTCCAGGACCTTCTTGTCGGACGGGGCGAACTCGATCTTGTTTTCGAAAGGGTCCCGGTAGCTGGCTCTGTCAGAGTCTTCAATGCAGAGGCACAAGAGATATACTTCATGTTGGTGCTGAACATCCCACGCGACTTGCGTATCGTTTCCAACCAGCCAGCAGAGATTTCTCCCATCACGGCCACCTCGGCTTCCGGTCGCTGACGCAATAGCCAAGTCCACGCATCTACACCTGCAGCAATAGCCAAAGGAGTGAATGCCGCCATAGGCAGCTCGACGAGGTAATGGATGATGTCACTGTCCATCTGATTGTCAGATAAAGCCCAGCGATGTGTTCCCAGCAGAGGCGGCTGACCTTTTGGGATGCCGTGAGGACGGACACAGCACGCAGGAGAATACGGCGAATCTCCGGAACAGCGAATGACTTTTTCTGACGGATAGTAGCCACAGCTTGCGCCATTTGCGACTTGAAGGCTAGCAGTTCGCCTTCAGACGAATGGACGGGAGAACCCTTCTCGAGGTTCTTGAGGCCTTGCTCGACGACGTGCCGCACGCCACTGAGCTCTCCGGTGAAGTAGTTTTTCGCCGCAAATTGCGATGCAACGAGGTTGGAACAATCGCTGGGCCAGCCGCCGATTGTAGGCATCATAGCTATCCGTCAGCCGAATGACGCAATACAAGGGCAGAGTTGCTCACTCTCTTGTCTGTCCAGACGTGAGATCGCCTTGGAGTAATGCAATGCCAGTCCAGCACCCATCTCTACGGAATCAATCAAGAGAACATCTCTTGATTCCCCCAAGTAGGACTGCAGGGTAGACTGGACCTCAATCGGGGCGCGAGATATCGCAAGCGTCAACCAGCTTTTGGCGACTGAGTGGAGTTGCGTTACAATCTCATTTCGCACTGCGAAATCCTCGGTCAATTGCAGCGTGAGGTCCATCTTGTCCGACTTGAACTCGTAGACCGGGGAGTACTTATCATCAGCCCACCTGTATGATATGGGGGTCATGGACTTACTTCATCCGTGAATTGAAGCTCGCAACTGTTCCGCATGAGTGTGAGGATCTCAAGCAACGTAAAGACGACTTTGCGGTCGCACATTAGAGCCGAGAAGGTCTCGAGGATTTGTCGAGCGTAAGTCAACGCGATCTCGCGGACTTTCCGGTATCGATGTGTGCACCCGACCAGGATAGCACAGACCTCCTCCGAAACGATATCTGGCAAAGAGTGGACGACCACTTGCTGACTGAGTTGCTTGAGGAACGTAGCGGAAACCCGTCCTGCGATAGACTCCATCGGCGCCAGCAGTGTGCTGTTGTTGACCGACTCGTTGGCAAAGTATTGCAGCAAGAATGATGGTCGGTATCGTGCGGTTCGGAGTATCTCCAGGTCATGCACCGCTAGCAGGAGGGTGACTTGCGGAGATGACATCGTCCGAATGTGATATGCTATGCGCTGATGAGGGAGATACTCTGCCAGTGTCGCACGCTGTTGCGCGAGTATGTGAGCAGCAAAGTCTTTTCGCAAGACCGAGTTGTACTCCAAATCACTGGCCACATAGTCTGTTGCGTTCTCCAGGATGAGTGCTGGAGTCTTCTCGGCGATGTTGCTCAACGCATGCAGCTCATGCTCGGAAAGACGCTTCTTGCTGGCCGATCCGCAGATACCGAATGCGACACAAATGAACCAGAGATTCCGGAAGTGCGCAACGAGCTCGGGCGAGGAACTCTTGGCGGGATAATATGTGGGATGCGACAGGAGCGCCGAAATGGGAATGAGCAGAGCGGCGAGACCATTCTTCATATCGTTGACTCGTGCCTCGCTGTCGGCTTTGAGATGCGCGAGCTTCTCCTTGTCGTGCGTGTCGAAGCCAGACGGCGCCATAGCTATCATCTGCGTTTGTGTGCCTTTGTCCGCAAAAAGGGTGAGAAGCTCGACGAGGTATCCGTCCGCACAGTCTAGCCGTTTGCCGAGGCCTTTGGCCAGAGTCGTTTGAGCTGCCAGCACGGCATTGGAAGCCATGCGGGGATCTTCTGGATGCGATGAGCGCGATATCTGAGAGAAAGCACGGTACACGTCGACGAGATCGGTGTTCGAGCTAGCCAGGGCAAGTGGGACAAGATTACAAGCGATCGTCGCTTCGATAATCAGATCGACGCCGCGCAGCCTTTGTAGCAGCATGGAGATGGAGAGGTGGATGATGTCTTCCCGGTTGACTTCGAGGGCAAGGCGCGAGACAACTTGCACAGCAGTGACTGCGACCAAACGACGTTGTTCTTCGGTTCGCTTGGAGGAGCCGCCTGACCGCATGGTAGAACCATCGAGGATCTCATTGCGGGAAGGCTGGCTCGACCGCATTGATAGTGTGACGCCCGGAGAGATGCTGCTGCCTCCAGCTCCGTGAACAAGAAGATTGAGCAAGGAGTACAGAGTGGAGGAAATGAGATCGTCGTTCGGTGCCGACTGCACGCAGATACCGAGACACTGCGATGCAGCCACCACAGCGGGAGGTATGTCAGCCATGAAAGCCGCCATTTCGCCCTCGAATGCAGGCAATGGGTTGCTGAGGAGTCGCCTGATGTGGTGGACTAACGATGGACCGAGTGAAGGCTGGTTGCGGACGAGAATCGAGGTGCAGACAAATGCTGCTTCGAGTACCCGGGCATCCCCGATCGTGCTGTTTTCCGACAAGAGGAGTTTGAGCCGTGCGAGCTGTGTCTGGTCGCGCTGATCCTCGTGTAGGCTGAGGAGGTTCAGCAGATGCTGTATGTCAGCGCCGGCTTGGGTACAGAACGACCGCTCACCAGAACGGCCACGGTGATTTCGATCTCTTCGTCCGGTTCAGTACCGCCCATGCTCAGCACGCTGTTGCGCCTCGTGATACCGGTATCCTCCCCAAGGCCCATCAACTCGCTCCACCACCGCATGGCCATCTCTTGTGCTTGTCGCAGAGCAGCTTGGCCTTCCTGTGAGCCAGACAGACGTGGGGTAGCGTGGTCGATCTCGGCCTTGACCAGCAGCCTCGTCTGCTCAGCCGGGACGGGCGATGCCATGTTGTCAGCATGTCGGTGGAACATGGCCGGTTCCGGCTGGTGCGCAAATGCCCGTTGTCGGGGCGCAGTGATTGGCACGAGAGGCGTCGCGAGCAGTATGTTCAAGATCTCCGCAACGAGCATGACCAGAGCACCTGGTGTCTGCGGATGCGGAGCCGTAAAGGCGGATGAAGAGACTTGAGGCGGCGAATTATGGTTCGAAGTGTGTTTGAGCAGCTTGAGCAGATAACCGGGCGCAGTGATCTTGACGAGCTTGGTGATTATCCCCGGTAGGGATCGTCCCGACGTAGAAGGGAGTGGGCAGCGACTAATGACTGCATGAACCGATGAGAGCATGACGAGCGGGAACGCTGGAATTTAGCGTGAACGGCATCTCAAAGGCTCTACTCACTCAGGGGTCCATCGCCTTCCACCATTCCCAGAATCTTGCTCAGTAGATCGTCCAACACCGATATCACCTCGTCGCGTAACGCCTCTGCTCCCCATCCGACCCACAAGACTGCACTCAGTAGGGTCTCGCATAATCGCGCCTGAGAAGCCGTGCCAACGCCACTAAGATCTCCAAAGCCCGCTGAAGTTGTCGGCTCATCGTTGGATTCGAGAGTGCCTTGCTCGAGGAGTCCAGCAATAAGCTGTTTGAGCCGCGGCAAGGCATGTGGCAGATAAGGCGCATCAAGCGGGAGAGAGGAGACGTAATGGGCATAAGAGATTGCTCTGTTGACTTCAAAATCCGTCTTCATGTCAGCTCGGCAAGCCCTTGGCGGATGTCTAGCTGACCCATTCATCCACCTCGTAACCATTCACAGGAGACTCTGGCAATCCCTTCAACAGAGTCTCGATCGGTCCTTCCTCGACATTGCCGTTGGGCGGCGGGGCGGTTGCTGCGGGCGTCTTGGCGAGGTTCCCCGCCAGACTCGTGAGGATTTGCAGATGAAGCGGCTCATCGAGGCTGTCTGTCAGCTTGCCCACGTCGATCTGTCGGTCGAGCTGACCAGTCCATCGTGTCGACGTGCCGCTGCACTTGTCACACTTGGTGAATATTGGAAAACTGAGAACTGAGTTGGAGTTGCCTCGGCGTCGTCACTGGTCACTTCGGCGTGGGAGAAGCCATGATTACGTAACAAAACCCTTCCTGGATGGAGTTGAACGCTTTCTACAGGAACACACAGAATGCTTTGACGTGTTTGTTGTCATGTAACTACATCCGTGGAGATGCAGTCCCAAGCATCGTCCTCGTCCGCCGGCGGCAAGCCCGAACGGCTGTACGTCGGCAATCTCGCTCCTACGGTGGACGAATACACCTTGATCCAGGTGTTGCAGAAGTACGGCAAGATCACCAAGCTCGATTTCATCTTTCACAAGGCGGGGCCGATGAAGGGCAAACCGCGCGGCTACGCATTTATCGAGTACGGGAACAAAGACGTGTGTCCATTACAGGTAGTACGGATGAGGATGGTGTTGATAAGTAGGAAGCGCTCAAGGCGATGAGCAAGCTGCATGGACGGTTGTTACGGGGCAGAAATCTCGTTGTGACGCATGCCAACTCGGTGGGTGTTTCTCCCTCACGCCGGCAGCTGCGCCGCGGGTGTACGGCGGTGCTGCTGTAGGGGTCGTCTGAGAAGAGCGAGAGAGTAAGGACCCGGGCCAACCATAGGCACCGTCTACCGATACCATGTTACACGCAAATAAATCCCGCCGCCCAGATCCAAGCAAGACGACGACGCTGTCTCTCCTCAAGACATCCAAGAAGCCTCAGAGGTGGGTCGTCCCTTCCGACCCGCGATTTCATCCATCTGTGTCAGGGAGGAGGAAGGAGCTGAAACGTAGTGCCGCTGCTCAGATAGCGGCGATGGAAGCCAAACTAGCCAGTCTGGCCTCGCGCAAACCCGCCGACGAAGACTACGTCCCCGGGCAGCGGTACGCGACCAGTCTCGGATCTGCCTCCCCAGCGCTTCTTGCGTCAGGCTCGGCCTCGCCGGCAAGACCGGACCAAGCGATAGGCGAGGAGGCGGCAGCTTTGGCTGCTGCCGACCTCGAGAAAGAGTTCACGGCGGAGGTTGCGCCACACCTCGATTCTGGGCCTTCCCTGCCGATACCTGCCGAAGAAGCAGAAAAGAGCATGCGGGCCGAGCTACGAGATGAGCTTGGCGAGGAGACAGTTCCAGATTCACCCAGACAAACGAGTGGGAGTACCGGTGCGATGTCCGACGCGTTCAAGCGGGGCTTGGCCACGCTGCCGCCCAGACCGATTTCATGATGGTTATGCAGATTAGGGTACAACGGTACTATGCACACAACACGCACAGATCTACAGCTCTATGACCAGCTCGGCTCATATCCCTAGGGCCAGCTTCTTGAAACGATTCTGCGGATTCGAGCACAGCCGCGGGTCGTACTCCTTTACGGGGGCGACAATCCGCCAAACAGCCTTGAGGCGCGCAGCTTCCATTCGCCACTCTTCACCTGTCCCAAAGCCCAGCTCGGCCCCTCGAGTAATAGCGGTCGAGCTGGCGGGTCGGACTGTAGAAGAAGCAGTGAGGTGAACTTCGCGCAACAAGGGGATCTGCTGTCGTAGCATGAATATTGCGCGTGCGTCGAGCCCCGATCCGACGATGATGGAAATATCTGTGCCTTCGGCGCGTTTGTGCAGCTCTGCGATCACTTCGGTGCCTTCTAGTGCGGTGCGAGCTTGGCCGCTGGGTATCAGCAGCATCCCGCTGAAGGCTGGGAACAGTGGACGTGCCTTGTAAGAATACGGGTGATTCCTGCTATACTAGCGATAGTGTCGAATGCCTGTCTCCAATCCGGTGTCACGTCAAAAGCGCGATGAAACGTGACTGCCAGTCAGCGCCCATGCGTCTGGATAAACAAGGACGTCGTACCCTCTTTAGGTTTGGCTGCTTCCACAAGCTTAGTCATCACAGGGACGTCCACCTCGCCAGAAGGCGTCAAACAGCCAAAGACGAATCCCTTGACGCGGGATTCAGCTTTGAACACGCTGATATCCTCCAGCATTGTCTCTATCTCTGTAGTGGAGTAGACGAAGCTGCCAAGCCGGGGTCGGATCATGACCATGATCTCTGCCGAGGGTACCTTGTGCAAGACTTTTCGCAAGAGTCCGACAGACGGCGTGAGACCTCCTCCTTCTCTGATCAGCTCGGCAGCTCCTGCGAGTAGAGTCTCTGACCTTGTATAAGATTGGAGCAGAGCTCTATTCGCACCGGCGCGTGCTCGACCACCTCGGCCAGACTGCATGTCAGCATTTACCTCAGCTTGAACAACCGACCCGACCTACATTTCTGCACTTGCCAGCGAGTCTATACATATTTCTGCCCTGACCATACCTGATCCAGTGACAAGCGCCAGCTCTTTGGCCATCCCGCATGGCGTCAAGTCTTGAGTCTTCATGATTGCCATTGCGATAAGTCAAAGTATAAGTTAATACAGTGAGCAAAGCATGAAGCCGAGCTTACGAAACCCAGCTGACCGCTTGCCGGACCCCCCACCTCTTCCCCACTTTACCCCACTTTGAGACGGGGTAACGACTCGAAAGACGGACAGCTACATGCCCCCTCTCATCTCTAGGTTGAACTTGTTCAGCATCTAAACCAGCGCCATGTCCGGCGCTCCATTGGTGAGAATCACCCCCAGTGCCGCGGTATATCGATACGGCACACCGACCACCTCGCTCGCAGCTGCAGCCCTCCGTTTCCCCCCGGGAGGATGGACCATCTCGCCCATCGTGCCGGACAACGGCAATAAAGAAGGATGGGCAATCACAGGAGACGCAGCCGGGCGTCGACTGGCAATCGAAACGCTCCTCTCACGACATCGCATCCACCCCAACCCTCCTCCTGGCGCGTTCCCCTCGCTCACAGCTAAGAATGCGCACGTCCGACATCTGGCGTTCGCCCGTCCACCACCGTCGGGCGAGTTCACCGACTTTACAGCGCGCTACGGCGCGCTGTTGGAGGAAGATCGCCTGACTTTCCGCGAACAGCTGGCCAAGTACGGCGAGCCAGCCGAGGTGGAACGTATCGCCGGTCTGATGAGCATCGCGCACTTGCTTGACCTGCCCGGCGTGTCGCTCAGCTCGGGTCAGACGAGACGCGCGAGAATCGCGGCGGCGCTCTTGACGCGCCCGGGACTGCTGTTGCTTGAAGATCCCATGGCGGGGCTGGACGTGCGGAGTAGGGCTGAGGTGTCGCGTGTCCTGGGAGAGATCAACCGGGATAGCGTGCGCACGGTTCTGGTGTTGAAGGGTAAAGGGGGGAGCATGCCAGATTGGGTGACTAATGTGGCGGACGTACGGAATGGTGAGGTGTGGATAGGCCCAAGGGAGGAATGGGAGGCACGGGAGAGCACGTCGAGCGCAAGAATAGAGCCCGTGGAGGAACCTCAAGAGGCACCCCCGGCTCGCGAAGGAGAGGGAGAGCCGGTCGTACAGCTACAAGATGTGTCGGTTTCCTATGGCCAAGGCAGCAGACCCGTGAGTCTGAGTATCTTCTGGACATGAATCACGACTGAGAGCAGGTCCTGAAAAACGTTTCATGGTCTATACGGCCCGGAGAGAGATGGCATCTCCAAGGTGCCAACGGCTCCGGCAAGACAACCCTGCTATCCCTCATCCTCGGGCACCATCCCCGCTCTTTCTCCCTCCCCGCCTCTTCCCTACAGCTCTTCACCAAACCCAGACGCAATATACCTACACCGATACTACGGACACTGATAGGTCATACGTCCCCCGAGGTCTTTGCGGCTTTCCCAAGAGGCATGGGCCTCAGCGCCCTTGAAGCTGTCGCTACGGGGTTCGAGGGCATTTTCTCCCGCCGGCCACTCACATCGGACCAGAAGTACCGCGCCATGTATTTGCTGGGGAGATTCGCAGATCTGCTGGGCGGCAGAACGGAAGAACTGGCCAAGAAGCCATTCGCCTATTTCACTCCGCCGCAACAGGCGTTGCTGTTGTTCCTGCGTGCCATCGTTGGGCGTGCGGGGTTGGTGATCCTGGACGAGCCGAGTCAGGGGATGGACGAGGTGATCTGGAAACGGTGCTGCGAGGTGTTGGAGGATGAGTGGAAAGATGTCCCGGAACAGGCGGTCGTCGTTGTCAGTCACTATGAGGACGAGATGCCCTGGAGCAGAGGCAGGGGAAAGGTGTTGAAGCTGGACGAGGGGGTTGCCAGTATATCATAGCAAGCAATGCGATGTCGATGCTGCCTCGAACGATGACTCGTGAGACTCAGCTCGAGTCGTCAGTCAATGGTGCGGCATGAAGTGCGAAGTCTTCGACGGCTTTGCCCATGTCGTTGAGCGTTCTTCGACCATTGGCGGTCTGACTTCAGCTCTGATCAAGCAGGGTGTCAAGTGTAGATAACAACTCACAAACCACAAACGTCTCAAACGGCAATTCGCATACACCCGCACATAAGTGACTCTTCCCCAATTGGCCGTAGGCAGCGGTCCCTCCTCCCTCTTCGCCCTCTTCTCCTGTTGTCGCTCAGTCGGCTCTCGCTGCTGAGCCATCTGACGGAAGAGCGGAAGAAGCGGGGCGAGATTCAAGTCCACCTCTAGCCAAGGAGTCAACACCGTCGGTCCTGTCTCCGGTACTTTCAGCGGGAGGAGCAACACCGCCGGATCGCGTCCACGCCGGTGTAGACGCGGCTCGTGTTGAAAGTTGGAAAGACGTATGATCCCTTCTGTGCCATCCCGATCAGAGACGCCCACTTCGATGGCGAGCGGACGCCGGCCGAGCGGGCGGAGCTGGACATGCAGCCAAGGGAGCTCAATACCCAGTGGTAGGCTCTGAGGTGTGCGGTCGCGAAGTGAAATGCCCGCTTGGATGTAGGTCGTGCGAATCTCGGGTGACTGGATGTGCAGAACAGGATGGGTTATACTGCCTTTTACGACGTGCCGGGGGACGTGGACTCGCGTCTTGGAAGAGCTTGGGGCGGCTGAGTCGGGCAGGAGGGTTATGAGTGATTCTCGCGGGTGCGAGGGGTCGGTGTGCGTGTGGAATAGCGCGAGAGGGGGTTCGGAGGTGGACGAGAAGAGGGAGAGCAGGGGCGGCTGGGATGATTCAGCTGGGCCTTGGGCGGGTTGAGTAGTGGGACTTGCTTGGATAGTATGGGATAGGAGTGTGCTCATGCTGCCAGCGTACAGATGTCGAAAAAGGGCAAGAAGAAATAGATTTGAGACGAGTCATTTGACAAAGGGAATCAGTGTCGTGGACAACCTCCACCGGCATCGGACGTCTTGGACAATGTGGCAGGTGGCGCCGACGCTGATGGGCACGACGAGCACGACAAGAACAGTGAATGACACACACCATACATCTTCTAAACTTCTTTATCGTACACATTCTCAACAACATTACAAAGGTTCAAGTCAAGGTGGACAGCCGCAGAGCGGGTCAAGGTAGATCAAGATCGAAGTTACGAGTCCGGCGGGTCGTTGGCGGGCTCACATGACCGTAGCATGGAGGAAGACCTCTGTCGCGTCCATGCCATAAGCTTGCTTGAACAAGGCGACATCAGTGGTGATGCAGATAAAGTGGTTGCACCCTCCGCCAGTGACGAATTTAGTCGGGACCGTTTCTACTCCTCAGCTTCCCTCGATTGGAGGGAGACAAGGAAGGGACACTTACCACCATTCGAGTTGGAATACGCCGCGAGGAGCTGTTTAGACCCCGGGGCAAAATTCCATACTTTGCTCTGGGCCTCGGAGCACGGTTGACCTGTCCCGAGAAGCTGGCCCACTTGGCCGAGCGAGGCGAGGTCGTCGGCATCGTCATCGCCATTGCCACCGTTGCTGGTGATGGGAGCCAAAGCCCCGGAGAGGGCGTCCCCGCCTGGGAGACTGGAGTCGTCGCCGAGGTGGTCCAGCGAGAGGTCGAGCGGGAGTTGGAGGCCGAGCGGGCCATCCGGGCCGGGCTGGGCAATACCAACGCCGGCAAAGCTGGACAAGAGTCAGCCTACTCCCATCACCTGTGTACCAATCTGAGTCGGACGTACCTAGGTGTACCGGGAAGAAGGTCGGTTTCGGCAATGACACCCAAAAGCGTGTTGCCCATCCCAAAAGTCCCATCATCATACTGCCCATCAGCCCCAATCACTTCAACGCACGAAAAACAAGAAACTCACAGGAGAAAGCTCAAACGGCCCGTCCTGCCCGTCCAAGCCATCCAAACCATCATCACCCCCGGAGCCCATACGCGCTCCGCCGCGCTGACCGGGATACCCAAATCGCAGAGCGCGGTTGAAGTCGGGGTCGAACCCTACCATGTCACCATTGTCGGCGTTGGGGTCGTTCCCGTCGCTGGGCATGGAGATGTAGCCTAGGTCGGAGCCGTCGGGGTTGGCGATGCGGATCAGGAGCACCGGAGGAGTCGAGTTGGTGTTGGTCACTGTGGCGGAGGAGCGGCGGACTTTTGATGCTGCTTCTCAGCTCTTTATCTCGGAATACTTAAAGAAAGCCAGGAGAGAGGCTGGACTTACCCGTGGACCGCTTTGTCGGAGCCAATGGAGAGAGACCGAGGGCAAGTCGTTCGGCATTGGTCAGGCCGACCAAACCTGAAGGAGTGGTGGGGGCTGCCAGTGCCGGCAGAGCAGACAAGACACCGAAGAGAGCGGCGAACGAGAGAGGAGCGACGTTTTTCATCGTGTTTGATTGATCTCCTGGATGAGCTGTCGAGTCGGAGTCGGAGGCAGAGGCGTATCAGAACAGAGCTGGAGGGTTGAGCGTGGCGTTGGTGCAGATGCCCCACAGACATTATATGCATATCGCTCGACAGTGCAGATCAACGCTCGGAGCAGCTGGAATGGAAGGATCGACGGAGCCGGCTGTTGATCTCGGTGTCGCGTGCCGTGTCTCAGTCAGACGACTCGGCTCACGGGGAGATCGCCTTTGTCGGCGTGCCTCGGGTGAGTCATGATGAGACAACTTGTCGATTTTGGCTTGCTGATCTGGTCGGATGTTTCAGTAAGGCTACACGTGAGACAATCAGTATCGAATTAGCCATGAGAGATGCATGCATGCGCCGCGAACATTGTCATTCGCTCCTCGAGTAAGCTCGCTGATCTCGGCCAGAGTCGAGAGCACGCCGAGGTGTTTACCGGGCGCTTGCAGATGGCGACTTGACTGGAACATCTATCCACGAATTGGCGGGGCTACTATCGATGTGCTGCAGTCGGATCCCTCGCTCCGAGCTGCCGTCTCAGCCACGTCCACCATTCCCTCCCGAATCGATAGTAGATCACGCCAAACAGCGCCCCACCGAGATGGGCCACATGATCGAACATCCTCCAGCCTCTGACAAGACCGACAGCGTCGACCAGAACCATAACAGCGACACTCGGACCGATGGTCATGCTAAAGAAAGGTAGGAAAATGAGGCTAACCCGCGCCTCGGGATACGCTAGTGCCGTTACGGTAAGAGCGGCGTAAATGGCACCGGAAGCACCAAGACTCGGCAAGATCGACTGGTGCGCCGCGAGCGCTTGGGCTGACGATAGTCGGACGGGTGAGGCGAGGGTGCTAAGTAGGCGTGGGAGGCGGAATATGTTGGTCCATAGGTGCGAGGAGAGCGAGGAGAACAGACCTGCAGCCAGCAGGAAAGCGAGGAAGTGCGGGGTGTGGGTCGACGAGGGAACGGAGCCTGTCGGGACTGGCGAGGCGAGGTACGCGTAGGCTGCCGAGCCGAAAGAGACGAGCGCAAGGGAGTTGAATGCGAGATGTGGGAGTGATTGGTGCGAGATCTGCTGATGAGCATCGACATGATTGGCTAGGAGGAATCACGCACAATGCTCGTGAAGAGGGTGACAGTGTTGGCCCATTCCTTCTTTGGCCCACCACCGAGGATGACCGGCCTGTGCAAGAACCACTTTCGCATAAAAGGTTCCCATCGTCTGACCTTCCACGCCAGGAAGATCAAGCCCATCCCACCTGCGATTTCCATCGGGACGAGTTGTGAAGGGGGCGTGTTGAGCTGCCATTCGGTCAAGACGACGTAAATCCGGAGTATGGGGACAAGCAAAGCTCGTGGTAAGAAGGACAATGTACTGGGGAGGGTGTTGACCACCTGTTGTGCTTCCTGGCTTGTCAGCTACGTCTATTGGACAGGCTGATTCGCGCACTTTTGCAGCATCTAGTGTCTTTGCTCTTGCCATCTCCTTGTCTCCCGGCTGATCTTTCCCTCTTCTCCACCAGCTGCCACCTCCCAAACGTTCTGACCATACTGCGGTATCATGGTTCGTCCACTGAGCCGCCAACAAGTATCCTCCTCCGCCTAGTCCCAAGCAGAACTTGATTTCAGCTACGCGATCACATTCCCGAAATTGCCACTGACCACTATTGGCCGCCATATCGACGGCCGCGGCGCTTCTCCTGCTTCACCCGCCGTTGCACCCGGAACGCGTACAGCGATGCGTTTAGGCGTGATCCTTCCCAAGGCTTGTCTGGCGGGCGGGGCACCGCTGCTTGAGAATCTTGCTCGAAGAGGGAAGAGCCCTTCTCGAGCAGCAACCGGCAGAGGTTGGCGGCCGATGGTGGCTGTCAAGGGGCGTATACGCGAGCATGACGCCGTGACGGGGCGTGACAGGGATGCCCACATGTGAACAGCTACACTTCAGCTGGTAGATCAGGCAATGAGAATCGAAAAGACCTGGTGCTCGTCATCAAAGACGGTTTCGTCATCATTGGCTCGCCAACAATCGTCTGTTTACGTAATTGTTTGCTCTGAACCGGCTATCTATGGTCCCGAGGAACAGAAAGAAAGAAAGAGATGCGTTGCAATCTCGTCCCGTCTCTTCCTCTTTGTCACTACACTTTCATAGCATCATGGCCCAGTTCTTGAGCGGAGGTGGGGTCGAGTGTGGTCCCACTACCGCTCTGAAGAATGTTTCGGGCAGACTGGGTCAAGATTTTTCTCTTCATCAGGTAAATCCAGACTGGAAATCGAGTGGCAATCCAGCTGACAGGCAGGACCGACTGATCTCGACGCCAAACGTTGCTGGGCCTTCCAGACCGGCAAGTCGCCCGGTCTCCCCGGATCACAATGCTGATCTGTAGTCCATACGAACCGCACCCCAGCCAGGCCGATCAGGCGCTATTCAGCAGCCAGCGACGCGCGCCTTCGATCTCAGCGCCTTGCGACACCACCTTTCCCCTGCACCACCGGCGATCCAGCCAGCTCCCAGTGAATGGGCAAGAGCGTTCTCTCAACAAACTCAACCGACGCAATCGAGAACTTGGAACCCTTCCGTACAACAGAATGGCGTCTCGGCAGCGTGGCAGGATGACTTTCAGCGTCATCACCTGTCACCGTCACCTTCGGCCAATCCTGTTTTCCATCAAGTCGAGCGACCGGTCCAAGCGGCGCCATGGCAATCCCACTTTCACCCAATGATGCCGGCCCCTTTACCCTTTCATCAGCCCGACTTCATGCCTCAGCCCTTCCATCCCGGTTATACCCTCCCACCGACCCCTGTCGCTTTCCAAACAGCTACAGCACCTGCTATGGAGAGAGCAGCCTCTGCCCCTCCGGCGTCCGCAGTTACGCCCGCTCAGCCTCTGACCGAGTCACAGTCGATACTAGCTGATACCGCAAAAGCTTTTGTGACCGATCTCGAGTCGTCCGATCTCCTTCAAAACAACCCCAAGCTCGCCAACAGTCAGTTTGTCGAGCTTTTGAGGGGACTGGGACGCGAGGAAGTAGTGGTGCAAGAAGGATCTTTGCCCCAAGGGCTGGAGGAAGTGGGCGAAGGAGCAAAGTTTGTGGAACGCGCAGGTGCCGGAGCGAATTGGGCAGCAGACTTCGCGGATGCCGAGCCGGCCACTCTAGCAAGACAGACTGCCCAACAACAAGCCCTTCATCCTGGAGTCACAAGCCCGGCGCCGCTTCTTCAGCGAAATGCGGTCCCTTCATTCATTTCTTCGCCTGTGCAGCAGGCGGCCGACCCATCAAGTGAATGGGAAAAACAATTCCAGGATCAAGAAGCTATCGTTCAGCTGCGCCAGGCTCCGAACCAGCGTCGAAAGAGCGTGCATTTCAATGAGGAGGCGCAGCAGCTCGGCAGCGGGGTACCAGATACGCTCGACGAGGCCATTGCATCTACTACCGCAGTTCCCGGGGCCCAGACATCGTGGGAAGACGGCTTCTACGACATGGGCGACTTTGATGAAGCAGCCTTTGCTCATTTCAACGGGGAAATGGGACAAGCTCATTCACCAAGGATTGGCGTTGGCGCTCTCGAAGGATGGGGCTCGATGCAACAGGATTGGGACGCATTTCAATCTGCGGAGTCTTCCCAACGGGCTGCTCGAGGCCAAGGGACGGGTGATCAGGTCGAGCATTACCTTTTCCAATCGCAAAATCCCTACGCGCAGCAAATGCGGAATGTTGCGCCTGATTCACCTACGCTCAAGGCGAGTCAACCCCACCTCCCTTCTGGTAGTTGCTGACCGACCAGGGCGTGCTTGAGTTGGAAGCCGCAGTTCAAGAGGATCCAACAGACCATGAAGCCTGGTATGCCCTCGGCCTCAAGCAGCAGGAGAATGAACGCGAGGATCAAGCCATCCTTGCCTTGGGGAAAGTCGTACAATTGGACCCGGATTATCGACCAGCCTATCTCGCTCTCGCTGTGAGCTATACCAACGAAGGAGAGCTTGAGGCAGCACACAACATGCTTAGACACTGGATTGATCTGGGCGAAGGGATCCAAACGGCCGGGCGACCAGCCCAGTACTCGGCGGCAAGCAGGCGGCTCTTGGTGGACAGGCTGCTAGCCATTGCCAATACGAAGCCAGACGAAGTAGATGCCGATATACAAATTGCGTTGGGGGTGCTCTTCAACTCTAGCGAGGTGGGTCGTCGAGCATCATAGTCCTTATGATCTGACCAGTCAGGAATATGATAAGGCAGAGGACTGTTTCCTTGCGGCATTGTCAGCTCGACCCGACGTCAGTCCGTCCTGCGGTACTTAATTCGGCTGACCTTCACAGGATTGGCTGTTATACAACCGTATCGGCGCGACTCTCTCGAATAGTGGACGGAGTCAAGAGGCCCTTGGCTTCTATCACAAGGCCCTTTCTCTGCATCCGAACTTTGTCCGGGCACTGTGAGTGTGTTGAAGCGTTGGTGCACCACCTGACATCAAGCTTCAACTTGTCCATCTCGCATTTCAACCTGACTCAGTACTCGCAGTCGGCACAGAGAGTTCTCGATGCCCTGCGCTTGCAGCAGGCGGATGTCAGCGAGGGGTACTCGTTTGCCCAACGAGGTGCGGGCAGCAAGAGCAAAGGGGTCGGGGACGAGACATTGTGGAACGCTCTGCATCGCGCTTGCCTGCAGTAAGCGACATTGATCTCACACTCAAAGAATCAGCTGATAGGCAGTCTGGGAAGGAAAGATCTTGCAGAACTTGCCACCGCCCGAAACCTCAATGGTGGGTCCCCCGCTTTCTTTCGAACGAAGCTGAGTCTAGGCTTTCCCATGGACCTGGAGACGCCCCTACGGGAGCAAGAACTACTGCCTGTCGAGACCATGTGACAAAGTGCATGAGGCTGGTCATGCATGGCGCCTCGTTTCAGAGGAGCCGTTTCAGGTTGCCTGTCACCTGTGCCTCAAAAGTACGACGCTCGCAGCAAGGTTACGGGAAAATCATAAATTTCCTTCCGTTCGCGGTCCTGATGGCGGGTCCGCAATCCGGGGTGTTCTCGGACTTCGCAGCACCACCGCCGTCAGGTCCACCGCCGACACACTCGACAATCATATTGCATACTCTGCGTAACTAAACAACTCTCCAGATTTTCTTGGCACAACTCAGGTCCTAATTTCCTTTTTGGAGGCACACTCTCTATGACAACCCTGCTCACTCGACACGAACAACTCTCTTCGAACACCCTCACACCTTCGACTCTGAAGAGCCCCTAGGCACCGCTCCATTGACTACCATCACCGCAGCTGTTAGAGCCGCTGCTATTCCATGTTGAACGTCGCGGGAGTACCGTGGGCGCTGGTGACTGGCACGACCGCAATCATGGTCTTCTGTTGGTCGGTCCACTTCTCGTCGTCGGCCTTTTCGTCGGTCCATTCGCCATCAGGTGTCTTCTCTCCTGACTTGCTGGTCTCCTCATCGACCGATCCAGATTCCTTCCTCCTAAAAGCATCAGATCGACGCTACATGACAGGGGGAAAGAAGACTCACTGGCGGAAGCGATGCCAGTATGCGGTCCAGAAACAAGCTAGGAGCGCAAAGACCGACATGCCCAAGGCGTATTCTGGTACTCAGCTTGCTTTTGCGCCTGCTAAACGGACGACTCACTCCAGCCAATAGGGTAGTGAGGTGCTTCTGCACTGATCAGCTCGGCCGTGGGCTTCTCAGAGGATACTGACGAGACGATGGCCACACTTTGACGGGTACACCCGCACTACCACTCAGCTCCGGAATCTAACTTGTTCACTGTGAGATCTAAGAAAGACTCACTTGATGGCGTAACCAGCCGAGACCATGGAGCCAATGATGAACGCGCGTGCCTCGGCGTTATCCTTGACCAGCGTCCCGATCCACGCGACGATACTGGGCATGAGCGAGTTTATCTTTGGCCAAAAAGTGACAGGCTCACATGTGCTGGTAGATGTACGTGCCGTTGAGGACGATGAACGAGGCGAATTTGGCAGCGTCGGGCACGTTCCACTGTCAACGTCAGCGTGGGCATGATATTGCTGATGTGCTGTGACTCACGGCAGCCAAGATACCGGTGAAGATGACGTCCAGGGCGAACATCGCAGCCACTGATTGTCAGCTCTTTCAAGTGATTCAGGCAGTCGGGTGGCTGACGGAAAGGCCAGGCGATGCCCAGGTAGTCGACCAGAGGAAGGATAGTCAGCAAGAAGAGGATGGTCGTCTGTTCCGTGAGCCACTGCCACTTTTGTCCCGTGTGCGAGGTACTCACGCAGTTGCCAGCAATGGGAATCGTGCTACCGAATCAGCTTGCGCCGCCATGTATGTACAGTAACAAAAGATCTTGTGTGTAGCTCACTTTAGTTGAGGAATGCTGCAAATCAGCTATATACGAACTCGAGAGCCGCGGTGGGGACTCACGAGTACCGCGAGGTCCCATCGGCATTCTTGAGACTCTTCAACCACAAGTTGAAGTAACTCGTGCCGTTCGTCGCCTGACCGCCGATCCTACAGTACCCGTCAGCGACGTCCGTCAGCGGAAACGATATGAGGTAGCTCACACCATGCACAACCAGATCCCGTAGTTTTCCGGACGGGAAAAGAGGTATTTGAAGGTGCTGACCGACCAGCCCTTTGGCATTGCGCGCTTTTGACGCGCCATGCGGCGTTGAGCTACTTCGACGTCTTCCTTTTTGAGCCACTTGGCCCATGGGTTCGGCTGATTGTCAGCCACTCTCATCACTGGGTCTGTGCGCTCGTCAACTGACGCGGTGTGGGTAATCTGGGCAACCGAAGTATCCCCATGCCGCGACGCCTACGGTGACGCACGAGTTGACGACGAACAGCTGCGAGTCAGGGACTCGCTCGCTCTGCTGTAGAGTCGGGGGTTGGACGTACCCATCGCCAGCCGGACAGACCGCCAGTTCCGTTCCTGTTGCATGAGCAGGAAGTGCAGGCTGTGGTAAGGAAGACTTACAAGTTGGTGTACAGGGCAGACTGGAGCGCACCGCCAAAGATGCCTCCTGAATACGCTGCAACCTCGTATATCGCCAAACGCTTTCCCAGCTCGGCTGGGGTATACCAGCTGAGCAACAGGACCATCGTGCCGGGCCACTATGACATCAGCCAAGCTCGAGCCCGTTACACCACGGCAGGGGTGTCACAGAAAGGTGGGAGCTCACCGCTGTGCCTTCTGCGAAACCGACAAGGAATCGCAGCCCATCTTTCCACTCAGCATAACCCATCAGCGCCTGAAAGGGGAGGCTCACAAATCTGCTGGTAGTTCTTGACGGCGGCAAAGCAGCCGGTGGTGACGCCCCAAATCAGCTCAGACGTCGGCATGAGCAGACTCGGGCGGATGCGCGTGTTCATGAGGTACGACGAGATGGGGATGATGGTCATGTAGCCGATATTGAAGAACGTGGTGAACAGGTCTGTCGTCAGTCAGAGATCATGACGGGTCGCACTGAGTACTTACTGTACTGGTTCCCGAGGATGTGGAGCTGTCTCGTCAGCTACTATGCTGTTCTCACCAACCGCGAGCACTGCTGTGTGACCACACTCACGTCCTCCTGCAGGCCGCTCACTGATCATCAGCTCCGCTACGTTTTGGGGTTGGTCAGGGCTCACCATACGCATTCGAGATGTTCGTCTGGTCGAGGTACTTGCACAAACTAGACAGGATGATGTCTGCCTTGAGCAAAGCCGATAGAACGCCGTCAGACTTACAGGAGCAAAAGAAGAAGTCGAGCTTGCGCACGAGTACGGCCTCTTTCCGATCTTCGGCAGACCACTCGGGGTCGTTCAACCAGACATAGCCCCACGCACGGCGGAGCACAGACATCGCGCCACGTTGATCAGCTTTGTGCCGGGCGTCAATAAGGAGATGCGAATCAGACGACAGTGAGGGGACAAGGATTGATGACGGTCCCAAGGTGTTACATATACCATCCCCTGTCGTGCCGAAGATATAGCGATAACGGTCGTTCCGGCGCAGGACAAATCCGAGACGGCTCCGTGCCCAGATACACGGGTACCTCCGTGCGTCGCGCGGGCAACCTTGTCTCCAGCGCAATATAACGCCCCCGCCTGCGCTTAACGGCCGCTTCCCTCTGCCCACATTGCATGCGCTCGCTGCGTTCACGCCTGCAGCTTCGCATTGTCCACAGTACGAGGGCGCTCTTACACCCTGCATGAATGACGCTAGTGCCATCACGACACCTGTCGAGATAAGAGAGCCGAATGGCGACTCCGCCTCACACCTCAGAAGTGGTGCCCTCTACTCGGCGGATCAACTCCGATTGCTCGCACGTCGGCAAGGGCTCGGCATGTCGATGGCGACTGTCTTTGTCATGTCGCATGTGCCTCAAGCGCCATATTTAAGCTTGATTAGTCCATCGCCGCACCGACCGGGAGAGTGGGCGGGGGAGTCAAGAACCCCTCCTGGGCAGAGAGGCAGCTGTTGCCGAAGCAGCTGGGACGGTAGTCTTTTTGTGTTGAGCTCTGCTCCCTCGCCTTGTCACTCAGCTGCACCTGTCAACGCAGAGCGATAAGCACCATGGCGAGCCGCGCGGACGTCGAGGCGGGTGTGCTCGAGGTCGTCGTGCAGGAATCAGGGTGTCGTGTCCGAAGTCCGATTCGACGGAGTATGGTCCGCCTCGTCGGTATAGCTTGATAGGCTCATTCCTTCGCTGCTTCTCCTCCCATGCCTCGACCAGAGAAGTGCCCACAGGGACTGCGCATGGTCCGTTGCACTTCCCATGCACTAGTGCTATTGTGCCAAACCTCTCCGCGGCGTCCGCTTCGTGGGTGAACCCCGGCTGCTGAGAACCTTGACGGCCGCCCACCTTGTTGCTGGTCACTCGGCCATTCGATCGGGCATCTGCGAATGTCGACATCCAGAGGACTTCCTGTAGTCGGACCGCCGAGTACATGAGCCTGTGGTGGACACAGTGCTGAACGCTCTACTTGTCTCGGCACGACTCGCTCCAGAATCGCAACTACATCCTAGCCATCATGCACCTCGCTTCCGTCGGCAGCGAGGCTCTGCCCAACGGGCACATTGGCGCATCACCAGCGAGCGTCAAGCCCAACGTCACCGGACTGCCTCTGGCGGAGAACATGAGTCTGTCCCTCTGGCTCCAGACAGTCAGACACGACCCTCTGCTCGACACGCGCACGACCCCCGAGCTGCCTAAAGAAGCCGACGTCGTGGTGATAGGCTCTGGAGTGAGCCTCGCCTCTATTCTATCAAAGCAAACACCAGAGCTGACTCCAGATCGGCGGCACGCTCACAGCGCTGTCCCTGCTCACCTCGCCTGACCCGCCCAAGTCGGTCCTCCTGCTCGAAGCGCGCGAGTTCTGTTCCGGCGCGACGGGGAGGAATGCCGGGCACTGCAAGCCGGATATCTGGCGCGGGTACAGAGACTACAAGAAGATCTGGGGCAAGGAACAGGCCATGAAGGTGAATCTTACTGCCCCACATTTTGGGGCTAGGACTGATGGGTAGATCCTCAGGAATGAGAGAAGGACGTGGGAGGCGGTGGTGCAGTATGTCAAAGAGAACCAGATTGATTGCGAGTTGTGGGTGGGCAAGACGGTCAGTCAGATCGAGGAAACGGTATGGAGTATACAGCTGACAGACTAGCTGGACGTCATGATGAGTCCTGACGTGGCGAAGCGGGCTGCCGAGATCTACGAAGAGTTCGTAGCGGACGGCGGAGACCCGAGGGATATAGGCGTGTACACGGATCCTGCCAAGGCAGAAGAGGTGGGCTCTCACCACACATATACGGCCCGGCCAAGCTCAATGGCCAGGTATCGCGACTGAAAGGCGCGCAAGCTGCCTACTCGTCGCCCGCTTCGACGCTCCACCCTTGGAAGTTCAGTACGTCTCACATCTCGAGCCAAATCACAAGCTGTCAGAGCTGATTCGTAGCCGCCTACATCGCCCGCAAAGCCCTCGCTCTCGGCCTCAACCTCCAAACGTGGACGCCCGTGACCAAGGTCAGCGGTTCAGCCAACCAGTGGACTGTCCACACCGCTCGAGGCGATGTCACCACGCCCAAAGTGGTCCACATGACCAACGCATACGCCGGCGCGCTCCTGCCCGAGTTCGCAGGCGTGGTCATTCCCACTCCGCACATGTGTAACAAAGTGCAGCCGCCGTCCGAGTTCTCAGGCAGCAAGAGCCTGGAAAACTCGTACGCCGTGTGTTTCCCCGACGGCATGTTCTCGGTCAACCCGCGTCAAGGAGGCGACGGCTCTGTCCTCTTTGGCGGTGGAAACCCATCTGTGCCCAAGCTTCGGGCGTATGTAGCGGAAGACCCGGAGAAGCGTACCCTCGACGATGGGTTGATCAATTTTGAGCCTGTCACCGAGGCAGTGCGCAAGCTTGGCTCCGAGTCGCTCCAATGGTATGTCTGCTCAGCGGTGATGTCGGAGGCTGGCTAATGGAAAGGGACAAGACGACCCGTGGCTCGCGAGTCCGGTACGAGTACTCGTGGTCAGGCATCATCGGCTTTTCTGCCGACTCGCAGCCATTCATGGGCCCCGTGCCGGGCAAAGAGGGGCAGTTTATGTGTTGCGGCCACAATGGGCACGGCATGGTGCGTGTCTTCTCTTCCTTCCTATGTGTAGATTGTGGTCAGCGCCTGACTACAGGCTCGGATCTTCACGACGTCGCCTGCGCTCGCCAAGATTGTTCAAGGTGCCAAATATGCCGAAACGGGTTTGCCCGATATCTGGGAAGTGACGCAGGAGCGACTGGACAAGGTCAAAGCTCCAGGATGGGAGCGGCCTGAGAAACACATGTCGTTCAAGATTCTGCAGACGGCTTGAAGGGAGGCGTAGAGGAATGTAGAGTAGATACTTTGCATGGACTTGTATTGGGCCATGAGCGTCGTATGCTCTTGCCGAAGTTGAAATCTTCTCTTCCTTGCCACGGATAAACTTGGGCAGTTCGTTCGGAAAAGTCCGCCTCCATGCCTCATACAAGATTCTGCGTTCGTGGGGAGATGTTGTTCGTGCTTGAGAAGGAGCGAGGGGTCGAGCATGCAGCTCCCAAGAGACAGACACACGGCGTCGATCGCTCTTTCCCGTTCGCACTTTGGGTCAGACCGAACATTTCATCGCCGACGGAGTTGGGTGCGCCACGTAAGCCACTTCTATCATGCAGATCCCCTCGTCCTCGAGCGTCTCACCCTCGCGCGCTGGCTCTTTGCACAGCTTGTACTTTCAACAAGGGTGTCTCGGGCAAACCCGTCCAAGTGGAGTGTTGACCGAACGGCTACCACAGAAGGCAGCTAGGGGCAAGTTGGTTCAGGAGTTCACACGCTTCCAAACAGAGGTACTGTATTCAGTAGAAAAGGAAGAGGAAGAGGAAGAGATTTCCGAAACGGCCAATACAGTTTTTGGCCTCTTACCCTCAAACCCCTTGCAACGTCGTTCCTCGTGGCTTGGCTCTGGCTGCTGCTGCCGGAGGTTAGTCCGAGGGCAGCCGGGGGATCGGATCAAAGCGAAGCCCACCGGTGCACGGCCGGAGCTGGAGCGCAACGCTCGTTTACTTCCCGTTTGGCCCTGCTTCAAATTACCCAAGCGCCCACAGGAGGGGGAATTCGTATTCCTTCCTAATCCTGACAAAGAGAAGGGCGAGGGAAGCGCGTGCGTAATTGATCCGTAGACCCGCTGGTCACTGGACCTGCCCAGGGGAGGTCCGAGCGTGATCCGTGAGTTCACACGTCATAGTCTCGCACGCCTGCTTGCGGGAAAGCCCTCTCGCAAGGTGGACCTGAGATGAAAAGAGAAAAAAAAAACAATCCAAACCCTTTGCCCCTGTCCCGCACCTGAATGCCTTCGTCAGCAGCCCCTTACCTATCCACCCTCTCTCGCGAAAAAAATATATTTGGTCGACCCTCTGCCCTGGAGGCGTAACGGCACAGCCAGGGGTTAGTTGCCGCGCAGGACCTGTCCATAGGCCACAGGCTGCAGGCCACAGAAAGCGGAAAGCGAGACCTCTGTCAGTACCTTGCCTAGAAACCGCAAGTGGAGGGGACACCCCAAAAAGAAAGAGCGCACCTCGCACTGGACCGAGTAGGTAGCACAAGACCAAGACGACCCAAGAAGACCAAGACGAGGGGTACGGTGGTGTTCAAGAGGTGTATCTCGTCTTCCCGCTCGCTCTCTCGTCTCTGACTCAGTCGCCTGCCAAAGAGTGTCTTGTCGCTCCACACGGCCTCAAAGTCGACGTCGTCACGCTCGAGTTCGAGTCGCGAGACCAGACACGGTAGCTGCCAGTTGCGGCATTTTCAACTGGTCTGGTACAGTACAGCCAGTAGAGACCGCCTGCCGACTTGTTCGATCGCTCGTTCACGCCCACCACCACCACCGCCACCATGTTCGCCAGACGGTAGAGCCGCGCCAGTGGCTCTCAAGGCGGCGGTCCTCTTGCCCCAACCTCATCCCCATCCCGACTCTTCCTGCTCGCAATGTCCAAAGCGCTCCCGCCGCTCTTCACCACCCTCCCCCTGCAGCGCTCTCCTCCGTCGCCCATGACCCAATTGGCGCAGATGAACTCGTCCACCTCTACGTCCGACTCGCCCCTCTCGACGCACATGTCTGTCCCCGGCCAGTCGTACTGCACCTCGCCCGCGTCTTACGAGCCGACCGAGTCGCTCTCATTCCCCAAAATGCCAGTGGCGTCGTGTTCGTCAACGGTCAACTCGACCGACTCGGAATGTCTGTCCGACCTCGAGTCGCGTATCCAATCTCCCTCCCTCCTCTCGTGCCTCTTCGCCGCCCAGACACCAGTGGTCGTTCTCGGCGGCGACCAGACCCGCTCCTCTTCCTCGTCCTACCAGCCCACACCCATCTCTCCCTCGCACACCGGCGGTGGTGCCGCGGGCGCCAAACCCATCCTCCGCCGCGACACCGGCAACATGTCGGACGACCCGCACCTCGCCTTCCGCGCAGCACTCATGAATGGCTTCAACACTGTCGCGGCGGGTGCTGCGCCGTTCAGCGGCCAAGAGTCTGAGGCGACTTCGCCCAAATCCACAGTGAGCGGGGTCAAGCGATCTTGCACGCTCAAATTCGCCGTCCGTCCTCCCTCCCGCACAGATTCGATCTCTCCTTCCAAAGATAGGAAGGCTAGCGCGGGCAGGCAGGACAAGGACAAGATGTGGATGACGCCTGCGCGCGTCGAGAAGGAGTCAGACGACGAGGGGTACCAAGAAGATTCAGAGGGCGGCTTCACCTCTGACGAGGACGCCGAAGTCGGACTGGGCCTCATCTCACCGCGACGCGATTGGAGAAGGGGCAAGGCTCTCTGGCCAGGTGCGCGCACGCAGACCAATCATTCCGCTTCCGCGTTTGCCTCGCGCCATCCGGCCGACCGCAGCATCAAGCGCGTCGAATCCTCCATCTTCTATGTGACCGAGCCGGACGAGCCGTCAGCCCGCGTGCCAACCGCCGGTCCTTCGCGAGGACGCAGTGTGTCCATCGCTGCAGGAGCCTGCAAAACGGCGACGAAGTGCTCGCGCCATCTGTCGCCTCCCCCGCGTCCCCGCTCACCGTCTCCATTGCGAAACGGGGTCGCGCGAGCCAACTCTCTTCGCGTCCAGGTGGACGGGTACGCACCTCCAGCCGCCAGGTCGCCATCAGCCTTCGAGCTGTGCAGACGGCGGGGCTCGGGTCAGCCGCGCATTCTCGCCGACGCCCAATGTAGGACGTTCGACCTGAAGTCGCGCTCGTCGATCGGGTGGAAATCCGACGATTCGGCCTTCCTCGCTCGCCCAACGACATCGCCGCGGAGAGACATGATGCGCAAGGCGTCCCTTCCTGAGTCGGTCCTCCCGGGCGCGAGCACCAGCGCGGGCCAGCCCAGGCGATTCCGCTCGATCTTGCGGACCCAGTCGGCATCGCCACTCGTGCCCGCCCCGACCGCCCGGCCTGGCGCCGGGACCAGTGTCGCCGCTGGGGGAGAACCGCCGATGGGCAGAAGAGGGTCTGCGCCGACCATCTTCACCACCCGGGGTGCATTGTGGAAGCTCGAACCCATGAGCGTCATCGCCCCTGCCCCGGCATCGCCAGCGCTGAGCATGGGCAGTGCTAAGGAAGGCCTGCAGCGGGCTTTGGGATGTTGAGCGCTCGCGTGTAGCATAATCAGCAGTTGTCCAGTCTGTTCTTTTTGGCGCTTGCTTGCTCGCCCGCCTGCTCGTCTGTCTGGTGCGGACGCTGTTGGGCGGGCTGAGAGTATAGATCACTAGAGTTGGTCTGTAACGTTTACGTCCATGCATCGGTGATACGATTCGCATCAATGACCAGCTGATTGTCGACTGACCTCAAGCTTACGGCTGATTGACGCGACTGACTTTGCTGCCGCCACCCAATCGAATCCACTACACGACCTCTGTCTCCTTTTCTCTCTCTCTCCATGATGGACTCACCTTCCGCCCTCATCGCTTCTCTGTTTGAGCGCATGCCCCCGCAAGAGCCGCCCAGCATGCCAGACGGCGATCCTACGCACGAGGCTTCGGCTCAGAGCCCACCTCAGTCCCCTCTCCAAACTGCCGCTTCAGCCTCTTCTCTCCCCCAGCTATCCTCCCCACCCGCCCCGGCCACATATGCCGCGTACGTAGAAGGCAGAGAGCGCTACGGCTCCCTCTCCCGTACCGCCCATCTGGGCAAGGTCAAGTCCAAGCCCAAAGGCGCTGCGAAGAACCTCTTCCCTTCGTTTGGACGGTCCAAGTCTCCCCTCGCCCCGCCTGCACCCACGCCTACCACTGCAGAGGCACGAGCCGAGCCGGACATCGAGACGACGCTACAGGTCGCACATGCTTCTCATCCTCGTCGCGGCCGAGCCCGCCAGCCGTCAGGTATGAGCACCACCAACAATGCCTTCGGACTTCCTTTCTGGCCCGGCAAGTCGTCTGCGAAAGGCCAAGGGGTGGCCGCTCGACGCGCCAGCAAGTCGGCCAAAGCACTGCGGGAGCTCATCATACCCGTCACCAGCTCGACCGCTTCGAGGTTTGTCAGTATGGCCGATCGGGACAAGGAACGCAAGTCGACCGTGCCGATGAGGGAGAAAGACCTCGAGCGGCTCCGCCGCCAGCTGCTCGACCCAGAGCAGGCAGACATGGTCATCACCCACGCGCGCAATCTGTCTTTCTCGTCGTTCGACCTTCAGGCTCCTTTGGCATCGCAGGGCAAAGGCGCTTCGAAGCGCGGCAGCGTCAAGAAGATCTTCGGCTCGGCCAAGGGGAAAGAGCCGAAAGGTATAGAAGGTCCTACCCCTTCTGACGAGGGAGGTGCAGGGCCTATCCGCGCTATCTGCCTCGACGTCGATGAGCAGCAAGCCTCGCAGCTCATCGATCATGCTCGCCAGGTGGAAGAAGACGCCTTGGCCCCTCGACGACCGGGCGAGGTACGTCGTTTGACCACTCGAGGCAAGCGAGGGTGCCCCTTCTGCTCTCCCTCGTTCTGCCCTCGACAAGCGCGAACGACGACGATAGGTCAGAGTACTCCAGCCAAGTACCCGAAGCGACCGAAACGTCAGAGAATGCGCCCCTTGTGCCGCCTACGATCGCCAGGACTCGTACGCCTTCGATAGCCAACGAGACGGGTCTGCCACTCGGACTGCTACAGCCCCCATCTGTGGCCAGCGTCCGACGACCTCTTGCGGGCGCTCTGCCCACCTCCGACACCCTCAGACGGGGCTTTCAGGCCCTACTCGAGACGGAAGGCAAGGTGTACGACTTTGCGCCTCCGAGCCATGTCGGTCTCTCCCCTCCTGATGACCGGATGAGCGTGTACACTTGTAAGCAGAGCGAATCCTTCTCATTACAGCGCTGATGTACAGACTGGTGGGGTTTCGAGCTGGTTATGGTGAGTCGGTGCGACTTGCAATAGCTTGGAGGCTGATCAGAAGCCACCGCCTACGCTTGCATACCTCGGCAGGGTCAAGGACTTATCTGTCTCGCTTCTCGATCTCTTGGGCATTATCGTGTTCGCCGTCCCCGGCGGCACGAGGGAGCTGGCCCCGTTCGTAGGCGTCCTCAGCAGATACATCGAGAGCGAGTGAGTGACCAACAGACTTTCGATCAGTGCTGACGTCAGATGGCAGCTCCTCATCCAGCAAGATCGTGGAAATGGTATTGTCTGCGCCTCCACCTGGTCAGCTACATGACGCTCAACGTCCACACGCTGACGTCCAGGTTCATCCCCGCTGCCATTGTGGCCCGACCATGGGACTTTGTCTCGACTGGCCCATTCGTCGCTCCTGCACCCATTGCGGCTGGCCCCCAACACCAGATACTGCCGACTTCGTTCTTCCCGACTTCCCGTCAGTACGCCGACACGCCAAGAAGCAGTATGGCGGAAGGTCATCAGCCGAGCTTTGACCTGGGCAACGAGACCGACGCGAATAGTGCGGTTGGACCATCCACCGGTGCGGCTGGACAAGGCGGAGAGCCGACGACTGGCGGCCCCGAGGTATACGTGAGGATGGGTCAGCTAGCCGAGGAAGAGCGAGCACGCCGAACGGAAGATTGGAAACGTCTGTTGAGCGGGCGGGACCGGCGGGGGGAGTTGTTGATGCCCACCTCGTCGTCTCATCCTGCCAAGGGGAATCAGAAGCGGGTCAGGAAATTGTCAGAGCCTTCGAGGGGGTCTTACTCTGTCCTGACTGACCTCGATGTCAATGATCCAGCAGTGAGGAACAACGAGCCACAGCCTGCGAGGGGTTCTGCGTCGCCAGATAGCCCTGCCTATGCGATCCCTTTCATGCCTCCCCTGTAGATTCGTGTGCATGGGCGGGGTGTGGTCAGTCTGTAGCTTGTAGTCATGTATCGTCAGGTAGTCCCGGAATGTATCTTGTCATGTTACTGTTGCTTGGAGAAGCAGCAGCAAGCACAGGAAGAAGATGAGAAGATGAGAAGATGACGCCATCCGATCTACCTGACTACCGGTACACAGTCAGCACCTCCACTCATGGCCACTCATCCACCTCCTCATCTCCTCATCTACTCATCTCCTCATCGCCCTTCTACTACTTATTCTGCACCATACGACCACTCACCGCCACCCTCCTCGTATTGACACTCGCTCTCGCCCCTCTTCTCCTCAGCACAACAACCACCTCGCCCACCCAACTGGGTCTGCGCATGTTTCGCGGATTGTTCAGCTCTGTAACGGGTCGATCTGCCGCTTCTGCCGCTATGAAAGGACCTAAGCAACCTCCGGCGCCGACTGTCCCGGCGGCCATCAAGAGTTCGCAAGAGGCGAAATTGGGAGATGGAGGTGAGCGAGCGAGCGGAGCGAGCTCATCGGGTCGTGCTTCGGGCCTTCCTTGGCCGAAGGGGAGGATGACTGGTGCTGATTCTCAGTGGAGTATGCGACGTTTGCCTCGGGATGCTTCGTATGTTCCCTTCCGTCTTCAGTTCTTCAGTCTTGAGGCCGCTGGCTCAGAGGGGAGGGGAGAGGCTGATGGGTAGTGGGGAACAGAACATCTTTTCAGACAGCATTATCAGCACTTGCCCAAGTTTACCTGTGTATCGGGGTACACTGGCGGAGACGCTTCCAACCCGAGTGAGTCTCCACTATCCTCCATGACCAATCAGGCTCTGTGGGAGCTTTGAGAGCTGTGGGAGGAGAGGCTGACTCTAGGTTACCGTCAAGTATGTACCGGCTCGACTGGGCACGCCGAGTCGGTCCGAGTGGGATACCAGACCGGCTCGGTGGGATACGGCGAGCTGGTCGAGTTTTTCTATAGGACGCATGATCCTACTACCGTCGACAGGCAGGGTCCGGATAGGGGATCGCGTGAGTTTTCTTCGTCTTGCGCCGCAGGCGTCATGTCGTGAGGTGCGGTGCTGATGAGTAGAATACCGCTCGGCCATCTTTTTCCATTCGCCCGAGCAGGAGCAAGTTGCCAAGCAGGTGACGCAGGAAGTGCAGGACAAATAGTGCGCCTACCCCCTTTCCACTCGATACCGGTGCAAGGTGCGAAGGTGTGAAGAAGGGAAGCTGATGCGGTTCTGTAGTATCACGCCGAACGGACGCAAGATCGTCACGCAGATCTTGCCAGCTGGCAAGTGGTGGGACGCCGAGGCGTATCACCAGGAGTACTGTGAGTCGTCAAGCGTACGGGGTGTGGGTCGGGCTGATGAGCAGTGGATAATAATCCTGGGGGCTACGAGTGCCCCACACACATGTTTTACTGGTAGGCTATAGTCGAGTGATTGATGCATCGTCTATGGATGTGCACGGGTCATGTCTAATTGCACGTTGGCTCTCGTTGGGCGTCCGAGGCGAGTCGAGACTCGGCTGCGCCTCGTTCACCACCACCCCGCCAGCTTCGCACCAACAACGACAAATACCCCGGTGTTGAACGCGTGCATCCCGACCTTATTAGCTTCCCCACTGGGCAACCCCAACAGAGTCCAGATGTCCGTCAACCCCACGGTGGCATAGGAGAGCAAAACGATCGCCAGGGCGGTACGCTGGGGTCGTCCGAGGTGCGTCAAGAGCCCGATCATGATTCCTACAGCTAGGTTGCGCTGGGATAGAGTCGGGAAGAGGGTCAGGAGCTGGGGAGAGGGTTTGATGAGGCCGAAGCCGCCAGAGGCTGCCCGTTAGCTCTCCTTCAAATCATCGACCCGACATTTCTTCTTGCGCCGAGGCGAGCCTAGTTGGAAGAGATCCTAGAAGGGGTATGGGAAGTCGAGGGGCGAGAAAGGAGAGAAGACCCACCGCCTTGGGGGTTCACCACGCCCATCAAGCCGATGCCGCTCAGCCCGACACCCATGACATAGCATAAACCGGTGATGATGGGGTTGGAGTCGATAGGCCCAGTGGCGAGGGACATTTTGCAGCAAAGGTTTTGGGTGGAGAAGTGACGAGTGTTGTTGTAAGTGATCTGGAGAGTATTTCGGTGGCTGGGGTTGATCGTTCTCCCCCCTCTCCCCGCCCCCTTTTATCCTTTCCAGACGACTTGTTTGCCTTCGGATACCGAGAGTAGTCCGAGAGACCACCGAAGACGGGGTTACTAACTGCCACACTTCACCCTGGTGGCCGACCGAGGTGACTCCCCAGCGACCACGTGGCCTCCTCCCTCGCCCGAACAGAGAGGAAGAGACGGCTCGGAGGCTAGATAGTAAGACTGAAGACAAAGTAGACCCCGCAACGCTGTGAATTAAAACTCATGCGGCGATGCATTATGACTCTCTTCGTTGTGATTTCGTTGTGATTAATGGTGCTTCCCCTTGTGCGCCTCCTTGCTCTGCGCCTTGGCCTCCTCCTTCTTCCTCAACTCCTCCTCGTCGTCATCCAGGAGCTCCTTGTCCTTCTTGGCCCCGCGACTGGGCTCGTTACCGTGACTGCGCGCCAGAGCGGTCGGGTCGTGCGCCGCCTCGGCTTTTTCCTCCTCGGCTTTCTTCTCGATCTGTTCGACGCGCGTGGCGTCGGCGATGTTGTTTGCGAGGGACCGCTCGTCTTTCGAGTCGAGGCGGTCGTGCGCGTGTTCCGGGGCGCCTTCGAAGGCTTGGCCTTCGTTGTGCGGGTTGCCTATGAGCGGGCGAGCAAGCGAGCGCAGAGAGACAGGTGAGCCAAGTGAGACAAATGGCGTTGAAGCGGGGCGACGGGTAGAGGAGGAGGGGAGGTTGACATGCGGAGATTGGGTATGTAAAAATTGAGGCCGAGTGAAGCAGAGGGGGAAAGTAGGAGAATGAAGGAAGGGGAAGACAGTATCAGCTGTACTCCCGTCGATCGACGAGACGAGACAACTCACCAGCGTTGCCAGTGGCCGGGTTGATAGCGCCAGAGTTGTTCTCGGACATTGTGCAAGTGTGAGGTGGTAGTGGTAGAGGGAGTAAAGAGAAGTCCTGCTCGGCGTCAACTCGACTTTTCTGAGTACAGCAGAGCCGCTCACCTGTTGTCTCAGTTGAGTTGTGGTATAGTTGGTGACAAGTTGTTCGATGAGTTTCGTCCCGTCCAGCCGGCGGCATCCGCCACATCGATTGACTCCAACTGGAGGAGACGTCATACCACGTGTCACCTCGTCATCACCTACTGGAATCAGGCACCGCTTATCCGCTGCCCTGGGCATCGTCATGACGCACAGACTCCGGCATGGTGACAGCTTGGCACGGACCGCGGGTGACTCTCTCTCCCTCGAGCGGCCACGTATGCAGAGCTACAGCAAAGACATGTATATATAAACCCCTCCAGCCTGCTCGATTCTCTTCTTTCCCCACCCATCTGCCAAAGACAACCCCCACACTACACTCGACACGACCTCGATTAACCAAGCGCAAGCTCATACTTCCAACACAATGTCTGACATGGGCCGTCAATCTCTCGGCGACAGTGCGTCTCTCTCTCCTTCCTTCTTCTTTCTTTCCCAGGCTATCCCCTATCCCTCGCCACTGCTCGCAGCGGCTTGCCGTTTCCATCCCATCAGCCATCCTCGTCCCTCCATTCCCAGTCTCCCTCTACCTGCTTTCTGCTCGTTGGTAGGCTGTGGCTAACTTTGCAGAGGCCGAATCCGCCCTCAAGCCCGACTCGCAAAAGTCGTACCTCGAGCAGGGTTCGGACATGCTCAAGGGCAAGGCCGACGTGAGTCTCTTCTTATAATACCTATCCCATACTGCCTCTCGTCCGTACCGCCACACACCCTCTTCCTCGCTTCACCGCGCCCTCGTTCATGCTGTTACTTGCCTCGACCCATGCTGATTCCAGTCCGCCGCTTCCTCCGGCCAGCCCCAGTCGCAAAAGTCGTGGACCCAGTCCGCCAGCGACGCCGTCTCTGGCAACTCTAACGAGAACCAGTCGTCCATCGCCGACAAGGCCAAGGTATGTTCACGTGCAGCTCGAGTATGAGTGGTCGCTGACTTGCAGGACGCTCTCGGCATGAACAAGCAGTAAACCTGTCTCTCGTTCGAGACTTGTAAGGCTGGAGAAGATGTAGCTATGAGCCATGTAGGATGACCCGTATGCAGTCATTACGATGAGTAGTCCTAGTCGTTTCCACGTGGCTAAGAGACGTGTTTCAGGTTGTGCACGGTGTTTCAGAATTATTGACCCACTGGTGGTCTGCTCATCATCAAAGATTCCTTTGTCAACAACTGTCTCTGCACAGCATCGCCAAAGCTTGCACAGACTCGCATCTACATACCAAGAAGGCCAAGCAGACAGAAGTAAAAGAAATAACTTGGACTCTGCCGCACTTTGGTACCGTGTACAGTCACCCGCCATCCGCCACCCGTCTCCTTCCTCCCGCACACCGCCCCGCCCTAACGGCATTGCCATTGTCATCGACATCGACACATCACAAGTCACTCACTCGCATCGATATCGAACTTCTTCTCTTCCACACACCATCATGTCCTCTGCAGCAGCCTCAGCCTCTGCCTCGGCATCAGCGTCCGGATCAGGTGCCAAGAACATCACCACCACCATCTCAGCATCATCCACCTCGTCCATCTCGATCCCCGGTACAGCCGCCGCAGGTGGGATCACCGTCACCCAGCCCCCTTCGACGGCCAGTGCGAGTTATTATAAGATTGCCAGCGCGGAATTCATCACGTTTGGGTGGAACCTCACCAGTCTCTAGTGAGCTCTTCCCCATCCACGTTCCACGTACAACGTTCTCACCTTCTTCACGAGGACGAGCGAGAGATCAGAGTCACGGGAAGGAGGAAGTCGGACTGACAAGCAGTGTCCAGCCGAAATCACTCACGGTCATCGCTAGTTGTAGTGCTAATGGGAATACGTACCCTGTTGGACCGACCGCCAGTCCGCAGAACGTCTTGCCGGGGAATGCAACGCAGGTGGGTCAAGACTCCGAGCCTCGAAGGAGGCGTCTTTCCTTCCAGCACCCACATACCCACACGAAGATGTCTTGATTCGGGGCTTCGGAATCTCCAGAGAGTGTTGCGGGAGGTGGAGAAAATAACTGGATCTCAGAGAAGAAGGGAGGGCCGCGGCTGACAACAGGTGGTATGGAACCCATGGCAATGGGAACAACTCCCCTCGGCCGTCCCATTCGCAGAAGCGACCTACGTCTTGAAAATATGGGACGAACGCGGTCCTGGTGTCGGTGTCAAGGGAGGATATCTCTCCCCCTATGCAGGGACGAATTTCGCCATGTACCGGCCTGGGACGTATACGCCTTTGTCCAGTGAGCCTCTCCTCTTCTCTTTCGCTTCTTTCATCCAACCCGCCCGACTCTCTGCCCCGTTCGCTCCTTCGCTTCGTCCCGTGCACTGGGAGCTAAGCTCCCCCGTGGCGCGCATGCTCGTCGCTGACCCTAGACTGGACCTGCGTCGGATGCGATACCGCTTTCAACGCCCTCTCCGAACCTGCCGGTATCCTCGTCTTCACCTCTTTGCTCATTACGCTCTTCACGACGTGGAACGTGCTACGACGATAGACTTCCTGTTCCGGCACCCTCAGGACATCCACTCAGCATGGCTATATGACTCTCAACGACCCCTAATGACCACCTGTCTCTTGTACCCAGGACTGAATGGACATTGCATGTTCTCCACCCGTTGCATCGTCTTTTTCTTACTCGAGTACTCTCCCTTTCACTTTATCTTGCTTCCCCCTTTCTCGCTGCTTCCTCTCACTGAGTACTAATACTCGCCCTCGGCTTGAGCACGAGATGCGTCGTCCTGCGAGGCAGCCAGAGACTCGCCCTCACAGGATCGATCACGCCTCTCACGACGAGACGAATATTCTAGCCGTTTGGCGCAAGCAGCTCATACGAATGATCGTACGGCCTGCGACCTACAAACCAACATCTCCCGCCCGCGCGCGCTCTCAATCACCCTCTTGTATAGTACAGTATCTGCCTGTGGGGGGCTCGTGTCTTCATGTACAGTATAGTAAAGTTTTACAAACAGTCTATCAAATCTGCGCTTTTACGCCTTCTGCCCCTGCCCAGCCGCAGCGGCCGCCGCACGCTCCATCTTCAATTGGCGCGGCACAAATCCCAGTTCGACAAGGTATATCGCGGTGTACAGAGCGACGAGAACCCAGAAACCGATCTTGACTCCACGAGCTGTCGGGCCGAGATTCGACTTTGTCGCCCAGTCCTGATCAAGAGCTGCGAGTCAGCCCCGCCCCTCTGCAACAATATATTGCAGGTGGAATGAAGCACTCACCCATCCAGACAGTCGCAAACCCCACCCAAACCACCGCCCAGCCCAAAACCAAATGCAACACATTCAACACCCCACGACGCTCGACCGTCGGTCCAGGACCTTTCCACCAATGCACCACGGATCCAATGACTACTTGCACCAGAACAAGGATCAACAGTGTCAGACCGAGCTTGTTGTGCGTCGACATGAAGCCGTCGTCGGAAAAGTTGATACGGGCAATCGCGAACGCCGCCACGACCAGTCCCATCCCGAGCAAGCCGTTGAGCGCTGCGTGCACGGGGAACCACCATCGGTGTACGGACATTGCTCGGGCGAACCGGGGGATGAGGACGCCGAGAGGGAAGAGGAGCATTGTGGCGAGTGCGCCGCATGACACGTGCGCTATGAGGATTTTCTGTGGACCTGTCTTGGCACCGCCATCGCCATCGCCACCGCCCCCGCCGCCGTCGTCGTCGTCCCGCTTCACGTTCACGGCCTGCATGTCAGTCAGCGCGGATTGGTCTCCCCGAAATGCGATAGCAGAGAGAGACAGACGTACAGCGGTCGCTTGGACGAACTCAATTACGAGCGCGAGTATCAATGTGCGTAGCCAGATACGATTTGCCATCTTGTTGTTGTTCGTCTAGTTGTCTACTTGTCTCGGTTGTCTTGTGTCTTATGTCTTGTGTCTTATGTCTTGTGAAGTCTGGCTGCTGGTTGCTGGCTGCTGGCTTGGGCACCCTCGTGCGTTGCATTCCTCGAAATCGGATCGGCATCGCCCATCGTTCGTATATACATACATACATGCAACACCTACTGTAGCCGCCACACCGCACACCGCCTCATCGATTACCTCATCGTGCCACCTTCGACAGTCTGTGCTATTCTGGTCAAAGTTGTCATCTTTTGGTACCGTGGCTGGGGATCGGGTGAGCGCACGGGATCTCGTCTGATGTTATGATGCATGATGCATGATGCGCCATTATCTCGGGCCTCCGGGCAACACCATCGACGCGATACGATGCGATACGATACGAGATAATATGCCGTGATGTGCTGCCGTGCTGCGACTACGACGGTCAGATTTGCTCCCGAGTGCTGACCGATCCTTACAGTACCTTGTTTCCTGTCGATCACAGACTCTGACAGATCTGACAGAAGGTTGGTAGCTTAGTTGGTTCCACTAATTGCTGAGATCTGGAGACTAGTCGTAGGTCTATCTCCTAGGCCAAACCAGGATCGGTACACGCCTATGGGATCGATCCATCATCTTTCCCTCTTCACCTCTTTCTCCTCTTCTCCCATCCAAGCTATATATGACTATATGACCCCACGAGGACCCATAACTAGCGATCTCACGTCTCTTGTCCTTGGACCTGCTCGGACACTGCACCTTCACCCACTCGATGCATTATTCTGTCTCTCTCTCTCCTCTGACTCTACTTTACGTCCCCCCTCCACCCCTACTTCCAATCCCCGTGACTCCGTGAGATATCGGTGTCAACCCTCACCTTCGGTCCGAGGGACCAAGCTGCGCGCACCCACCACCCTCCTCGCCAACGCCCCCACATTCGCATCAGCAACCACCACGTCCGGGCTCAACTCTACCCCGAAACACTGCTCCACCAGCGCGACTATCCGCTTGGCCTGCTTCTCCTCCATGATGACGAAATCGTCAGGATCAGGACCCGTCCGAACGTCCCCTCCCTCCTCAGCCCCGTTAGGCGACACAGAGGCCGCAGCGCCCGAAAGGCTCATATGCGCCGACAAGACACTATCGGCCGGCGAAGTGGAAAGGGCCGATTCGTTGGCCGTAGGCCCGCCTAATGGCTTGGTCGGGGCAGACATGGTCAGTCCCGACATAGCTGGCAGAGACGCGGTCGACATGGATCTCGAGGTCGAGGCCGAGGACATGGACCGCACGCGCCGCGGCAGGAGAGTGGGGTCTTGATCCAAAGAGAGAGTGACGATATTGAGGAGTGTCGCATGAATCGAGCGGTATGACTCGGGATCGGCAGGGCGGTCAACTGCTCATGAGCTTGGTCTCCTCACCACAAAGCAGCTCACCGTAGATCTCGACCGGAGCCAGGCGGCTCATCACGTTATGCTTCCCATCGTGGTGGTACCTCAGCTCGTACATCCCAGGCTGCCAAGGCAACTGATCACCCCGGAAAGTGACCTCGCCGCCATGCTGCTCCTTCTTGCCCGAGGGCGAGTCGATCGGCGTGTCCCCATCATACTCGTCTTCGTAGATGGGCATCCACTTGCCGACGGAGCTGATACGAGTCACCAGCTGAGATCGACACGAGCCCAGACGGTAGATCCCGATCCAATCTTTGCGCGAGTGGTTGGCCGGGGCACGCCAAGACACCGTGATGGGCTGTCCGACGTGGAATTTGCCCTCCGCGCCACTCGCTGCTCCGGCAGAAGTGCCAACAAAGGCGAGATGGTAGTGGGTAGTGTCATACGCCGATAAGTCCGATGCCACTCGCGTGATGATCATCCTCTCCCGGCTCTGTTGCAAAAGGATCTTGGTGTCGTTGACCATGTCCGAGAACATCGGTCGAGCATGGTCCAAAAACTCCTCGACAGCTTCGGTGATATGCTCTTCCACCTTGTCGATGCTGCCTTTGACCTCTCGCACATATCGCTGGATTCCTGGACCGTGCTTCCCGGCCCTCGTAACGAGCGTACGCCCTGCAACATGCTTCAGGGTCTTGGTCAAACCGCCGTCCTTTCGAAGGCGGTCACCGTACAGCCGCTTCATGTGGGGTCTAGCTGTCAGTTCATGGTCTCTCCGACACATCGATACTGACTTTTCCACAGTCGAGAGGAACCACCAGTGACTCAAGTGGGAGATGACGGCAAGGACAAGAACGAGTTTCGAGTTGGAGATCAACCACATGCCGAAAAAGGCGGCCCCACCCATGCTGCGCTCGGGGTTGTTCAAGAAGCGATAGATGCCGGTGTAGGCGAGCTGCGCGGGAATTTGCTCGATGAGGAAAAAGTCGGAGTAGAACCAGCCAAAGTCGCCCAGTACTTCGTAGCTCGAGGCAGCGGCCCATACGTGCAGCGCGATGAGTGACTGGGATATCAGCTGGAGGCGAAATTCGAATCAGCGGCCTTACCAAGCCAAGGACATGACGAAGAATAGTGCCCGAAACGGTCCAGTCGTAAGGCAGGTGATAAGTCTTCCAAGCCAGACCAGCGAATGAGACTGCATGTGAGCAAGGGAAAGCTCAGTCATGGTATACTCACCATAGGTCATGATCAAGCTGATGTTGTAGCCCACTTGCCAGTTGCCGAAAGCCTCCTGAGTCGCCCGGCGAACCACGCTCTCCTTGTCCTCGCCTTCGAGATCATCGTCGACGGGCATCTCGCCGGGGTAGTGATAGTGCTTCAGGTAATGTCGGACAAGCCACTTGCTTTTGCTTTGCGCTCGCAAGAGAAGGCCAAGACCAAAGGAATGGAACATTCGCCAAGCTAGAGCATGCACAAAGTGGGCCGTCAGCGACAAGCTAGAAGGCAGGCCGGGCACAAGTGTCGATAGAGCGTATAGGAGCAACAAAGCCGTTGCAAAGTCGCTCGCCCTGAGTCGTTCAGCATGTTTTTGGTCGGAGAAGGTTTTTACTCACCTGAAGATGTCCAGCTTGGCTAAGACAACAGCCGGTTTGCGGAAGAACCGGTGGGTGAGGTCGTGCATGGAAGCGGGTCTGGCCTTCTTCGGCTCGGGAACAGTGACCTGAGGCGAGGCGAATTTGATCGACGAGTTCCGCGGCATGACATCGGACGAGAAGCTGACAGAGCTGTCCGATCGCCCTGATCGCACTTTGGGGTTGCTGTGGCGGATTTCCGGCAATTCTGGCAGCTCGGGTTCGGTTTCTGTCTCGCCTGATGCATCAGCTCAGCCTAGGACTTGCAAAGAGTGATTGACCTTCTGTAGCCGCAGGAGTCTCGCCATACTGCTCCTCCTTTGCAATGCTGTCTGAGCTTGCTCCGCCTACATCCTCCGAAGCGATGCTTGCAGCGGATGAGCCAGTCGCCCAGTTGAGAGGGACACGAGATGCCAGAGGCTTCTTGCCGCCACCGTAAGTGCGTTCAATGTCTACAGGTCAGCTCAGCCGACCCTTGCGGAGAGGCAGCTTACGAGGGTTTTCGAACCAGAGCAGGAAGGCGAACTGCGCTGCATGGGCCGCAAGCGAAGCGAACAGAACAGTGTATGATCCCACGACTAGTGTATCAGCTTTGTCGATCGCGGGATGCGACTTGACGCACCCATGGATAAGCCATAGTATCCTGCGTAGCCGACAGAGTACATGGGATGAGGCGCAATCTCGTACACTCCATCGAACACCAGGTCGTGCTTCATGACCATCAACCAGAACGCATCTCCCCAGTACCACGCGTAATCCTTGACGACGCGGTGGGCATCGACTTTGACCCAGAGGTTGAAGAAGATGAGAGCCCAACCAAAGATCCAACGGAAGACGTGCATAGCGCCAGAGTGGTTTGGCGGGAAGTGCAAATTGGCCCAGGCAAAGCAGGAATAGGAGACAAAGTCGCTGCAGGTCAGCCATGCCTCGTCAGCCAGGCACTTGCTCACTTGAGAAGGACCACGTCGACCAGTTGGCGGAATATCAACCACGAGTTGAACTCGGGCGGCACATCCTCCCACTTGTAGCCCTCGCCCATCTTCATCTCGAGTTCTCGTTTCCACCACTTGGCCCAGATCCTCCCTTCCTCACCGCCGGTCGTGCTGTTGACATCTAGCCAGCCGCGCTGCTTGAGGTCCTTGACGATCCATTTTTTCTCCGACTGTTTCCGCAGTAGCCAGGCAAAGCCAAAGTCGTAAGCCCCTCGCCAAAAGGCAAAGTAGACCAGGAAGAATGCCGAGCGGAATGTCGGATGGTTTGCCCACAGGAAGAAGAGGATAGGTTGAGCTGCCAGAGACAGGAAAGTCAAGCGGGTAAGCGAAGAGCGATGCAGGGTGTGTATCATGGTGTGGAGGAATGAGTGGGTCTGGGGCACCTTGAACACTAACTCATGAGCATAGACTCATTGGGTCCAGGTCGTGTGACCTACCGACGCCGGACGGTGTCTTGCCCCATGTCACCTCCTCCCCATCCTTGTACACCTCCTCGTCATCGTTCCCGACCTTGGAGTCGTCAATCGTAGATCCGGGCAGCACGGCTCCGGGTTTACGCTGACGTAGCGTGGCGACAGGCTCGGGCTGAGGTGTGGTCGACGATGAAGTCGAGTCGTCCAGCTCGGCCATGGTGAGAGCCCGTCAGGTTGAAGTGACGGGCGACTCTGTAGGGGTCAGAAGAGACGTTGCGAGGCTCTCTCTGACGATGAACACTCCACTTGCTCAGCTGATGAGTGATGGATTGAATGAGATGAGATGTCGTTTCGTGTCGTTCCCCCCGTTTCCATCGATATCCGCGTCTCCCGAGAAAACCCATATTACGTAAACTTTCCCCTCAACCTCCACTTTCTTGGACGACCCCCGGCCTCCATGCGATCAGATACCCCCACTCGTAGCATTCGCCATCTAGACACATCGATACACAGAGACGAACAAGGCTGGTGGGCATCATGACCACAGCCATCGCGTCCTCGAGGGGACCAGCTCCATTCTCAAATTACAAGCCAAGTCAAAACGCCTATGCAGACCTCATCACACCTGCCGCTAGGGCAAAGCGGCAATCGCAGACGGGGACCGAGGGTGTCAAGACGATCCACCTCAAGCTGCCTGGTGAGCTTCTACCTATATGGAACCCGCGTACTGACATATGTAGAGAGCACTGTCAAAGTACTGTCTCCTGGGGAACAGCTAGTCGAGCTGTTCTCCGCTATTCCGGTGCTTCTCGCAGGTCAGCCGACCAAGCAATCATTTCATCACTTGTGCGCGACATGCCAGCGCTTGGTGCTCCCGCCCCACTCCCTGGGATCGACTATTCACATCCGAATCAAGGAAGAGATACAGAAAAGTGCATCTGGGCTGGCCAGGGAATGGAGGGGCTCGATCATGAGCAGAGAGGCGCAGTGGCTCAAGAAGTTGGTAGACGGATGGAGGACGTGGGAGGCTAGGGTATCCCTTCTCGCCGCTGTGTTTGTCTATCTCGACCGTGTATATGCCAACGACTCGAGCAATATTCCTTCTATACGGTACGGCTGGGCATATCCAACACCCCGATCCAGCTGACATGACAGGCAACTTTCCATCGAGGCTTTCCGAGCGAATGTGTGGGAGAACGAGGTGATCTTCATCAAGACAAGGGACGAGATGCTGGCATGGGCTCAAAGCGAGCGCGAGTCAGAAACGTCAGTGACTATTGCTCACATCAACATACCGAGGTCGCGAGGTCAAGCTGAGGAACAGGACAAGCGAGGACACCCGCCCCACCATCATCGCCCTCACCGCCTTATCGAGATTGTTGGCGCTCTTCCCCAGCCTATCCAAGCCATACGTCGAGGCAACGACGACCTACTACAACGAGCAGACTTTTTCGAATATCGATGCTGTCGCCCAGGGCTCCATGAAAGCTTCTACATACGTCGAGTGGGTTCTGCAGAAGGTCGAGGAGGAGAAAACAAGAGCGGCCACTTGCCTCAGCCCCGATGTTGCAGCACATGTGGTAGGAGTGGTCAGACAAATCGCCGGCACACAGGTCAGCAGCAACGTTGTGCGCCCTGGTAAGCACTCGTCTGTTGATAGGTAAAAGAATGCTGATTAGCAGCTCTCGACGAGGCAATGGACCAAACCGACACCCATGCGCTTCAAAGGCTGTATCGCTTTAGTGTCGATGTTTCGGTTTTCCGCGACTTTGCTCAGGCTCTTCAAGATCACATTGGGGTAAGTCATCTAACGAAGCATCGTCGGTCTTACCTGACATGCAGGATCGACTGCAAAAGCTCATCTCCGATCCTGCCAACGATCCAAAGATGATAGATGGCACCTTGACTCTCAAGCGATTCGCCGATAAAGCGGTCGCCGAACTGTTCTCGTCCGATTCGGTAGATGAGTCCCCCGCGTCAGATGCCCATCGACGGCATGTCGACAAGGATATCGCACTTGCTCAACACCGGCAGAGGATCGAACTCGAAGATGCCATCCGTGTTGGCTTCAAGACTGGAATGGGCTCGCGGCAAAATGCCCCGGCAGAGTGGATTGCCAAGCACCTCGACATGGTCATGCGACGAGGTCAGGGCTCGGGCACCGAAGCAGAGTTCACGCGACTGCTTGATGAGATCATCGCTCTCATCGGCTTCACAAAGGACAAGGACGTCTTCAAGGCGTTCTATTCGACCCAGCTGGCCAAACGACTATTGCTCAACAAGAGTGCGAGCGACGACATGGAGAGGAACATGATCATCAAGCTGCAGCAGGAGATGGGCGAGGAGTTCACGAGTGGCGATATCATGATGAAGGACCTGCAGCTATCCGAGACGTAAGTTGACGTCCTTGTTGCGACCTGCCACTAACAATCAGACTCGTCAAGGCCTACCAATCTGCCCAGGCGAAGAACCCAGAGAACTTCCAGAACGCCGGCAGCTTCACCGCCAATGTCCTTACCGAGTCGGCGTGGCCAGCGTACCCGCAGCTCAAGGATGGGTGGAACTTCAAGCTCACGCCTGAATTGCAAGCGTCGATTGACGCCTTCACACAGTGGTACTCGACGCAGCACCAGAACCGCCAGTTGTCCTGGCGCTATCAGCTTGCGACCGTGACGATGTCGGCTCGCTTCGATAGCGGCAAGTACGAAATGACATTGTCGCTCTTCCAAGCGGTCGTCTTGCTTCAATACAACGAGGAGGACCATCTCACCTTCAAAGAGCTGCAGGAGAGAACCGGTATCGAGACTGGCGAACTGAAGCGGACGTTGCAGTCGCTCGCGCTGGGACGAAAGGGAACTCGGGTTTTGATGAAGAAGCCTCCTGGGAAGGAGGTCGGGGAGGGAGATGTGTTTGCCTACAACAAGGGTTTCAGCAGTGAGAGAATCAAGTTCAAGATCAACCAGATCCAGCAGGACATGTCGGTCAGACTTTCCTGTCTTCGTGACTGAGGCGCGCTGATAAGCAGGCCGAGGAGAGTCGCAAAACAAACGAGCAGATCATTGTCGATCGTGTATCTGTGCTGGAAGCGACCATTGTACGGATCATGAAGGCGCGCAAGAAGATGACTTTGCAATTGTTGATCGATGCGGTGGTTACGGACGTCAACAAGCGTTTCCCGCCGGACGTCAAGGAGATTAAGAAACGGATGGAGAGTTTGATTGAGCGCGAGGCGAGTTTTTCAGCTTCTCCAAAGGGATTGAAAGCTGATGATGCAGTTCTTGAAACGTGACGATGACGATAGGAACCTGTTGCATTACCTCGCCTGAGTGTCACTGTTTGTACACCATAATTGCATGCATGTATCTCGTAGCTACCTTTCTCCATCGTCCTCTCGATCGCATGCAAGGGCAACAGGATTACGTAAAGATACACGTCTCTCGCGTCAACACGCGCTTGACTTTCGTCTGGACGGCGTCGTTTTCATCCTTGTCGACCTCTTTTCGAATAACACAACACGGACAGGAGGCTCGCCGAGCTCCCTAAGTCGCAAGATGAGGATCGAGGAGCTCATCCTGGACGGTGCGACCCCCATTTGCTCGAAAGCAATGCCGGGAACTGATGCACAGGCTTCAAGTCGTACCCTGTCCGAACGACCATTTCGGGGTTCGACGAGTCGTTCAATGCTATCACTGGACTGAACGGGTCTGGCAAGTCGAATATCTTGGATGCGATATGTTTCGTGCTGGGTATCACGAACATGCAGTCGGTGCGTCTCTCGCCCCTCTTTTGGACTCGCGCAAGGCAGGAATGAGCGGGAGTACCAAGGCTGACGGGACAGGTGCGGGCGAACAACCTTATGGATTTGATCTACAAACGGTGCGTAAGCTGGATATCCAGTCCAAGGGGCGAGAGGTGGAGGAGCTGATGCACTACAGCGGCCAAGCAGGCGTGACAAAAGCCAGCGTCACCATCGTCTTCAACAACAAAGATCGGTCCACCTCTCCGCCAGGATACGAAAACACCCCCCAAATCACCGTGACGCGCCAGATCGCAGTGGGCAACGTGTCCAAGTACCTCCTCAACGGACACAAGTCCACCCTCCAGGCCCTGCAGAACCTCTTCCAATCCGTCCAGCTCAACATCAACAACCCGAATTTCCTCATTATGCAGGGCAAGATCACCAAGGTGTTGAACATGAAGCCGGCGGAGATTTTGGGCATGGTCGAGGAGGCTGCTGGGACCAGGATGTTTGAGGAAAGGAAAGACAAGGCGAATAAGACGATGGCGAAGAAGGATAAGAAGGTCGAGGAGATAGAAGCGGTAGGTCTCATGCCCTTTCTCCTCTGGTACCCCTTCATGGTGTCGGTCAATGTGGGACTTATTGGCTGATGCACAGCTCCTGCGCGAAGAGATCGATCCCAAGCTCGAGAAATTGCGAGCGGAGAAGCGATCTTACCTCGAGTACCAGAAAGCTACCTCTGAATTGGAACGCCTTACTCGTTTGGTCAAGGCGTACGAATGGGTCTTGGCCGTCGAAAAGGCGGACAAAGCCGCGGACAGTCTCAAGCGGAAGCGAGCAGATATCGATAATGCCAAGGAGGACATTTCGAGAGGTGGACGGGAATGCGAGGGCATGGAGAAGGAGCTTGCCGAGATTCAGAAGCGCAGGGAGAAGGTACTAGCAGCGTTCGGAAACGCGAGGGTCAGCTGACAAGGATAGGAAATGGCCAAAGGAGGCAAGGTACAAGCTTTGACAGACGCAGTCAATGCACTTGATCGAGAGCTGGTCAAAGTCAAGACTCAGCTTGATATCACCGTTGGGACGATGAAAGACGACGCCAAACGGGTGGATACTGCCAAAAAGGCGGTGAAAGATGTAAGATTGGCAGTCTTCACATGTACGCGTACTGACTCGGCAGCTCGAAAAATCTATCGAGCAGAAACGCGGTTCCACATCGAAAGACGCAGCCGCATTTGCTGAACTCAAAGCTGCGTACGATGCAGGACAGGCGGAGCTGTCGAAGAAAGAAGAGCTCCTCCAGACCCTTTTGACGGGCATGTCGTCTAATGCCGATGACGAGAACGCCGGTGGTTATATGGGACAACTCGCAGAAGCAAAGGCTCGGTTAGCTCAAGCAGGGACAGAGGCAGAGCAAGCCAAAGTACGCATCGGTCTTGCAGAGAAGGAGATCAAGGAGAAGGAGCCGCGAGCGAAGAAGGCCGAGAAGGAGGGAGAAGGCGCGCTGAAAGAGCTTGCCAGCAAACGCGCCGATGTGGAGAAGCTGCGAAAGCGTATTGAGGGTGCCGGCTGGGACGAGGGCAAAGAGAGGGAGCTTCTGGAGAAGCAGACAGAGCACAGCACGAAGATGGCGGAGCTCATGGAGGTCCGTACTTTGCTTGAATGCTGAGCGCAGCTGACGGCAGAAACGAGACGTCATCAAGTCTAGGCTTGCTGCCATTGACTTTTCGTACTCGGATCCCGAGCCGAATTTCGATCGTTCACGAGTCAAAGGTCTCGTCGCCACGCTGATCGATCTTGACCAATCAAACTTCAAGTCCTCGACCGCACTGGAGATCTGCGCTGGTGGGAAGCTCTACAACGTGGTAGTCGAGGATGAGCGAGTGGGATCTCAGCTATTGGAGAAGGGCAGACTCCGTAAACGAGTCACTATTATCCCGCTCAACAAAATCAACGCGTTCAAGATGTCCGCAGAGGTGAGCTGACTTATTCTCGTTTGTCATCAGCTGATCAATGTAGAAATTGGCGGCCGCTAAACAAGTCGCGCCTGGTAAAGCCAACCTTGCTCTTGACTTGGTCGGCTACTCGGACGACGTGTCTGCTGCGATGGCCTACGTTTTTGGCGACACGTTCATCTGCGCAGACAAACAATCTGCGCAGAATGTCACGTTCAACAAAGCCATCGGAGTCAAGTCGGTCACGCTCGAAGGCGATGTCTACGACCCTTCAGGAACCCTATCTGGCGGTGCGGCTCCGAGCTCGTCTGGCATCTTGGTCAAAGTGCAAGAATTGAAGGCTCTCGAGAAGGGCATCGCACATCACAAAGCTGCCCTTGAAATGATCAACCGGGAGTTGCAAGGTGCCAAAAAGGTCATTGATCAGTACAAGAAGGACAAGCGCGAGCTCGATCTGAAAGAGCACGAAGTACGCCTGTTGGAGGAGCAGGTCGGGTCGAGTAATGCGGCCAAGGTAAGCTGTGACATCGTGATGGACCAGCTGATGAGAAGATCGTCGCCGAAGTTGAGCGTGCGAAGAAGACGCTTGCCGAGTTGAAGGAGGTCATCGTTCAGGCTAAAGAGAAGCAGAAGGAAGCTTCTGCCGAATGTAAGCGGCTGGAAAAGGAGATGGCGGACTTCAAGAACAACAAAGACTCGAAGCTGAACGAGATCAAAGTATGTCTGGAATGCGGACGCAGGAAAATCGCTGACCCGTTCAGGCCGAGATTGCTGCCAAAAAGAAGGAGCTGGGCAAGCAGACTCTTGCTGTCAAGACACGGCAGAAGGAGGTCCAGACTGCTGAGCTGGAGTTCCGTAAGCCTTCTTCTGCTTGGCGAACTGGTCCTGATTATAGAACAACTTGAGAGCGATCTCGAAGCTGCCAAGACCGAAGTCGACGAGGCTATTGCTGCGCTTGAGAAGACCCAGAGAGAACGCGATGCCCTACAGGAATCTCTCAAAGCGCAGCAGGACGACCAGAAGGCTGCCGAGGCCAAGCTCAAGGCTGAGCGTGCGCAGCTTGTTGCTTTCGACAACGAGCTCGCAGATCTCGAAAAGGATCTCAAGGCCAAGAAACAGGAGATTGCCGATGCTGAGCTGGCCTTGAAGAAGCTTGATCACGATATTGGCTTGGTCGCCAAGGAGAAGACTGCTGCAGAAGGGCACAAGGAGAACTTGGAGAAGCAGTTTACTTGGATTCTCGACGAGCACAAGTGGGTTTGGAATTCGATAAGGCGATCTCGGCTGATGTGCAGGTTCTTCGGTCAACCTGGAACACCTTATGATTTCCAAGGTGTCAACCTCGGACAGGCCAGGGATCAATGTCGTGAGCTCGAAGCGCAGCAGAAGGGCATGGGCAGGAAGATCAACACCAAGGTCATGAACATGATCGACAAGTGCGCCGCTTCTCCTGACCCGCGACGAAGAACAACTGACAGTCAGCGTCGAGAAGAAGGAGCAAGCTCTCAAGAAGATGATGTCGACTGTCCTCAAGGACAAATCGATGATTGAAAACACCATCGAAGAGCTTGATCGATACAAGCGCGACGCGCTCAAGAAGACGTGGGAAAAGGTCAACGGTGACTTTGGCCTGATCTTCGCCGAGCTGCTCCCTGGCAATTTTGCCAAACTCCAGCCACCAGAGGGGCAGGACTTGACAGAAGGTCTCGAGGTCAAAGTCAGGCTGGGCAGTGTATGGAAAGCATCGCTTACCGAGCTTTCTGGTGGACAGCGGTGAGCCTTCCTCTGGGCTGCAGATCAGACTTCGGTGTACTGATTGGTAGATCACTCATCGCTCTATCCCTCATCATGTCTCTCCTGCAGTTCAAGCCTGCTCCAATGTATATCCTCGACGAGATCGACGCCGCACTTGATCTTCAACATACCCAACATATCGGCCAGCTGTTCCGAAATCGATTCAAGGGGTCGCAGTTTATCGTCGTTTCGCTTAAAGAGGGTTTGTTCACCAATGCCAATGTACTTTTCCGCGCGAGGTTCCGAGATGGTACAAGTATCGTCGAGGTACGTTCTTCCTCAGTGGCCGTGTAGAGCGAGTCGGGGAGGAGCGCTGACTTGTAGCGCACGGAAAGGCGGTCGGCAAGTACGTTGTACAATTCTGAAGACAAGGAGAACTCGGCGGATCAGGTGGCAGCTGGAGGAGCGGGCAAGAAGCGTGCTCCGGCTGCTTCGTCTCGTGCACCTCTGGCTGTCCGGTGATACGATGACAAAGCATGGCTGAGTAGATCTTGGGCACTCGGTATTGGTCGATATGGACAGTCTACATCTAGGTCTGTTGTACAAGTACCGCTACATACAATCATCATCTGCACGACTTTACACAGTCGGGCTACTTGCGCTTGGTCTTGCCTTTCGCCTGTCCCGTCCGCGCGGGAGCAGGAGCAAGTATGACATCGCCTCCTGCGCCGCCCTCCCCACCCAGACTCTGGATCTTGGCCTGCGCTTCGAAATTAAACATGAGGTCTCGTACAGTCTCCTCCATCCCCATCCGCTCTTCTTCCTTGTTCCGCACCTCTCCTTCCAGTCGAGCCTTGTCAACTTCCAACGCACGCACCTTATCGCTCAACCCCTGCGAGAGCGCCTTCTCACTGGCCAACTGCCCCTGCAAGCCCTTCGCCAGCTCCGAAGCCTTCTCGGCGCGTTTCTCCGCGCGTAGCGCCATGCGAGCAGCTTCGTCCGCGCGGGCCTCGGCGGCCTCGACGCGCCGTACGAGGTCTGCCATACCGCCCGCTTGGACGCGCAGGGAGGACGACTCGGACTCGTAGTGCTGTCTCATGGCCTCTAGCTGTGATGAGAGGAGGTAAGAGTATTCCAGGGTGATGGCTTCTATCGTTGATATTTTGTCGACGTCTTTCGAGCTGGGACCGGCTGCTTCGGACCCCGAGCCAGAGTCGGGCTCGCCGCCGCCGTCTTGGGCTCGGCTGCTGTGGACTCGAGCACGCGCGCCGTCCGAGCCGAGTGGGAGGGGACGTGAGGGAGTGGTGGACGGTGTGACGAGTGACGAGGCTGATGGGAGTTCGACGAGCTTGCCATCTGTTCGAGTTTGGATCAGGCGATGAACATAGCTAGATTGCGTCAGCAATCATGTGACCGAAGTCCAGGAAAGCACTCACTTGTCGCCCTTGTAGTCCCACACGCGCTGCGTCTCCAGCTCCATAGCCAGAACATGCCCGCTCTCTTCCCAGTGCCGTCGGGCATGGCCCTTGCCCGGCTCGTACCGCCCACACCCTACCACACCACAGACGACGCATATCCAATTCCGCTCGGTCGAGTCGCACATCGAGCACTTGGTCAGTCGCATCACCTCCCCGCCGCCCCTCCCTGTTTCACCAAAGAGAGTCTTGTCGTTGTGCGCCGAACTGAGCAAGAGATGCGATACGCGGCATACAGGACAGCGCGAGTCGCCCCATTTTCTCAAGCAATCACAGTCGAAGGTATGAGCACACGGGAGCGTGACGAGACCCGTGACGGTCGAGTCGAGCCTCTCGAGGCATACGGGGCAAGATGGCAGTTCGTAGATCGTCCCTTCCGGCACGCCTTTCAGCAGTTCGGGAAGCTGTCGTGCGCGGGATAAGTAGACTTCTGGCGGGAATGCGGGGATGGCGACGGGTTTGGTGGTGGACGATTCGGTTCTGTGCAATACGAGGTGGTGGATACGGATGGGGTGGCAGGTCTCCCTGGTGTCGAGTGAGGAGAAGGCCCGACCGGTGAAGATGACGAGGAAATCGGACGCTTGGAGTGGGTCACGGAATTTGAGCAGGACGATGGAGCGATTAGGCGTCGTGGCCTCTCTGCAAGCTCAGCATTGTTCTGGTAGATACACCTCATCAAGACCCAAAGGGACATGTGGCAGGTGCACGAGTCTGCAACGACGACTCACCGTATCATGCGCACGCCCTCGAGACAAGTACTCCAACCTCCGATAAACTCGAGAAAGTCTGCAGGGCGCATCCAAGCGGGTACAGCAAGAATAGCGATCAAGCTCCCATCTTCACCCTCGGCACGCTCGCCAGCCCACGGACTGGTGTCTCGCGTCTTGCTCCCTTCGCCGACCGGGTGGGCATCGAGACTAGCGATGAGGCTAGCGGGCGGGGCATGGCGGAAGAGATGAACGACGCCACGGCCGACGCTCGTCACGCCCGAAGCGACCGACGAGTCGAGAGGATTAGGACCTGGAACATGACCCAACAGAGGCTGGAGGGATAGCCCACCGGCCGTGGAGGTAGACGCCTTCTTTGTCTTGGCGGCCGGTGAGGGGGACGGGGTGGACGGGACGCTTTGACCGGGTATGGACGGTTTCGGGGCGGTTCGTTTTTTGACAGAGGGGTGCTCGGGCGCCATGGCGAGTGGTGAGGACGGGGGGGAGGGAGGGTGGTCGACGCTTTTCTCGCGCGTAAAGTCGACCCAGTCGACCGTGATATCACCTAAGCGCCAGTCTTCCCCCGGGTCCGGGTCGGCTGATGAATGTGGTAGAGGCGGGGTGCCTGGGTTTGGTGGTGGGTCTTGTACAGCTATAACGATCGAATAGACGTGTTGTGCTTGAGTGGACATGTCAGATATGCCTCATGGCCTCGTGAGAGGGTAGAGAGGTGATTGAGAAGGAGAAAGCTCGTCTTTGGCCACCCGTCCGGACTGAACTTTGAAGCTGAAACACGAGACCTCCACTTCGAACATCCACCTCTACCATACTGTACCAGGATCTTTGATACTCTTCACTACCTTATGACTTACTGACACGCAAGACTCGGCTCGTGGGTCGACAGCAAGCAGCACGGAGGCGGCTCAGATGTCGTCTTTTGCCCAACTCAAGAAACAACGGGAGGGCCGTACTGCTCTCACCTCGAACCACGCCGCACAGAACCAGCATCGATCAGCCCCAAGGGATGAGCGGGGCATTGACAGCTCGTTCAGCTCGAGTATACCACCTGTACAAGTGGCCAGAAGCACTCAAGTAGATCAAGATGTTCAGGATGGGCTCGGATCGGCTCAAGCTCAAGCTGCTTCCACTCAGCCGCCGCTCACCGTTGCCGAGCATCAGAGGCAAATAGCCGCAGCACTCGACGCCGCAGCGCGCAACAAGCCTGACCCCTTCTCACCATCTGCTCAGGCGCCATTCAACCCTTTCGTCGACCGTTGGACCTCTCAGCCCGTACGAGCGCCGCTATATTCTCCCCCGTCCGGCTCTCGCAGCCCTTCACCGGCAATGTCGTCCTCCTCGAGCAGCTCGATTGAAGCAATAGCTGCTCAGGCAGAACTACGAGCCGGGCAGACCCGTATGGAGTCCTCGGCACAGGCGTCTACCTCAGCCCAGCCACTGGCGAGCCAAGGCCCTCCGCGCTCCCGGTCCCCGTCTCCTAAAAATGACCCAGTTATTCCTCCACGCCCATACGACGGTAATGCAGTCCTGCGTCAAGCGTACGGAGCGGAAAGGCGCAAGTCAGTCGAATCGGTGGACGAGGCGACTTCTCGGCGATTGAACGAGATCTTTCAGCTTGGTCCGCACGACGGCGTGGAGGTCAAGGCAGGTATCAGCGGTCGTGGGCTGTACGCAACGAAGACTTTCCGACCAGGCAAGTGTCACTAAAGGGAAGAGATAGTTGTGGAGCTTATGAGCAGGCTCAGTGATCCTTGCTCGACCGCCGGTCATCAAGGTGCTCAGCACGTCCGACCTCGTTGAGCGATGTTCACACTGCCTCTTGACGCCACACGAAGCTGCAATGCTCCACACAACCGAGGAACGACCTCTGTTCCCTTGTAAGGAATGCAAGGTAGTGCACTATTGCTCGCCAGTGAGCTGTAGTACAGAACCACTTTGGGCCAGCTGACCAAGTAGCACTGCAAAGATGCCGACATGGCTGTGCATACCTACGAATGCCGAGCGCTGAGAAGAGCCAAGACGGCAGATCCTACTTCGCCCACACCTCCCGATAGTCTACGAGCACTTGCACGGCTTGGATGGACATATCACCTCCTGCGCGACAGAGGGCAAGAGGGAGAACAGCTGGCACGGCAGATACGACGTTTGGAACATCGTCAGCTTCTGTTGGGTTTGTCGCTCCGTAACTGACTTGCAGACTTGCATAAAGAAGAACGCGGCAGTCCGGAACTGAATGCAGCCTTGGAAGCGCACACGAAACAGTGCATGCGTGTAGCAAGGTCGCTCGTATCGTTTATGACGCTCGGCTTGCCCACCGACGACGCCGAGCAAGCGCAGAAAGAAGTGCTTGGTATATTTTCACCAGAGTACGCTGGATCTTTGCTTGCCCTCGTCTCGGCTGTGAGTCGTCCGCTTTTTCGCTGGCATTGGGCCTGACAAGTGGTTCACCATCAACACATTTTCGGCGTCCTCGCCGTCACTCGATATCATCGGTGCTGCTCTGAATCCGGTCATGGCGATGTCCAACCATTCCTGCGACCCGAACGCTGTAGTTGTCTTTCCGGAAGGCGCGCAGAGTATGCGTATTGTAGCCATCAAGCCGATCCAGACTGGCGAGGAGGTGAGCGTTTACCGAGCACTCAGTACCCCGGTGGGGCTGATATGACAGGTCCTCACGCACTATATCGATATTGCTCAACCTCGTTCCGCCCGGCAGTCCGACTTGCTAGAGACGTACCACTTTACGTGTCGCTGTACACTGTGCTCGAAGGACTTTGGTGACCCGTACTCTGCGTACGAGGCAGATGCACGTTCGGCGCTATACCATGCGACATGTAGCGTGTCCCCGAAAGGCTTGTTGAGCTTCAAGTGTGAGTGCCGTGTCATGTCATAGGTGCTGATTGGTCAGGGGAGAGAGCAGGCGAGCGGGTACAAGCCAGCATGTACCCTCACGCTTCCTGTACAGCTTGTGCAGAGCCATGGGCAGGCGACGGGTGGCCGCAGCTGATGGCGTTGCTGAATCGGGGGCAGCAGGTGCTGCAGCAGGACGCCAAGGGGGAGCTCTGTGGGTTGGGCGTAGAATGGCAGGAGGTCGAGTCACTGAAAGCCAGCCGACGACGCCCTTTCGGAGCTATACACGAGCATCATCCCCTCTCTGAGCACGTTCATGCCCCCTTCCTCGTGGCCGTTGCTCCCGCTTCTCCGCCTCACGGCGCGTTGCACGCCAAAGGATACGCCTGCGGATGTCCGACGTGCGGTCGGATATTACGAGCAGTACTGCCTGGGCGCCAAGGATGTGTATACGTACGGGCACCCGGCGGCCGCGATTGTCGCTGCGGAAATGGCAAAAACGTGTGCGTTGCCGTGTGAAGGGACGGACGTAGGCGAGGGGTTGAAGAGGAGTTTGAGGGTGCTTGGCGAGGCGGTGAAGCAGTGCGAAGTCGGCTTCGGGACTGGTGGTGGGTTGGTGGGGAAGGAGATGCGGTGGTTGGGGGATATGTGCCGTGGGGAGCTGGCGAAGTTAGGATTGGGATCTGGGTGAATTAGAGGTAAGAAGGTGTCAGGGGTAGGACTTTGGGTAGTCATGTTGTCATGAGCATGGGCATACAAGCATGTTGTGTCGTTGTCGGTGTGTACAAGGCAGTCTAGTGGGTCTACATGGTGTGCATCTCCTTGTCCTCCTCTGTCTGTCAGCTTTGCAAGTCCGAAGCGTAAAGAACAGAGAGGACTGACCGACGTTCTGCACGACGGTGTGCGAACCGAGGGAACATTCTTGCGCAAGGGCGTCAAAGTGGTCCGAAGGCAACGAGAGCGAGACAAAGGGCAGGACTGGGGTGGAGTCAGTATCAGTGGGCGATACGTGGGAGACATACTCTTTGAATTCCTGTTTTCGTCGTTGATGATTTGCGCACCTTGAGCTTTGAGCGAGTCGATCGTGCGTGTCTTGTCTTCTTCCGAAGCCGTCTTGCGGAACTGCACGATGACTGGGGGTCAGCTACACTCTTCCACCCATGCACATTGGCTTCGAGGCGACGGCGACCACGCTGGGTCCATGGGTACGTTGACGACTGCCAAGTGTTTCACCCTCAACCCCACCCCGAATGCATGAACGCACGCACGCCCAAACCAGGGTGAGAGGGTGGTCCTTGGGCGAGACTGGGGCGTGTGTCGACGTGGAAGAAAGAAGGGTTGCTCACCTTTCTTGTGGTCTGCCATCTTTGCTGGGGCGGGTGTGGGTGTGGTCGTGGATGTGGATGTGAGATGCAAGTAACGACGCAGACGAGTGAGAACGTTGACCATGATAGCGAGAGCAATGCTACTGCTGTAGTAAGAGAGTGGCAACTGCTTACCCTGAGGTGTTTCAGGGTATTGGGGAGTGACATCATGTGTCTACCCCGCGGGGATGTGTGGGTGTGTACCTGACCGAAGGATGTCCGAGGCTGGGTGGCAAGTGGGAACATTCGCTGTTGCTTTGGTCCTGACTCGGTGTAGAGTATTCCGCACTCCGACCCATTCTTAACTCTCGCCTTCTCTCCCCATGCACCTTCCTCGAACACCACCACCACCACTACCACAACACTAACACAGCCGCAGCCGCACCTTCGCCCCGCCTTGCTCTCGCTCTGACCGGTGCCAGCTGCTGAACGGACGACGGACATATATAAACCGAGGACCCGAGAATAGACGCGACAGACATGACGTTTTTCCGAACGCCCATCTCCACATCACCAACATCACCCACATCGCCCCTCTCACCCACATCACCCCTCTCTCCAGGACTCCAATTGACCAGTGTAACATCTGCAGCTTCGGCAGGAGGGACCAGACGCCCCTTACCGCCCAGCATGTCGCCCCATCGACGCATGACGGACACGACGTCCCGCCATCCATCGCAGATCAGCGAGATTTTCCTCGGGCTCGCGCTCACCCTCCACGATGCCGAGGACGGTCGCCAGGCCAGAGACTTGGAGTACAGCACCGTCTTGCATGACGGCACTGGGATTGTCGAGAGCGAAGAGTTTCACCTGGACTTCCAAGTGGACGGCGTGGCCCCTGACGACATGGCCCTGCAGGCCAAGGAGGTTGGGAAGGTCGTTCTGAACAGGATTAGGGATTATGAGACGCAACGAGGGGTCAAGATTTGCATCGTGGCCATTGCTGAGCCCATCCCGGAACAGCTCAAGGCTCATGGGGGCGTAGAGTTCTTCCCTACCATCTGGCTCCATCTCGATGCTATCCCGTGAGTCGTCCTTCCCCTTCCTCTGAAGACCTCGAGAGTACATCGCTGATTGATACAGGTTCATCATCGTCCCTTCTACTTCAATGTTCACCGAGTTGCCGGCTCCTTCGACCTCGGCCAGCGCCTCGTCTGCCATTGCCGAGGCTATCCACCACCTTCATCCAGTCTGTTCTCTCCCCTTTTAACATCTCACTGAGCTCACCCCTAGGCTACACATACCGCCACTACCGCGGACATCGATCCCGACGACCACCACGTCCAGGTCGACTGTAATCGCCAAGTACACCTTTGCAATATCGTCCAGTACGAGCAGAGCACCAGCCCAGAGGTACAGCTCATTGTCGTCTATATGTCAAAGCTGACATGTAGCTATGGAGCCGTTTCATCGCCCTGACCACCCAGCTGAGGGAGAAGAACATCTCCATTGCTTTTTTCTCGGCTACCCCTCAGGGCTAGCCCATTCGCGGTGTCCTCCGCCTCGTGCTGACAGGCAGGCGGCGGTGTTGCCCTTATGCGCCACGCGCTGATCCGCCTTCTCCGTATGGTCAATGTCAAGGTCAAGTGGTGAGCAGCATTCAGCACATAGAGGCATCGCTTATGATACCAGGTACGTCCCCGAGGGCCACCCGGCTGTCTTCGACATTACCAAACGCAAGATCCACAACGTTCTACAGGGCGTCGCCGAAAAGGGCATCGAAATGAACGACGTCGACAAACAGTGGTTTGAAGTCTGGACCAAGCAGAACTGTGGGTCATCAGCTGGCCCGCTCTCGAACGTAAGCTGAAGTGTAGACGAAAAGTTCTGGGCACACGGGGCGCTGGACGCCGATGTGATTGTCATTGATGACCCTCAATGTCGGTCGTATTCCTTCCACTGCGACTTTGCTGACGCGCAGTGACCGCCCTCATCCCGATCGTCAAGCGCGAGAGACCAAATGCCAAGATCATCTTCCGATCGCACATCCAGCGTCAGCTTCCGCCATAAGTCTCTCGAACACAGCTGACGCATTAGTCCAATCTGACCTCATCAATGACCCATCTACGGTCCAGTCCCGCACTTGGGACTATCTGTTCCACTTTATCAAGGGTGTCGACTTGTTCCTCTCTGTGAGCTCTTTGACTCTCCTTGGCTGCCAGCTGACTACTAGCACCCCGTCAAATTCTTCGTGCCAAAGAATGTGCATGAGAATCTGCCAGTGCTGTACATGGCGCCTTCTACAGAGTCAGTAACCCGAGGCCGACTGCTCAGTGCAGTTGACATCCTAGTCCCCTTGACGGCCTCAACAAGCCATTTGGCAAGCGCTCGATCGCGTACTATCGCCAATACTACAACTCGCTCTCTGCCAAGCAATGCGGCGTCCGTGTGGACTGGAACAGAGGCTATCTGTGCCAAGTCGCGCGCTTCGACCCAAGCAAGGGTGCGCTTTCCCTTCAACAATTGCTTCGACATGCTGATCGCCAGGTCTCGACCATCTGCTCGCTGCCTACCTCGACTTCCGTCAGCGTTTGGCCAAGCTGGAACACTCCCCGTACGGCGGCGGCCCCCAGATGATCGTCATGGGCCACGGCTCGGTCGATGACCCTGATGGCACGAGGATCTACGAAAAGCTGCACAACATCTTGGCGAGTGAAGATTACAAGCTCGTCAAGCCGGACGTCAGTATCGTCAGAGCTCCGCCGAGTGACGGACTCCTCGGTGCTATCATGCAAGGCGCGTGGTGCGGGTTGCAGCTGAGTACCCGGGAGGGCTTCGAGGTCAAGGTGACCGAGGTAGGTCTCTGATGTGATCAGAGATCCAGAAGTTGATGGCAGATCGTCAACAAGCGCGTGCCCGTCATCGTTTCAGATGCCGGAGGTATCCCGCTCCAAGTACAAGAAGGCGTCAACGGCTTCATCGTGCCCACCGCCGACCCCAAAGCCGTCGCCGACAAGCTGTTCGACCTGCACCAAGGCAAGATCAAGCTCAGCCGCGAGGTGCCCAAACACTCCCACCCCTCCGACTCGGCATACGGCCAGCGCTCAGCGTCGCCCATCCAGATCGGCAACGATACCGGTATGGGTGATACGGCCGACCAGACCGACTCGAACTCTCTCTCAGACGCATTCGTCGAGAACTTTTCCGAGCCGGTGCCGAAGGTGCATTCCGATTGCGGTGCCACCAGTGAAGACTTTTGGACCGTCGGGAATGTCACGAGGTGGTGTTACCTCTTCACGCGCCTTCTCGGCCTGGACGAGGGTAAAGATGAGGTCCTGCGCACTATGCAGAGCGGGAAGGCCCTTGAGGGCAAAGGGGTAGACGGGACGAATGTCTGGGAGCTCGTCATGGGTCAAGATAAGGTCCAGGGCGAGGGTCACCTCATTTGATTCTCGCGGCTGGTGGCGTTGAGTGTGAGTGGAGAGAGAGGATAGAGGCAAGAGAGTAGATTGGACAGATGGTTGAGGGAGGTTGCTGGTCGGCTGTCCCCAGGCGAGGCGTGGCGTGGCGAAAGTGATCAGATACTCTATACTGTACGACTTGAATGATGAGAGACGCAGACACCGCTGAAGATGCACATGTCTATCGACGTGATCGCAAGAGCAGTCAGAGACCAGGTAGCCGGTAGCAGCGGTAGCTGGTAGCTCTTACCTCTGTAGAAAGCGATGAAAAACTACCAGGTAGAGCGCAGTTAGGTAGAGGAAGGTACGGGACGTTCTGTATCACTATACTGTACGCGTATTTCACCAGCACACGACGCTTGTTCATTTCGCCGCGTAGGCCAAGATCTAGGCCTCAGAATGATGACGCCCGGCCAAGGCGAGACATCTGGCGAAGGCTTAGCTTCTCGGTTGCGGTCGTGCGCACGTTCGTCGTCGCTCGAAGGCGGAGCGGAGCGGAGCGTGATACATGATATATTGTTTGTAATTTATAGCTAGCGGAGCGCCGAGATTAGCCGAGCAATGTGAAAGGCGATGCGCAAGTCAAGTCCGCTCTGCCGCATGGGAGTTACATGGGTGCTTGTATCGGACGACGATTGGTAATCATCGTTATCTCCTCCCGTGACGAACGGTTATTACATCCGTGAGGTTGAGTTTCACCGTAACGTGGTTGGCAATCGGCAGCGGAGCATCAATTTATCGCTCGCCGATGATGTGTGGAGAATGAAAATTGCAAAACGTAAGCGAGGCGGGCGGGCGGAGAGGATGTCATCGCTTCGCATGCCAAGACTTTACAGAAGGCCACCTAGTGTGGATCTGGCCAGACCGAGGCGATACTTTGATAGACGCCTTCTGAAGGGTAGTGCGTGTGTGCCGAGCAGAGCTTGGGTCAGACGCTATTCTTATCGAAGATTTTCAAAGACAGATCACTGCATAGCTTTATCGACTCGATTATTTGTAACCCGGGGCTTGAAATGCTTTTGCGGGCGCAGAAACGATAGGCGGGGAAAGAAAGATGTGGAAGGCTGCCCCGGCCGCGCTGTTCCGTGCGGGTGGCGAGTGGCGGGTGCCGCGGGCTGCAGCACTATAAAGAGAGCGTCAGATGAGCCAAATAGTTATGAGAGTTCAACAACAAATCTCACGTCTTACATTATATCTGCCAAAGCCTCACTCAGCCAACTCCCACAGCTTAGCTTACGAAAACATGTCGCTCAACTTGACTCCCTCTACCATACCTACCGATAGTGAGAAGAACGTGCCCGGAATCATTGGCGCATTAGCGAGCCACCCTCATGGCTGGGGGCCCCAGAAGTGGCCCAAAAACGCCGAATACGTTTTGTCAGTATATGATGTGGACACTTATGGGCGATGTGGATGTGTGTGGGTCTCAGTGTTCCCGGATCCCACCAAGAGGGATGATCAGCTCGAAGAGATATATGAGAACACGAAGAACGGGCAATATTCCTGCAAGGTAAGTTGTTTTCTCCAGTATACTGTATGGTGGTCGTACATCCTCACTCCCAAATAACGTGACGCTGACTGTCAGAGCAACTGGGGTCAAACCACAATACCGATCAACTGTGGTCATACAACATATCCGAGTGGCATAGCCTCTGGTACTAGGGAGGGGATCGAAGCTTACAATTCTTATTATAGCAACCGAGCAGCCACGCGGGTGTTGTCTTACTTCACTACTTTGGAGTAGCGCCGTTGAGCTCGATGTCCCGGTCTCACGATCGACGACACGTCGTATCTCTTTTCAACGACTTCAGCTTCATTTGCACATGCATTATATTATTCATTTATTTACACATATGCACGAATACTCTATCCCGCGCTGATCTTGCAAGTAGCGCGAAGGAGGGTACAGGTTTAATCCAACATGGCAACGGAGACTTCTGCGTTGAGCATCATACGAGAGTCGAGTCGTCACCAAGCCGAGGTTTCCAGCTGCGAGTATGCATTGACAACGTCATAGGCGCAGTGGCTGCAAAGCCATGTTTATCCTCGGTGAGAGCGATGAGACCTCTTCTGCGCTGTACACGTACAGTAGCTTCGTTCCTGTGCTTGACTATACGACCACACCTTTCCCAGTACGTACAGTTGTCTTCACGTCCGCGGTCATTGAATATCCACCCAGACATGCGGTATATACATCGCCTATCGCCAGCACGGCGTGAGCCTCGGACCCGTGTATGGTCCATTGAGCCCACGCGCCAAACGGCCAGTCGATAAACGCCGTGGCCGACGCTCTCTGACTCGCGTGAGGGATGTGAGCCGCGCATGAGTAGCCGTGTCCCCAACCCTGTCGGTGCCTTTGAGACACCGACGGGGCCATATCCGGGAGTCCGGGTGACCAACTCAAGTACCAAGGAGAGGAGGCCCCCTCGTCGGTCTCACGGCCGCACGGACATGGGATCCCGGTGACTACCGTCCACCACATGTGCCGATGATGCCGCGTGGGAATTGCTTGCCTGTGCAGTGTATATGTTCCTGTCTATATAAGGCAACAGCTCTGGGCTCTGCCACCTCGCACTCACACATCCACCAACAATTAGCACCCAACAACAACAACAACAACCACTCCATCAGAAACTCACACCCACCAATATGTCCCTCGTTCCATCGACCTACGTTAACGAGTCCCTCCATGTCTACTCGACGTTCACCACGGCCTTGGCAACCCATGAGCACAGGTCACAATGGCCTAGTGATGCCGTTTTTTGCCTCGAGAACTTCGAACGGTGTGGCTGCTGGCGAGTGAGCGTCTTTCCGCCCGAGTCGGAAGCCGACGAGACGATGAAGGAGTACATGACAGCAACTTCTTGGGGTCAGATGCCCTGCACCGTGCGTCATTTCTTGACTTTCGCCCTTCTCTTTCCTCCCTGTCTCGCGTGAGAGGGGTGCTCATGAACAGAACCATCCCGCCAACAAGAACGCCCAGGTATACTCTGGCTTGAGCAGGGACGGCACGGCAATGTACGACTCGCTCTGCGGAAGAGGGAGAAATATAACTGTTCGGTCCTACTTTGCTTGAGAGGCTCTATCCCACCGTCCCAGAGCTGTTTTCGCGTATAGTCGCAGAGTATGCATGAGGTGCATGACTGAGATTGCGAGTCCACTGCGGGTTGATGCACAGGCTGAATGTGAGAGACGGATTTCCGAATGCAGCCCAGTTCCGTGCGCCGTAGGCGAAACAAAGCTCGGAGATGCAGAACCGTCACTGCTCCAGGGCCCATGTTGAGACATTTGGCGACAATGATTTCAGGCGTTGCTGAATAAGGCTTTGGGGGTGATACTGTACTGTACTGTACGTGTTGCGGGCTGTGTGGCTATTCTGCTGCCCGTTCTGCCTACGATCTTGCTTTCAGCCTCAATTCTATCCGAAGCAATGTGTGCGTGACGGGCAGAGTAAGACCGAGGGAAAGAAGGGCAACCTACGTTATCAAGGTCATCCTCCCAGCTCTTCCGTGTAGAGCGTTGACTGAGAGACTGCTCCCCGAATCCTTTCACACCTTTCACACGAGACTCCGCTAGCTGGAGCGAGGGCCTTTGAAACGTCCTCTCTGAGAAGCGTCGGCTTGAAGGTCTCAAAGAAGCTATCACAGCACATCTTGAAACCCCAGTCGGATCTCCTTTGATCCCAGCGAAGACCAAGCAAACGCTTCATTGCATCTCCTCGACCGTCATTGTTTCCTCGTTTCGTGTCTGCACACGGCAAGTCATTCCTCGACGAACCATTCTTGTCGTCCATCAATCCAATTTCATCTGATCTTTGGCTTATTGCCCTCAGACTCTGTCACTTCGCATTTGCAATGCCTTACACAGTCGAGTCGCTCACTGCCGGCGCTTCTCGGGGGACAGTCTCCCCTGCCGAAACCCTCTTGGTCAAACTCCACTGGTATTCCAGTACATCAGCCTCCAAGGACAACGATCCCCGTGGAAGTTCATTAGCCCCGTCGATCTATGAAGCCTTGACGACGGGTCCAGCTCGTGTCCAACCGTCCACCTCGCTCGTCAGCCATACATACTGCTGCAAGTGTACCGTGGTGTCAGCCCGTGCACCAAGAAAGGGGATGGAACAATACTACCGGGAGAGATTGAAAGTATGTCCCGTGAGTCCCAGACCCGTTCTACGGCAGGGCTTTGTTCATTGGTTTCAGGAGCACAACAAAGCACGTACGCGACTCGACGATCTTACACGATTGATGGAATACGGCAGCGACCAGCGAGAGCACACCGCCCCTTCCGAGACCGTGTTTGTGGAATGGGAGACGGCGCAAACTGATCGGACATACCGGTGGCCAAAGACCATCGAGCTGCCCATTCAGCTGCAGCATTATCTTAAGAGCGGGACGCCTAGCCAATCTTCTCAGACGGCTCCCACTTCCACCTCGAATGCGGACGAAGAGTCGTCCATGGCCTGAGGTGCTTGTGATTCAATTCATACTGTGCCCTTTTTTTGCTTCTTCCTTCAAACTACCTTGCGTTGTATGTACTTTATGCCTCTTGAGTTCCCAGCCTTCATGGTCGAAGACAGCACGTTTGGGTCGTCGTCTCTGTACGTCATCTGGCTTGCGCTTTTGACACACCTTCCTTCCATGACATGTATGTGTATATTTTGCGCCGGAAGGCGTGACTTTGTGTGCACCCGTGAGGGCTACGTCAGTACGCGAAGCCAAGTGGGGTGTACTCCTAAACGTCGAGAGCGGTCGAGACCTGAGGAGGAGTAAGGAGAGGATAGTACGCCATCCTCGCATCCTTTGAGCGTCCCCCACTCCACTTTGTCATTGGCAAAAGCGGAGGTCAGAGCTCTGGGAGTCCGTCGGTGTGAATCATCTCATCTCGGTCGCCGACGCACGGTTGTGACACATACTCTACTTCAGAGAGGAGGTTCTCGCATTCCTCCCAGAACCCATACTGCAAGTCCGCTCGCGGAGCTGAGTCTAAAGTCGTCTGCTCCTGCACTGCGTCCTGCGCCGAAACATGAAGCTGATCCCAGACATGTTTGAAGCATAATCTCCTTTGCGACCGGTAGCTCAATGCATGTCGTTTGTAGTTCCCCGCTAACAATGCGCACTATATGACTCCCCCCCCCCCCCTCTTCTTCTTGCCCCATCTCTTGTAGATATACCCTCATCGAACGTACACACCACCAAGCGCTGGCAGAGCCGAAACCACCTACCCAAACCCATAGTCTACCGCCTAAACAGATCCTTGCTGTAGTCTCGAAGTTAGTCAATCACGACCTCGACTCTTGAGTTGCTTCACAGATACATTCGATCCCATGTTTTGGGAAGTATCTACGCCACGCGACGGGGGGCTACTCAGCAGAAGAGGGAACGAGGAATTGAAGACGTGCACGCTCAAGTGGAAAAAGCGAACCTTTACCGCCAAGTACGACCACGCCCCTACAGATAACGATAAGAGCATCTATCACGTCCTGTGTCTGTCCACCGCTGATATCCGCGAGGACACTATCATGTGTGTGCACCGCTTTCAGAAGTGCAACTGCGCGTATGTGACCGTGAATCCCAACGAGACCATGGTGGAGGAAGAAACAAAAGAATGGAAGAAATGTCCCGTGAGTACACTCCGGACTTTCTTGACTTGATCGTTTGCTAAATGTGGAAGACCCACCAACATGAACGTTCGGTGATGAACCATCAAAGCCGCTTGGACTTTTATTGGGAACAACGAAAGTCTATGACATGTTCTCGTATGACCATCGAGTATCCTGCGAACATGCAGAAGGCGGAGGCGGAGGGGGATGCATCGACGGGCATTGCAGTCGAGGATTTTGCGTCCTCGTCCACGTACCAGCAGAGTTACGCAGCAGCACCAATCGACCCTGCCGACCGTTTTCGCAGAACTTGAGTATGTGTCAGTCTACGGCGGGCTATTGCGCCGCATCTCATCATCTGTCAACTCGTTTCGTACACTTAATATCGTTTGTTTCTGAATGTCACCATCTCATGCACACACGCTTCACTGATTGAGTGTGACACTCTGCGAGGCAAGTCTTCTAGACACCGAGCCTACCTGTGTGCATGAGGAAATGCGCAAATGGAATCTGTACAACTTGGTCTGCTCCTCTGAATCCTTATGCTGCAGGTGGCACCAATCCTTTGGCCAGGATCGCTGCCGCCAGACTCTCGACTTTATCGCTCACGCCCTTGATTCGGTCGTCCCACTTTTCTGTCCATCCCACCGGCTCGACAGGCTTGACCACTCGCTCCACTCCGAGACCGCCGGCCGTCCCTTCACCCTCGCCGGCAGCTTCTTCGTGGCCTTTGCCTTCGAAGTAGAGAAGGTGTAGTGGCTGGTCGATCCATGCCCGTAGTCGTCCCTGCTCGACCATACGACGAGCCGCTACCTCGGCTTGCTCGGCAGTCTGACCGAGGATAGCTCCCAGAGCTTCGAAGGAGATGTTGTCGTACACTTTGGCACAGGCGCCAATATTGTGCTCCCTCACTGCACGCTCCAGCACTGTCCCTCCACCTTCAACTGTTGCTCGTTGATGAGACTCGAGCATTTGTGAAAAGTCTTGTAGCTCGGCGGGCCGGACGATGTATTCAAGCAGCATTTTCCGGAGCATGATCGATATAGACGGAGGAAGGGAAGTATGGGTCCGCTCGTCTCTATTGAGAGCGGCAAGGATTCGTGATCGTTGTGGGCCGGAAGGAGCGAGGATAGAGGTGATAGCCGCGGCGCGCCTGATGATTAGGTAAAACACGGCTTTGGGAGGAAAAGCTCACAGCATATGAAGACGATCTCCCTCGTCAATGGCCGAGTCAAACGAAAGCTCGTGATACCGCTGGGCAGCCTCGTTAAATCTGGCCGAATAGTCGAACAGCTTGGCTTGCGACAGCTTGTAGGTCAACTGCATGGTCTTGTCGGCAGTGGTGTGAATGAGCAGCGATGCTCGGCTGAAATATGTTTGGGCAAGTCCAGACTCTCCACACTAACGATCAGCTGCTATTCTGGAGCCGGACGCAAAGCTGACCTCCAACAGTAGTCTAACGATCGACATGTACGTCTCGAGCTTCTCATCATCGCTGACGAGTCTGCAAGTGAGCTGCGACTTTCGTCTGACCTTTGACTTACCTCGAGGTCCCCTCGAGAGGAACGGTCATGAGTGCCCTTGCCGCTGCCAGCCAGTCCTCTTCTTGCTGTAACAGATACGCTTGCAGGTGGCGCAAGACCGTGGTCTGGGGAATCAGTCCTCGGCCATCTTGAGGGCTAGGCTGCAACCCACCTGTTCATCGTGCCAACCACTCCGCAGACTGCTCAGCTCAAGACCTTCGAGCACCTCACTTCGCGCCTCTCTACCAGATTCGCCAGCAAATGTAGCCGCTCCTAATGCTCCATACTTCTCGTAGTCCTCCTTTCCCACTCCGTCGACGAGCAAGCTCGTATATTTGTCCTCTAGCCCACTACCACCACATAGCGCGGCGGCATACGCACCCAAAGCTCTCCTTCCGACAGCTATTGCGGTCGATGAGGAAGTGGTGAAATGCCGGCCATAAGCAATGAGTGAGGGGCCAGGGGAGGGCGATTGAAGGGTGGATTCGAGGAGGGAGAGGTATTGTGCTATGCGATCCTTTTGCTGTCTGAACGTCAGCTTGAGTCTTCAATGATCCCAGAGCTGACGCTAGAGATGCTATGCCGTCTAAGTTGTCTCTGATGTCCCCATCGAGGTCCATTCTGCCAGCGAAGATGTACAAAAGGGGACCCAAACCAGCCTACGAGAGTGTCCTCGTTGTGTGAGGTGAATGGCAAGGTGGAGGTCCGAGCTCGTGACCACGTGGCTTGGGTGGTTCAGGGTTCAAAGTGAACCGGGGAGGAGCACAAACCCACCCCTCTCTCTCTCGCTGACTCTCTACATCTTACACATCTCTTTCGACACATCTCATCGATCAGCGCGCAGCAGTCCCCTGGCGCTGGCCAGTTCTGCTCCCCACCCCCCCTCGCTCACGCTGTCACCGACGATTGGGTGCCCAACATTGGTTTCAACGCGACTCAGTAACGGCCGCATCAACGAACGACTAGCGACGTCATTGCTGGTGTTACATCCGCTTGAGGGTGTTCGACGGTCGACGCTCCCGAGAGCCCTAACGCTACGCTACGACCATCAAGTGCGCTCATAGCCCCCATCCTGCACCATGTCAAACCTCGACAAGACGGTAAAGCTGGCATGCAAGCCCAAAAATGCCCCGCCAAAGGCCAAGGTGAGCGCCTTCCATACCCCGAAAAGGCTTGCTAACACGGACTTTCCTTGCTGCTTGCGCTCTACAGTATGTCGAGTGGGTCATCTCTTTCCTTCAACCAGGCGGATGCTGACATGAAGCGTGCTCGTTGCTGCCACGTTTTCGGATGACGGGTCGTTGCAAGACATCTGCCGGTCTCTATCTTTGCGGATGCGAGAACCAAATGCGGTTGTCGTATTCAAGGCGCTTCTGGTACTGCATCAGATGATACGATCGGGCTCGACGGATACCTTGTTGGAGTTTCTGGGACAAGGAGATGCCTTGAAGCTGCGGAACATTTCTGGGCAGAACTGGGATGGTGCGTATACCCTATAATCAACAACTCCATCTTTGGGCTCGCATCCTCCCCATTTGAAAATCCCGTTGCGCCCTCCACAACACTCTGTTGGAGAGAGCTGACGTCCAGGCTACAACCCGCCGAGCAGTCTCGGCTACTATGCTCAATACCTCGACTCGAGAATAAAGGCGTACCGAGACCTCAAGCATGATCTGGTTCAAGTCCAGACAGAGTCGAACCGCAGATCCAACGGTCTTGGCGCAAATTGTGAGCTGTCCCCGACTCTTAATTCTGGACGAGCTCATTCTCCAGCAAAAGCGCGACGATTACGACATTTGCCAGTCGAGAAAGGCCTCTTGAGGGAAGTGAAGCAGGTCCAAAAGATCTTGGACGCCTTGATTCAATGTCGCGTCAGTCCTCCCTTGGACCGGATCGACGATTGCTCATCACTGCAGTTCTACGATGATGATCTTCGCGAGGAGAATACGGTCCTAGCCTTCCGGATGCTGGTCAAGGATCTGCTTGTGCTCTTCCAAGCGGGCAATGAAGGCGTTTGCAATATTCTTGGTGAGTCGCCGTGATGCCTGACAGACTGCCAGTATTGAGTGCAGAACACTATTTCGAGATGAGCAAAGTGGATGCGACGGACGCTTTCCAGATCTACAAATCCTTCATCAAGCAGACCGACAAAGTAGTCGACTACCTCAATGTCGCTCGAAAATTACACAACATTGTGAACGTTCCCGTCCCCAATCTCAAGCACGCACCCACCGGTCTAGTCAAGGCTTTGGAGGAGTACCTGAATGATCCCAATTTTGAGCAGAACCGGAAGGAGTACAAGTCAAGCTTGGGCGTTGTGGAGGGTAAGGCTCCCAGAACTCCGTCACCAAATCGCAAGTCTTTGTTTCCACCCGTTTACACAATGCTGACAATCAGCTGCATCATCGCAGCCGAAAGGAACATCGCCAACTCCCGCAGCAGGCAGCACGTCCAGCCCAGCCGCGGCTTCGTCGACTGCTGTCGCTGCACCACCGGGATCGTCGCAGAAAATTCAGGACTTTTTCGATTCCATTCAGCCGAGCAACCAGCCCACGATGTTCAACGGTCCCCCACAGAGGTGGGTAGAAGCTCACGTTATGAGGGCCGACTGACATTCAGCCTGGGTTATTCTCAGATGGCGCAGTTCAACCCCTTCCGGCATTCAATGATGATGCCTCAGCAGACAGGAATGGGCTTCATGCAGCCACAGATGACCGGTTTCCCCAACCAATTTGGCTCGATGGGGCACGCAGGGATGCCGCCACAAATGACAGGCGCTATGCCGTTCGGGGCTGGGACTGATGGAAACCGTCAAACGATGTTCATGGGAGATTTCGGTCAACCACAATCGGCACCACCGGTCGCGACTCAGCCTCTTCAGCAGCAGCAACAGCAGCAGCAACCGATGCAAACACAACCGACGGGCTTCATTCAACCTCAACCGATGCAGGCTCAGGCGACTGGCTTCCTGCAACCGCAGACAACGGGATCGAACCCATTCAGGCAAAGCATGATGTTTGGTAATCCTTCCGTAGGCCCCTCTGGTCACACCGCGTTGTCGCAGCCGTCGTCTCCTTTCCAGCCTTCCAATCAGCCATTCGGGAGTCAGATTCAAAGACCGGGCTCGACCCCCGCATTCGCGACCGCCGGCCTCAATCCAAAACCATTGCAACCTCAGGCGACAGGGTCAAAGAACCCGTTCGCCCCTGCGGGAGGTGTTCCTTCACCTGCGCCCAAATCAGGCAAGGGCCCTTCAATGAACGAGCTGGCAATCGGTGCATTCCGGAACCAACAACAACCTCAGTCGACGGGATTCCAACCGCAACCCACAGGCTCGGCTTGGGGATCATCTACTGGTCAATCGAGCTCTCCCGTTCAGTCATCGGTCCCCGGCGGCAGCGGTAGCGGATCCGCCATGGCAGACATCGCATCGGCATTTGCCCTCGACTCCAAGTCGACGTCCAGCGGAACGAACGACTTTTTGTCCCAGTTTGGTTCGATGTCTGTCAGTGGAACGGGCACAAGTAATGCAAGCACTACGACTGGAGCGACCTCACCATCTGCGTTCGGCTCAACCAGCGGGCTGCAGCCTCAGTCGACAGGGTTCCTTCAGCCTCAACAAACAGGCTTTGGCGGTAGCAATGTTAAACGATTCCAGCCGACATCCAGCTTTGGCTCACAATTGATGGAAACGCTCCCTCCTCTGCCGGAGAACGGCCCAGCGCAATCTCCTGCTGCGACGTCTCCCGGTACGACCAACGGCATTACAGGTCAAGCGACTGGTTTCCCATTCGCGACAAATGGTCAGCCGGGCCAGAGCGGTCAGGCTAGCGGCCTTGGCAGCCAGAGCACGGGCGCTGGTGCGGGCGCCTTCCTTCAACCACAAACTACGGGTGGCGCGCCCAACCCTTTCAGGCAATCCATGTTCGGACAGCCGACCGGTAATGCCGGGCCCTTCGGTTCTGGTGCCTTTGGAGCTGGCTCGCCTTTTGCGGGGCAGAACAGACCGCAGCCGCAAATGACGGGAATGGCCACTGGGGCATTTGGCCAGCAACCGACGGGACAGTTTGGCGGAATGGGCATGTTTGGACAGCAGCAGACCGGGCAGCAGCAACCTCAGCAGGCGGCTGGTACGGGGATGGGTTCTTTGATCTGAGTTACGGTATCGAACGGGCATTGTTTTTTTTTTTTTTTCGCTTCTCATTGTCAAACATATTCGAGGTGTAGTAATGATATACCCGCGGTGAACAAGGATGGGATGTACCGGCATTCGGAGCGATCGCTGATCGTCTGGCCGGATACCTCGATTGACTCTGCTCATATCGCTGATCAAGTCTTCTGATCGCATGTCGATGTCAAGTATGCTAGCCGCATCAAATCTCAAAATCAACATGGGCTAGTCGGATCAAAAAAGGAAAAGGGTGCGGCAATGGACATCAAAAGTATGGTACGTACGCGCGGTGGCAGATGTTGTCTGTTGGCATTTGGAAGATGGTGATCGCCATCTCGGCGACGACGCGCACGGTCTCCCGTCGTCTAGCGAAGGCTGACGACGAGTGTCAGTGATAACTGAATTAACCAGTGAGAGCTGGAGCAGGGGAGAGTTTAGACGCAAAACAGCTAGTACTGATCACTAGCCAGCCAGAATCTCTAGCGGCTTCCACTTCCGCACTGGCGTCGTCATGCTCTGGCCTGAATGGATCACGATGATCATCAGCACCAGTGCTCGTCCAGCATCAGCCGATCTGCGCCAAGGTAGGCAAACCAGGCAACAGCCGCGCATACGACGGGAGCCGGCATGGACCCGGCTCATACTTCATGAGAGTCCGGCTGAAGAATGATGCTGAAGACTAGATGATGATATAATACAGAGCCTGGATACCGACTTTGGTCGATCTCTGAAACACGTACGCACGCAGTGTAAGAGTGAAGAAGATGGGGTTGTTCAAGGGGTGTAGATTTTCCATCCCTCCCGCTGAACATACGGGTTGGAAGCCTGGCGAGAGGGCTCACTTGATGCGTACCATCGAGGTGGGTCCTCTTCTTCATCCCTGATTGATCGTGCGGGGCTAAGGGGGGTGGTGGCTGACGATATGTAGGAACATGGCGGTAGACTCAATCACCCGTCTCCGACACACGTACTGGTGACTCTGCCTTTCCGACCCACCACCAAATTTATGGATTACCTCAGTGCGAGACCAGGTGTACCTGTTCTGAGCACGATGTGGGTGTACGAGTGCGAGTTTGCGAAAAAGGTGTTTGGGCCGAATACTTGGGGCGGGCACCAAGTCGTGTAAGGCTTTAGGTTGCAGCGTGAAAGTGGACGTAGGTCTGGTTGATGGCAGAATACAACGAGTACATCCTTCGCCTCGTCGATCTTTGGACGTGCAAATGTCACAGTATGACGACCCTTGGAAGATGGGACCGGCGTCTGGAGACCTCGACTACGACTACGAACATCACAATCTGGACAAAACGACCGAGCTAGGATCTCATGCGGTCGTCAAGCATGGCTTGCTCACGCCCCCTCTGAGCACTGCGCGCGTGATACCCCTTCCCCCATGTCAGGCGCCGAATACGCCTGGTCCGACGGCTTACGTGGAGTGTAACGACCACGACGAGTGCCAGTCGGTGAGCCAGACTAATGAGGCTTTGTGATTCATGACTCATGACTCATGGCCAGGTGACAGATGAGGTCGTCTCCCCACCAGTGTCTTTGACCAAGTTGGCAGCGTCCGGACATGTATCATCGGGACAGGCGTTGCTCGGCCTCGTATTCGGTTCGGCTCGTCCATGACCAAGACACAGCCACACCGCACACCACTCCGATGCATAGTATCTACTATTGTACAAGCACATCATTACACCTCTTCTCTTACGCCCGTCTCGACTGCCCGTCTGTACCCGCCGGTATACCCACTCGGGGGCGTTTCGCCTATACGTCAGCCACCCACCTCCACAAGGCCTCCAAATCTCAGAGGGGAGAGACTCAGACTCACCGACTTCCGCAGAAGAAGTACTTGTATCCGCACAGCTCGAGCTGGTCTCTTCAGACGCCGACGTCGAAGCCGGCACCGAAGTGGGCGGAGAAGACGTAGGCGCCTCAGAGGCAGAGGCAGAAACGGTCGTACCTTCGTTCTGGCTGGTCGTCTCCTGTGCACAGACGTACGTCGTGGTGGTTGTCGTGCTCGTACACGTAGACGACGGTGTCTCTCGCGGCTGCAATGCTCGGCCGGCCAGACCGTCGGTTGTGTCTGCTGTAACTGTTTCGATGGCGGTGACGGTATGTGTGACGCCGCGCTTCTTGCGCTTGCCGTCGCCGTCCTCGTCGGGAGGAGGCATTTGGAGTCCGATCCGACCGCCGTCGGTGTTCTTTTCGCCGCGCTTGGCGGGCGGGGTGGTCATGGCGCGCTTGTACCCTCCCGAGTAGCCCGGCGGGGGTGTGTTCCTGGGTGTCAACTACGCGTCCGAAAGCGCAAAAGAGAGGAGAGACGAGAGAGGAAAGAGGCGACTCACCCGACAGCAACGGTGGAGGAGGTCACAGTCGCCGCTGCGCTGCTCGTTGTGGGTCGCTGACTCGATGTAGGTTGCGCGCTGGTGCTGGTGCTGGTATCGGTTCCAGTATCGGTACTGCTACTGGTAGTGGCACTGGTACTGGTGTCCGTGTCTGACTCGCAGCTCGTGCTATCCGTCACGGTGGTCGCCTCGGCCGAACTGGTCGTTTCTTGCGGCTGGCTGGTGGTGTAGCTCTCCGGGGTGGTGCTAACTTCGCTGCCGTGCCCGCAGAGCCCACATTCCTCCGAGACAGAAGTGGAAGTAGCAGGAACCGAAGAGGTCTGTATGGGCGGGGCGGTGGTGCTCGAGTCGCAATCTGACGAAGTGTCCGCCGGCGCAGAAGTGGAGGAAGCACAGTCGGTGGTGCTGGTGACTGTCTCGGTGACCCAGCTGGTGACTGTTCCACTGGCAGTGACGTCGGTAGGCGCGTTGTAGCTGGTGGTACCACCGGTGTCCCCGGCGGTGGACGTGGCTGTGACATACGAAGTGACGGTGGTGACGCTCGGCGTCCACGATGGGGCGGTGTAGGTGTACTGCGCCGACGTGGAGTATGTGAGGTCGCTCGTGCCTACTGTTACTGCCGCGCAGTATGATGCGAGCGTCGGTGTGGCCGCGCAGTTGGAGGAGGAGATGGATGAGCAGACGGCTGGGACCGAGGCGGTCGAGGCGAGTGGGTAGCAGCATGAAAAGGCGTTTTCATCTTCGTTGGCGATGAGCGCGTCGCACTGCAGTCAGCAGCGGTATCACCCGGATCGGGTCAGATGAGGAGGTCGAGGGTCAGTAACAGAGTCCGGCAGAGTCGAAAGCAGAGGGGTGGACAGTGAGGGGAAGAGCCCCGGTTGACGCCGTGGCTGGACACTCGGGACTCACCCCGCACGCGCAGATACGCTCGTAGTACGTCTCAGGTGGCTCGAGGTAGAGGTAGTACCAGCACCCGCGGGCGATGCCCAGTACAAGCACCGAGGCGACCAACACCGGGAGCGATAGCAACCTGGGCATGCTGAGACCTAACGACACTTAGCTGGAGCGCGAAGATGGGTGAGTCAAGTCAGTCGTACGTTTTTTGCGTTCTTGCGTCCTCAATACTTCTGTGGTGATATCGACAAGGTAAGGTTGATCAATGGCAGATCAGATCAGATGAACACAAGAACGACAATGACAAGAGGTAATCTTGGCCCTCAATTGACAGCAGGGCGACACCTCGTCTTTGCCAAGCGCGGACATGCGCTCCTTGTTCAGCGCTCTCCTTGACAAGGCGACATGTGTCGAGCGCGATCATCCTTTCATGTAACCCCTCGTGGACGATGATCTTTTCTTTGTATAGCGCGCGCGGCAGCTGAGATGAAAGGTGGGCAGGTGTGTCCTTTGTCTCTACCTGGAGTACAGCCGGGGTGAGAGAGAGGAGGTCGGGAGAGGTGTGAAAGGTTCATAGGGTTGGTTGCTCGTTGCTCGAGGTGGTCCTCACAGCTTCACAGCCTCCAGGTGTCGATGTCGGTGTCCGGTCGCAGCTGCCCGCCTGCAAGGCTGAATAAGGGGCTCCGTGTAGTCGAGCTGGTCGATGTCTCTGACACGGCGACGTGGTCTGGCCCGTTGCTCACCTCCCCTAGCCTTTAGGTCTCTCGACTGTAGTCTGTTCTCCTGAGCTAAGACCGAGATGTGCCATATCTTAGGGTCGCGTCGGTAGATCCTAGTCAAGTTGTTTGACCGCTAGTCTTGTCTCTCGACGATCTACAAGGACCATGTTGAGTTTGTAAAGTGTTGTAGTCGTGAACGATGAATGTCTCGCAGTGACTATAATCCGCAATGCATGCATATGACCTGGATCGCTGCGGATGTCTTGTTGATATGACGCCAGGCCGTCTCTCTGTCTCTGTCGCGTGGTGGCCCGCTCAGGGTCGGAAGCACTCAGGCACCACCCATCTTCTTTGTCGACGCGTTTCACTTGACCCCTCTCTATCCTTCTCTGACATTGACATTCACATTGACAACTCTTTCATTCATTCGTTCATTCCATAGACCTATCAGCGTCTCGACTGTATCACTAGAACACCACAATCACACTCATTGACATACGACTCACGAAACGATACTCGACTGCTGCTTTCACCTCGCCCGCCCGCCCGCTGGAAAAGCTCGAGACAAAAAGGAGGTCTAAGCTCCAGTTGACCTCCTTTTTCACGACACCCTATCGACTACCACTTACAATCTCGGCATCTATACCTATACACAGAGCTTACAGGTGCAGCACTGCGAGTACCGAGCAGTCCAGGGACACACCCAGCGCTCGACCATTTCCTCCAACACCTGAACGGCTTCTTCCACCCCCGGCCAGCCTCATGACCCGGTGCCACCCCTCTCACCGGCACTGAGGATCGATCGCTCCCGTCCTTCCTTCACCCATCCCTTCCTCCTTCCTCCCCATCATGCCGGCCCGCTTCGAAGACGTCCCCCTCCCATTCTCATCCTCCAAACCCCTGCCCAATCGCCAACCTACCCGCGGCACTTCGCTCAAAAGAGGAAAGACCCTCACGAGACCAGAACGACATGTCGCACCCGTACCCCTTATCGCACCGCCCCAGCTGCCCGCCCAGTCGCTCGACTCGCCCACGGCCATCTTGCGGAGCAAGTGGGACTGGTGGGTCATCTGGTCGTACGCCACGACGTTTTGGGCACCGCCGCAGGTCTTGAAGGTGTTTGGGATAAAGGAAAAGGCGAGCAGGCAGGCATGGAGGGAAAAGATCACCTTGTGCTGGATTGCGGTGCTCATGGGGGCTGTCGTGGGCTTTGCTACCATGGGCTTGCAGAGAGCGCTATGTCCGTCGGGAGAGAGCAATACTGTGTATCGCCGTCTCGGCACGGACGATCGTGAGCTTCGGTAAGACAGTGGCAAGGGTGCGACTGACACGCAGTGACGCTGAGCATTGCTGGTCAGGTGTTCAACATCTCTACGTCAAAAACCCAGACCAATGTCGACTTTTACAGCCTGTCCACACAGATGCCAGGGCAGGATATTACTAATCTCTTCACTCGCGATGCCTCCATGTACCCCTCCTGCACGGGCCACTCGTATCGCTATGCCACCACGCCGCTTTGCAAGTCGACTGCCAGCAGCTCGACCAACGAGACTGGCACACTACAGGCGTGTCCACTGGGGCAGCCTAACACGACTGTCTTTGACACCCTCTCGATCCAGGCCACCGGACAGCAGGAGGGGTATTCGTGGGACCAGGTGGCCTCGCTTGACGACTACATGGTCCTGGACGGCTATGTTCTCAACATGGAGCCTTACATAGCCGCGAACCCCACGGCTATCAAGGACGACCCCGTCGACGCCATCATCCGACAAGTTCTGTCGAATCAGACTACCTCGGGGAAAGACGCGACGATGCTGTTCTACAATCGCCAGATCTCGAAGGAGGCAGTAGAGTGCCTGGAGACGCGATACCTAGCAGGCAAAATTGACAAGACCACCCCCGGCTGTTTCGTGGCGAGCTTGTTCCTCTACACTTCGCTCGTGGTCATCCTGGGCGTCGTCTTTGTGCGCTTCGCGATGGCCTGTGTATTCAACTGGTTCATAGCCGCTCGACTTGTCTTGCCGCCGAAGGATCTCAGCAGGGCTGGAGTATCACCGGCTGTCTTGCCCGAAGGAGCCAACGTCTCGATTCACAACAAGACCGGCACTGCCCCTTGGGCATCGGGCTCGCCACCAGGGAGCAAGACCAAAAAAGGAGGTCGAGGTGTGCCGGCCAAGCTCAATGGCCTGCCGAACAATTCTTCGACGACCCTTGTCAATCGCAGCTCCCCGGAACCCATCATCAACCTTGCCAGGATCGGCTCCGAGCTCTTCGCCGTTGCCCTTGTTACATGTTATTCCGAAGGAGAGGCGAGCGTACGAGGAACGATTGAGAGCATCGCGTCGACAAATTACTCCGATTCGCGCAAGCTGCTGTGGATTGTCTGTGATGGAATGATCACCGGTGCTGGTGAGAAAATGTCCACGCCGGATATTTGCGTCAGCATGCTGGATGCCGACCCACGCTTTGGCAACCCCATGCCGATGGGTTACATTGCCGTCGGATCCGGGGCTAAGCGGGAGAACCGAGCCATGGTGTATGCCGGCCACTACGCCACAAAGAACGGACATCGCACGCCGGCCATCATCGTTGTGAAATGTGGGATGCCAAATGAGGCCAGGGACAAGAAGCCGGGCAATCGAGGCAAGCGGGACTCGCAACTGATCCTCATGAACTTCTTCTCTCGAGTCACGTACAACGACCGCATGTCGCCGCTCGATTTTGACATCTTCCGAAAGGTCCAGACACTCATGGGTGTCACTCCCGACTTTTTCGAGGTCTGCCTCATGGTCGATGCCGACACAAAGGTGTATCCCGACTCGCTCAAACACCTGGTCAACGCCATGCACCACGACAACATGATCATGGGTGTGTGTGGCGAGACGCGTATAGCCAACAAGCGGCAGTCGTGGGTCACGGCAATCCAGGTGTACGAGTACTTCATCTCGCATCACCTGGTCAAGGCGTTCGAGTCGGTCTTCGGTGGCGTCACTTGTCTTCCGGGTTGCTTCTCAATGTACAGGATCAAAGCCCGCAAAGACGCGGACAATGATTGGGTCCCGATCCTTGTCAAGCCCGAGATCGTTCGCGAGTACTCTCAATCGGAAGTGACGACGCTGCACCAGAAGAATTTGTTGTTACTGGGCGAGGATCGATTCCTTTCGACCATCATGCTGAGGACCTTTCCTCAACGGAAGAACATCTTCTTGCCCCAAGCAAGATGTAGGACCGTCGCTCCGGATACATTTTCAGTGCTTCTCTCCCAACGACGGCGATGGATCAACTCGACCGTTCACAACTTGATGGAACTGGTCCGCGTGCAAAATCTTTGCGGAACTTTCTGCTTTTCAATGCAGTTTGTGGTGTTCATGGACCTGGTCGGCACGGTCGTCCTACCTGTCGCCATCAGTCTCACATGCGCTCTTATCGTCAACTCGATCATCACGCCTCCAAAATCATTCCAAGAGGCCATCCCTCTCATGCTTCTCGCCGCTGTGCTCGGCCTTCCAGCCATCCTCATCCTCATCACAACGCGAAAAGTCATCTACGTTGCCTGGATGCTGTGCTACTTGCTCGCATTGCCAATATGGAATTTTGTCCTCCCGGTGTATGCCTTTTGGCATTTCGACGACTTCTCATGGGGAGAGACAAGGAGAGTAGAGGGAGAGATCGTGAATCGCAAAGGACACGACGACAAGACTGCGATCTTTGATGGGACGACAATTCCTTTGCGAAGATGGGAGGACTGGGAGAAGTCTCGATTGCGGAAGTTGCGGAGAGAGGAGAAGAGGCGGAGAGATCTGGAGAAGCAGTTTGGGAATGCTGGGTTCTATGGGGATGTCGGTGGTGGGGACGAGCTCCAACCAGGTCGGCCTGGATGGGTCAGGAGCGAGTACGAGAGCGATGCGGGGAGTGTGTTCAGCAGCGACGAGGATTTGTGGGGTGGGGAGATCGGCGGGGTGAGTTTTCTTCTCGATCGTATCGAAAAAGAAGGCTGATGGGGCAGTACAACGAGAACAACCCGTCTTTCCCTCCTCCACCTATAGCTCTGGCACCATCTACCGACTCGCATTCTGGCGCTACGATCGCACAGGACGATCTCGCCGCGATGCTGGAAGAAGGCTTTGACGACCGGGGCGCCTCGTCGCAGAATGGAGGACCAGCCTACCCTCCTCCAGCCTCATTCCCGAGATCATACTCCAATTCGCCACTTGCGCAGTCTCAAACGACACGATATCACCTGCAAGACACAGTCGGCTCGCCAAACGGGTACCAGAACGGGTTTGCCGGTGCGCATGGTCGTCAGTCTCCGCCTGATAACGGCTATGGCTATGCCAAAGGTCGAGTGAGCCCGAATGGGCAGTACGTCGCTATCGACCAGCCGTCCACGCCAAACATGCCGACGAGCGGGGATAGCGTGAGCAGTAGTGTGGAGAGTAGTAGGGGACATGCGAAGCGCCGGTCCGGGGGAGCTGGTCAGAAGGAGCGGTATGGGCCGCTGGGACCCTTGGCGGATGATGATACGGGTTGGGGAGGGAGAGGTGGGAGGGTGTAGTGGGATTAGAGTGGGATGTATTGATTGTCGTCTCCCTTGGTGCTCGTCGACTCTTGTCAGCCTCGCTCTTCTACGGCAAGTGACTTAGGGTGATGACTCGATGTGAAATTTGCCACTCTGGCAGTGAGTGCCACTTGCTCGACCAGAGACTAGAGACGTCATCGAAAGACAATGGTACAGCTCGTAGCTCCGTTCAGCTTTGATCATTCATCATTGCTGTGCATATGCATAGCAACGGCCGCGAAGAAGACATGCTTGACACTTGATACTTGATACTTGACACTGTCGACTGATATCGAGGTCATCTCGATACGTACGACAAGATGAACTCGCCGCAGTCGACGCGACAGCGGCCGGCGGTCGATACCACCCCCACGACCACACCCCGCCGACGAGAACGCGAGATGAAGAGTCCGTTGGATATAAAGCCCTCTACGCCGAGCTTACGGCGGATGTCTCTGTCGCATACGGCGCAGTCTAGAGTGGGCGTCGCGCTGCCTGAGAGTGTGTGGGTTTATAGAGATCAGGTGGGGGTGGCGCTGGCGCTGGCTGCTGTTGTCTGGTATGTCCTCCTCTCTCCTCCCCTCTCCTCTCTCCTCTCTCCTCTTCTCTCTCCCACGACAGACCAACTGACCGTCTTATTGCATCAGCCAAAATGAAGAGCTGACTCGTAGTGTAGCTACTATGCTCTCTGTCTTGTTCGACACCGCGGTCGACACGTCCATACATACTGGCCCCAACGCCCCCTCTCACAAGTCGAGGCCGTATTTCGCGCTCAAGGCCAACCTCGTCAATGTGTGGTTTGTCAAGTACGCTTGGGCATGGACGTCGGCCGTGTACCTCTTGCACTCCTTCGCTTCGCTCACAAGCCGAGCTCGTCCGACTTGGACTCGGACGGTCTACTTGGTGGTACCGTGGGGCATAGCCACGGCCATCTGGGCAGGGTTCACCACTTGGTTCTTTGGCCACGGGCTATTCGACAGGCTGCTCGTTCTTACTGGTGCCGAGTGCGCTTTGCCTCTCGACATAGACCCAGCTGTTCAACTCTCGCCCGACGCCATCGCCTCTCTCGCCGCTTTGAGTGGGGCTGGTGTGACCACCAGCGGTCCGGCCTATCTTCCCCTACCTCCGGCGTTCTGCGCGTCTCGGACGCCTCTGACTGCCCTCACCGCGCCGGAGATCTTTGGACTCTTGAGTGGTCTGCCGGGGTATACAGATGGCCAGTCGCTGCGAGGACGATGGAGACGCGGACACGATATTTCCGGACATACCTTCCTTCTCGTTCTGGCCGTCATGCTGCTTGCTCGGCAACTCGGCCCTACATGGAGAGCATGGCTGTCCTCCGGTCGAGGACAGGCAGGTTCTCGTCGTCAACCAAGCAGCAGTCATACACTCGCCGAGGTGCTCGGCACGGCGCTGGTCGGTTTGTGGGTCTGGATGTTGTTCATGACTGGGCTGTACTTTCACAATCCCCAAGAGAAGCTCTCGGGCTTGTGTACGTCTCTTCTTTACCATCACACTGTCGTGCTGACTTTCTGCAGTGTGCGGCCTCCTCGCTGCAAGCATCGTCGAGGTCCTCTCTCCTTCTGCTCCACCTAGCCTCGTGTCCGACGTCGATGCGACACCCCATCGGGCTGGTCCGACCGGGGACAACGAGAATCGCGCAAGGAGGGGCAGTGTGGTGGACGACGGCAAGATTCTCGAGCCGGTATTTGACGATGATGACCCAGAGCAAGAGGACGACGGTCAGGAGGGAAGAGGAAAGATCAAGCAGAGCTAGCAGCTAGCTGTATGCATCTGGTGCGATCACTGGTACCAGAGGCAACGGGCCATCAGACATCGACATCCTCTTGGTTCTCCCGCCTTTGACCACACCCGAGCCCACGACGCTATCCTTGCCCCCTGGCCGATGCGCTTCTCGACTAGCTCACTGCTGTAGCTTCAGAACTATCAATCTTGGCTGACCCCATGACATGATATGACCCCCTATCGTTGTCGCCTCGTTGGATGCCAAAGGACCCCCCTCTTCCACCTCCCCCCCCCCTTTCGCAACATTTCTCACTTCTCGACGCGACTCTCTCTTCACCTTACTCCATCTCTCCTCATTTCTTGCCCCACTTTTCTTGACTGAGGAGTCTTGGGTATCGCAACAGCTCGCAGGCGACATGGCCGCCTCCGGAGGCTTGTTCGCGGGATGCACATTCCTCCTCCCGACGCGAAACGACACCCGCTGGTCCCCTGACGACCATGACAGGCTGTACGGGCTAATCAAGGTGCTTTCTTGCCTGTCTGAGAAGCTGTATGGACTCACGGGCAGGAACACAGGGGGAACGTCAGCACGCAGTTCCCTACTCATATTCTCGTCATCATCGACATCTCCTCGTGCTCGACTTGGTTTCGGCGCAGACTGCAAGCGGGGCTGTGGAAGGGTGTGCCGGTGCTGGAGGTGGGATGGCCATGGGCGTGTTGGCGAGCGGCGAGAGTTCTAGGTCAAGAGGAGGATTGGGGCGGGTATCGTCTCGAGTGAGTGCCAGATCGAGATGGAGGATATGTACTGTAGGTTGGACTTGGCTGACGTTACGACAGTCCTGACCAATCTGTATTTATTAAAGCGCCCCTTGCTCCTCGGCGCATGAGGGACAATGACCAGCGGCTCCCTTCGCCGCCACCTCGGAATAGGGAAGAAGGTCGTTCTGCCGGAGCCGACTGCTGGCGACCGCCTTCGGACTGTGACTCGCCCATGTCGAGATTGTCGACCAGTATGAGCGACGACATTCGTCCTTGGGCCAACCGAGATGGGCCGCCTCGCAGTGGAGCAGCATCACCTGTCAGGCCTATCAGAAGCAAGGAGCGACCGGACGATCATCGTGCATCACCGCGTCCCGCATTCCTTCGTCGATCACCCTCTCCTCATCGTTGGGTCGAGAGAGACGTTCCTCCTCGGCCCCTGCCATCGCACTTGCCATCCCGGCCCGTACCAAACCGTACTGCCTCGGCGCCGACGTCTACTTCTACTTCTCCTTTATCGGCACAATCACCAAAGGCGCCGTTGGTCCGCCATAAGCTGCCGATCTCAGTCTACGACCCCGAGCGCGATCCGCGACGACGAGCGTCGGCGTCGAACGCTCTTCGAATCTCTATCACTTCCACTTCACTCCCTCCTTCGAGCGCGCACGCTCCTCATCCCACCCCACCGATCGTGGCTGCGAGCACAGTGGCTTGCCCTTTGATGACAGAGTCTCCGTCGACATCGACGGGGGATTGTCCGGAAAAGACTCTTACGCCCACGTCGACGCTCACCCCTCTGACAACTATTTCCACACTCAGCACCCCCCACACGCCTGCTCCGAGCGAGGCTGGGTCTTCCGCGAGCAAAAGCTTCCAAGAAGTTCGAAGCAAGGCTGGATCGACCGAATCGGCTCAGATCTTCATCGATACAAATTGCAACCCACTCTGGTTTGCAGTACACGGCACCGTTGAAGACCAGCAGGATCTTATCCACAGCATCGTGAGTGACGCCCAGCCAAGCCTTGCTGATGAAGTACAGAACCAGGGTGGCGGACTTGTCCTCGCTGAGAACAAGCATAGTCGGGTCCGCTATCATGTATTTAAGACCGACGAGACTTGCGTCATCCCGCCCGACGCCGTCGAGTCGCTGGCGGCGCTGCGGCAGATCAAGGGCACAAGGGGATTGACAGTCTCAAGCTGCTGGATCGACCGGTGTCTCCAAAGCGGACGCCTCATCAATCCAGAGTCCTACGTCCTGCAATACTCGCCGACGTCGTACCCCGTGCCCCAGGTTTGCGTATCCAGGAAGCGCAAGGCCGAGACGGAGATTCTGGCATCGCGAGGGGACAGTGGCTGTGGTGATGCTTCTCCAGATCGCTCGGCAGAAGCGCTCCTCAACGTGCTCGACATGAACGGCATCACGGAAGTCCAGGACGAGCCGCAACCGGTGTTGGAGCAGGAGCAGGAGCAGGAGCAAGGGCCAATTCTCCGTTTCGAAGAGCTCGACGACTACGAGTATGACGAAGCCCTTTTGGACGCCTTGAATTCCGACTCCGAAGAGGAAACAGACGATGATGGGATATGTGTAATTCCCGAGGAGGAGTACCAGCAGTCGGCGTTGGCGAGGTACGCACGGGAGATTGCCGAGTTGGGAGGAGCTGTTCGAACTGCGTAAAAGGGGGTCATTCACATGCACCACCTATGTCAGCTGCGGCCCCAACAGTTACGCGACTCGAGGCATACATATAATGAGCTTTACGGCTGATGTAGATTTCGGAGCGTCACCATCACAGTTGACAGGCATGCATTAGACACATCTGGAAGAAAAATTAAACGTTGTGAGGCGCAGTACGGTAATGATTGGTAGTGTTCACAGGCTATGGGCATCGTGAGATCTGAAGTGACGAGTACAAGCTATGGGCACAATGAATCTGAAGTGACAAGTATGAGGCAATTAGGGGGGAGCGATGAGGCAAGTAGGGGGGAAGGATTAACAAGGGATCAAGCAAGTGTTTATAGGTGTAGAAATCTGGTCGTCAGGTTTGCAATTGCTGAAGCCGGCGGTATCTCCACTCACAATCTGTGGCTGACTCTCAATGGATGCGGGGTTTGAGAGTCGCAGCAGAGAGGCCTCTTCAGCCAAGCCTAGGAATGCTGTTCCAGAGCTTGGCAGATATCTGACTACAGTATACTACACCAATCGCTGGTGGGCGGACAGCCACTACCCTCTATTACCTTGGAGTGCGGCTTGCCCTTGAAGAATCGCGTCAGCATATTCGCCGGACCTGTACTGCACACAACGTACCTTCTCGTCAAGCCAGTAACAAACCAGTGTGGGTTTTGTCTTTATGTCTCCGATGTCTATGTTCTTGTAAGCTTCATTGTCCATAAAGACACTAAAGATTGGGGGTTCAGTCGAGTCCTTCTGGTCAGTGCCTGCCGGCGTACGGTTGCACCCCTAGTACGCCTCTTCGAGCTCTTCTACGTCTTCTACGTCTAACAGATACTGCTGTATCCTCTCTCCGTAGCATGAGTAGTGACGTGTCCACACACTCCCCTTCGAGTGGTCACATGTGCAGCTGATGTCAACTCACACAGCACTTTTTAAAACTCTTCAGCCGTCTTTCCAGATCCCTTTTGGTCGTGCCGCTTAGTGCAGTGCTTTTCGTGCACTCCGTACAATAACGGACCGCACGAAAGCCATTAGGAGGGATCGAATACAAGTTATTGTCCCACAAGCTCGCATACGCTTCCCCGTCTATCAGCTCGATAGACGGTAGTATGGGGCAAGACTCTTTATCAACGAGAGTCTCAGACTGCTTAATATCCTTGTCGAGCTCTGCCAGCCAAGATTCTACATCTAGGTCGGTATCAGGATTCTCACTGCTGTGTTCGCTTGGGCTCATTGTTGCCTGGATGAATGGGTGGCGAGCCGTGTTGTAGGAGGTGTGAGGAAGAGGGTAGCCGCTCCCCCCGTCATCTTATAGTGCGCGAGTGGTTGTGGAGCTCTTGCTGGACGCATAGAGGATAATGGAGACGCTGTCTGCCCCTCTAAGGAAGCGTGCATGACTTTTGCAAATCACCATTCCAAATGGCAGACAAATACGCAGAGAGCGCATTCGAGCATGTTCTTGTACATGAAAGGGAAGAGCATTCCCCATTCCAAATGGCAGACAAATACGCAAAGAGCGCATTCGAGTATGTTCTTGTATATGAAAGGGAAGAGAATTCGTCATAGCCGTTCCAGGATTTCACCTATTCATGCAAGGCATCACGCTATTCGTCACAAGGAGATGGACGGGGGCGAATCCAGAGGAACCTTGCGGTACGTATAGCCGTTGCAGAGCGGTGCGTCGGTAAGAACGGTGGGGGTATTACCAATCGCCTCGACCTCATTTTCTTCTTCGATTTCCAAGCGGATTGGAATTTATGAAGGCTTTTACAATAAGCATTTGGAATCGACAAAGGGCGTAATGACGGGATTGGCAGTGCCAGCAGGATTCCCAGTTCCAATACGATGTTCGCTGACAAACGCATGCAGATTTGTAGCAAGAGAAGCGATAGGTATTTCAACGAGCGAGGAGGAGTGCCACATTGGCCCGTGCGCCACATTTGCCATCTTTAAAGCGGTGTCCGTGTGGAGGTGGTCCACTCGCATCCCTTCCTTTTCCTTTTGCACTTTGATCTTGTCTCGCTTAGCCGACTCGTGGCCGCAGCGACTCCCCCGACATGCAGCATACAAACCAGTATGTATGCGCGAGGGATGTGTCGTGCTGTATAGACTGGCTGACGTCTGCCCAGCTCAGAAGGGAGAAGCGAGGCGCTGTCGATGTTTCGTCCATGGGCAGGGAGGGACTGGCGAGGCCAAGCGAGGCGGGACGGAACGGGTCGGGAGCGGGCAGGAGGATGAGATGACCTGGGGCGCACGACGGGGCGTGCTCGTATACCAACGAACGAAGTGGTACTTATTTCTCTCGACTTGATCTCGGCTAGCTCTACTCGTAAGGGATGTCTTCGTTCAAGATTGTCATCGTCGGTGGAGGGTTGTGCGTTGGTCTTGCCCCCCGGCTTTAAGCTCGCTGAGGAAGCAGCACGGGACTTGCTACTGCGCATGCACTGCTCAAGGCATGCAGCGAAAATCCGACTCTGGATCTGGATATCAAGGTGTACGAGAGGAGAACCGACGAGTCGGGGTACCAGAAATACCCAATCCACATGTCACCGGTACATATCAAGGGCTTTCGGCTTCGGTGGCGAGGTGAAGACATGAGGCTGATGTCAAGGACGGTCGAGTCGCCCTCAGACATATACTCACTCCGACCGAGCTGGAAGACCTGCTGAGCAAGAGCATACACGGTATCGACCATGACGGGATGTACATCGTCTCGGCTCAATTCCAGCGGCTGTACTTCTTCGGCCAGAACGAGGGCCGCGGGGAAGCCCCTCGTTTCGTGCATCGCTGGGTGCTGAAAGAGGCCCTCGAGCAGGGTGTGACTGTAGACAAGGGAAAGCTGGTCATGTCGGTCGAGAACCTGAATACTGTTCGTCCGAAGCTTGTGATGGACGACGGCACGCAGATCGAGGCGGATCTGGTCGTCGGTAGCTGTCTGATTTGATGATCCGCTGGTCTCATATTGACGACCAGGCGCCGATGGCGTGGGCTCGCTCGTCCGCTCCAGCATCTCTCCTCGCCACTCTCGCTTCCCGCTCTTACCATACATCGCCGTCCGACTCAAGCTCCACCCGGCACTATGCAACCTCCCTCTGCCCGACAAGACGGGCAACACGCGTATCTTCGGCGGAAAAGACTATTCCATCCTGCTCGCATACTTCCAAGGAACACCGCTTCCAGTCCCATCCCAAGAAGACGAAATCACCGCCAGCTCGCCCGCAGCAAGAGCCGAGCTGTCTTTCTCCGACGCGCTCTCCCCGGCCAACACGGCGCTGGCGGCTGCTCTGAACCAGCCGATGCCCGAGTACATCTATGCAGGAGTGACGATGCGATCTTTCGCTGGATGGGAAGACCTCACTGCCGAAGCGTGGCAGGATCGTATCGTCACCCTCCTTCGGGCCGACAAGGCGCACCCGGCACTGATCAAGGCATTCGCAGAGGCGATGATAGATGGGACGGCGGGCGCTAGGCAGATTGTGAGTTGCGACGCGGGAGATCCTGTCCCGTTCTGCCCGGGCGGGCGGGTGGTCGTGGTGGGCGATGCGGCGCATGCTATGGCGCCTCACGCGTGAGACCTTATACTGCGCATAACTGGAAGGAGGGCTAAAGTCAGTGGTGCGGGTGGTTCGTCGGCACTGATGGATGCGTCCCAGCTAGTAGAAGCCATTTTGCGGTCGTCGGAACTCGGCGGAAAAGGTGAGCTTTCAAGAGCAGATCAAAGAGAGGAGGTGAAATGATACTTTACCAGGCCGACCGCTCTCTCTCGAGCTCGAGTCGTTCCACCACGCCATGCTGGGACGCACTGCGGTCCATGTGCGCCAGTCCAAATGGCTCTTGGATCAAAGTATGAGGTCGGGCTGGTTCGCGACGACTTGGGGGAATACCCTGCTGAGACTCGCCGACTGGGTGGGGCCCATCACCAACTGGGTAAGTCTCATTTGAATGGACATTGCATATCATCGGGACGAGCTGACGGCAGCTGATCAAGCGAACAAGGGGCGTCTCGACAGACTCTCTTGTGAACAAGAAGAACGATCAAACTGGAAACGGGACGGTATAAGAATCACAACGGACGATGACGCTGGCTGAGATGACTGCGGACTAAGGACGAGACCGATGAAGAGATCCATCCATGCATATCTACAAAGCTGGTATACCCATGTGTTCGGAAATTCGTAAAGCGCGCTCTCTTCCAAGCCTAGAGAAGCAGGTCGTCAAAGCCGCCCGAGCCACCGGCAGGTTTGGCAGGCGAACCGAGGGGAGCAGCGGTACTCCCAGCTGTAGCAGAGCTCGTGGCGCCCCAAAGCTTGTCCTGAGCCTTTTGAGCTTCCATCTCGCGAATGCTCTTTCCACCTGCTGCCTGTCCCGGTGCAGGCGAGGACTTTTGTCCCATGGACGTGAGGCTGGATGCGAAGAGATCGTCGAATGCACCTGCGCCAGTCTTGGCTGGTGATACAGCTGATGGGGACTTGACTCCCGGAGAAGCCATGCCTGACGAGGCGGGGGCAGTCACGCCAGAGTAAGAAGGACGGGAAGAGATGGATGGCTGAGCCATACCCATGCCCATTGGTCGTTGGGCCTGGGAGGCGAGCGGAGGCGAGGTAAGACCGAAGTTGGCAGTGGGCTGAGCAGGAGCGGGGACGGTGGAAGTGGAAGAATTGAGGAGATCGAACAGACCCGCGTTGCCAGCGGGTTTGGGAGCAGCGGCAGGAGCAGCTTGCACTGGTGGGGCAGCAGCAGCGCCTGGGGCCTCCTGGAAGTCGTCAAAGTCGTCTACATGTCAGCTCCAATGCCGCATGCGCTGAAGCCAGCAGCTCACCGTCCATCGAGACCTGAGCTGGTGCGGCGGCGCTAGATTGCGCGAGCGGTTGATCGTCGTCATCACCAAAGTCGAACAAGTTGACCTCTTTCGCCTTTGGAGCGGGTTTGGCCGCCGGGTCTGCTTTCTTTGGCGGAGGAGTGGGCTTTGAGCGAGACGCAGCGGCACTAGATGTAGTCGATCGACGCGGGGGCTGGTCTTCGAAATCGTCGGCACCCTCATACTCGTCGTACGACTGGCGTCGGTTCGCCCCACCTCCGCCTCCTCCGTTATAAGCCGTGCGGGAACCACGGTAGTCTTTGAGTCAGCCAACACCCTTCAGAATCCCGCAAGGGAGAACAACCGGGGGAAATGATCGGATGCGTTCCATTGTAGTCATTCCCGTAGTCGCGGCTACCGCCTGCACCTCCACCTCCAGCCCCACCGCCACCCAGGCTATCGCTTCCAAAGCCACCGTATCGATTCCCAGTGGCTGTGACAAAGCTCATGCCTCCATCGTTGCCCTGTCCGCCGTATTTTGTCTTGTTCGACTTGGCTTTTCGGCGCTCTTGCCGTATCCGATCGACATCGGCCAGTAGTGCAGCGATCTCGGATGCACGATTGCGGACTGTCTGATCAGCTTCCGTCTTTCGCAGATTGGCTGGTATCTCCACTCGCCATTGATACCCTGATCCTTGCCCTTCTCATCGATGTAGTGGAAGCTGCGAAGCATTTTGATCGTCGACACGTGGGCCCGAGCATCGTCTACGACTCTCTCTGAACCATTCTTGATGAGGAATTCGAGGAGTGTCAGAGCCTGACAGGTCAGCTCTGATGGCCGTCTTCATTCAAGAGCTGACCTTGTAGATCTGTCGCCATTCCCGAGCTTCTTTCCTGCCACATCAGCTTCCTCACCGCGACACGCTAGCTGATGCCGACTCACTCCATGAAACGAGAATAGATGGTCGGCATGATCTCATTGAATTGTTGGCTATACTGTCAGCAACCGTCAATCGAGGATCTCGCCCAGCTGACAAGTTATGAGTACTGAAAGTCAGCATCGAAGCGCTTCAGCATTGGTGAGCTCACCCATCCGCGATCTGCTGCATCAAAGTAGACGACGCGCCCCTGACTGTCAGCTTGCCTTTCGCTTATCTCACAACAGTCAGCTGACCAAGGATCGTCGTTCGTCGCCTCTCGGACCTTTGCCTCCATCTCGCTGACGTTCAACACGGCGTTTTTGGCTTGCGTGTAATACGACTTGAGGTCGTACATGGTGAGCTGCGACGCCTGCTTGGCGAGACCTGCGGGTCAGTGAGGTCACTTTGAAGTATCTCCCAGATGTTTGGTCTCGGGCGAGAGCGAGACGATAGCTGCCAGCGTGTCTGCATCGAGGTGGGTCGGGGAGAGGAATGCGAAGCCCACCTTCAAACAGATCCATGATGGGCGAGTTTTCCGATTTTGCCCCGTTTCTCGGTCAAGTGAGTGGTCCGGCACCTGTAACGCGCTACGCCGTGCTTTCCTCTGCCCACCTCGTCGAGTCGGAGTGCGAGAGGTGGATGAGAGAGAGGGAGAGGAGTGAGAAGCTTGTTCCACAGAGGGGCAGTGAGAGTAGTGACAGGGGGCGTCATCCTCCGGGGGGCGCGAGGAGCAAGTGTACACGTGGCATAAATATTCCTCTGAACACGTGGGTTTGTGATAAGCTGGTGAGCCGGTTGCCATTGCAGTCACCCCTCACATGTATCTCTCATCAGCGGCACAACACCACCGCAGGAGCAACATGTCGCAAGAGGTGAAGCCAGTCATACCTGCGGCACCTACTCCGTCGTCGTCCAGACCATACGGCGCTCATCTTCCGAACGCCGCACCGTGGCCGTTCCCCGCAGACGATGAGGAAGAACTGGCCATCTCCCCTTCGGCTGCGAATAGCAATGTCTGGGCAGTCAAGATTCCGCGATTCTTGCTCGAGAGATGGGAGCAAGTGAGGCAGGAGGGGGTACACTTGGGCACGCTGGTGGTGGATAACAAGTGGGCCTATCCTCGTCCGTCCAAGAAGGAGGACTCTTGGGATTAACCGCAGTCACAATCCCCCTCGCGTCACGCTCAAATTACCTGAGGAACAATCGAAAGCGGTCCCGGACGGCATGGCCTCTCAGTCAGAGTACGAGACGGATGTTCCTGATTTGTACGATGTGAACATTCCCTTGGAAAGGAGTAGGAATACTTGGGTTTTCTCGGAGAAGGCCAGGCAGTATGGACTGGGCAGCAGCAGTAGCAGTAGTCACGCTACTGAGAATGGCTCGGCTGGAAGGACAGGCAAGAACGCCAAGCGGAAACGAGAACGAGGTGAGTCCTCCGTGAATCTCACACTGATGGGTGGCTGATGAGAACAGCCTATCCTCGACTAATCGCACCGGTCCAACATGAATGCACTGTCAACCCGATTCGCAATGCCAAGTACCTCAAGATCTTGGCCCAAAGGCGGCTGGAGGGAGAGCAGTCAAGAAGGTGAGCATGGAGCGGCTCTTCTAGACGTATTGCCTGACGTCAGACCCATTGTTCATGTGACCGAGCGCAATGCGACGCAGAGCGAGATCAACCAGCTCAACGCGGGATTGACCAACCTGACATCGACATTTGGCAATTCCCTTGTATGTGCTTTACATGGCATTGTGATGATGGCGAGCTGATATCAGGTATCGAAAGACCGCTCGACACGCGACAAGATGGTCCGTGGGGACAGGACCGAACTTACGAATCGCCTGTTCACGCTCTTCCGCGAGAAGCCGTACTGGGGTATCAGAGCACTGCGGGCGGTGGCGGAACAACCGGAAGGATGGATTCGGGAGGTATTGGAAGACATTGCGGATCTTGTCAGGGACGGACAGTACAGCGGACTGTACAGATTGAAGGCTATCTGGCGGGAAGAAGGCGGTGTCAAACGGGAAGATGGAGAAGGTGGGGAGGTGGAAGGTGATGTGGACATGGAGGATGATGACGAGGACGAGGACGACGAGGATGACTTTGAAGAGGTCGTGGCGGAATAGTCGAGCGCTGCGAGTGTAGCATAGGCATGTTGTAGGCATTTGCATAGCGACGAGCTTCATAACGTGTCAGCAGAAGTGGACGCTCTGTATGAGTGAGATATGCCTTTCATCAGCGATGTCGGTGAACCGCTTGGATCGGTTTGCCGCAGCGCCAAGAGACCGGCGGACGAGGTGAGGATGAGTTCAAGGTGATGCAGAAGGAATGGGAGGTCAAGTGGGCCGGGCGATTCTGATCTGAGAGCACGATTTATCTTTCCCAGGTTGTTTCTATCAGTCGCTTGTTGGGCTGCTGGCGTCGGCTGGCGATGAGTAGCGCGCAGCGAGGTCTGTAGCTGTGCGAATATGCATGTGATGTTAGCTGTCCAAAACAGAGATGTGCTATCTAGTTCTTATATGTATCGGCGTGGTTGCCTCCACCATTCGGGACACTGCTCGTCCAAAATTTCCATTCTCAACCTGTTCACATTCGACTTTGCCTTTCCACCTCTCCTACGCAACATGGTCAGGTCATACATGCGCCATGGGCCAACACAGGTATGTAGCTCACCCGAGTAGTCTGTGAGGAGTACTGACGCCAGGCCTTTGGCGTCATCACCTCACCCACGGCCAACTCGTCGTTTGACGGCAAACACGCCTATGTCCCAGCATGGGAGGACGTCCTGGTATGGGATGTCAAGCGGGGCGAGCAGGTCAGCTGATAAGTCTCGTCCTCCTTCGTGTACTCATGACAGATATCCATGTGGCACTCCCCAGGGCTCACTGCGCCCATCACAGCACTCCAACCCTCCCCATCGTCCTCAGCTTCAGCCTCAGGCTCCTCCACGACCACCGACACCACCTACGCCGTAGCCTATTCGGACGGTTCCATCAGGCTATGGTCGTACTCTCCCGCTACCCCCAGCGAAGAAGCCAGCGAGATTGTCACGTTCAACGGACACAAGAAATCGCCAACCTTCCTATGCTGGGACTCGGATGGCTCGCGTCTAGCATCCGGCGGGACAGAGGGCGAAATCGTCATTTGGGATGTGGTCGGCGAAGTGGGTCTGTACCGACTGCGAGGACACCGTGGTCCCATCACTGGACTGAGATTCGTGCCGTCTCCATCGGGCGGCGCGGGGTATCTCGTCAGTACCAGCCGGGATACGTATTTGAAAGTGTGGGATCTGGGCACGCAACACTGTGTGCAGACGATCGTGGTCGGCAGGGGGGAGGTCACTGCCCTTGCAGTCCTCGATGAGGCAGGCGAGGGATCGGAGGACGGCCGATGGATCGTCATTACGGGCAGCAGCGATGGCGAGGCTAGAGTTTGGGAACTGCCCAAGTCGGCTTTGGCATCTGGACTCACCCAGTCGTCTGGCGAGGTAAGATCATCCCCCGGCAGAAGGGAGCAGGGCTCACGAACAGCTTACAACTTTTATCAAGCCGCTCTGCACCCTGCCTCTCCCCTCGTCCACCCAGCCCGTCGCCCAGATTACTGCCCATCCCACCCTTCCCTTGCTTTTTCTGCATACCGGCGAGCGCGCTATCACCGTCCTCAGGCTGCGGACAGAAGAGGAGGTCAACGCGAAGCGAGCGAGGAGAAAGCGCAGAGAGCGCGAGAAGAGCAAGAAGAAGGGGGCTGTCCCTGCTGAGGATGAGGAGAGCGGGGCGGAGGGCGAGGAGGGCGCCGAGGTCAAGTGGGAGGAACGAGTGGTCGTGTGGACAGTCGTCCGGACCAACGCCAAGATCAAGTCATTCGACCTCGCCGAGGAATACAACCCAAAGACCGGCGTACAGATGCTGGTGCAGCTGTCGAACAATTCGCTCGAAACGTACTCGATCCCTCTCCCCACTCCCTCAGCCCGCAAGGCTTCGAAGCTGCCGGATGGCTCGACGCCCCAGCCCACAAAGACACATGCGCTAGAATTGCAGGGCCACCGCCAAGATATCCGCGCATTGTCACTCTCATCCGACGATCAGCTCATCGCTTCTGCGTCCTCGGGGACACTGAAGATTTGGAATACGAGGACGACTGCGTGTCTTCGAACGATGGAATGCGGGTATGCCCTTTGCTCGACCTTTCTTCCTGGCGACAGGCATGTTGTGGTGGGCACCAAGTCGGGCGAGATTATGCTGTACGACATTGCAGCCTCGACATTGCTGGAAACGTACAAAGCGCACACTGGGCCTGTATGGGCGATCCACGTCCGACCGGATGGTCGTGGTTTGGTGACGGGCTCGGCGGACAAAGATGTCAAATTCTTCGACTTTGAGATGCGATCAGTGGGCAGCGAGACTCAGGTCTCGAGGCTGGGAGTGGAGACGACCTTCTCGACAAAACAGCTGTCGCTGGTGCATGTGCGGACGCTCAAGTTGACCGACGATGTCTTGGCAGTTAAGTACTCGCCTGACGGTCGGCTACTCGCTGTCGCTCTGCTCGACACGACCGTCAAGCTGTTCTTTGCCGACTCGCTCAAATTCTACCTCAGCTTGTATGGTCACAAACTGCCTGTTCTCAGTCTCGACATCAGCGCGGATAGCAAGCTGCTCGTCACTTGCAGTGCGGACAAGAGCGTCAAGTTGTGGGGCATGGACTTTGGGGATTGCCACAGAAGCTTGTTTGCGCACGATGAGAGCGTCATGCAGGTGGCATTCGAGCGGACGCCCAAGGCGATGGGCGAAGCTGCAAGCCACTTGTTCTGGAGTGTGGGCAAGGATGGAAGGGTGAAGTACTGGGATGGCGACAAGGTGGGTTCCTGTACAGACGCAGAGTAGGGGCTAACTTCAGTTTGAGCTTATTCAGTCTCTATCTGGGCATCAATCGGAGATATGGGCTTTGGCGGTCTCGTCCCGCGGCGAGTTTGTCGTCACTGGCTCGCACGACAAGTCTATTCGGATATGGGAGAAGACCGAGGAACCGTTGTTCCTCGAGGAAGAGCGGGAACGCGAGCTGGAGCAGATGTACGATACGAATCTCGCCAATGAGCTTGCCGGAGGAGCGGGAGAGACAGGGGAAGGTGACGAGGGAGAGGTGGAAGCGGTCCAAAAGCAGACTGCCGAATCGCTCATGGCGGGAGAAAAGATCATGGAGGCGATCGAGCTGGCCGATAACGACGCCGCTGCTATCAGGGAGTACGAGGAGGAGAAGGCCCGACTGGGAGATCGGGGAGAGGCGCTGCCGCCGCCGAAGAAGAGCGCCGAGTTGGAGCTGAAAGGTCTCAGTGGTCCCGACTATCTCTGGGAGGTGGTCAAGGGAGTTAAGAGCGCTCAGATGGAAGATGCGTTGTTGGTGTTGCCGTTCAGAGGGGTGACTTCGTTCCTCGGCTATCTGGACGAATGGACCAAGAGCGTAAGTGGCATTGTCATAAGGGGAACCCGAGCTGATGAACAGGGAAAAGACCCCGTGCTGTCTTCACGCATCATGAGCTTCCTCCTTCGTACCCACCACTCTCAAATCTCATCTACGGCATCTCTGCGCCCGACACTGCTCGACTTGCGTAAAGACCTGCGGGCTGCATTGATGAAAGAACGCGAGAGGATGGGGTACAACCTGGCCGCTTTGAAGTTCATCAAGACTCGCTGGGAGGCCGAGCGGTCGGTCGGTGTGATGGAGGAAGAGATGATGGGGTTGGACGAACAGCGCGCAGCAAAGAAGAAGGAGAGGGACGACAGGGTGAAGAAGCGGAAGCGGGTGGAGGTGCGATGATGACGCCACATGCATCTTCAGTGTTATTGTGTGGTGTGTCGAATGGTCTCGGGAGGGAGACCAACTTTATGGGATGTTCTCCGTGTGGGCGGACGAGGACCGATTCGGAGGTACCTCAAGGAGAACAATAAGCTGGTTTTGGTTTTGATGAAACGTGCACGGATCATTATTGTCCTCAGGCACAGTGTGTCCCCTCGAACACGGACATCACGGTGACCTTCGACCTCGGCGTATCGGTGAACAATATATAAACAAGTCAAGCAGTAGCGATGACGCAGACACCGCCGTATATTTTGGACTACATACTCATACTTGATGCCATCGTAGAGCTTACATCGTATAATGCCCAACTGTAAAAGTACGATTCTGAAAGGCTGCGTGTTCTTCATCCCAGACTCGCCAGTGGAATGGAACGAAGAATCCCGCGGCGTGTTGGAGAATTCCATCCGCGTAAGTGTCGCCGGCTACGCGAAGAGACATTATACGGAAGTACATAGGAAGAGGGTGCGGGTTGACAAGTAGGAACTGGGTGGCGGTCTATCTCGCAAGACCGAGATATACAACCACATCATCGTGGACGAAGCACTATGGACCGCCCGCAAGTTGAAGAAGATGATCGAGAGTCGAGAGACACCAAAGCGGGTGGTATTGTCTTACGAGTGGGTGGGGAAGTGTAAATCCGCGAGGAAGTACTTGGGCGAAGCGCACTCTTGGGCGGGGCACTGTATCGCGTGAGCCCCCTCACCTCCCTCCCTTCGAATCACGAGATCGGGTCAGGCGTCGGGGCGAGAGCTGATGCGTAGTGAGCCGGGAGAGGGGATGAAAAAGTGGAAAGGCTACGCAGAAGAGATGGAAATTCTCGAAATGGCCAAGTACGGCGTCCCCCCTCGTCTGGCTGCCGTGGCTTCTGGAGGGACGGGCGGCGGAGCAGGGAGAGTGATGGTGCCTTCTTTTAGAGGGGCGAGTGTGCAGAGTCAGCGTCGGGAAGTAGATAGTGGCGAGAGGAAGTTTGTAGAGCCAGAATACGATCTGGGACGACAGAGTGGCCAGGTAGGGGGAACCAAGAGGATCCGACCCAGTCCTGTGGAGCCTAATGTCCTTCGGACGTCGACCACCCAGCCCACTTCGACGAGTATACCATCAACATCGACAACAACAACAACCGTACATTTTGGCCCGCCAAAGCGGAGATGGCACACTCCATCAAGCAAGCCCAAACTCGCAATCAGCACCAACAATGCCACGAACAGCTCAAGGACCGCTCGCGCCGCCGATCCCCGCTTGGTCGCTATGAAACGCCAACGCGATTCATTGGCGATGCCCCCACCACCTGTACCTGTACGTGCGCTCAACAGGCCCGTACATCCCCGACTGGCCGAACCGCCATCACCTCGCTCTGCAGCAGACGAATCAGCGCGTCGTATACGAGCGACAGGTCCGTCGCCCGAGCCCCACTCTCAAGGACGAGCGAAAGTACCCAGGGTGGCGGAAAAGAAGAAGGAAGATCCACAACTCCCTCTGGTGTTCTTACATCCTCCTTCCCCTCCGACTACACCGCCTCGGCAGACTGTACCCCTCGGGGGGCTTCTCGCCTGACGCCCTTTCGAGCCATCGCCTTTGCTTGGTAGGAGAGGGAGAGGGAGAAGGAGAAGGAGAAGGAGCGGGCATGGAAGGTTAATCCGTCGTACTCTCCCATCTTTGATCTTGTGGCTTGCTTGTGGCTTAATAGACAATGCACGGATCGTCAATGCGGATCAACATGAAACGAGGTCTCTGAGCGAGATGCGCAGCTCTGAATCAGGGCCACGGAGTAGTGGAGAAACGATGCGATCTGAGCGACAGTAGACTCTGCTCAAATGGCCTGTTGTTCTCTCGGAGGCTCGGGATGCCCGACCGACGACCCACCGACTGACGGATCACTCCTGATATATCCTGGTTTTGCATCGCATCATTGCATGTGACCATGTCACTACTTAGAAACATGAGACAAGACGAGATCCTCAAGCGGTGTGGCATCTACATTCCCCGCCCACCAGACGGATGGTATATGGGGGAAGAAGAAGAGCTCGACGAGCTCATAAGAGTGGGTCAAGCATCACCGCCTGCATCGTTGTTCGGCACGCGTTGACAGCAGAGTCTCGGCGGCGGCAAGACGCGTAAAAACTACAATCACATGATCGTCGAGCCGGAAGCCTGGTTGATATTCTCGAGGGAACTGGAAAGAGAGCGTACGAGAATACGTCCGGCGTGCGTCGTACTGGAATGGGGATGGGTCCAGGCGTGCGCAGAGGCGGGCAGGTACCTTGGGGAAGAGGATGAGTGGGGCGGGTATATGATCCAGTACACCCACCCTCGTTAATCCGCAGTCTGACAGCTGACAGATCCCAGCGCGCCGGATCCAGACTTCCCGACATTCCGACCGTGGATCCCGTCCGGGCAGTTCAAGCGCAGGCGCGAGGACGAGCCGTTGGAAGATGAACAGGGGAATGTGATAGACGTCAAACGCAGACGCAAGTCGCCTTCGCCTGAATCCCTAACTCGCCCGGCAGATTTCTTTGCCGAGTACATCCCATCCCAAGCAGCAGAAGCTGTGCCTTTCATCCTCCAGCCCAAGGCAGCTCAGGTCTCGTTTCGCCTTCGCAGTGACCTCGGTGTCCAAGTGCCGACGAACCACGTCCCTCGCCCAAGGAGACCCCTGGCGTGGATCCCGTGTTCCCCTCCGAAGACAGTACTGGCGCTTGGCGAGAGCGATGAAAGGCCCGTGTCGACATTCGAAAAGATCCCAGATGGCATGGACGTCGATGACGATGGACTCGCCCCGCTGAGCGAAATACCGAACGCCAGTCAATCGACCTGGTCACAGGCGACGTCAACCCATGAGGTACTGCTCGATATCGCTCCACTGAGTCTCTCGCAGACCATGGTGAAGAGCACGTATGCCCCGGCGCAGTTCACCATTGTTGCGCCAGGTCTGCCACAAGTGACGCCTACCAGTGGTATCCCGACATCGTCCCCGCCTCCACCATTCGTGCTTGTCCCTAAATCGAGGTTGACGGCGCCAAAGCTACCGACGACGGAACCACTTCGACAATCGCCAGCACTGGCAGACGATTCGCCTCGTGTCATATTGTCATCGATAGCGACGAACGACCAAGCTCCGAGAAGGCCCACGCCAAGCGCTCCTGTTCCGTTCATGCTGTCGACGAGAGCAGCGTTGTCGTCGTCCGTGCAGGCCACAGTCCCGATCCCCCTTGCCGATCCAGTCCCAACGCTTTTGCCCTTGTGCACATCTGCCGAACCACACCTCCCGCCTGTATAGCGATCGCCAGAGAAGCTCGTCAAGTTGATGATCACATAGATGTTGAGCTGTAATCTGAGTCGCACACGTGATTGTACACTTTTATCGTTGGTATATGTATGCCGGGTATACTTCCTGCCATTTGAGAGGTCATGAAGGCCGTTCGTAGTCTTTGGAAAAGTCGATACCCTATACGTCAGCCACACACGGTCCAATGGGAAGGGGAAGAAGGGTGGAGAGCGGAGGGTGGACCCACCTGCGCCATCATGTGGGTATTGGTGATCTTGAGCGCACGAGTCGTCTTGCGTTTCTTCTTATCCGGTCCATTCCTCCCAAGCTTGACAACCTCCTTCGGTACCTCCTTTGCGACGCCGGAGAGATCCTGCTCCTGAAGAAGAACAGCCACATCGTCCTTTTCGCCAATCTTGACCTGATCCCACCCTTCGACAATCTCATCCGGTACCCTCTGACCCGCGCGTCCCCGTTCTCTCAACTCATCCCACCACACCGACTTCCACCTATCCTGCCTTCCCTCCGTAATCTTCAGACCAAAGACATTGGGCTTGCCCAGCGCGGGCAAGGGGACATCTTTGAATTCTTGCCCGGCAAGAGACCGCATGATGAGCAGCTCGCCGCGGGATTCCATCTCCCCCAGAGGGGCGAGGGAAAAGTTGGACGGCTGAGCGGCGTCGCGCAGGAGCCGCATGGAGACTGGTGCGAGGGGTCTCGAGTTGGTACGGATGTAAGTGCGGAGCTGGGTGGTGTTGGTTATTTCCAGATCGCGCTTGAAGGAGAGGGCGCCATTGACGGCGTTGACTTCGATCTTGTCGAGAGACTTGACGTAGTCGAGCACTTTTTGCGTGTCGAGCGTGGGGTATTCCTCTTGAATACGGAAGAAGGCGTCGTGTTCAGACATGGTACCGGCTCGCTACGATTCAGTCTTCCCCAAGAATACGGTCCCAAGCCCCGACCCACTTTTACCAAGCCTAGGATGACCAGAGCAGCCGTCCGAGCATCTGGCCCAGAAGACATGTTGGGCGGTGCAGACCGTTCTGGTCTCAGCATGGCCCAGGTAGTATACCCCTTGATGCCCACCCGGCTTCCTCTCAGTCCCAGGCTCGGGCTTGACGGAGACCGACACTGGCACCGTTCCCGATCGCCCTCCAGGCGTACCCGGTTTCGCCACCCCCGACGGCGCAGGTGAAGCCGTCCTCGCCCATTCTGGAGGGAGCTTGCGTTTGACCGGCTGCATGTCGACCGAGTCACGTCGAGCTCAGAGAGTCATGTCAAGATGGCAAAGTCAAGCGAAGGAGAGCAAGCAAGCGATCGGGAGCCAATTACGTAAGATAGGTTCCCACCATAGCCAAAGTGGACCGCAACAGCTGCATACAAAAGACACTTCAGACCGCACTGCCAAAGACCGAGAATCTGCGTACAAGAGATGGCCCGTACTCTTGATAGTCTACGCGCGAGTGCGAGACATTGTAGAACTCGGGCTGCACATGAGTAAGAGCAAGCAATTTCACATGAGCCACTGACCGTCGAAGCCATGAGCGAACCACCGTACCACACGGCATATCGTTGACGCTTGTGCGAGATGACGTTGACTTCCACGCCGCTCGACTGACCATCAGTGGACTACAAGTTTAAGAGGAAGGAGGACTGACCTTCATCAAGTTGCCGCTACGCGTCTCGCTGCCGGCGATACGGCCGTCCACAATGGCCTTGACATCCCTCTGCAACCTCTTGCCAAAGTCTTTGAACATGGTGGAACCGCCCGACAAGACAATGTTCTTGTACAGACCTCTACGGACATCGATAGGCGAGGTCTGGATGACCGTGTCGACGACTTCGGGCAGGGGAGTGAGAAAGTCGGACGAGTAGATCTCGGGGTTGAAGAAGATTTCCGGGGCCAGGAAACGCTCGTAGCCAATGTCCAGCTCGTATTTCTGATATCAGTCCAACTCGACATATGAAAGCGAGGAAGCTCACTCTGCCGGTGACACTGTGTTCACCCTGGAATCGTGCAAAGTAGCGATAAGGATCCCCGTCGTACTTTTTGAACTCTTTGACGATATCCTGGCAAACATAGGTATAGTCCTCTTTGATCTTCTCAGCACTACGGATCAGCTGTGGCGCCGGTGTATCAAGAAGGAACTTGCACTCGGAGCTGGTCCTCAGGAGGGATAGCTGCGCTCTCTCCGCGGTCTCGCAAAAGCTGCTGGACGAAATAAGTGATGTCCCTTCCGGCGATAGGGATGGCCTTGATAGACGAGCCAATCACATAACCCTCGGCGACGGGAATGGTGTCTACTGTTCAGCTAAACGCTCCGCTTTGATAGTTGGACTCACGAGTGACACCGTCTCCCGAGTCGATGACTACACCAGTGAGGGTACGCTCATTGACTTTTGACGATGTCCACGAGGCGGCGAGGGCAAGGACGGCCTGGACGGCGATGTAGAGACCTTGTACGTTGAACGATTCAAACATGATTTCGGCAGTGTTCTCCCTGTTCTCCGGCGGGTTGAGAGGCGGTTCGGTCTGACGTCAGCCTGCAAACATCTGAGCTTGGGAGTACGTGGCGACACACCAAGAGGACATAATGGTCTTCAGGCTCGGCGCGGAGATACTTGAAGATGCACTGTTCCCAGAACCGCTCCATGTGATCCCAATTCTCAATCTGGCCATGTCGGATAGGGTAATGCAGCGAGTACGTCCTGCCCTCATCAGTCTCTCTTCTCCACCTGATCGAAAAGACGGGGGCATACTTGGAGTTGGCCACTGCCTCGTCGCCGATGAAAAAGTCGAGATCCTCGATACCCCTCTTGCTGGCGAGATGGCTCGGCTTGCCCGCTACTGGCGGAGGGGCCTTGCCTCCCGACGCGCCCTGGCTGGAGCCGCCAGTGCCTGCGGACTGTCGAGTGGCGATGACGGTGGGGAAGACGAACGAGGGTTCCGAGTTGCCGGCAAAGCTGCGACCATCAGCACCGTGTGTCATTCCAGACCCATTCGTTGCCATGACAAGACCCTGGGAGCTCTGACATACCCCATCTTTGTGTAACCCGTCCCATCGTCAATGACCAATGGGGCTTGGCGGGCCATCTTGCTGGGTGTCCGAGTGTACTGCTCGTCGCTGTGCTGCGGGGTACAAGGTGGATGCTTGAGCTGAGAGAGAGATGTATAGATAGGAGATGAATGGGTGAGGCTGTGGCGTGACGTAGTCAAGCAACCAGGGCCAATAGGAGTTTGGAATGTCAGCCTCACCAGTCCCGTCAGGGGGAGTGTGCCTGACATTTCACATGTCACCATAGTCAATCTTCGCATTTCACTCTGCATCTACAACATCTACCATGTATACAACTAGGTCGAAGCGCTGTTGTCGGCACAAGAGAACGGCCTGATCTGTCAACGGGGACTCAAAATCAATTGGTGTACTCACGAAGACACGTTGCCCTCGCCGATATCATCCTTAATCTGGACCACCGCCGCATACGTACCAGCACCCATGATGAACCACCCGACCAAGTTGAACAAGACATTCACACCCCAGAGGAAATACCATCGCTTGGTCCTGCCACCCTTGCCTGGAGGAGAGCGCCAGTTGTCGTAAAACCACATGAACGTCTCGGTTTGGCTGTCGTCAGACCGACCTTGATCTGCCCTGACCAGTCACTCACATGCAGAGGAAGGTGGCGAGGATCGAGCCGATGATGGAGAGCAGATCGTCAAACACGGGAATAGCCTCGGCGATGATGAACGCCAGTATACACCCAGCTGCGACACACGAGCTTCAGTCAGCGTATATCGCAGGAGCTAGGAGGCAGGAGGGTAGACGCACAACCAGGTGATGAGATGAATCGGGGTGTTGCGCGAGAGATGCTTGGTGCGACCGAGCAGGCGGACGAAGACTGCCAATCAGCCTCTGGTCTAAGCATCCTGTGCATGGGGGCATACCGTATTTGGCGGGGAGGTGGACATTGATCATGCCGCCGACGAGTAGACCGGGAATGGCAATACCATAACAGACCTTCCTGTCAGCGATACACTTCACTTGTGACAGGGAGAAGACTCGCTCGCTTGAGAAGAGGCCCTGCCGAGCCAAGAGCTGGCGAGGCGATGTACTGGCCGGTAAAGTGGTAGACGACCGAACCAATGACGACATAGACGAGCGTGACGAATGTCTGGCAGAGGATCACGCTCTTGTTGTAGTCTTCGATGGTGCGCATCTCACTGGCGATCTGCATAAAGTTGGGCGCTGGCAATCAGCAACACACACCAATACAATGGAAGAATACGGGGCGACGGGTCAGGAGGTGAGAAGAGGGGTGGAGGACTCACTACCGGCATAAGCAAAGAGGACAATGTTGATAGCGTTCATAGCGTCTACAAACGATACCGCCTTGACAGCCTGTACATCCTTGTCGTACGCCCCCGTAGTAGGAGCAGCAGCAGGGCGGGACTCGACCCCGACGGCAATGGCGAGCGTGACGACCGACGCTAGGATGGAACACACGCCCACCCAGCCCAACCAGGAGATCCGACCCAGTGTCTGGATGGACGAGATGAGGAAGACGACGATGGCAGCGACGGCGACAAAGACGACGGTGCAGGTCCCGTGGCTATTCTCAGCCCCACTTGCTTCTGTTCCTCAGACGAAAGGCAGACTCACACGGACACAGCGTTGAGGGCGATGGAGAAGCTGAGAAAGGCGCCAGCGGCAATAGCAGTCAACATGAGCTACTGGTTAGCTCCCCACTCGGCAGTTTGAGGGTGCAGACTTGCCCAGTACGCAAAGCCCCAGATCTCGCGACCGACTGGGCCGAAGAAGAGGTAGCCTACATCGGCCATGGTGTAGCATTCGGGGTGGTTGCGCTTGAACGAGCCAATCACCAGGTCGGTCCCTACACATAGTCAGCTCGACCTCGCTACCATGGGAGCTGGGTTACAGGTGATGATGATGGCAATGGCAAAGATGACAATGAGACCGGGGACAAAGCCAAGTGTATCGAGCACCGCGGGCTGGGGTCAGCCCAAGCATAGCATAGCATAGTCTTGAGACGTACCAGGCCAAGGACACCGAGTCCAATTTGCGTCTTGGTCTCCAGCACAGCGGCGCGGATCCTACACTCAACATCGCTCAATGACCTGTGAGAAAGTCACTCACCAGCCCAGATCGCGGTAGTTGGGGCCCTCATCGCCCACCTCGCCCCATACGGCGTCCTTGGTGCTGTCCCCTTCGGTATTGACGGGCGCGAGCTGGGAGTCGAAGCCCTCGTTCTTGTCTTGCTTCCCGGCTCCGATGGACCCCGGTCCCGGTAGACCAGAGACATCGACATAGGTCGCGTCGGACGGTCGTGGTGGGCTGGTAGGCATCTTGGATTCTTGTATGGTTTGCGAGCTTGGGTAGGTGGAAGGAATGCGAGAGAAGAGTAGTCCTGTTTGCTGTGTTTGCTGTGTATATGTGTAGATGTCACCCACACGTAGAGTGATCGACCTGGATACTTGAAGGCCTAAACTACCCGCTGTCGATTCGGACGGATCATCGTCCTCCCCATCCCACACATGACACTAGCGCAAGTATGAGCAGGCGAGCCCGGTGATCATGGTGAGCGTTGTGAGCCGTGAGTCTCTCCTCGCCTGGCCAACGTCACATCTCGAACCTCGGTTGGAGGGGTGGATACGGCATGTGCTCCACCCATCGGCGTATCACCTGCTATGCTGCATGCTGGCCCCTCGCAGATAAGCATGTCTCTCACTGTCGACCGCATGTACATGGCGAAGCGAAGCGAGAGTCAAGAGTCAGAGTAGTGCTGTAAGACTGACGTCAAAGCTCTGCTCGAGTATAGGCTAAAGCAAAGCTAGAATAGTCGCTCCCTGGACCGAGACGCAAGATCCGCTCGCCGATTCGGCACGAAGACTTGGGTGGTAGAGGTGAGATTAATGCATCGCGTCGAGCCTCCCGGCCCTATCACGCTCTGTCGTGTATGATCGTAGACTACTGTACAACTCATTGTCCGTGTCAATGTTTTCTATGTCTATGTAGATCCAATGCCTGCTGCTCGTCTCGGCCGCCTACCAAGAGGGGCTCGGGGCAAAAGCCGACTCCTCCATCCACGCGACGACGCGCTTCTGACCGGCGTGTCGCATGCTGATACGGACACAGCCGAGCGGGGTGAGGCGGTGGGTGCTGGGACAGCGATACTGACATTGCCCATTGACGCAGCTGGCATTGGCGAGCGGGTCAAAAGCGGTGCAGTCTTCCCAGACCCCAGCGTCACCGGGACATCCGCCACAGGCTTCAATGTCGGATTTGGTGTCGACGCAGGTGTAGATGGTCTTGCCGCGCTTGGTGGTCTTGCAGGCGGTGTGGCCTGGCGGGCAGCGAGGGAGTGGAAGCTGGTCGCGTCTGCGTGCGCCGGACGCCGTGGCTGTGCACGAGGTCTTGGATGCGTTGGGCAGGGTACCGGTCTTGCACGTCGAGCACTGGGACGAGGCGGTCGCTCCGGCGGGGGCGACCTGGTTGCTGCTGCACGAAGTGCAGGTGGTCTGTCCGCCGGTCGAGTACGAGCCGCCGGGACACTGCGCCGCGCAGCCGGACGAGTTGGTGTAGTAGCCGGCACCAATGGCCGTGCACTGGGACTGGGAGGTGGACCCCTGGGGCGAGGTCGCCTGCTGGTTGTTGACGCTCGAGCAGGTCTGGCAGGTGGTCGCGCCCGTGTTGCCCTGATATGTACCGCACTGGCAGATATTGCAGCCGGTCTGTCCGGTGTAGGTCTGGAAGTAACCGGGGGTGCACGAGGTGCACGAGGTCTGACCCGAGGTGGCCGTGTATGTACCGGCCTGGCAGGCCTGGCAGCCGTTGGCGGCGTTGTTCGAGTAGTACCCCGGGGAACAGGCGGTGCATGATGCGGCGCCGTTGGAGGAGACGGTGCCGGCGGCACAGGTGAGACAGCCGGATCCGCCGGTCGAGTAGGTGCCGGCCGAGCAGGATTGGCAGGACGACCAACCGCCTTGAGAGTACTGGCCGTCGGGACAGGCGGTGCACGAGCTGGCGCCGGACGACGAGTAGGTGTTCTGGGGATCAGCAAGGTGTGCCGGTTGTGTGAAGGAGAGGGCTTACAGCAGGGCAGGTGGTGCAGCTGGTGGCGCCGGCCTTGGAGTACTGGCCACCCTGGCATTGCTGGCAGCCGTTACCGTTGTAGTAGTAGCCAGCCGTGCAAGTGTTGGAAGAGGTGGTGGCCTCGACGGTGACGAAGAGGAAGGCGATGGCGACGAAGAGGAAGGAGAAGAAGGTGGCTCGCATGTTGGACAAGTCGAGTTCTTCGAGTGGGGTCGGAATGAGATGGGGGCGGGCATCTTGTTGAGAAGACGACTGCCTATATCTTGTCTCCCCGCCGAGGAGGCCTCGTAAAAACTTGTTCGCAGTCCGCTCGGGGCGCAGCTGTTAGACCGTCCCGTCACGCCGTGGCGTGCTATGCATGTCGTGGACCGAACAACGTGAGCTGGCTGACCTGCGGCGCACCGAAGCTGGCGCTGGCCGCTAGACCAAACGTGGCCCGGGAGTGGGCGGACGCCTGCCGCGAGGTGTATACTGTGCGAGGGCGAGTACGGCACGGGGGTTGGGAGGGGGTCGAGAGGGTCAGAAAGGTCAGAACGGTCAGTGCGTCCCGTACCAGGTCAGGTGTCATGTCGTGCTCCCGTCATTGTTCTTCGCAGTTTCAAGGTGGTCCGAGCGGTTCAAACAAAGGGGGAAGGGAAACGAGGTCGACGGCCAAGCGGGAGTGAGTGACCCTCGGCCGTGGACACCAAAACTGTCTGCTCGGAAAAACCTCTCTGCCGCGTGTCATGACGACACCCCAGCGTGACAAATGCCGATCCGCGAAGCTGCCAACAGGTGAGTCCATAAGTTTCGTAGTGAGAGAGGCAGCAGAGACTAAGGTGGTTGCTAATGCGGGAGTGAGCGGGTCTTGTGACGGACGCCGTAACGGGATCGACGGGATCGCCTTTACGTCCATCCGGTTTGGCCTCTGAGCATTTTTGTCGGCGGCCAGTGCTTGGGGTGCGGCGGGGATCTGAGACGGTCCGGGAGGTAAATCCTTCATTGTCCTGTAGGATAGAGGGGTAGAAGAGAGAGAAGAACAGAGAGAAGAGGGAATATCCGAGACAATGGTGGCGTTCAGCGGGGAGACGGGAACTGTAGGGACAGCCAAGATAGGCATCCAACACCCAGCTCAATTAGGCATGCAAGCTAACCCCACGTGACTTCGGAAGCAATGGAGTCCAAGATCCGCCCGGGCTCGGGCAACTCGGCCTCGGCGATATTATCAACGGATGGGTTCAAAAGCAACGGTGTTCCCATTCGACTCGAAGCTTCTGTAGATCATCCACCATCTGACAGCTATATGTATATGCTCACATCGACTCACATATCCCTCTCACAGCCACCACAAGACACTCACTGAATCATGCTCCGCTTGCTATCACAAAACAACAGGAGGAGGGCGTCCTCCTCCGCGTCCTCCAACGCAGGGGGACGCGACATCTCGCTCAACATTCGCGTCTCGAGCTACGGTTCGGTCTTCATGCCCTTCCCTCAGAACATTCCAGGGGAACCCAGGACAGACAAAGAGTTCTCGGGTGACCTCGAAGTGGACGTGCCGCACGGTATGGGTTCCCGTCGGGTCAAGGCCATCCGGGTGGGGCTGCGCACGACGTGCGCCCTCGACATGGGTCCCGGTCGGAAGTGCGAAGAGGACGTGATTTGGGGGGGCACCGCCGAGATCATCGCGGGCAACAGCGAAGGGGTTGTGCTAGAGGAAGGCATCCAGCGGTGTGTCATATCACCCCGTCGCAGGCCTCGGTCTCGTACTGAGACTCAGATTCGCCTTTACCATCATCATCCCCGGCAATCTCGCACCGCATGATTATCACCCGGGCCACAAGGTCGATAACAAGGTGTTTGCAGAGGTGCAGGGGCTCGACGAAGCCCTTCCTTGGTGGCGCTCGTCAGCCGGTGCCAGTCCCAGCTCCAGCAGGGGCACCTCACCTTCGTCGTATCGCTCCCGGTCCGGGTCTCCCCAACGGTTCGGCTCCACCCCGTCCAGTCTGTCTATATTGAGGCAGGAGGTAGTCCTACCCCAACCCCCGAGCTACGAGCTCGAGCAACAGGCCGAATGGCTCTACGGGACCTACCGTACCGACAGGCTTATCAAGTTGATATACAACCCGGACCCCGCAGGCGGAGTCAACGTGTTGGACATCCGAGTGGACCGAGACGCGGCAGGTTTGGGCCCTTTCACTGCACAATTCTCGGCAGACGAGGTGAGTCGAGATGCATGTCCCCTGACCTTATGTAATTCTGACTCTCAGTGGTCTATCGGTTCTCGACTACGAGCACAACTATCCCTCCCAGCTCCTTCACCAAAAGCCACAGTGTACTTTGTCCGTGCTGGCCTGCTGCAGACCATCGACGTCACATCTCCCCGCGACAACTCGACCGTGCAGTCCCAAAAGCAGTTCTCCATCTTGACACTTGGCGAGTTGCCCAAACTTCAAGGTTCGACCATTCTCAATCCCGATGCGGATGCCATCTGGCGGGGCACAGAAGTGGGCGGGACCAACCAAGAGCAATTGTCTGTTGAAGGTACCGCGAGGATGCCGAACGATTACGAGGGTCGTCCGTCGACTCTGGAGGGGTGGGCACTATCTCAGTGCTGAGATGAGCGATGAGTGCTGACAGGCAGTGTGGAAACACCAATCCACGTCTCGCACAAGCTCGTGCTCGAGGTGTTCTTCTCGGTGGGCGGTGAAGACATGTACGGTCGGCCGCTCGAAGGCAAAGTGGGCGACTTGCGAGTGTTGAAGGTGGAAAAACCAGTCATCGTCCCTGCATGTTTCCTCATACCCGAGGTGTTGGACCTCCCGTCATGTGAGCTTCACAGCACTTTGCAGTCTGGCGATTGAGCTGACGACACAGACCGTCTATCGGAAGACAGCTGCCCCGCATGGACACAAGGCAAGACGGACGAGTGCCCTTTGTGCCATACCAGCCCGACCGAGCAGTTCTGCCGGACGTGTCCCACCTCTGTCCCTCACCCGCGACATGACCATGACCCCAAGCTGGTGGGCAACGCCAATGGCGTGTGCCCCCTGTGTGCACAGCGGATCATCCCTGCTGGTCAGGGAGAGTGGAGGGACTGCGCCTGCGGTCTTCGTCGGGAGGATATGATTGAGCGTATGAAAAAGCTCAGCTTGGGGGAGGAAGAGGACAGGCGGGGGAACGAGGAGGACGAACAGGAAAGCTTGTTGCGGGAGAAGGAGGAGGCTGAGCGCGGCAGGCGGGCGGTCAGGTCGTGACCGGCTGTCGCGACTGTGATGGGACTTTGCCAGGTGATTAGATATCCTTGTCAGGCTTAAAAGGGGTTCATTGGCGTCGCCGTATCTTACAGCATGGTCGGCATGCTGTCGAAATAGAACAAAGTCGTTGTCGAGCGGATATGTTGCCATGTATTGTCTATCAGATCAGATCTACTCTCAGTCATGTGGACAGCTCGGCGGTCACGCGGAATAACGAACGCCTCTCGTCATGTTGCGACACCGTGTCGCGAGTCCGAGCTAATGTAGACGGGCTCGCACTAAGAGACTTGATCACGCCTTGTCAGCAGCTTCAAAGCTAGCTGCATACGCGTGATTCGTGTGCGTGCCCCACACGTATGTCCACCAACCATGTGCGAGTCATTCAACAGGATGAGCGCTTCTCGCGCCATCTGCTCCCACTGGACTGACTAGCTCAAAGTGTGATTGGTGTGCAGGTGCAGCTGACAATACCTGACACCTTGTTGCGCAATGAAGAGCAATGATCACACGCTGAAAGCAGCGCTGATGGCGCCATCCGACGTCTTGCATGGCCAACTCCCACAGATACAGAGTAGCATACATATACAATACCATTCGCTATCCGGCAAAGCCTCAACCCACTCGCTCTCGGAGGGACATTGTCCAACATGTCACAGACCCAGACAGTAGAATCAACCACAGAGCTGCCCCATGCCATCGGGAGCCTCTCTTTACGCGCATCAACGACGCCTCTACGACGGAACCACTCGCTCGACGCGTACACGCACGCCCCGTCCACGCCCGTCATAGGGGAAGAGTTCCCCGACGTGCAGCTGTCCGAGCTGCTGAGAGCAGCCAACGTCGACGAGCTCCTGCGAGACCTTGCAACGCTGAGTACGTATATACGCACACGCCATAACACGAGGTATTAACGTTCAGTATCTGAACGCGGAGTCGTCTTCTTCCGCCGACAAGACTTGACCATCTCCGACCAAAAGACGTTGATAGAGCGCATCGGCCGTTTGTCCGGCAAGCCAGCTTCGTCAGGGCTGCACATACACCCTCTGACAGAGGAGACGTCTCCCTTGGGAGACGAGGTGTCCATGTGAGCTAACCCCCTTCATCCCCTCTCTCAGCTTGCTCTGGCATCCACTCATCGCAGCATCAACTCGGAGCGCCGCGCAGAGTATTACCGCAAAGACCAGTCCAAATTCGCCTCGACCGGCTGGCACTCGGACATCACGTTCGAACCTGTCCCGTCCGACTATGCCATCTTGAAAGTACACACGAACCCCCCGGGCAGCGGAGGGGACACGCTCTGGGCCTCGGCGTACGAGGCGTACTCGCGCCTCTCGCCGACGTTGGCCGAGACGCTCGAGAAGCTCGAAGCGGTGCACGAGGCATCGGTGTTCAAGGACGCCGCGAAACAGCTGGGATTCGATCTGCGGACTGGGACGCGGGGCTCGCCTGGGAATCAAGGTGATGCGCTCGAGGCGATCCACCCTGTTATCCGCGTCAACCCCGTGACTGGGTGGAAGGGCATCTTCGTCAACAAGGGATTCACAAGGCGCATACTCGGCGTCACAAAGGACGAGTCGGACCTGCTTTTGGGATACCTGTTCCGCCTCGTCAACGACAATCACGACTTGCAGGTACGCTTCAAGTGGAATGTGGACAACCCTCCAGGTATTGGCGATGTCGCCATCTGGGACAACCGGTCGACTCAGCACACGGCGACCTTTGATTACGGGGCAGAACGACGGGTTGGCGACAGGGCCGTGTCAATTGGCGAAAAGGCCTACTTTGACGCATCGGCCACGTCGCGCCGCGAAGCACTCGGCATAAAGGCGTAACGTCATGCATGTCATAGAATCCGATCATTAGAATGATTGGACAGATGTATTGGTCTCGACGTGTCGTGTCGTCATGAAGGCTTCGTAAGGGCATCAAGGCATAATGTCGTCCGTGTCACAAGTTTCGATTATGATTCTGCGTATTCGACAGATGAATGGCGTTTCCCGTGAACCGAGTCAATCGTTCTGGATATGCCAGAGACCCTGATGGGTGGGTCGGAGCTGGAGTCAGTCTCAGGATCTGATAGGCAAGGTAGGACTCTACTCACGCGGAAGACTACCAATCTGAGGCGAGATGGCCGACGAATCTGGCATTGACGCATACAAACCCGACCTGCGCCGCTCGAGGCCCAGCACAGTATACCCTTCGCCATTGAGCAATGTGCCCGGCCAAATGGCCGATATGAGCATGATGAAGTTGGTTCCCGGCAGCGGTTCTGCAGGGGATCCTTGCAGACGTGGGCCGTGCAGGCGTTTGAGCCAATCGACGTATTTCCGGTACACGTCGGCTTGGGGCGTTTCAACGCCGAGGGAGAACTTGTAATTGGCCTTGAGCCTACAGACAGTTAGTCTATAAAGCATCGAGGGAGAGACGCACCATTCGACCGACCGCTGAGGTTCTGGCAATCGACTCATCACGTGCTGCGCTGAGATCGATGTTTGGCGGAATGACTCTGTGGGGATGACGTCGAAGGACGTAGGGGCGTGGTGATATTGGGCATTGGGAATCGGAGGCAAGACAGGAACAGCAGGAGTGAATGTGAACGGTGCAGGGATGTTCATCGAGTCCTGTTGGTAAGATGTTGATCCCGGCGGGCGAAACTCGGTAGGAGGAGGATATTTGGGTGGACGGCCTGAGACGTGAGATCAATCTTCAACAAAATAATGAGCGTGCCTCTTTTCTTGGTGTTGGCGTACGCCAAGTCAGGTCCTAAAGGCTCTTGCACCCTCATCAGAGCCGGCATCCAGACTGACCATTTGACGACGCGTTTGCTGGCCTGTTTGTAACGGCGGGCGGCCATGGACGGCTCGGTGGGTAGACGAGCGCGAGCCTCGTGGATCTCCCGTTGCTGCTATGAGCGGTGACACGATGATTCCGGTTGTTCCACTTGCCATGTCATCCTGCAGAGTGCGCCAGATGTCGCGATATAGAGCCGGATCTGCGCAGCTCACACAGAGAGGGTGCCCCTGGTCTGTGAGTCCTGGGCAAGTCGGGTTTTCGAGCCGCACTGCACCTCTTCGAGTTTGGCAAACGGCCACGCGGTGTTGCAGTTGAAACAGGCGCGAGTCGACATGATCTGCAGGGATACATGAGCAAGAACATGGGCATGTATAGAGATGGAAGTAGTACGAGTACAGTAGCTGATGGTGAACGGGTCGGCAATCGAAGGTCGCAAGGTCACGTGACATGTGGCAGTGTGGCACTTTGTTGCATTCTCCTTCGATACATGATGGCACGGGATGCTGTTCTCCCTTGTTTCTCCCAATGCCATCTTGCTTGCATACCCAAACAGCATGTCAGCGAACCGTAGAGAGCCATAGCTACGACATGGGCCACATGCTGCGTTTGCTACGGCAAGAAAATCCCGAAAAACCCTAAGCTTCTCCGGCTCGCCTCTTCTCCTCCAGGTTGATCTGGACTTGCGTCTTGTAGTTGCGGAACTTGCGAGGGGCGATCTTGGCTTCGAAGAGTTCGTCCACCTCTGCTGGCGTGCGTCTGGCTATCTCCGGCAGCACAAACCAGCCAACTATACAAGAAATCGTGCCCGTGCAAGCGAAGCTGAAGTGAGCGAAGTCCTCGCCAGCCAAAAAAGCGAAAATCGCTTACAAGAAGCCTGCCTTGACCACCCAGACGTCCAGCATAAGAGGGACAGTGTAGTTGACTGCGGTCAGCTCTGCACAAGGCCTGCACAAGGCTTGCTACCGCCGTTGGCTACTCACAGCAGATACCGAGCAAGAATGAGCCGCACAAGGCGATAGAGGCGGTACGAGCTCGGAGTCTCTGAGAGGGGATCTCATTGACGTATCTGCGATCAGTACGAGCCTCTGACGGGTCCAGAGGGCTCAAGGGCTCACGAGTAGGCAGCACTGGCACCGCCGATGACACCAAAGTTGGAAACGGAAGCGAAGAAGACGAGCAGCTTGCCCAGGGGTCCATCGGCATAGTCAAAGCACCCGACAATTGCGATACCGAGGATGGCAGCGGTACCGGCGATGAAAGCGCCCATGACCAGCCAGCGACGACCGAGGGTGTCTGAAACGAGAGCAGCAACTCCGATACCGATCAACTGGCAACAAGCCAAGATGATAGTCACCAAGAAGGGGTCCTTGTTGCCGGCCAGCTGGACTTTCTCATCAGCACTGATTTCCTCGTGCTAGCGAGTGACACTTACAGAAGTAGGTGGCGTAGTTGTTGGTGACCGACTGTCCCGCGAACTGCTGCATGGCTTTGGGCCAGAAGGCGATGAAGAGACGCCAGAGGTTGGTGCCCTTGAAGATCTGGAAAAAGTCAAACGACTTTTGCTCAAGAGCCAGAAGGCGCTCGTGCTCGACAGTGGCAACAAGGATGCTCTGACGAATGAGCATACGAAGTCCATCCGAAAAAGCAGCACTCACGACTTCCTGCTTCACGTCAAAGCCGGCGACGCCTTTGCGGGTAGTAGCGAGGACTTTCTCCGCACGGTCCACCTTGTGCCTCTGGACGAGCCACCAGGGGGACTCGGGAAGGAGGACGTTGATAACGAGGAGGATTCCGATCATGGCCCATTGGGTGAGGACGGGCATCTTCCAGTTGTACGGGTCGTGACGGGAGACCTGGCGAAGGACGACGGGCGCGAAGATCTGCGCAAAGACGTACCAGCTGGGATTGTCAGTGGCAGAGCCAGTCTCATGCAGAGAGACGTACAAGAGGTAGGCGTTGACTAGGAAACCACGAATAGGCGCAGGCGACTGTTCCGAGATGTACAGGGGGTATGTGGCCTGCATCATGCCGAGACCGGCACCTCCAAGGAGCTTGGCAAAGAGCCAGTAGATCCAGTTCTTAGATGATGACTCGAGGGCGACGGCCTGTTGTCAGTCTCGCGGGTAAACGTGGAGGACATATGCGAGACTCACGATAACGAGAGCGATCCAGGTAAGGTGCATGGCGGCTTTACGGCCGATCTTGTCGATTCCGAATTGCAGAGACAAGACACCGAAGAATTGACCTGCGAGTCAGCCAGGTTTGCACAGTGCGCATATTTGCTTACCGGTCGACTGCATGCCACCCCAGACAGAGACGTGGGTGGGGTTGAGCTTTGTGCCGCCGTTCGACATGAGTCGGATGAAACCCTTGTTCGAGACGATCGAGCCGACCATCTGGACCTCTGCACGGATTAGCATGCCGTCACAAAGCAAGCTTGATTGGAAGTGACTTACGGTATCCGTCCATGGCACCACAGAACGCCGCGGCGATGCAGATGAGAGATACACGCCAATAGACAAAGGCGGCGCGGTAGGGCTGCATGTTGTCGAGCTCTGAACGCATTTGGACGACCTCGCCGGCCTCGAGCTTCTGGTCGATGTCATGGGTGAGGTCCTCATGGTCAACCGAGTCGAGCTGGCGCTCGGCAGGCTTCTCCATGATGGCGGCTTGCTCCATGTTGCGACTGGCAGGGGGAATAAACTTTTTGGGGCTCCTGTGGGGGGGTTCTTCGAGTGTCTCTTATAGTTGTTGCGCGAGACGATTTGGGTCGGGAGGTCGGATCGGGTCCGATTCTACATCGGCGCGGCGTTGTAGGCGATCAGCCACGGATGGTGAGTGGGACCAGACAGCAGTCAAGTGAGATGGAAGGAAAAATTGGGTTGTCGATGCTGCCTCCCCCGGTAACCGGTTTGTCGGGGCCACGGCGCGGGAGCAGAGGAGCGATGGGGGGGCCCTGAAGGGACACCGACGCTGTCAACAGTCCGAACTACTTTGTCAAGTCCGAAAACGAGGCGCCCCCTGATGCTTAATTTATCCTCTGGAATCGCCCCCCCGCTCCATGCTCGGGGCCAATCGAATGTTCATCGGTCAAAGGAGGTCCTTCGGTGTTCTTGGAAACACTCGGGACAGACCGGACCGTGCGCCCGACCGAGATGGCGTCTCGCCTGAGCATACCTGCTATGCATATTCGACTTGTCGCGTAGGCGAAGAGCCATCGCTTCGGGGTCCCTGTTTCGGGCGAGAGGAGCGCTTCGGGCTTTGTCAGGAAAACAATGCAAAGGGGACAGTCGGAACAAGCCGACAGAATGCCACACGGCTGCCACCCGTACAGATAGACACCCACACAATCACATCCGAGTGATCACCCTTTCGTCCAGTTGTATCTATTTCATTCGTTCTCACAACTGCAATGCTTCAGCCGGGAGACGTGCCCATGTCAGCCAACTACACCAACGGGGTCAACGGTGCCAGCAGGCAGAATGGCAATTCTCAGCCCGGGCCCACGCGCATCATCCTCGACACGGATCTGGCCATGGGTGCTGGAGCTGACATCGACGACGGCTTTGCACTTGCCTTGGCCTTTGCCGACCCCAACATCCAGCTCGACATGATTACGACGGTGAACGGGAACACCGACGTTGAAAGCGCCACCATCCTCACCGGCGTTCTCGCAGACCGTCTCGGTGTCCCCCAAACCACGCCTTTCTACCGAGGTTCCAGTACACCTATATTACGACCAGATCTCAAACGGGTTCCCGCTCCGCACGTCTCGGCCATGCGCGCACAAGGTCGGGCACCGAAAGAGGGCTATGCTCCCGTGGAGATAGCCCGTCACATCCTGGCAAACCCTGGCGAGATCACAGTGGTAGCCATTGGACCCCTCACCAACATCGCCTTGGCCATCCTGCTCGAGCCGCGCGTCAAGTCGGCTATCAAAGAGCTCGTCATCATGGGCGGAGTCTTTTTCGGGACCATGTACTCGTTTGACAAGCCGGGCGAATTCAACGTCTTCTGCGACCCGGAAGCGGCGCGTGTCATTTTGCGCTCAGGAATTCCACAACGATGGGTTGGACTGGACGTCACACTCCAGGTTCGACTGAGCATCCCCCAAGCCGAGGATCTCAAGCGCTCCACACGCGAATTTGCCTCTTTTGCAGGAGAGGCGTCGCTCAAATACATCGAACATCAAGCTACTCGTTTCCCAGGCCGACCGAAACCGACATCGTGTCCCATGCACGACCCTCTCGCTGTCGCAGTTGTTACCAAACCCGAGCTATGCCAGTGGAGGGACCTGGCGGTCAACATTGTAGTCGGCGATGGTATTTCTCGGGGCGTCATGGTCTGCGACAGGCTTGAGCTGCCCGATCCACCCGTTCCCAACTGCCGAGTGGCCGTCACGGTCGATAACGATCGCTTCCAAGAGCATTTCCTCGGCCTTATAGAGTCATTGTAGATGTAGCATATATGCATTGTCTAGAGTCTAGTTGTGACGTCGGCGAGAGAGGGGTACGATTCCATGGCGCCTTCTCCCTCGACACAGATGGCACATGCCGTCAGACATGTTCGAAGCGCCTGTTCGAGCGGCTCGCCCCGCATCAAGCCGGCGACAAAGAAGCCCGCGAAGCAGTCGCCGGCACCCGTCGTGTCTTTGAGCGGTCGCTGTAGAGTCGCTGCAGGGAGGTGACCTATTCTAGGAGCTGATCCTGCTTGAGGGACAAGGTAGAGAATGCCCTTTGCGCCGAGCGTGCAGATGACCGAGACGGTTGGACGGAAAGACTCGGCATTGTGCAATCTTTGGAGGTCACCCTCTGCCTGGGCTCGAATGTCGGAAGATTCTGCGGTCGCGATGCCAAAAGATTCCAAGAGGGTCTGTAATTCCCCCTCGTTGACGATCAGCCATGAAAGATGCTCCCATGGGAACGAGCGGAGTTCGGCTGGAGAGAGCATGGGAGAGGGGTTGAATACGCTTGTCAAGCCTGCATGGCCGGATGCGCGGAGGTAAGCGAGTGTTGAGGGAAGGGGTACCTCGTTCTGAATGAGGAGGTGGGTGTAAGCGTCGAGGGAGGGGGCGGACGGGTCTGGGGCGTAGTTGGCGCCTTTGTGCAGCACTGCAATAAGTGACGGATTTGACAAAAGACGAGGAAGAGCTTGACGCACCGATCGAATTCTCCCCGTCATCTGCAAGCTGTATGATTGCCCGACCGGTCGCGTCCTGGACCGAGCGGACCTTGCTCACGTCGACGCCTGCTTCTGATAAAACGTCTTTGAGCCATTGTCCGTCGCTGCCTATGCTACCGTCGAGCACGACAGCTCCTCCTCCCCGTGCGACGGCGCATGCCTGATTTGCGCCTTTACCGCCTGGCCTCCTGGACAGCCCCGTAGAAGAAATAGTCTCTCCCGGTCGGACGATGTGGGGTAATCGGAGAAACTCGTCAATGTCTGGGGGAGATCGATCAGCTTGGCAGTGATTGATTGGTAGATGACCAACTGAGAGAGCCCCTGACGAGACACCTAGGCTGAGGCGACATGGCTAGGTGTATCGACAGAGGTCAGTTCAGTTGCAGAGTGTCGAATTATTCTCTGAAGAGAAAGAGAAAGATAGAGAGAGCCATCTCCGACCTCCGCCCGAAAGTGATCCGAAGCCGAATCCCGACGGAAGCAAAAGCTTAAATGATCCCCCCTTTCTGTTTCCCGATTTTAGGCGAAAAGGCGAGGTGAACCGTGCCGAATACGGAATGTGGCAATTACGATTTTGGGATTGGGATTGGGTAGCCGACCTCTGGCCTCCCGCGCGGCCCACTGACCCACTGGCGACTGGGACAGACATGTGGGCGGGCGAGGTGGGTGATCAGGTACGTTCCGGGTCAGTCACTGCCCCGCAAATGGGCTCAATGCCCCCCTTCCTCGCCTCCCACCCCCTTCTCCAGTCATCGCTCGGCCACTTCCGGCCCGCGTACCGGTTTTAATCGCTTTTGCCAGCTCAAAAGAATCAGGGTTCAGTATTTTGCACATCTGGCGCACCGCAGCACAGAGACAAGGGGCCTCTTTCACCGTACCGGCCGTTTCGCTCCCCTCCCCTCCCGACTCCCTGTATCCCGTGACCAGCACGCTCACCAGGTGGCGCCGAAGATTGGTATTCCCGGCGGCAAAGTGGACTCGCCAAGACGGGGCTAGACTCTGGCAAAGTGCCCGTCGTCGCGGTCGGGCGATACGTAAGCTCATCGCCAATCACACCAACATATTGGTATTCATCGTTCTAAAAAGCCATTTTGTTGGTAGAAAATCGGTCCGGCACAGTCCGGGGGTGATGCATGTCTCCAAACAGCGTGAGCGGGTCGTGGGACAGCCCCAGACGAGGTATATAGACCTCGACGTAGGCCCCCTCGACCCCCTCATCCCCCCACAGCTCTCTTTTACAGCCACCTCCACGCAAGAGCATTGACCGTCGACAAGATGGGTTTCAAGATCACCGAGGACCGCCCGACGCCTCGCGAGGTGTACAACTGGCGCATGTACCTGTTCGCCGCTACAGCTTGTGAGTCGTCAGCGTCGTCGTTGGGGAGGACACGTAAGCTGATGCGCAGCTGCTGGAGCCATGGTGTTCGGATACGACGGCGCGTTCTTCGGAACCGTGAGCTGGTCTGATTCACGCAGAACCGTCCCCATCTGATACCAGACCTACGCCCGAGCTTCATTCAAAGCGGCTTTTGGTATTACCAAGATGACCACGGCTGAGCAGACGTCCACCTCGGCCAACCTGACCTCCTCGTACCTCGCCGCCGCCTTCTTCGGCGCCTTGTTCGCTTGGCCATTGATGGAGACTGCCGGTCGACGCGTGACCATCCAAGTGTCGTCTTTCATCTTCGTCATCGGAGCGGTCATCATGACTGCGGCCACCCATCAAATCTCCATGATCTGTGAGCCGAGACGAGTCTCCGACTTGGTGATGCGGTACTGACAGGCAGATGCGGGTCGGGCCATTACTGGTCTGGCATCGGGCGCCTTGACTGCCGTCATTCCCACCTTCATCGCCGAGACATCGCCGCCCGGTATCCGAGGCACCTTGACCGGTGCGTTCGAAGTGTCCTACCAGGCAGGTGCCCTTGTCGGTTTCTGGGTGAGCTACAGCATCGCCAAGAGCCTGCGCACGTAGCTGAGACCAGATCAACTATGGTATCTCGAAGAACATCGGCGGCAACTCTGTCTTGTCCTACCGCATTCCCATGGCCGTCCAACTCATTCCGGGCGGTCTCCTCTTGATCGGCTCCTTCATATTGCGCGAGTCTCCTGCGCTCCTCCTCCGACAAGGCAAGGATGAGCAGGCTCTGAAGAACCTGTCTTACCTTCGAATGCTGCCCCAGGACCACCAGTACATCCAGGAAGAGGTCGCCATTGCCCACGCCAAGATTGCTGAGGAGCTGCGCATGAGCGGTGGCAAGACTGGCATCGTGGCCTATCTCAAGGGTGCGAGCAAGGAACTGTCTCAGAAACACATGCGCCACAGGATGTGAGTCACAATTCAGCTTGAGCGTCGCGTCGTGCTGATGCTGGCAGGATCATCACATTCTTCATGTTCGCCTTCCAGAATTGGTCGGGCGCTGCCGCGATCAGTGAGTCTAGTCGCCCTGTGATGCTGTATCAGAGACTCACTTCCAGACTACTACTCCCCCACCCTGTTTGCGGCCATCGGCATCACCGACACCAACCTCTACACTGGTATTTACGGACTTATCAAGGGTGAGGATATCTCAAGCAGTGAGGAATGACGGCTCATCTCAGCCGTCGGCTCTTTCGTCTTCTTCATTCTTATTGTCGACCGATCGGGTCGTCGTATTCCTTGGCTCATTTCGGCCTCGACCTGCGCTGCCTTCCTGCTCTACCTGTCCATCTTCATCAAGGTCATCTCCGGCCACACGGGCGCGCTTGAGGGCAGCATGAAAGCGGCCGGTAACGGCGCGACCGCGTTCATCATGCTCTATGCTCTCTTGTTGGTCTTTCTTGCCCAGACATTCTTTAGCAAGCCCTGACCAGCAGCTGGTCTTTCGGTGGAAACGGTCTTCCTTGGATCGTATCATCCGAGCTTTTCCCCATCCGCTTGCGATCTCTCACCGGTGCCTATGGTGCCATGTGCCAGTGGCTCACCCAGTTCTCCTGCACCGAGGCATTCCCGCACATGTACGCGTCCAGGATGGGTCTCTGGGGCGCATTCCTCTTCTTCGTCTGCTCTTGCGTTGCCACCACGTGAGTGGCCGTTGTTCGCCTTGATTGAGCGCCATAGCTGACAAGCCTAGCATCTTCACCTTTATCTGGGTGCCGGAGACCAAAGGTATCCCCATCGAATGCATGGAGACCCTCTTCTCGGGGCCCGTGCGACACGCGGCCTGGAGGCAGAAGAAGGTGTACCCGCCCGACGGTATCCCGCCTTTGCCCGACCACCTCGTCGCGACTGCCATCGAGCTCGAAAAGGGTACTGGAGAGCACCTCGAGCGTGCCAAGTCGGTTGTTTGAAGCAGCACTATCTACGTGCGTCGGACCTTTGTCAAGTGGGAAGCGTCAGTCGATGGTTATCCGTATGCATGTGTCTATAGGTAATGGATGCGGTTGATGACCGAACCGATGCCCTCCACACTGACAGCGACATCGTCACCGTCTCTGAGCCACTCGGGCGGGTTCAGCGAGATGCCAATACCCATCGGGGTGCCCGTGATGATCACAGTGCCAGGCCGCAGTGTTGTGCCCTGGGACAAGTACGAAATGATCTTGGCCAAAGGGAAGATCATGTTTCTGGTCGTGCTGTCCTGCTTGACTTTGCCGTTGACCACACATTTGAGACGCAGGTTCTGAACGTCCGAGATCTTATGAAGAGCGACGATGGCAGGTCCTAGCGGGCAGAAACCGTCAAACCCTTATGAGACTCAGCTGAATGTTGTATGTTGCGGCGCACAGGAAACACTCTCACCCTTGCCATAACACCACTGCGAGGTCGACTTTTGGTGTTTGCGCGCAGTGATGTCATTAGCCGTGACCAGTCCGAGAACATAGTCAAGAGCGTCTTCTTCTGACACATCGCGACACGTCTTGCCAATGACCGCGCCGAGCTCTACCTCCCAATCGACCTCCTCGTTTTGGCATATCGGGTGAATGTCGAGAACCGAATTGGGGTCGGCGATGGCGTCGGGAGCTTTGAGGAACAGGGAAGGAACAGGTGGAGCCTCAAGCTTGACCTCGGCAATATGGTCGGCGTAGTTGACACCTATGCAACGGATCGTGCTGGCGAGCGCGGGGTCAACGGGTGCGAGCAACTAGCCAAATTTTAGCAGGCATGCTGGGCCTGCGCAAAAGACCTTACCTTTTGCACGGTCAAAGATCGGCCGGTTGACTTGGCGGACGGGTCCCAGGCCGACACAGCCTCGAACTCCATGGCGTTGACGGCCTCGCCTCTGTCAACAGCAAGTCCGACTGCATCGGGTCAGAATAGCACTACTCGATGGGAGGGAGTTCACCATCGTCTACGCCTTCAGGCTGGCCGTAGTGCACTTGGCCATCTTCAGCTGCCACGAATCGGATAAGACGGTCCCACGATGGGTGCTGCTCTGTCAGCGCTCGCTCGTGCCATTCACGACTGAGGTGGGCGAAGTTGCTGGACTTACCATGATTGCTCAACTGCAAGCTCGGTGAGGTATCAGTCAGCAGAGGCATTGTCTCTGTTGCCTCTTGAACAAAAGATGTTTCCCCCAGGACGGCGAGGTCGGCCCGGTGCGCCGACAGATGTGGACCGTGTGTCGGGCCGGTCACACCATCCGTTCCCGGTCTTGCACTTGACGTTGGAATCATTCTCGTCCCGTTGGCACCAAAACCCAAGGCCCAATGCGATGCGTCTCTCTGATCAGCCGCAACTCATCCAGTAAATCTCATCAGCGACGTGGTGGATCGAGTGCGTCTCCTTTGTCCTTCGTACCCCGCCACTTTGAGCAACACTCCCATGGCAGAGCACGCGGACGGACATGCGAGAAACCGTACACTTATTCTCACGGGCAAGGAAAAGGTCCACATCGAGGACCGACCTATTCCTGTGGTGAAGGCCGGTTTTGTCCTCATAAAAGTCATGGCCACGGGCGTGTGAGTCTAAGAGCCGCCGAAGCGTAGGACCTCGCTCATGCTCAGATGCGGTAGCGACCTGTCTTTCTACAGCAAAGGGGGAATCGGGACTACGATCGTCAAGCAGCCCCTCGTGCTCGGTCACGAGTCCTCAGGGGAGATTACTCAGATTGGCGAAGGTGTCAAGGGTTGGTCAGTAGGCGATCGTGTGGCGATACAGCCGGCATTGCCTTGTAAAGAGTGCGACAGTTGCCGCTCAGGCGCCTTCAAGTGAGACCAAACGCGGCGCGGGTGCTATTGCTGACGGACGGAAGCTTGTGCGCCGAGAATGTGTACATGGCCTCCCCTCCTACTGGCGAGACTCGCCTTTGGCGCCCGTTGGGTCGAGGCTGAAAGCAGATGGGACAATGTGCGAATGGTACTCGGCCCCCGCTGGCAACCTCACCAAACTTCCCGAGGGATTAACATGGGAGGAATCGGGCTGCATGCAGCCGCTCGCCATCGCTGTCCACCTGGCTCGCCGCGCCGGTATCCGCGCGCACATGCACATTGCGGTATTCGGCTGCGGTCCTCTCGGTCTGCTCGCCATGGCAGTTGCCAAAGCCTACGCGGCGAGTACGATTATCGCGATCGACATCTCAGAGTCTCGCGTGGAGTTCGCCAAACGATACGCCGCAACACACGCTTTCCTGGCGCAGCGCCGACCGGCGGATGTTGAAATCATGGAGTGGAACCGCCAACAGGCTGCAGACATCCTAGACAAAGCCGGCCTCTCCAAGGGATTGGATCTGGTCATTGAAGCATCGGGCGCAGAGCCATGTATGCAGCTTGGGATCCACCTGATCCGCCATGGCGGTACATGTCAGTTATGAGTCAGTATGCCAATCAAGTGGCTGACAGCAGTCCTTCAAGCGGGTATGGGCGCTCCCTTAGCAAGTTTCCCGACTTTGCAGATCGCCACACGCGAACTCAACGTTATTGGGACCTTCCGCTACTCCACAGGATGCTTCGAAGATGGCGTGGATCTACTCAAGCGTCGTCTCATAGATCTGAAGCCGCTCATTACCCGAACCTACCCTCTCGACCAAGCAGTGGCAGCCTTCCAGGCAATCAAGGAGGGCAAGGAGGTGAAGGTTGTGATCATGAATCAGGAGTGATCCAAGCGCATGCATGACATCATCCAGGCGGCCATGCGAGCTCATCCCAAGTGGGAACGACACCCCCTGGCAGCGCGACAGGTTCGGTCATGTCAAAGAGGTACCCCAGGTCCAATTGAGACTCGTTTTGTAAAAATGCGTCGAGATCAAACGGAATTTCGGGTGGTTCGTCCATCAGCGGCAGTAGAGGAGGAACGTTTGGCTGAGGGGATCCGACAGCGACACCAGCCGCTTTTGATAGACTCTTGACAGTCTTTGCCAGGTGTGCGGCGAGGCGGGTTTCTGAGATGTCCGAAGTTTCCAGCGTGTTTATGCAGATGCGGAGATAGTGAGCCATCACAGACATGTCGACGTGTAACGCAGCGTGAATGTGCTCGGCAGACTTCAGACGGACCAAAAATGTCGCAGCCTGGGCCAGAGTTATGGTGAGATACTATTGTCAGATTGAGTATGGACAAATACTTGTGACTCACGTCTGGAGCGAAGCTGAGAGCGAGATCTGTCTGTGCCGAATCGTGGTGCGTCTGGATTGTATAGATCGCCGAATCGACCGCTTTGCGAAGGTAGTGAGCGCAGTCCTCGTTGCTCTTCAAGGCGTAAGAGTTGATGGAGAGTCGGATGTGCTCTGCGTAAAGACGCGTCAAGCGGGAAGAGGATCCCAAATAGGCGGCGTAGAGAGAGCCTTGAATGAGCTAGATTGGCAATCGATCAAGCACTCACCTGACCAAACCCACAGTCTGAACCATTCATCCAACTTCGCATTGAGCTCGCGCAGCATATCTGCCAAAGTGGTCCCTCCGCCGATGAGCCCCTCAGCGAGGACAGAGCGCCAGCGCGCAAGATCACGAGCAATGTGGGTGAGCTGCACCTGGCCTGCCACATAGACATCCCCGCATAAAGCAATGAAAGCAGTCGTACCGGGGCGAGGAGGGTCCTGATGCAGACGTATCCGCAGAAAGCTGGTCTCGTCCACCGTGTCGAGCTGTCGGGGAGGAGGTCGACCGAATCCGAGGGAGAAAAATCCGTCGAACCTGCAGTCAAGACCTATCACTACATGATGGGGAAGCTCACCAGAACCAGCATAGTCTGCGATCAGTAAAGGCTTGGCCTATCATGTCATGTGAAACATACCTTGTACGCCATGGCTGTATCAGACCCGCGAACGTGGTGGGGTCCTCAGAACCGGGGGCAGTCTGGCGAATCTGCATCGCAGCCTGGTCCAGATGTTGATCCAAGTTGAGGCGTCGGAAGACCCGACCAGCATGTCCAGTCATGATCCAAGCATCCGGACCTTTGCCTTTGGGCTGCAGACCCCACACAGAGAGCAGAAGTATAGCCTGCACGTTGGAAAGAGTATGCTGTTTGCGCAGAAGGGTGTGACTGAGGTGAACTTCGGCCAGTTCGGATAACTTGGAAGGAGCCGACGGATCGAGCAATGGGAGGTCTTCCGCCGAAGTTGGTGGTCTGACAGAGTAATGGACATAGAACTTTGCGGCAATCGCGAGGATGGCGGAGAAGAGAAAAGGTGCCTGCCGGGTAGTGCCAAAGGCGTCTGGCAGATCGACGTTGACGATTGGAAAGAAGATGAGACAGTGATCAATGAAACTGTAATCAGCATCAGCAGCAGCATTTGGCCTGCGCCCACAATCTGAAGAGTGCGGTCGCGGTGACTAGGTCAAGCAGACCAGTGTCGATCGGATCATCGCTGCTTGCAGGTCTCCTGCGTGAAGTAATGTCTCGATGCTCCGGCGAGTTTGGCCTTGTCGGACCGCGACTTTCCCATACCCCTAGGCCGCCAGACTGTCTTCAGCCCTATCTCACATTGCGGCTCTCACCTGAAGCAAAAGCTCTTTGAAAGGGGCTTCCCGAAGTTCCTGTGTCGGGTCTGCCTGGGAGATTGGATGCGAAGCTGGAGTATGTATAGATGGGCTCAGTGTTGTTGTTGCCTGCTGCGTGGGCTCGTCGCCCACAGAATCCTTCGTAGGCTCGCTGTCAAATTCGCATACAAGGCTGGATCTGCTGCAGCGGTCACACGGCTCGCTGCCCGAACATCGGATCTTGTGTTTGCGGCACCGGACGCACGCACGGGCGGCCCGACGATAACCTCCCTCCCTCCTGGGCCGCTTCCTGCTGCCGGAAGACAGCGAACCGGATGCCTCGGATGCGGCGAGGAGGTAGTCGAAAGCGGTGTTGGTATAGTTCGTGTGTCGAGGCGTCATATGCGCCGTGATCCGAGGAGACGTATAGTACATTTATCCACGAATCCTATCAAGAGATGAACAGCGATGGCACAAAAGACATATGTACAGTATCCTGGCTCTCGTAGTTACGGGCCGGCCTCGGGACATCCATGTTGACACGTGGCTGTGGCTGGAAATGACTCTTCGTTTTGCCTTGGCACGGACACGAGAAGCAAGCGACGCCATATGCATGAAATCCTACGGATCTATCATCTACAGATCACGATCAACGAGAACCGCGGAAAGGATTAGTTCCACCGAGCTCGTTGACGTAGCCGAGGTCGAGACCTCTGGCCTCGCGCTGTCCGGTCGACTTTGGGTCTAGATACGGCTTCTCAGCGAGGGAAGAAACTCGAGTGCCGTGACGGGGCTCTGACGCCGAGTCTTGATAGTCGTACACGGCGGCGTGAATCGAGACCCGGTTGTCCCACAGCGCCGATGTGCGAGGGGTCCATTTGAAACGGACCTGTCCCTCCAGAGAGTATGGGCCGTCGTACACGTCAAACAGCTACATCGGGTCAGCTGGACCCCCAACAAAGCCGCATGCATGAAAGAAAGACTGACCCGGTTGAGAAGTGGTGCGGAATCAGCCTGGGTCATGCCCTTTATGCCGATAGTGTATCGACGATTGACAAAAAGCGATTTCCAGCCGGTCACCGGGTGAGTGCGGACAAGGGGGTGGTAGTCGGTGATGGGGACGATGTCACCAGTCTCGGGATCTTCGTACGAGTCGTCTGAGCGGTAGATCCCCTGGAGAGTCTCAATGATTCGTTGCATTTCGGGCGACAGCTTGTCGTAGGCGAGGTAGCCAGAGGCCCAATAGGTGTCGCCCCCGTATGAGGGACAGGCGTCGATGTGCAGGTGGGTGATCCCGGGCGGCTGCCTCTCGTGCGTCAGATCGGTATGCCAATTCTGGGTCCCGAAGGGATTGCGGAAGTCGGTCTTGTGACTCGAGTAGTTGGCAAACTCATCAGAGACGACAGTACAGCCAGGGAGACCCGTGACACGAGCGGCGGCTGGGTGAACCTCGAGCTTTCCAAAATACTCTCCGAGAGCGACCTGATCTTGAGGAGAGATGTCTCTGGAGATTCAACGCCGCTCGGGAGGGGGGGGGGGGGAGAGGGGGGATCGTCGGACAGGGACTCACTGGTCGCGGAAGAAGACAACGACTCGCTCGGCGATGAGCAGCGCCAACTCGTCCTTTTGCTGGTCCGTGAGTTGGGAAAGCTGAAGCCCGACGATCCTAGCCGTAAGTTTGCCTGTATCCGTGCAGTTGCCGACTCACTCGGTCCCAATGTTCGGGGTCAGAGTGATGACCTCTTTTGCGGCCGAGAACAGAGCCTTCTTTTCTGGATCAGCTCGCTTGGCCGGATCGTCATGTTCCCATATCTCGGCGCGGCGGGCGAGCTTGGTCGACTTGGGTTTCGGTGGGACCTCGGGATAGCCTTTGGAGTAGTCGATGCCCGCCTTGTCCAGACGAGCTCGGGTAGACGCAGCAATACGGAACGGTTTGCCTTCGGTGGTGACATTGTTGACGACCACGGTCTCGCCAGTGTTCGCCTTGACGGTAAAGGTGCCCTTGGTAGAGCCGGAGTGGCTGCTAGAGTCGATGCCGTTAGAGATCATCGCGTCCAGAGAAAGATACTGAGCAGCGGCGAGCGGTGAAGACACGAGTGGCAGAACTATCCAGGCGCTGGCTGATGTGCCCGCTTATAAGCATGGTCGATGTTAATGCTTCAACCTACGACCGGGCCGAGCATTGTTACAGTGAGTGAGGGTTCGGGCCGAGCACCACGGAACGGGAACGCTTCCGTGCCTGCGTCCTCGACTAGCCGGCCCGCTGCTGTGATATGGGCCGTCAACCACCAAACAGCATGTCAAATGCTATTACTAACAATGTATTGGCACCTCCACCCGATGATGCCCCTCAACCGTTATTCAGAACCCACAGTTTCTCTTTCACGATGCCAATGAGCTCCTAGCGATGTCGATCGGCTGGTGGACGTTGAAGGACAGATTCCAATAGGGTTTCATTTGGGTCGCATGGCTGTCCTGAACAGAGCCGCCATGTACAGAACGCCAATCAGGTGATACATACCCCTCGTCCGGCTCACAGGCAGACCGTCCAAGAGTCGGTCCAACATGATTGTACACTCAGCCTCGAAGCCTCCACCAAGACGGCAACTTTTGCCATCCCAAGACCAGCCAGGAGGGGCTGCTGACTCAAAAAGACGACACGGAAAGACTTCATCTGATACTTAGGAACTACTCTTTGAGTGACCAGGGGCGCTAGGTTCTACTGTATGACCCTCTCGACGCCCCGTATAACAAGTTGCATAAAGGCAACACTAGCGACGATATCGTGTTTCAGATCTGGGCAAGGCCCCCGTCAACAGCCAGCTCACTCGCCGTCATAAAGCTACTGTCCGAAGAGGCAAGAAAGGCAGCTGCCGCACCAATCTCGGAAGGATCGGCCATGCGTTCGAGCGGGTTCATTGTAGCGAACACTTTCATGCCTTCTTCACCGAGAGCTTCTTTGGCAAGCTCGGTCGCAGTCGGTCCAGGAGACAGGACGTTGACGCGGATACCGGTGCCTTTCAAGTCCTGGGCCCAGGTTCGCGCCAAGTTTCGTATAGCAGCCTTTGAGGCCCCATAGGCGCTGAAAGCCGGCGCTCCAGTCGTGCCCGCACTCGACCCGGTCAGGATGATCGAGCCGCCCTTCCCCATGAGTGGGAGCGCCTTTTGGACCGTGAAGATTGAACCTTTGACGTTTGTGTTGAATATCTCATCGACGTGTTCGGGTGTAATTTCGCCGAGGGGCAGCTGGCTGCCTGCGCCAGCGTTGGCAAAGACGATGTCGACCGTGCTACTGATCTTGCGCACTTCCGCATAGAGTCGATCGAGATCCGCAAGATCGTAAACCGACCCCGCCACTGCCCGGGCATTGGGCCCAAGAGATTTCACAGCCGCGTCGAGTGCGTCCTGGCGCCTGCCGTAGATGAAAACGAAGGCGCCTTCATCGACGAAGCGCCGCGCCGCGGCGAGACCGATACCTGAGGCTCCTCCAGTGACTACGGCGGTCTTACCAGACAAGCGATTCATGTTGTTACCGTTGGCGGTCGATGTTCGAAAGGTTCACTCGCTGGCTGCATATGAGCAATGGTCTCGGCTTTTTATGCAGACGGACATGGATGGTCTTGGACGGCAAAAATGAGCGAACGCCGGCCTCTCGGATGGTGAATTGTCTGAATGGAAAGACCAGTCAGTTTGGGGCGATTCGATCTTTATAGTCTGCAGCAGCCAGCAGCAGCTACCGTCCCCTACGGGACGACTCAGCGTCAATGGGACATATTGAGCACACTCAGCACCAAATCTACTGTTTCGGCGGATCCCCGTTCCGCGCCATTCGCCATCTTCGTCAGATCTGAGCGCATACGTCACTTGGAACGAGATCAGAAGGGCGGACAGGCAACCAGCAGCGCGCCCCTGTTGCAGCCACCTTACATGTGATGATTCGACTGCCCGACGGTTATCGTTGCTGACAGCCCCACCGTGTTCCAATGGAAATGCTTGAGCGCACGAAGGAGGTTGTTGGACGGCGAAACAGTCGTCCGGCGAGATCCCGATTCGGGGTCTGTCCCACTGTCAACAGCGCATAAGCTAGCCACCGGTATTCGTACAAGATAACGACAACAGGGGACCACTATCTCTGGTTGGTATGAACCAGGCGTGCGGACACGGTCGGTGTTCCCGCATCCTTGGTCCTCTTGGCTCGATCGCAATGGTTTCAAGTTACGCAGGTGACCCCTTCCATCGAAGCGTCCGGACCTTTCCTAATCCGACCGGAGATCACATGCCACCATGGCTCGACATGAAGGTGGGCGTACCCCATGTAGAGTTGGCGCAGGTCCACAAGTCGTGTTGTATCTGCCCTGCTTACACTCACGGCAGCCCGAAGGCTAGCCGACTTCCCCAACATCGCGCTCTTGACGCGCTGACGAGTCAGGAGGCGCGCGCAAAGAGACTGGTGCGAAGTCTCGCCTACAGCCGAACTTCCAGGGAGCTCATTCAGCGGAAGGGCCTCTTCTGACCGAGGTAGAGACCAGACGGCCTTCATTTCAGACAAGCGGAAGGAGGCATCATGAGACGACCCTCCATCGATGATAATCCCCCGCCTAGAATACTACTATGAGCTTGCCCGCATCATCTTCGCGACGCACGTCTCAGGAGCTCTGAACCACGAGCGCAAGCCGGTCGTCGCCCTCCATCCCCGCTAGCTCGAGGATCTGACACTTCTCCTTGTCCCACACCCCGTTCTTCCAGTACGTGTCACTTTTTAGCCGCGCCCAGGCCTCCTCAAGCGTATCGTAACGGTAAATCATGGCCGACCCCGCCATCTCACGTCCAGTCTCGGGACGAAAGAACGCTCGACCGAGGACTTGGTTCATCAGTGCACGATCTCATTTGCAGCAAGACTCACGCGTGGTACCCGCGGCCTTTGATTGGGCGCTACCAGCTTGATGCTCCGGTCGGACTTTGAGCCTCGCATCGACGTTGTTGGGATAGTCGGGAGCGTACACAAAGAACAGAGGCATGGCGTATAGCGAGGTGGTCTCGTCTGTTGTTGTAGTGCTTATAGGTCAGTGACGTTGCACAATTAACGTTGCACGACGTTGCATCCTCCATGAACTCAATGCGGGCTTTGCGGGGACTGCGGGGACTGGCACTGCGGGGACTTGTAGAGGGGGTCCCATCGCTTTTCCTCGGCGTTCCCCCGGCCCTTCCTCCCCTAATCCGGCCCGACAACTTGCAGCACATCGAGTCTCGGCCCATCCGGGGCCGTACTCCGGTGCCGGCTGGTGCCGGACTGGCAAGCGGTAGTTCGTCAATTAACAGCGACTTGCTGTGACCCGTTTACAGTCGGCCTCGAAAGGCAAGTCAACATGTATGCATAGCAGCTCTCCGACTCCTTGGCCGTCTCGGACACTCTTCTGCGACATCACACAGCAACACAATGTCCGACGAAGTCGTAGCGCTTGGCAAGCGATCCGTTGTGCCCAATCTCCTCAAGCGCAAGATGGCGCGAGGGGAGATGGCATTCACTTACCTGACCTACTTGATTCCGCGGCATGAGATGGTCGGCTTCACCGCGAACTGCGGGTACGATGGTCTCGTCATTGATCTGGAGCACGGCACAATAAACCTGGACGAAGCCGCATGGATGTCTTGCTCAGCCATGGCCGAGGGGTGAGTCGACATCTTGTATGCCGGGTTGACACCAGGGTAACTCCTCTTGTTCGCGTACCGTCGGCCACATTCGATTGGATCGGCCGGGCCTTGGAGTTTGGTGCGCAAGGAGTGATTGTACCTCAGATCGAAACGGCAGCCCAGGCCCAGGAGGTGGTCAAACACGCCAAATATCCTCCCTATGGGCTTCGCTCGATCGGCGCAGCACTTCCTTCGCTAAAGTACGAGATTCTCCCGTTCGAGTTGACAGGTCAGCTTCTCAATGACGAGACGGTCACAGTGGTCATCATTGAGACGGTCAAGGCAATAGAGAACATCAAGTGAGCTTATAAGCGTCGAGTGGAGCTCGGCTGATCTGTGCAAGCGAAATCGCACGAGTACCAGGCCTGGACGTGCTAATGATCGGTACACCTGACTTGCTTGGGGATATGGGACTCGATGGCCAGCTGGAACATCCCAAGCTCGACGCTGCGTTCAGGACTGTGTGTGAAGCAGCCGATGCTGCCAACAAGGACGGGGCCAAACTCATGGTCGGCATCGGGGGCTTGACGTGAGTGAAGCTCTCCCTGCTTCGCTGACAGCAGCGGCCGCCTCGACATGTTGGAGAAGTACTGCAAACTGTTCCCGTTGGTGAGATACGCCACGGCGGGTGCGGATGGGGCCATGCTGCACGGTGCCATGAAAGCGCGGGCGGCCCAGACCCAGAAGGTAGCGGCAGCGGTGGCTGCTCATACAAAGCGGTAACTGATCTCGACTATGCATAACAGTGTCAGAGCCTACTTGAGAGGCCTACTTGAAACCATTGGCTTGATGACTGTGTTGCCATCGGCATCCCTTCCTCTCTGCAGATCTTTGAACGCCTCGACAGCCTTTTCCAGAGGGTAGCGATGAGTCACCATCTTGCCGACATCCCCAAGCAACCCGGATCCGAGGAGAGCAAGGGCGTCAGGATAGGTGTTGGCATAGCGGAATACTCCAATCAGGTCGACCTCTCTGACAAGGCACGACTGGGTCGGCAGGAGGAGATGGGCGGTGCCCAGACCGACGAAGACAGCCTTGCCCCCCGATCGTGCGGCCTGGTATCAGCGCCGTCCCGCACGGCCCACACGCACCATGACCGCCATTTGCATACAACTTTCCACCCCCGTGCACTCAAAGACGGCGTCGAAGCCCTTCGTCAACCCTTCGACCGACGTCACCCCTTCGCTTTCTCTGATAAGGTCCCAGTTGACTTTCGCCGTCGCTAGCGCATCGAGGCCGCTCGCTCTTGGGCCCCGAGGTAGACAGAAAGTCGCCGTTGCCCAGCCTTGTCGGCTAGCAAAATCAAGTTTTCCTTGCTCAATGTCGACAGAGACCGTCGCGGTACACCCACTGGCTCGAGCCAGGGCACACGTCAGTAGACCTACTGCCCCGGCACCCAGGACAAGTATTCGAGCGCCAGGTCGGAGATTCGCCCGTCGATAGGCGTTGATCACAACCGACAGAGGCTCAGCCAGAGCCGCCAAGTCCAAGTGCAGCGAGGGTGGTATTTTATAGCATAGGTCGGCCGGATGTGTAATGTACTCTTGCAATGTCCCATCACGATGGGGAAAAGTGAGAGATGACGCCGCAAAGCTCATCGTCTCGCACAGGTTGTAGCGGCCCGATTTGCAGTACTCGCAGGACCGACATGACACTCCCACTTCGAGAGCAACGCGGTCTCCGGCTCGCAGATGCGTTTGGGTCTCTGGCCCGACAAGAGTGACTGTTCCGCATGATTCGTGTCCGAGGACCATGGGAGCGAGGAGGGGTGAGACCCCGTGCCCATGGATATAGTAGTGAACTTGCCAGATCAGCTGCTGACTCGCCCTGCGTACCCCCGGACTCACGATCCGATCCGCATAGACCTGTCGCATCGATCTGAATCTGGACCTCCCCCTTTTGCGGCACGGGAATATCTCGTCGCTCCTGACAGATTATCAGTATCGGCTAGGACAACTCTCATCGGTGGACTTGCTATTCGAGTGTCAAGGGCGCCATGACAGACGATCGCGTTCTGTTTTGTTGATTCGCTCATGCCTGGCAATGATGTGGAGATAGCTGTGCGGAGACCAGTGAGTTACCTTGTAGTCTCTCCAGTCTGCGGAGATACATGCACCGCGTAAGGCACAGGGAGAGAGAGACAGTTGGCGCTCGGCCCGGCAGATGCCGACGCTATTGGGGGTTTAACAGTCCGCTTAGTAGGGGTCTGCCTCTCCTCAATCCGGCTTGACACGATGATCACACTGACTGCTGATGGTCTGGTAAGATGGTCTGGTAAGATGTAGGGGTGACTCCCGGGCCGACCGCCGAAAAGTGACAATCAATTAAGCGGCGACATACCGCATACCGCATGACAAGCCTTCCAAAGGCGATGAGGAAGCGTTACTTGACAAGTTCTATCACAACGTCTTGCGGTTCCTCGAGAACTTTCGCGAAACACCATGGCACCAACCGCCGTCGCTGCTGCCCAGCCTGACGCCGAGCACGGCAAGGGTCTCGTTAAGAAACCTCATGTCACAGGCAAAGTGGGCCACACCGAGCAAGAGCAACTGGTCATCAACACCATCCGATGTCTGGCCGCGGATCTCATCCAGCAGGTGCGTAAGCTGGGCTGTGGGCGCAGATCCGTGCATTTCCTGACCCGTAGTACAAAGGCGGCCACCCCGGCACTGTTATGGGTGCAGCGCCTATCGGTCTTGCCCTTTGGCGGTACCACATGCGCTACAACCCTGCCGACCCCAATTGGTTCGGTCGGGATCGTTTCGTCTTGTCTGCGGGCCACGCCTGTCTTCTGCAGTACTTGATGCTCCACTTCTCTGGGTATAAGCTCTGGACTATGGACGCGATCAAGAAATACCACGCCCCGACGATGGACGGCATCGCCGCCGGACACCCAGAGATCGAGTACGATGGTATCGAGGTCACGACAGGCCCACTCGGCCAGGGCATCGCCAATGCGGTCGGCCTAGCTATCGCTGGAAAGAGCCTCGAGGGGACGTACAACAAACCGGATGTCGATGTCATCGATGGGAAGGTGTGGTGCTTTACCGGAGACGGCTGCTTGCAGGAGGGCGTTGGTCAAGAGGCCGTTTCGCTTGCAGGTCATCTCGGACTGGACAACATGATTCTCGTATATGACAACAACTCGGTCACCATTGACGGCCCTATCACCGACTGCTTCACTGACGACACATCGGCCAAGATGAAGGCGATGGGATGGCACGTTATTGACGTGATGGACGGCTCCAATGACGTGAGTATATTGCGGTTCCCGCCCCACCTCAGCAGATGAATCGCTGCGCTAACGTGTAGCTCAACGCCGTCGTTGAAGCCTTGGACGAAGCCAAAAGGGTCAAGGGCAAATCAGTCTTTGTCAACGTTCGAACCATCATTGGCTTCGCATCCGAGATACAGGGCACGGGGAAGGCCCACGGCTCGGCCTTTGGGGATGACGGCGTTGCTTATATCAAGAAGCAGCTCGGCTTCGACCCCAACGAGAAGTTCGCGGTGCCGTCCACAGTCTACGACTACTTCAAGGACTGCAAAGAGCGCGGTGCCAAACTGCAAGCGGACTGGGAGGCCAAACTCCAATTATACGTCAACAAGTACCCGAAGGAAGGCGAGGAGCTTTTGCGCCGGATACAAGGAAAGATCAGGCCTGACTGGGAATCGTTCCTACCGCCCAAAGAGAAGCTTCCCAAAGCAGCCGCCGGTACCCGGAATGCCAGTGGCATCGTCGTGGAAAGCCTCGTTGCTAGCGACAATTCGTTCCTCGCCGGCAGTGCGGATCTCATCACGTCGACCTTTGTGGGATGGAAGGGCATGAAAGAGTTCCAGAACCCCAGCACTGGCCTAGGCGACTTTTCGGGCCGCCAGATCCGTTACGGTATTCGCGAGCACAGCATGGTAGCCATCGCCAACGGCCTGGTAGCGTACAACAAGGGCACGATCGTCCCCATCGTCGCCACCTTCTTCATGTTCTGGATCTATGCGGCTCCTGCAGCTCGCATGGGCGCTCTTATGGGATTGCCCTTTGTCGGTATCGCGACTCATGACTCCCTCGGGATAGGCGAAGACGGACCCACTCACCAGCCAATCGCACTCGCGGCCTTCTACCGGGCATTACCGAACATCAACTTTATACGTTGCGCCGATGCAGAGGAGGTCATGGGGGCGTGGAGCGTCGCCCTGCAATCAAAGAGCACGCCGACTCTGATTCTGCTTTCTCGACAGCCCGTGCCTCTGTTGGACGGCACCAGCCGCACCAAAATGCTCAAAGGCGGCTATGTGGTTGACGAGGACGAGAAGGACTCAGATTTCACCCTTCTCTCGACGGGGACAGAGGTCGTTCGGGCTATCGAGACGGCCCAGATTATCAGGTCCCGAGGTTACAAAGTCCGAGTCGTCTCGATCCCCTCAATGAGCCATTTCGACGCCCAAACCCCCGAATACCGTCGGAGTGTGATTCCAGCCAGCTCTCTCATCGTCGCGATCGAGCCCTGGTCCACCGCCCAATGGCCACGCTATGCTCACGCGGGTCTCCATATGCACTCTTTCGGGCACTCGGCGCCAGAAGATCTCCTCTTCGAGCACTTTGGCTTTGGCCCCGAGACTATGGCTGACAAGATTCTCGCATGGGCAGAGCCAAAGAAGGTACCGAGTGGGGGATGGGAACTGCCTGGCGTTGGGGACTATGCTGAGCTGCTGTTGGGACACGTCAAGCACTAGCTTAGATAGCACGACCCGTAGAGCCAATCAAAGTCTGGATGAATTGCCTGTGACCGAGTCCCACCAAACCGCTTAATTGATCGGAAGAGCAGGCAGAGCCGGCCGCACCGAACGTTCCAGTCGCATCAGCTTAACAATCAGCTGTGTTCCTTCGCTGCATCACAACGTCTTGGGTCCTCCCTCGGTCAACATGACAGACAGCATGCTCGTGGCGGTTCTCGACGACTACAATGGGCTTGCCGAGAGCTACCTCCCCGCGGACCTGTCAGTGACCGTTTTCAGGGATACGATCCTACCTTCGGTTGACGCGGACGCTCTGGTCAAACGCCTCGAGCCCTTCCATGTCCTGTGCACGATGCGGGAGCGGACACCACTGCCGCGATCGGTCTTGGAGCGGTTGCCAAACTTGCGAGTCATCATGACGACGGGAATGCGGAATCTCACCATCGACATGGAGTACTGCAAGGAACGTGGCATACCAGTTTATGGGACGCCCAACCCGCCCAGTCTGTCGTGGGTCGTGCTGACTTCTGTCTTCAGGTCGGGCTGATGACAGTCTGAACTCCCCCGACTTTACGGCCACTGTGCAACACACTTGGGCCCTGATATTGTCACTCGCCGACAACATACCCCGGGACCACAATCACGTACTCGGCGGTAGCTGGCTCAAATCGATGCCACTCAATGCGTTCATCGGCGGTCGGACCTTGGGCCTGGTAGGACTCGGACAACTTGGCACGGGAGTCGCCAGAATCGCTCACCAGGCCTTCGCAATGAAGGTCATCGCCTGGTCGGAGAATCTCAATCAGGAGAAAGCCGATGCCCAAGCGAGATCAGTAGGACTCCCTGCTGGCTCCATCACCGCAGTATCCAAAGCCGAGCTCTTCTCGCAGTCGGACATCGTGTCTATCCACTACGTCCTCTCTGAGCGCTCGAGAGGCATTGTCTCCGCCTCTGATCTGGCCCGTATGAAACAGTCGGCGCTCTTGGTGAATACCAGTCGAGGACCACTCGTGGAGGAGAAAGCTCTCTTACAGGCGCTTAAAGAGAAACGGATACAAGGGGCAGCGATCGATGTGTTCGATATGGAGCCACTTCCGCTCGATTCAGAATGGAGGACGATCACCACCCACAATCAATGCGTTGTCCTCACGCCCCACACCGGCTACTCTTTCGACCACTCCATTCCTCACATGTGGCAATGCTCGACACAGAATCTGGAAAGACTTCTCAAGGGCGACCCTTTGGAGTGGCGCCTAAACTGAACGGCAAGTAAGGCATACAGCAAGCAGCATAGCTTCGGTTGCTTGCGAATGAGCACTGCCAATTACATGCATATTTCCATTTCACTCGCCGGCGGACCCCATGGTACATCGGATCTGTCTGAACCATTGCAACCTCTTCAATCAAAAGATCTGTACTATTGACGATAGAAACTCCAACACCACGTTTCCGGCCCCCTGGATGGAGGTGGGAGGGGGGAGGGCAGAAGACGAAGGAGGGAAAGGCTGACTAGACCGAAGTGTTACGTGTGAACAGGCTCTTCGACATGAGCGATCTCACCGCGCGTCTTCTCGTCGTCGCGCTCGCCAGGGTGCTCGAGAGTTTTGTCTTGAGCAATCGCGCGCTCGAGATCGGCGTGAACCTGTTCTCGGTCGACACCCAGTCGACCATAGTCCATGATGAGACTGATCTCTTCGATAGAAAGCTTTTTCGTCTCGGGGAAGTAAAAGTAGATCAGGGCGAACCAGAAGCAATCGAGGGCAATATAAACACCATAGCTGAGATGAGCGAGCGGGCAGTGACACACGCACGCTCGACTCACTATTTCCAGGTGAGTTTGGCCAGAGCGATCGGATTGACGAATTGGTTGAAGGCGTTGGAAGCGTTCTGAGAGATCGTGTAGATGGCCAAACCTTTGGTTCGCATGTGATAAGGGGTGACCTCGCAGGTGTAGGCGTACCCGAGGGGTGTCCAAGCGATATCGTAGAAACCATAGAAGAAGAAGAGGAAAGGGATCGCCGCTGTACCGGCGTGTATATTCTTGGGAACCGACTTGGCGTACGTTGCCGAGCACGCCATGACGATTGAATAGGACGCAATCATGCCGCCAGTCGAGATGAGGAACATGGGACGGCGTCCGACCCTCTCCATGTTCAGAGCGGCAGTCTCGGCCAAGATGAGGTTCCACACGGCGAGACCGGCATTGACGGCCGTGAGATTGGTCGGGTTAGTGACACCGAGTTGCTTCAGGACCGGAGTCAGGTAGCTTCGAGTCAGCCTCTTGTGACAACATTCTGGAAGAGGGATCACGTACTAGGAGACAATTCCGTTGCCCACCCAGTTTCCTCCAAACGAGGTGGCGACAATGATGAGCAGGCGCCTTCGGTTGCCTGGAGTTCTGATAAAGTCGATCTGAGATGAGCGTCCCACGCGTTAACAGAAGGCGAGGTGGGGCTAACGTATCGGGTCTTGTGGCCCTCCATCTCCATCTTCAGAGTCTCAACGATTTCGGCGTACTCCCAGTTGACCAAAGGATCATCCTGCATGCCATTGGCGTGATACTTGGTCATGATTGCCATGGCTTCTTCGTTCCTTCCGCGACTAATCAGCCACTGAAGTCAGCTCACATCCCGCGAATTCTCAGCTCACCCTTGGAGATTCAGGAATGCCCAGGGTGATGAGGATGACTAGAACGGGCCCAAAAGCCTGGAAAATGACGGGCAATCGCCAACCCCAGTTGCCCTTGATGTGTAGCCCAGCGACTGCTAGTCAGATATGTAGCGAGCAACAGCGGGATCCAACTGACTGCACATGCACGCCGATGTAAGACTACCGGTATAATAGAAGCCTGGGCATGAGTCGAAGCTGGAGCATATATAAACGGGACAGACCGTAGTACATGACTCCTAGAGTGCCGCGCAAGCGAGGATGCGCCAACTCATGAAGCAGTGCTGGAGCGGCGACCTTGGTAAGGGTACCTCCTAGACCGATCAGAGTACGTGCTGTCATCAGTAGCCGTCTCTCAATGTTTTCGGACATACCTCCCATGTACTGCCCAATGGACGTGCAAAGACCGTTCCAAAGAGCGCCGGCGATGATAATGACGGAGCCGATCCAAATGATCCACCTCCGACCGTACCGCTGGCAAAGGATGTCCGCGAAAGGCGCAAGGAAAATCGGAGGCAAGAACAAGGTCATGGTGATGAGACCCAGCCAGTTGCCCGCGGGGCTGTCGAAGTATCTTTTGGCTCAGTTCATAGTGTCGCGCATGAGGCGATACGGATGACTTACTCTGTCCATTGGGGAAGAGACTGCACACCGGTAAGGAGTGACTGGTCGTAGCCCAGATAGTACGGACAGAGACAACAACCGATGCTACGAGTCAGCGAGGATGCTCTCCGCCAACACGAGGCCGCTGACCAGAAGAACACATTCTTCTTCAGTCCTGGATCTTTCCACCAGGACGACGCCGTGTTGTCTGAAGGTTAGCCCAGGTTGTCCGCATAATTTGTGTGTGACGCGAAGAATATGACGTACTCGGATAAGCACTGAAGGTTCCCTGGGTCATCTTGGCTGATTGGCGTCAGAACAGGAAGGAGTAGGGGGACGGAACGTCAGGTAGCTGCTGCCAGTGCGAGAACCTTTTGTAGGCGTTCAATGGGATGCAGACCCCCCAGATGGGCCCCCCTCTGAGCCCCTCCGCTACAGTCTGGGGAGACCGTCTGGGGTCTCTCAGGACACGAGCGCCTACTACCGCGAATTTACCAGCCGGTGCCGCGCACGGGCCGACCAAAGGTTCCTGATATTTTACCCCGTACAGCCGGATGTACCGACGTCCGTGCCCGTCTGGGGTCCCCAAGCGTCGTATCTAATTATAGAGTGGCGTTTTAGTTCACAGAGTCTTTGACCAACGTCGTACGTCCCAGAATGGTCACTCGTAATGGTAATTAGTGGGCGTACTCCATCAGGAAGTTCAACGATTTCATCGATAACGGCCTTGACACCATGGGTCGGGACTCACTCGCTACCCTCACCTTCGCACCCCCCCCCCCCCCAACACACTAGTTCAGTGCTTGAAATCTGGCAGCAATCGATACTAAGTCAAAGTTCCGCTAACCGGCAATCCCCGCTTCTGTTTCCACCAGGCACTTCGAATAGACACCCAGAACGACCCGATGTCCGCGAGCGGAGGTGCATCTTGTACGACAAGCTCGAAGAATCCGGGGCGGAAGCCCCAGATCAAGACTGCCTCGAGAGCTGACCTGCGGTCTGCTGCATCGTTGCTGAATCTTTTCACAGATGCGTTCCAGCGCGGAACTGTGCAGCGTCCGAGCTGGCCGCTCATCACTTGACTCCAAGGCGTGCGACTCTCGCGGATCATTTGGTCTCCGGCAGCGCAGCGGCCTGTGGGAGGAGACTCTTATGAGCAGATCCCGGAGCCCGAGCTCGAGTGAGGGGATTGGGAGGGACCTATCTTCGAGGGTGTGCATCACTTTATGAGGATATCTAGAGGAAGACCCTCTGACCGAGAACGACGCCAGGGAGTGGGTGAAGAAGGCGATGGAGACCGACAATACCGCCCCGGGAGTCCTGGATCGGATCAGCGAAGGGGATCCTGCCACTAAGAGTAGACTTGGTTGAGGTCTGGAGTATTTTTCCTAGCAGGAGAAGCTCAGCCGAGACTTCATCGAGGGCTTGAGGAGACAGTGAGCTTGAGCACTTTGCGAAGATGTATGCATAGCATGATCCAATCTTCTTGGGCCAACATGACACGTCAATCGCTATCTTCTCGGTTACCCCGGATCGCTGCTTAAATTCTAGGGTACGCTGGTAAATCACAACCACGGTACCTGACGCTCTCGACCAGTGTTACGAGTCTCTATCTAGTCGTCGACGGTCTGGTAGCTCTTCACAAGATGACCGAGCTGGAGAAAGTGAGAGCAGCTTTGTGCCCCAACAGCTTTCGACGGGCGCTCGAGGAGGGCAGATTGGCCACGACCCTCACCGTGTTCACGGTACCAAACTACAGCGTGGGCCAACTTGCTGCCAATGCGGGATTCGTTGCGACCTATGTCGACATGGAGCATTCAATGGTGCAGTTCGAGACTGCAGCCGAAATCTTCCAAGGAACCTTGGCGGCAGGGTGAGTTGGGACTCCGAGAGGAGTGTCCCACAGCTCTACAGTATTCTTATCGCAGTATCACCCCCCTGTGCAGAGTGCCTCTCCCTTCGGCTGAATGGGTCACCCGGGCATTAGATGCAGGCGCTGTCGGCATAACTGTGAGTCTCGGCCTCCTCATTACCTCATGTTGCTCACTGCGAGGTGCCTCACATTGAATGTGCTGCGGATGCCGCCGAGGTTGTCAAGAATGCCAAATTCGCGCCCCTCGTGAGCAACCTCTTGAGAAGGCTGCTGGTGTTCCAGCTGATCGAGACTGCAGGGCCAACGATCGGTCGGTGGACCGATGCCCATGTTTCGCAGCAAAAACGTCCCAGCTCTGCAAGCACAACAGGTCGCTAATGAAGACACGATTGTCATCTGCATGCTGGAGTCCCAAAATGCAGTCGACCACGCCGAGTGAGTGTATTGTGCATTGGCACGGTCGCTGATGACAGAGAGATTGCGGCCGTGGAAGGCGTCGACGTACTGCACATCGGAACTAATGACTTGAGCGCAGAGTAAATGTGCTCCTCGAGGCGAGGCAGATTCCTAAGAGCAGCATGGGCATTCCCTTCCAGTATGACAACCCAAAGTTACACGAACAGATTTATCGAGTTTGCGCGGCGGCCAGAAAAGCATGGAAGAACGGCCGCCGCGTTTACGTCGGTGTGGGGGCGGTCATCAACAAGCCCAATCTGCTAAGAGAGATCATCGCCGGAGACAAGGACGACGTGATAAGGTGTGCACGAGTCTGGAGTGCTCGACGCTGACCCAAGATTCGTCTCGGCGACGGACTATTCGCTCTATGCCAACGCCCTCGAAGAATGTGCTAAGACGACCAACAGTATTCTGCCCTTGCGGAAGTGATGCTCGTCTCGATGCTGGTCAAGACATCTCGCATTCTGGTTCCATACATGAATGGAACAACTATTCATACAAAATGCCCTCACCAATATTAGGGCTGACTTCGTGCAGGCTTACTCATCAGAAGGTTCTGAAAATCGAGCTGAGGGAAATTGTCCCAGAAAGACGCCAGGCTGCCCGGCGTCGCGCCCACACTTGTACCGTCCTCCAGCCGGGCCGGGGTGATCGTCCCGGGAGGTCTTGGGGTGAGACGATCGAGCTGCTGTGTGGTAGAAAAGTCCATCGTGCCGGGGATGCCGTCTATCAGCAGGCTGCTTGTAGCTGGAAGAGGCTCGAGGGCGGGCTGAGTGAAGGTCTGGGGTAGTATCGCCTGCTGTTGTGCTGCCGAGATGGTAGTGTCGGCACCTTGGGCGGAGGCAAGAGGCTCAGCGTCGAGACCCAAGACCTCGGTCAGGCCTTGATGGTCGTTCTGTGGGAAGTTGATGCTCAATAATGACTGTATATTGGGCGGAGACACCGACGCATCCTGCAATGAGCATCTGCTAGCTGACATGCCACTAGAAATGAGACGCACATGGCCTGCCACTGTGGCTTGAACCCATCGAGAAAGCAGTCCCCTCGCCATGGTCGGGGACGAGTCGAGGGATCCGCTCGTACCTCGACCGATTGCCATCTGATTGATGTACCAGTCGATCTCGTCAATGTGGCTGCGGAGCTTGTCTGCGAGACCACGAGCGGCGGCCGAGTGATTTGATTCGAGCGAAGCGAGGTAATCGGCGAGAACCAGCAGGATATTTCGTACTTGCAGGTACGTCCAAGCAGTTAGCGGAGGTCGGATTGCGGTGCTCAGCAGGTTGCCGACACCCGCCAGGTGGTGTAGCTGCTGTCAGATAGACTAGGACATGCCGCATTTTACCCACCGTTGTCATATTTGACGCGTTGATATAGCCAGGCGGCATAGCAGACAGGTCGTCTAGGAGCTCTCCCGCGATCGCACATCGATGGTGCAGACTGCTCTTCTGGTTGCTCGCTAGGATCAGTTTGATCGTATGTGTTGTGATGATACAGTTGAGTGCTGAAAAATCAGTCTGAGAGGTATAGCAGGACAGCAAAGCAGGAGAAGACGCACCAAGAAATCCAACCCTGTCCTGTTTCGGATCGCCCGTCATGGGTTTGGCCGACTTGAACCGCGGCGGCAGGGCGTCAGAGAGGGACTGCACGGCCGAAAGGTATTCCGAGGTTGAGATGACTGGAGCGCGTGCAAGCAACGCCGTCACTGCTGAGCCCGGGGCTTGATCACTCGAAGATGGGACTTTGGTACGCATGTCTCCGGTGATGTGCTCCAGCATACGATAGAGATCGGCACAGTAGTTTGAGCCACGCAGCCAAGACAGAGTGTCCGGTCGAATGTAAGAATGAGTGTCGGTTATATCCTCATCATCGAGCACTTCGGCGGGATACTGAACGGTTGTCTTGGCTTCGCGATGTCGAGCGAGGTATCCAAATGTGGTGGACAGGTAGATGTCGTGCTGATACATGTACCAGTACTTGGACGATCAGCGGCAAGCAATCGACGGGGCGACCCACTCACAAGTCTTCGTCTCTCCTCTTTCTCAGACTCTTTCAAGTTGGCTGGCCAGTTGGCTTCGATGTGAAATCCGAGACTGGCCGAATGGTTGCAGTAGTCCCCGGCGTGGTTGAGGGCCCCTCTGAGGTCGCCGGTCTGAACACACAATGCCGACAAGATCGCCTTGGCCTTGAGGAACTGTATATCGGAGGTGCTGTTGACGTCCGCCGGCATGGCGCGGATGACTGCATCGTGGAAAATACGCCATTCTGGATGCGACAGAAGGGTATGGGTCGGGCTTGCTGCGACCATGGCACATACAGCCATGGTCACAGCGAACATACCGCGATTGACCTTGTACTCAGTACGGCCGATCCGCCCCATGAAGGTAGGCCAGTGAAAGTACGGTCGTCTTTCTGATCAGCGAGACAAAACTGGCCGGTAAAAGGACTCACAACGCATATCCTGTCGCATAAAAATGCTGCATCATGGAGACGATCGTGTCGTGAGTGACGAGCTCTTCGTATTGCCATGGAGTCTGAGACGAGGATGAGTCACCAATCGCCCCAAATCCTTCGAGGATCGCCTCATTCTGTCTTCGCACGGGCGACCCATCGGGTGCATCACATTGCGGTAGCTCCGGCGGTCGGGAGATGTTGTCCTTGGACCTTGGAGTCGGCATACCCGCCGAATTGGTAGTTGCGGATGATGGACCGGGAAAGAGGAGTGCGGCATCATCCAGCAGCGTGTTGTGATGGGACGAGGGCGTGTGATAGGGTTGACTGGTCGCTGAAGGGCGTCGAACCTGACTCGTGTTGTACTCAGAAAAGTCCTCTGGTGGATGTCGGCGATAGGGAGGCTACACCATGAGTCAAGGAATTGCCGGTGGTAAGGAGAGCAGGGACTCACCCCTCGTCGCTTGCTGGGTCGGTTGTACGTGCAACGAGATCCCGATAGCTCACAGCGGGTACATATACTGGGCTTGCTGCCGGGGGAACACTAGTTTGGTCAGATCCTGTTGCGATCGCGACGACAGTATAGCTGGACCAAACCCACGCGACATCCGCTGCGATGACATCCATCACATGCTTTCTTTGTCACGTCAGCACCGAGCTATGTCATGGTCAGGTCGGCACGGCAGCTCACCGAGGCCCTGGTCCGCTTCACGCCGGTGTCGGTACCGTTCAGTTGGACAGAAGCAGTCGCGGCCATCGCTGATAAATAATAGGGTGTCGACCAGCGCCGAGAGAATAGGCGGCCGAGTATCAACTCAAAGGCAGTCCCACAGGAGTCGAGGCAGGTACGAATCGCAGCAACTTGAGGGGAGACACGAGAGGCAACGGCACGTAGATGGGAGACAGACCGACAGAATCGTATACTACAGACCTATAACAGACGATCCTAGCAGATGAAAGAACGTGGAGCATGAGAACACCGAGAGGTCACTAGGTATGGATCGGGTGAAGTTGCACGTCAGTAGCCGTCACGAGATGTTCATCTCAACACCCAACGCCCAACTCCCAAAGGGGAAGAGCGGAAGCGCGGAGAGCGGGAAGAGGGGTCCCATCTAGAGCTATGTGGGGTCTGCGGGACTGACGAGGGCTCCGGCGTGTTCGGGCCGAGGGTGCTCGTAAATTAGCTGTTAAACTCCACGATGCTTCTTTCAAGCGGGGCCGCCTACTACAGCATTCGAGCCAGCTAGCCTACTTGCCAGCTGACTTGTGACTTGTGGACATCCCCTTGGAATTCCAGCCACCAGCCAGTGGAGGATTCAGCAGTACCATTAGGTAACAAACTCCGTGGAACGGCCTGGGACGAGGAGTGGATGACGTTCGGGCGTCTTCGTACCCTCTGTCGCTTTCAACCTGTGGGCATTCTATAAAAGGCCTTTTGAGACCGAAAACAACGGGAGCTCGCTTTTCTACCATCTACCGACGGCGGCAGTTCAGTGGATCTGCCAATTGACATCACCATGTCTATCACGGCGACAACCATTTTTGCGGGTAATGCCTCTGGCGAGGGTGGTCTCTCCGAAGTCCCAGTCTCTCTGCGCCTGAACCTAATTGGTGGCGACTTGAAGGAGGTGATTTGCACTTGACTCTCTAGCGAAAGACCATGTTCTAACATTGCATAGCCTCCCGAATGGATGCGGCAGCTCAGGGAGAAAGGGTGGTGTGTCGTCAAAGGTGCCGTGCCCCGGGACCGCGCGGATCACTATCGCGACGAGGCGTACAAATGGGTCGAGGGGTGGGGTCTCGGATACGACAGGAACGATCCATCCACCCGGTTGACCAAGAACATGCCTTGGTCGGTGCGGGGAGGTCTGTACGCTAGGTGGGTCGAGTCGGGTGCTTGGCAGAGCTTGACTCACCATGCAGGTATGGCGTTGGCCACGAGCAATTCATCTGGGACTTGAAGTGAGTTGGCCATGCTCAACAACGCTCACCTCAAGGCAAGAACCTGGCGTGGTCGAGATCTTTGAACAGATCTGGAACACCAACGAGATCGTGGCTTCGTACGGTATGCACCCCGACAAAGCGTATTGACTGACATTGCTGACTTTGCCAGACGGTTTCAACCTGTCTGTGCCGATGCTTGACCGACCTCGAAGTCATGTCCTGAACAAGCCGTGGCCTCACGCAGATCAGTCACCTCTGCGACCCTATTTTCACTGCATACAGGGCATCGTCAACCTTGCCCCTAATGGTCCCGACGACGGCGGACTCATGGTCCTAGAGCGCTCAAACTTGTATTACAAGGAACTGTGGGAGAAGTTTGACCACAAAAAAGGTCCGGACGGTTGGCATTCTTGGGATCAGCAGAATGTCGACGAGGAGATGTGTGACTGGCTGGTGAACGAGAAGGGATGCAAGTATGTCAAGGTATGCGCCGACCCCGGCGATCTCTTGCTCTGGGACTCGGTTAGTCCTTCTCCTAGTCTGGCCCCATTCACACGCTCACCAACAGCGAACGATTCATTACGGCGCTCAGCCGACGTCTCAGAACGACCGAGTCGCCGCCTACGTCTGCTACAAGCCTGCGGCGTACTTGACCGATGACCTCAAACAGATCCGCAAGCAGTGCTGGGAAGCAAAGATGGGAACCACCCACGATCCTACTTCGTTCCGTACAAAAGATCGTCTCCCACCAGAGGATCATGCCACCTTTGAAGAAGCCAGCAAAAGGCCGCTGCAGGAACCAAAGCTGACGAAACGCGGCCGGCAGCTGGCGGGTCTTGAGGAGTACTAGCTCGGTGTGAAGGTGTAATATGTAGCCTGTATGCATGTCACTTGATAGACTTGACACGAGAACCGGACGCGTAGCCGTTTTCTGGGTTCCAATGCGATTCGGAGACTACTCGAGTACTGTGTCGCAGACGTGGACCTGCATATTCACTCTCTTTGCTCAATGCTTTCTGGCTGCCATCCAGCCAGCCGACTGTGGGCGACTCGCACTTCACTCGGCGGGGTCAGACGGCGTGGCACTGGCAGGGACGGCGCACACGAGGGTCCGGTCGATTAAGCCGCCAATTTCCCTTCGACCATAGGTTTAAGCGGTACTTCACGTTGGGACTCCGGCCCGTGTCCACCGAAGCCGACGAAGGTGTTCCTAAAGATAATGAAGGAGACAACTGATGGATACGCAAAGCGATTGGTCCCACTTGCGCTCGACACACCCACACACACTGCATCGACATGTCTGTCCAACTGACGTTTCACCCCATCGAGAGTCCATCACGATCCGAGCGGGTATGTACGTGCAATGTCGCCTCCGACCTCCAGTCGAGTCTCGACGCGGCTGACGTTGCGCAGGGTGGCTCCTTGAAGAGCTCGGAGTCGAGTATGACGTGAATTATCACCTTCGGACCCCGACCTTGATGCGCGGCGCCCCCGAGGAACTCATGAAGTATTCGTTGTTTGGCAAGGGCCCCGCCGTCACGCTTGACGGTGAATCGTTTGGCGAGTCGGCTTATGTGATTCACCGCCTGCTTGCGGATTCTCGACTCACTGTCAACAACGCCGAGCTCGAGACGTCTCCATCCAATGACTCCACGTTCTGGACCACTGCGGCCGAGTCGGCGGGGATGCTATGGTTCCAGATGTATGCCATGGTCAATGCCGGCGCAAAGGCTTGGATCGATGGCAGAGAGGGAGACGCCAAGCCGGAAGAAAGGGATGTGCTCGAACGTTTTCGAGAGTGGTATTGCCAGGAAATCTGCTGGCCGCAAGGACAAAATTTCATCTCCAAGGTGCGTCGCCATCAGGTCTCACTGATGGTACGTCGACATAGCCCTGATACACTCCACAGGTCGAACAGTATCTGGCCGCTCATCCCGGCAAGAACTTTTCAGGCAATGACAAGTTTGGCGAGGGAGACGTAAGACGGATCTCTCTTTGTGCCGAATCCGGCTGAACAATGCAGTTCATGATGTTTTCCCTCCTTCGGTCGCTCATGGTAGGCGGGCGGAAGAACCTTGGCTACGCGGTCGGGCCCCACACCAAGGCCTGGTGGGAAAGGGTATCATCGAGGTGAGGAAACTCGGTCGTGTTACGACTTGTTACGATACACCTACTGACTTTATGTCAGACCGGCGGCCAAGCGGGCTATGGACAAGATGAACAAGCTGGAAGCCGAAGCTCTTGCCAAAGCAGCCAAGTGACTTCCACGAATATATATGCATATGACATTTCCCATCCAATGTCTTGTTGTAGCAGGAAGCTTCGGCATATCCGACTGTTGTCCGTGATCCTGATCGGATGACCTGTGACCGAGTTCCCGACAAGATCACTTGCATCGACATCATACCTACAGCGATGTCTGGAGTGCTAGGAAGCGAGTGAAATGTCTACTGGGAGCCTGCATGCAGAGGAGCCATCGGAACACGGCTTTGCCCGTCCAAGAACGGCTTCTCGCGGATCGCAGCCACGTCCGCAGACACCAGCGCTCCGTCCGAGAAGCGCCCAATCCAGTTCGTCCAACGGCCCGGGTCCAACCAGGACATCAAAGTCATCCTGGAGGGCGTTTGGTCGGCGGCTTCCAGCCATGCGCAATGATAGACCCCTGCGACCGCCGCCTCCCGCCCGCACACTCAGATACATAGTGTCAGTGTCAGGGATCTTCTCGAAGAGAATGTGTTGTTAACCTGCAGAGTGGTGCTCCAGAGTCTGATGTTCATGGCGGGATGGCAATCTGGGTCGAACGGCCCATTGATCCCCCATCTGCAGATACACTATCACGTAGGTCAAAAGCTTCGCCTTCAGCTGCAAATCAGCTCACGGTTCCTTAGATCGGCTTTGCAGTCAGCATGTCTTTTGATGACAGATCCCACGGGAAAGCGGCTGACCAACGTAGTGTCACTGATATGGATCACAAATTTTCTCGGCATCCTCACCACCTCTCTCATCGTGGGAAGAGTGGTCGATCGTATCGGACATGGCTACGTGGGTGTTATGCGGTTGGACGGGACTGCTGGCTTAAGATAGGCATATGCGCTCGGCATGGGGAATCAGGCTGTAGCCCAGGCAATCCTTGGTGCAGCTCCACCGTATCCCGTATTCTGCCTGGGATATTTCCTAAACGGCACAGGCCAGGTCCTATACGTACGTGAACAGCGCGCTGAGTGCCCCACGACTGACAGGTCAGGCCGCTCTCGTCAATTCGCTGCTGGCTCGACTGCCGAATGCCACCACGCAAGTGGGCATAGCGCAGTCTGCATTCGGCTTGGGAGCGTGCGTTGGCCCGTTGATCGCTACCAAATTCGCATCCACGTACCCGAACCACGTCAACCATTACTTTTTCGTCTCGATGAGCATCTCTCTGACCATGTGTGGCATCATCCTGGTCGTCCTTCAAGGAAGAAGGATCGAGGAGATCATCCCCCTGGAGCAGCAGCATGCGGCCGCACTGGAAGAGCATAGGCGAGGATTCTCGACTGCACCACCTTCAAGAGCAGAACTCGTGACACCAAACGTGGCCAAACCGATCACGGATCTCGAAATGAACCAGATGGCCAAGAATCAATCAGTCATCGACTCAGTGCCGCAGAATCCTCCGCTTCTCCCTCCTACTGCGCAGGTGGTCAAGCAGTCCAGCTTCGTCGAAACAATCAGGATGCCCTACATCAGGCTCGTCGCACTCTATCTTTTTCAATACGTGAGTAGCAGGTATTCCTCACCGATCATGGAGCTGAGGCGCAGACTGGCTGCGAGGTAGCTTATGGTGGCTGGATTGTAAGCTCACAGCCTTTATGGCACCTGTGACGAGCTCATTCAAGGTGACCTTTATGATGGACAAGCGGAAGAGCAGCAGCGCCATGGGCTACATCGCTTCCGGATATTATGGCAGTCCGTGGCTGCATTGTTGTCCTTGACACTAGCTGATCTCCAAATAGGCTTGGCCCTCGGCCGTTTGCTGCTGATACCTGTCACTCGGCGGCTCGGTGCCCGTTACGCCCCATATGTATAGTGAGTGTCATATGCTTCTGCTTCCAGACGACAGTGACATCAGCTCCATCGTCGCTTTGGGTGCTGTTATCGTTGTTTGGACTGTGAACCTCGTCGCGGTGGACGCCGTCGCAATCATCATCATTGGAGCCAGTCTTGGACCGATCTTCCCGCTTTGGTGAGCTCTGCTTTCAAGGGCCAGGGCAACATGCTGATCTGCAGCATCAACACGTGAGCAAAGCCACACAGTTGGTCTAAGGTTGAAAGGCTCAAAATAGGACTACACAAACGGTCCCGCGAAGGGTTCAGACGGGCGCCGTCGCTTTTCAGGCAGCGTGAGCCGCTCCTATCTTAGCGAATCAAAATTGCTGACTAGCGGATGCGGTTCGGCAGGTCAGGCAGTGTGGCCGTTGTGAGTAGACTGTCTGCAAGGATGACGGACAGCAGCTGGCTGACTTCAGGGTCGTTGGTCTTCTGGCACAACGGGCGAGTGGAGACACCAGAGTCTTTGCCAAAACTAACGGTCAGTACTCAATAAGCGTGTTGCAACCTGTCGCCGTGACGTTGATGGGTTGCTCCATCATCACATGGACGTTCGCGTCACGCTACGCTACCTTCCCCGCGGAGGCCAAGTGACTGAATCCGAATGCGCTACTCCTTGTCATCCTTCTGCGTTTGCGCCCGAAGAGTACCGTGCTAGGATGAGCCACAGGACTATCGAGAAGCCCAGAAGCGCCAGCGTCACCGGTTGTAGAACTCCAATGTCAAACTGTCATGAGGTGTGAGACTTGTACGCGGACCGTATTGCTCACCCTCTGTGAGAGTAATCCAATAACAAAGGGCCATATGGCAGAACCTCCAAATCCACAGCTGACCGTTCAGCTATATCACTGTCCAGCAAGAAGAAGTAGCCAACCTGGCGGTAAAGGCGAGTGCAGTAGTTATGAGCCTTCTTGGTACGACAGAGCTGGTCAGGTTGATGCTGGACCTGAGCGGGTCGTCCCTTCTTGCTGAGGCCTGCTCACCAAATGGGAAATATGGGGCCAAGAAATCCGCCGAGCAGAGCAACGGCGACCCCGTCGACATAGACATTCTTCACTCCCCAGACCACACCGACGCAAGCCATGCAGAGAAGCGAGCTGCGTCTGCTCAGCTAGGAAAGCAAATCCGTGCCCCCTAAACACAACTCACTAGATGGGAACGGCAAAGCGAGGTCCCAATCTCTTTGTCACCTTCAATAACAGAAGCCTGAATATGGCGATACCTGCCGTCAGCTGGACTCCTTTGCATCGTGTGTGCATACTAAAGTAAAATCCTGATGCAATGTAGCCCAGGGAATGGCGCTGCTCGCGTTTGTCCAGGAGGAAGGTGACCTATGGCTCAACAAGCAAGCAGCATTTTGAAAGTAGACCTCACGATCCAAGCGCCGTAGCCGATCTCGATACCGACCTGGGAATGTCAATGATCGACAGACTATCTCCCGTTCCGACTCACGTATATGAAGAGGTAGAGCGCCATGAGCAAATTATAGGGCATCTTCAACACTGCCAGGATGTGAGGGCCTTCATGCGGTGCTTCCGGAAGCTGCGCTTGGGTCGCTGCTGGCTCTGGCGCACGTCGCGATGCCGCGCTCATGACGGCTTCCAGCGGGACCAGGCTCTGCTCGACGTCTTGTTCGCCCTCATCCGGTGGCACATCCATGGACGCACTGCCTGATTTTTCCGCGATCACCCTGTGATATTCTTGTGGAATGACCTCCTCGGTTCTCCGTCCGCGAAGCACCAGCACGAGCAGTAACGCCATGAGGACGGAAAGACCCATTGAGAAGAGAAAATACCGCGAGGTGTGAGAGGAGTGCTCGGTCCACAACGTTGCAACGAGCGGCGCTGCGCCAGCGCCTAGACCGAACAACGACTGCGCTACACCGATGTTGAATGGCCCGTTGGCGGTCTTCGTCAAAGTCGGGTTCACTAGGACGGACTGAGAATGAGTGCCCTTTCGACGACAACGAGGGACGACCGGCTCGGACTCACAGATGCTCCTTGGGAAAAGCCCTGGATGAAGAATCCAAACACAAAGGCCGGATACGGGGGAGCAAGTCCACACAACAGCAGGCCCAAAGCGCGAATGAACAGACCGACAGGCATGCACTGCCATCAGTGACAGAGACCGACCGTTGTCAGGACCGACTTGCTATTCCGATGCCCAGCCGATCGGCGACTTCACCGACCATGAATGACATGGAGAACGTCCCAAGAAAGGTGAAGACGTATATCAACGACACTGCTGTCAGACGGTGTTCATGTCGGCAGTCGATGGTCCATGGGACCTCCCACTGATTGCGTAGTCTACCTGCTAGGTCAGCCCAACTCGCTGGAGACGCCCTGACACGTACATTGTAATCGACCTGCAGATAAGGAATCAAAGGCCCATTGGACCCCGCGATCCATCCACTCAAGAAGCTGACGGCCTGAAGCGTGATGCTGAGTTGAGTTGAATGCACCTTCAGTCAATGCCATACGCACATAACGGTCCGCGTGTGGGCAGCACTGATCGGGGGCCGGGTCGGGAAGTCCTTGGTGGTGAAATGACGGATCGCTCCCCGCAGCCGCCCTTGAGGGGGACGGACTTCGTTACCATCATGAGGGACATCCCTCGTCTGCTCCATCATGACACACTGTCAACCACGGGCTCGCATGATCCAAGTGTGCAGAATGCAAAAAGATCTTTGACTGTATGAACAAGAGTTGAATGACGTTGAGTGGCATAAACTCCCGTTTAAACGTTTACCCTCCAATCGCAATCACTCGCCAATGCTTCACATGCATCTCGATGCCGCCTGTACGAGTTGCATGGAGCTTGACTACGCGACGACCCCCAAGGCACTACCCGCGACTTGTTATAGTCCTTGCCATCCCCTAGCTCCCCCCATCTGTCATCAGCATGACTCTCCAAACAACGCGACGCGACCTACCGATGAGAATGCTCGTGCCCGTGGCGTAGTCGGCCCTGACTGCGTACAGGTACGCCTCGGCGACATGCTCTGGAGTACCCGCGAACCCGACAGCCAGACCTTTGCCCACCCTCTCGGCTTCGTCGTCCACCTCCTCTTTGGTCTTGCCGCTCTTCCTGGCCTGGGTCATGGTGAAGCCAGGAATGACGACATTGATGCGAATGTTTTTCAGGCCAAGCTCGTCTCTCAAGCCTTGTGTCAAAGCGATCAGACCTCCGTTCAGTGCCGTCATGGCGGCGGTCAACGGCCCTGGTCTGATGGCGGTCGTTCCGGAAGTGAGCGTAAGGGATCCGCCCGGGGGCAAGATGTCGTGCTTCGAGACGGCTGTTGTCAGTTAGGAGGATCATCCAAGTCACGCGCAGTATCACCTTTTCCAACCATCATCGAGCCCCAAAACTTGATATTGTACTGCTCCCTCAAGTCATCGAGACTGAGGTCTCTCAATTTGCCGTACAGTCTCGGTGCAGTCGCACAAAAGACGATATGATCAAGCGGGGCGATGGAGAGGAGCAAGTCGGTAAACTTGCTCTCGTCCCTCACATCTCCCGCCACGCCAGAAACGTCGGCTGCTGGGAAGTCGGCTTTGAGGTCCTGGACCGCAGTGGCAACCCGATTCGCAGAAGAGGAGCTGATGATCACCCGAGCTCCAGCATCGATGTATGCTGAAGCGGCTGCGAGGCCAATGCTATGATGTGTCAGCGTTTCAGACGCAGTGACGTGAAGTCATACCCTGTTGTACCTCCTATGACCAAGATTTTCTTGCCATTCAGCTTGTCCGAGTACTTCCCCATCTTGACTACCGTCTAGATGGTCCAAATCCCATGGAGAAAACGACGATGTTGAATGTTGAATGCGTTAAGTGAGTCGGCCTATCGTCAAAGCCAGGCTAAACACCGGCCCAACGGGAAGTTGTACTCGGTTCCCGGTCCGACCTTAACGCAGCAAAGCTAGCACGTTTTCTCTTCTAATGTGAGGGCCACTGCGTGAATCAACGTCGCGCTGGGTCACTCAATGCATAGATCGACCTTGTGCACCTTCAAGACGCCTGCCCCATCCCCAAGGTTCCCGCCTCCTCGCGTTCTTTCAAGAATGCCTTGAACTTGTCGGCGTCTCGTCTGTCAGCTCGCGGACGGACGACTCTTATCAAAGAAATTACAGTCCGGATGCCATCGTGACAAGGCAGGTCTGCCCTCGATAATGTCATTGACCGTCCATGCCTCTTCCGCGTTGTCTCGAACCTGTCAATCAGCCTCTGTTCGAGGGGGATGACCGAGGTGTCCCACCGCAGAACACTCATTGTCGGGGCAGACGGCGAAGAATTTCTTCTCGACAAATATCTTGTTAGTGTAGTAATCGACCGTCTGTCGTGGTATCCACATGAGCGGATTGATCTTTCCCGGGTTGGAGGCCGAGGTGAGCCCCGACCACGTCCAGCCGGGAATGAAGTGGTGTGCCGTGCACTTGCAATCTGGGGTGTTTCGGAGCTCGTGGGCAACTGTGGTGAGCTGGACATCCGAGAGGATCGCACCGGGTGGTGCTTGTGTGAGAGGGGGCAGGAGACGAACGCTGTTCAGTGTAATGCTTCATCGCTGCTTTGCTCGAGTTGTAACCCGGTTTACCTCTTTTGCATCAGGGTCTGGCCTTCGTGACGTCCGTCGCTAAACACACTCACGGTCTGTTGTCGACGCCCAACTTGCTACCAGACGTGATGATTACACTCTCGGACGGTTGTTGTGCCATTGTAGGAGCAAAGGCTTGTACGACCATGATGATCGAGTTGAAGTTGATGCCCATGATCTCTGCCCACATGCCCTGCAGCTCTCTGAGGGACATGGTAAGGGAGAACGATTTGGCCCAGTTGATGATGGCATGATTGGACATTAGAACGTGAATCTTTGCGGTCAGCGAAGCGAGTGGGCTGCTATCAAGAAGGAGGAACTCGCTTCGGGAAAGTCTTTCAGCACTTGATCTCGGAGCGACTCGACGTTTTCAATCTTGCTCAAGTCCAGGTCGAATCCCACGACTCTCCCGGCCGTCGGAACCTGCTTAATCTTCTCCACGGCTTTGGGCAGGTGCTCCTTGTTCCAGTCAACGATAATCACGTCCATGCCATGCTCGGCATAGAACACTCCGGATTCGAGCCCAATACCCTGGCTGTTCGCTCAGCCAAGAAACAGAATTGGACACCAGACTCACGCTCCTCCCGTGATCAACGCCACGTTGCCTTTCCTCAGCACCTCAGAGATCATATCCGTACGAGATCGAGTATGTATCTGGCTCGATTGAATAATCCCAGCCAGCAGGTGATCAGCTTTCTTATGTCTGTCGACGTCAACTCGGACGTCCAGCCGAATCTCGGACTCGGCGGAAATTCAAGCGTTGAATTAAACGTAATTCTGCAGGACGTCCACTGCAGTCCACAACCCCTAAGAGCCTACGTGAATTGTCTGAGATGGATGGATGCATAACAATCGCGGTCTCCTGCACGACCAAAATGCCGAGCAATACTCTCAGCGCGAAAGAAACAATATCCCTCATCGCCGCCGACAAGCTCACAGTCGCGGAGGTGGCACGCGATCATCTCGCGCGGTATGACCAGAGACAAGCCGAAATCCGAGCTTGGACGTACATCAACAGAGATTATATTCTGGACGAGGCCCAGCGACTCGATGCGATACCCAAAGTCGATCGTGGTCCTTTGCATGGAGTTGTCGTCGGTGTCAAGGACATCATCAGTGAGTCGGCCTGCGGCTTGGCCACTGAGATGCAGACGTGAGAGGGTTTCCAAGCCAACATTATCAACGATTTTTCGGTTCATCGACCTCCTTGGAAGATGCGGCATGTGTGGCCATTTTGAGGAAAGCGGGAGCGCTCATCTTTGGCAAATGTGTGAGTCTTCGGTCGTCAGTACAGTCTGAGCCGAGGTGATGATAGGCCACACCCGACCACATCGCAGACGGTCCATGCAGCAATCCACACGATCCGAGGAGAACCCCTGGCGGATCATCGTCTGGATCAGCGGCAGCGGTGTGCGATTTCCAAGCGCACATATCACTTGGAACTCAGACTGTCGGTTAGTCACTCCTGTGCACTTCTCGCATCCCGGCTCAATCTCTGCCCAGGCTCGGTGACAAGACCTGCCGCTTTCTGTGGGACATATTCCTTGAAGCCGACCTACGGCACAATCTCACCTGAAGGCGCCAAGCCGTCAGCTTGGACGTTTGATACGATAGGCTTGTTCGCCAGGACAGCTTCGGATCTCGAGCTGGTCGCATCTGTCCTTGGGTTCGCACCTGCCAGAACGGAGCCCAGACCGCTCTCGCGTTGCAAAATTGGGTTTCTCAAGACGTCCGAATGGGAATCCAGCAGATCTTTGGAGCTTGAACAGACATGGGAACTGGCAAAATCGGCTCTGGCGTCTCAAGGTTCTATCGTTAGTGAGATAGAATTACCAAAAGAATTTGGCGGTAGCTTCGTGGCCCGGAATGCTCGGCTCGTTCAAGCAGAAGGCAGTCTGTGTTTCTTGGCGGAGAAATGCTCGGCGCCGGATCGGATAAACGCTGTGGTCAACGGCTGGATGGAGAGGCAGGCCACGGCAGACCCGAAAGACTATCTCGCCATTCTCGACAGCTACGCCGCCCTTCGACCCAGAATGGATGAGCTTTTGCTCGAGTTCGATGCAGTCGTCACGCCGTCGGTCCCAGGACAAGCGCCCATGGGCTTTGCCGGTACAGGTGACTCGAGGTACAACGTAATATGGACAGCACTTCATCAGCCGTGTGTCAATATACCTGGATGGTCCAGTGGAGAAGGAATGCCCGTGGGACTGTCCATGGTGGCGCCGAGGTTCGTCCAGAGACCTGTCGAGTCCGGAGGCTGCTTACGCTTAGGTTTGACGATATGAGACTCCTCAAGCTCGCGGGACAGGTGGGAGAAGTTTGGGCAGCCAGTGCGAAAGTGCAATCTTGACTCGGGATCTCATTCAAAACTCGCAGAAAAGAAGCATGAAATCATGCTGCATCCACAGGGACATGGCCAACTACATATGCATCCTCAAACATACTATCGCTTGCCAGACGCATCAAGACATAAACACCGGCACTGCAACATTTCCTATCTCCAGCCTCGCACACTCTCTCCACTTCTCATTGTAAATGACTACTCCACCGGCGTCTCTGCCTGCTGCACAGAGGAATTTCCCATCCGGACTGCAGGACATTGCTCGAATGTGTTTGAGTCTTGGCCAGATCCACAATGGTTCGCCAAGCTGACCGTGCTCGTCTGCTTCTAGAACGACCATAGCGTCCATCTCGGGATTGGGAGACATGCGATTGGTCGCCACGACTTTACCATTCCAAAATGCGATCTCGGCAGTACGCATGGGGTGGGAAAGGTGGTGATCAGCGTCCGATGGAGGGTAGACGGGAACGCGGGCGATGCATTTGGCCTCTTGCTCGGAATCGAGATCGGGCCAGCTCATGACCGACAGCCACGATGAGAGCTCTTGCAGCACATAGAGGACTTTGGCTACGTCGTCAGATCTCTTTATCGATCCGCGCCACGACACACACCGTTGGGATGCATGACCGCATGTCGCGGCCCATCACCCTCCTGAAAGTCGTCCACAGTCTTGACTAGCTTGAGACCTGTATCGGGTGTATATCGCATACGCCAGACCTTATTGCTGCCTTGATCGCAGACGATGATCTCGTCTCCGTGGATCACGAGACCGTGGCAGTGAGACGCCCATTGTTTGACATGGCTCTGGGGGGTATAAGGCGCCAGGAAGATATCGGCATCGGCGGCCCGTGGGGTGACGAATGTACCATCCTCTTGGAGGCGAACGACAGAAACGCCCCCGCCTAGATACTGGCTCTCAGCGCTAGTCCTTTCAAAAGCAGGGCGCTGCTGACATGAGCTGACACGATAGCCGAGCAATCGGCCAACAACGCCATGTGAGCCGGATCGTCTAGACCAGTCTCGGCGCTGTCGATCATTGTCATTATTCCATCTTGACCGACCCTAACGAGATCTATGCGTCCTCCAGTCGCGGGCCGTGTGGCCACGTAAATGAGGTCGTCATGCCTTCTATCTGGTCAGCGATCTCGGGGCCAGACACACAGGGAAAGAGTCTGACGGGTGTCGTGTGATCCAGTCTGGAGATTTCTCCGTACTCAACTGTGAGAGCAGTACGAGTGATCCGCCTTTCTCGTTGAATGACACAGAGTATATCTCTGTGCCCAGTGTGCCCAAGATCAGTACGCGCGACATGTTTTCAGTTTACTCGCGATGGTTGACCAAGCTTGACATGCATCACGCCCGTCATTATCCGGGGACCCGTGTCACTTTCACGAGCAGGGGATTTAGGCTACTCGCGGGCTAAATGAAGAACGCAGTCAGTAGTACGAAGACTCGAGCTGATTCATGCTGCCCGAGAACGCGGCGGACTGTCAGATCTGCCCCAATGGAGCCCACGTCAATGTGGAGGTGGGGCCTTGCTGATGATTTGCTGTTAACTCTAAGTAATACAGATCTGATAAATTCATACCTCACCCGCGCGCGCCCCCGCGGGGAGCAGTGGCGGGCCCAAGCATGAGATCTCCCGTGTACTTTATGGCCCCCTTCCGCCAAGTCTGATGTCTTTCCCCGCGCGACCCATAGGACTGGGTACAATCTGAATCGAGGAAATCAACCTTTGACATTTCTGCCAAGATGCCGACAAGTGACGTTGCCACCTACCTGAGTATCCCAAGTGAGTTGCCTAGCTTGCTCGGCATCTGCCTCGTCATTGACACTAGACAACACGGCAAAATCGTGGTGGAAGGATCCAGGTCTTCGTAGGAATGTGTATCATTGTGCGGGTATCTGCCTCGCCCCTTTCTACCAGGGTTACGATACTTCGCTCCTCACCGGTCTACAGGTCATTCCTGGCTTTGCCAAGTGAGTCGTGCCCCGCACATAGATGCCACATTGATCCGTGCTTACTTATAGACACTTTCATTCCCCGACGGGCAGTAAACTGGGTATCGTCACTGCTGCTCTTTCGATCCCCGGTCTGATTGTTACCTTTGGCGGAGCGTACATCGGAAACCGATGGGGTCGTCTCTGGTGCCTTCGCATCGCCAACGTTTTCATGATTGCTGGCGCACTCCTTACTGCCTTTTCGGCCGACCTCGGTCAATTTGCCGGTGGTCGAGTACTTCTCGGTACGGGGCTCGCTCTCATCAAATCTGTCGCCATTGCATTGGTACAGGAGATCGCACACCCTCGTCTCCGGCCTACTCTTAGTACAATGTTCGTCTCATCCTCCTCCTGGCATTGCGTGAACGCAGCAGCTGAAAGACCAAAGGTACTATGGCTACTTTTACACAGGCGCCATCACCGCTGCATGGTTGACCGTCGCTGGTCTCTATATCCCCGGCAATTGGGGATGGAAGATGCCCTGTCTCGCTCAACTGATTGCCCCGATCTTGTCGATGATCCTGCTCTTGACCTGTCCCGAGTCACCCCGCTTCTACGTCAAAAATGGCCAAGTCGACCGAGCTCACGCCATGCTCGCCAAGTATCACGCCAATGGGGACATGAACGACCCTCTCGTCAAGTTCGAGCTGGCCGAGATTGTGCAGGTCATCGGAGAGGAAAACTCGAAACCGCGGTCCTCCTATCTCGACTTTGCGCGCACCCCCGGGAACAGACGCAGGATCAGGGTCGTCATGCTCCTCGGTATCGGATCCAACATTGTCGGCAACGGGATTGTCAGTTACTATCTGTCACCCGTTCTGAAATCGGTGGGCGTCACCGATCCTCTCAAGATCACCTGCATCAATGGCGGTTTGGCCGTCTGGAACCTGATCTTCGCCTGGGGCGCTGCCATCTACGCTGATCGCATCGGTCGTCGAACCCTATTCCTCATCAGTATGAGCGGCATGTTTCTCTCCTACGTTTTCGTCATGGGCTTTTCCGCCGGGTTCGCCCAGACGAAGAAGGATTCTCTCGGTCTGGTTGTCATTCCGGTGAGTAGTCTGCTCTGCACAACAGACAAATGCTCGGAAGCGCGACACTGGGCCACACTGATGTACTAGTTCTTGTTCACATTCTACGCTTCTTACGATATCGCCTGGACGGCACTTCAATGGGCCTACGTCTCGGAGATCATGCCTTACACCCTTCGCACAAAGGCCATGGCGGTCATGAACTTCCTACTCAGTGTCGGCAACTCGGTCAGCCAGTTTGTCAACCCTATCGCCCTCGCCGCCATCACCTGGAAGTATTATGCGGTCTTCCTGTTTGTCCAGCTCGTCTACCTTGTCTTGATCTGGTTCTGGTTACCGGAGACCAAAGGACTTTCGCTCGAGGAGATAACCAACCTGATGGACCACGAAGACTTCCGACACGCGCGCAAAGAGGTCAGAGAGGAGATGATCACCAAGGTTGAGGTCAACGAAAATGACAAGATTGCCGATGGTGATGTCAAAATCACTGGTGAGAATGTCGAGCACGTCGAGCAGGTTTAAGTGAGGGAACCAGGCGTAGGGCGAGAGTGTGTGAGTGTGGAAAGGCGGCGTTTCAAGAAACACAGGCGTGTTTCTCGGTACAATTGGTCTTGTTTGCGAAAATTTGTGAAAGCGGGGCGAGAAAAGATGTAGGGACTCATCAGGTGGAGAATAGTGAAGACCCCGAACATGCAAGGTTTGAAGGTTGCCTATGTACCTCTCATTCGTCAGAGCCCATACCTCATGACGCTCAAGGCGGTCGCCAGGATCGGCCCAGAACTGTATCACTCTCACCAAGCGTGGCGTATTCTGTGGCAAAGCAGGTGCAACTAGTCCTGGTCACCACTTTGGTCTAACGTCAACATGACCCCCGCGCAGAATCGACGTCCACTCGGATCGATCAAGCGTCCCTCGCCGCCCCATCCCTTCACGTTTCCCCACGGGTGCGCCTACAGCATATTAGCCGTGCTGTTGGTCGCCGTGCAAAGTTGTTTTGCTACGACGAGATGGCGAGAGCGTCCAATGCATCAAGCGGCCAGGGGACAGCTCGTAAGATCGGTAGACAAAGCAGGTCCCTCCATCCCCGTCACCGACTCCGTAAATACACTTACCAGGAACCCCCATCTGGAGCACCTCGGGGCCTCCCCGGGGGGTGCGGCAGGAGGCTCTCCCTGCAATCTCATTTAGGAACGAGGGACACAATCGTTAGATCATCTCCGTCTAACTTCAAGGGTGATCTCGGCTTCGGTGTTGCCGGTTCAAGAGCTCGACGGTCGGAGGAGTTGCACCAGGTTATTTTGCGACGATCGCGAGATAAAATAGCCGCGAGCAGGCTTAATCCACCGCCTGCAAACACCCGTCGATCTATATGTCACTATACCTCGGTGAGTGTTTGGAGATATAAAGGCATGGCAATACCAGGAGCCATGTGGTCCTTACATCGCCTCTTCTCGAGATGTTGCCTCTGTCGATCCTCTCCGCACTTCTGCCGATAGCTGAAGCAGGGGGGCACTCAAACCCCAAAGCGGTCGAAGCTCTTCGTGTCGACTACCTCGGTCTCGCCTCGTCCACCACCACAGCCAATCCCAACCGAGATGGAGGAAGCGGTGGCATCCTCGGCGGGCACCGCTTGATCATGTTCGCCGATACCCAGACCTCGGCGTCATTCGTCTCCAACTCTATCGCCTATGTGAGTCTTGACACGTGGAACGGCGGGATATGACCTGACTCTCCTAGGTGGATGCAAAGAATCCCCTCAGGCTGCACGATTTCAATGCCCCCGGGACCCCGTTCATACCTCAGGCATTCGAATACACCGCCTCGGAGACCGCTTTCAACGACGAGTACTTCGTCAACCGGACGGCCGACGAGGACGTCTTCCGCCTCGCCCTCTGGCCAAACGCCAACATTGTCCCTTGGAACGTGCCCGGAGCCGAACATGGTGGTGAGAATGTCGGCATCACCTTTGGCGGGTTCGATGAGGTGGACGTATACGCCAACGGCTCGATCGCTTTCCTGACCCGTTACACCGCGTTGTTGTCCATTACCGCGGGCAACAACAACTACACCACAAAGAGGATAACGCCCGAAATCTTCTCCGTAGGCGATCAACGCCTTTGTACAAGACTGAGTTGACCCCGCAGGACGGGCAAGTCCAATTTGGGTGCTACTCCGCTCTCACCTCTCATTCCAAGGATGGCTATCTATACGTCTTTGGGTTTGTCAGCCCTGTCGGTGGGCTCACCCAGACCGGACTCGCCCTTGCTCGAGCTCCCGTCGGATCGATCTCTTCCAACTCTTCCTACGAGTACTACTACCCGTCTAACGCGTCCTGGTCCAAGAAGATCCCGTCGGTAAATGATCAGGTCAGCGTCTTGACAGCCGACGGCTCTCCACTTCCTTTCGCCTTGAGCGACGGCGATGTCTTCTGGTCTACGCACCACTCGCAGTACCTCAATGTCTTCCAGACCTCGTCGGCGGGAATCTACTACGTGCAGAACAGCACCGACCTGATGCACTGGTCCTTGCCGGAGGAGCTCTACCGGGCGCCCAATGGCACATCGTACAACTATGCCGGCCATGCGCTGCCCGGATTCTTAGAGGACGACGCGACTCTGCTTCTCCAGTGGACGCAGCAGCTCAACACGACGTCGGGCGCTCTGGGAAATGCCATGGCCAAGGTCCATTGGAAGTAGGCCAGTTGTGGAGGAAGCGCTCAACAGGACTATAAAGCGCATACGTGCATAGGACGGTAGTATAATACGAAAGTTTCGAGAGTGTTCTCTCGCAGGGCGGGATGCACAAGGTCTCCACGAACGTATACCTGTTTCTGTTACTTGCTCCAAAGTTAGCTGTGTGATTCGCGACTCAGGCCTTCGCAGAGACGCGCCGTGCAAAAGGCTGCCCTTCTGTCACAGCTCGTGCTAAAGCCCAGCCGGAAACCGCAGAGACGCTGGCGGGAGATCAGCGCCAAGTGTACTTGTTGTTGCTTGAGTTAAGCTAGGTTCCTTCCAGGGGGCTTCAGGCAGCCTAGTCTAGTCTAGAAACCGATCTCTCGCACACGCAAATGAAATACTGTCGAAGCTTGACCGACCGAGTCATGAGTGAGACTGTTTGACGAGACGCCACGTGGCGGAGAATGGGTCGGTGATCGGTCCGCAAGCTGTCCAGATTCCAACAACAACCCGTCCCGTCGTCAGTGTCGATCCAGCGATAGCCAGATGCCAGCTTCTCGTAGTGCGTCCCCGAGAGCGACACAGCTCGCTCCGGAGTCCGCCGAGGGCAGCAAAGCGAGGAGTGGTGAGTCATGGGTTTTGGTGCTGCTCCCACACGAAGCTGACATCGATACAGGCAATGCATGCGCAAGTTTCTCTTCCCACGATATACGATCAGAGTGATCAGATATTGAGCTTCAGGATCATTGTCGTACCGCCAAGCTGCGCTGCATAGGCAAAGAGACGCCTCCGTGCGAGCGATGCCGAGCATTCAAACTCGAGTGTACTGTTGGACCGCGATTGAAGCCGACGCGTCCGAAGCGTCAAAGTCAAAGGTTGCCCTTAGGACCAGCTGTGGCCGCGGATGGGTTAGATCGGTAAGTTTGAATGAACGAAGCCTGCTCATGCCTCAGGCGCATGTTGGCTATGGAGACTCAGATCACCGCCATGCGTCACACCATGGACCGTTTGGCGACTCAGACGGCATCCGGCCCCGCTGTTGTCATCCAATCCGATTTCGATCCTTCTGCATCGGAGGCCCGTGGCCCGGCCCCCTCTGGCTCGAGGGTCTTGCCTACACCGCCATTCACCCATGGCACCAGTCCAGATGGAATGGGTGCCTCCGAGCGAACAAGCGTCTCTGAGTTGCCTGTCAACTACCGATACATGAGCCACATGCAAGATCCCCTTTACGCTGCAGCGATCGGTCAACCATCTCGCCTCGGGATCTCTGGAGGACGCGATGAATCGCTGCCAACTACAACTGGGATGGGTGATCCTGTGGCACTGGGCTTTCTGACCGAAGTCGAAGCTGAGGAGCTGTTCGATCTGTGAGTCTGCCTCGTTGATTCTAATCTGATTGGCAGCTTTTTGGCCAAATCTCATCTGTTTCTCCCTATTTATGACCCCGTCTCGGACACTCTTACAAGGTGAGTGCAGTCTATTCGGTCATCTGGCTCAGCTGTTCAGCCTGCGGCGACGCTCCGCCATGTCCGTCACAGCCATCCTTCTGGTCGCGAATACAGCCAAAGACGGAAACAGTCAGTCATCTCACCCCAGTGTAGCCTTGGTGAGCTGATGAATAGCGCCCTCGAGCCTGACCCAACGACTTCATGACCTGGCTGGTCAATGGAGTATGTTCTGTCAGCAGTCCGCTGCTCATCTGACCAACAGTCACCAATGCCCTTTTTGGCCCGATAAGGGACATTGAGACCCTTCAAGCAATGAGTGGGTTCCTACTCCATACGTGGTACTGGGTAATGTTACTGAGTACCCAAGTCCTGCTAGCGTACTGGATCGACTCGGGGTGGAAAATAGGAGGTGAGTTCAGTCATCCCACACTATAGGGCTGATCTGTAGCGGTTGCAGTGTCTGTGGGGTTCGTTTTGGGAGCCCGATTCATTTCACAACAGCCCGCTCATCTGCAGCATGGACATGGAGGTCCATTCGTGTCTTCCCTGGCTGAGCGAACGACGCATGGGGTATCATAAGAAACTAGATCAAATCCAAAATGAGCGGCCGGCGGTCATTGGTGTGCGTGTATGGCTAAGCGTGAGTGGGGTCTTGAAAAGGTCGAGCTGAGCATGCAGCTTTTCAAACTCCGACACGAGCAGGTGCTTCCAACGCAGACGTTATTCCACTGACGTTTGTGCAGATACGCGTTCAATTTAGGCCGCCCTCTTGTCGGAGACGCCGACGGAGCCTTGCGCCTCGCCCGTCATTTTCTTCAACACCCACTGTCAAACCTGGGCGATCACCGCTTAGTGGCTTCTTGCGAATTCCTCCGCGCCAGACGTACGTATTCAACACAGAGCTTGCTGATCCGTAGTTCCACTTTTCCGACCCTACAGCGAGCGCGAATCCCGTTCCGAACTCGAGGTGCAGGATTCCATCCGGCAAGCTCTACAGGAAATCAGCGGCCTCCTTGAATTCTGGCAAGAGCAGTATGGTGTGTCGCAACGATACTTCTGAGCCGCTGCTTAGCCCCAGACATGTGCGGTTTAGATGGTGACAATGTTCTGAGGGGACAGCGTGAGCGGTGGATATCATTGCGCTGAGTATGCTGACGTCTTGCAGTGGTGATGGAGCAAGCTTACGCAATGTGAAACAAAACGCTTGGTGCGCCCGTCGGCGAATGCTGACTCAACAGTCTTCACACCGCAGCAGGTACACTCTCCCTCGCCAACTTCGATGCGGAGATCATAAGATTGCCCGAAGAGAAGCGAGATCATCTGCGGCTGGCTTTACTGGCAGCTCGGCAGGCGATGGACCAATGCCTGAGACAACCTGTTGGTGATGATCTTGCTGCCAGTTTCCTCCCCTGCTAATATATAAGCTTGGCGAACTCTATCCCTATTGTGAGTGCAACCTAAAGCGCTGCTCGGTGCTGATATGTAGGGCCCCACGAGCAACGTGCGTCCGAACATCTCGGATGTTCTTCATGCCACCACTGACCTTCGCAGGCGTTGGAACCCTTTTTGCGGCGGCTTACATGGTACGGCTGGCCGAACTCATGCCGGAAGCATCTCAAGCAGACGCAGACGCTGTTGTCGAAGATGCGACCGAGCTTGCTAATAAATGCTTGAACGGTGGGGTCGAGCTCGCGCAGTGATGTAGCTGCAGGCTGACCGCATCAGGGCCCGGTCAGTCCCTTAGTTACATACTGGACATCGTCCTATCGCGCGCGAAGAAGACACTTCCGCCCAATGATGGGTTCGGCGGAGATCATGACATGGCCGCTGCGCTGGGAAGCGGCTCATCCTCGGCCGGCGGGACATATATAAGCCTTGGCTCGCAAGCCAATATCGACTCCTTAGCGGGTCCAAGCGGTCCTTCGCGGGTGAGACCTCAAGTCTCAGATTCTGCGGAAGCAGTACGCCGGCTCGATGAGCTGTCTAGTCTACTGGTCACACACGATCCCGCACTTGCTGCCGCCTTCAGTATTCCGGCTCGCCAAGGACCGGATGATCCAGAACAGAATTGGCAATGGTGGCTGAACTGGGGCAGCACTTTTGAATAACGAACAACAATTGGAGCAAGCTTATGACCTCCTGGGATGCGCGGTCCCATGTTATGCATGAATCAGTCTTTTTTGTCGTCCCAATCTTTTATTCCTTTCTCCCGATCTCGATTTTCTTTTCTGCCATCTTCCTAGGCTCGTCCAGCAACCATTACGAACGATCTCCAATGATCCTCCTCTTCCTCGATTCCTATGAACCTGCTGAACGACTGATGAGACGGAACTCCACATGTCGTTGCTAGCCCGCTGATCGCTTAACCCTCCAGGTGAGTGATTGTCGCAGCCACGGCTTCAGACTTCGTTTCCAACTTCTCTTCGAACTGTTCCTGGGGTTTCACTTCGGCAGCCTCGTCTGTACGGGATTAGCTAGGTGTATATCAAAATATCGATGCACTCGCCATGAACGACAACATGCTTGAATTTGCGGGTGGATACCTTGTTACTGAAGAGAATTTCAAGTTCCGCGCTAGGTGTCAGCTCTGTGAATCTGGAAAGACAGATCACACGCAGAGCGGGGAGACTCGAAAGACGAGGCGTGAAGGGAGTCTGCGGGAAACGAGAGCTTACAACGAGAATCCACCAGTCTCGGGCAACCGGAAGAAGCACCTGTAGGGGTTGGTAAAATACATTGTTCTTCCGCTGCGAGATTCGCTCACCATGTGGTGCAAAGGATATTTGTGCCGAGCCAGAAGAAGGCCGATTTCGCGCCAAGGTTCCATCCCGTTGGGTTGACGAATCGAGGACCCAGTTGACCGGTGATCAAACCACAGCAGCAGTAGAGGGCTCTACCCATGACGATGGACTGGGCTCTCAGTCGAGAGTTAGGCAGCTCGCCAGCGATGGCATAGCCTGAGGTCAGCCTCGCACGGCACGGTATCGCCCATCATATCACGCACACAAGGGCCCGATACTCGTTGAATAAAGCAGTTGAATGAACACCATCAGGGCTGCCATGGCGATGCGAGAACCATTGGTCAGCGTCCTTGTAGCCAAGCATCCAATGATAAGCAGGCAGGCCGCGATGACGACGAGTGAGACCAGATAAAGCGGCCTTCGGCCGAAGTAGGGAAGTACTGGGCATTAACACAGTATCTTCATGTCTCTCGCACTCACGAGACCATGCCAAGAAGCAGCCGACGATGACCATGCAGTTGATGGTCAGATTGACGTCGAAGGCTCCGGTGACGGACAGCCCAGAAGCTTCCATACTAAAACAATTTCAGCTCCACGCCGTGTCCGAGTTACTCACAATTGTACAGCAAGTCCAGTGATGCCTTGGCCGCCCCACACCTGAATTGCCCAAACTCCCGCCATCTACAGCCTCAGCGCGCGAGGCGGATGGATTTACTCACAATCTCGGTTCGTCGTAGATTGGTTCCACGGAAGAGGTCTTTGAAGTTTCCATTCTTGGACTCCAACTGAGCGAGCTTGTCGGCATGCTGCATGTATGCGATGTACGCGCCCAGGTTCTGGCCGTCATAGTGGTGCGGGCTGGCAGTCCGTCGAAGTGACTGCTCGGCTTCTTCCAATCGACCATGTCGCACCAACCACCAAGGACCTGATGGTGAGCGCCATTTGGAATACAGGAGACTCACTTTCTGGGGCAAAGTAGGCTATCGTGGCGAGTGGTACAGGCCAGACCCATTGCAGACAGAACGGTAGTCTCCATGCTGCACACAGTCAGTTCTCTTGCCAACGGAGCAGACAGAGGATATTACCCCAAGAATTGCTTTGATCGATCTGCAACGAAGCGCGACCGATTCCGGACTGTAAAGTTAGCAACAAGTATGGACATGCGGCGGCTTCGGCTCACGTTCAACACCAAGCCTATCCCCCAAGCCATGTTCACGAACGAAGCCAACAAGCCTCGAAGATTGATTGGGCAGATCTCGGCGGCGTACGCGGTGGTCAAAGTCTGGAACATGCCCCAGGGTAAAGCCGACAGGACGGAGCCAGCCATGAACATTCCGATGGAGTTCGAGAAGACGGTGATGAAGATCATGCAGAACATGAGGGCCATGCCCGCCATGTAAGTCTTGCGCGAGCCGTATCGCTCTTGTGCAAATCCTGTAAACAACAGTCCGACCAGATTGCCCACGGTTTGGACGTTGCCAATGGTCGTCTGCCAGTTCGCGCTGATTTGATACGATCCATCAGGCTGCAGTGTCCCGAACGTCTTCTGGAAAGCGGGCTGACCGTAGAACGAGCCGACAATAACGTCGTAGCCTGGTAAGGTCAGCAAGCGATCTCTAAAACGTTGGATGAACTGACCTTCCATGACCAACGCGAAGCTCAGACCGAGAGAGAACAATGCACCTCGCCAGTGAGTGCGCAATGTGTGTCGCTGAGAGGAGGCCTTTTCCCTATCGACAAAGGCTTGTCCCTCCTGCAGAAGAGCATGGTCCGTGCTCAACGACACGTCCATTTGCGCATCGGTCAAGCCGATGTGCTGGCGTTCGTCCTCCATGGTGGGTTACGCAGAGAAGATCTGGGCGAACAGTGAAGTGAAATTTTGTGGGGCAGGAAGAAAGAGGGGATCCACAAAGCCGTAGTGGGGAACCATGGGGCGAGAATAGTCCATCTATATGTAGTGTCGAAGCAGGGAACTATGGCACACCCGAATGCCCTGAATGGATCATGCAGACCACGCCGACACGTGGCGGAGCCGGCTTCGGCGGTACTGGCACCTGCGGACCCCCGGAATTGGGGCACTTACCGCCGCGTGTCGGCGCCGACGCCTCCGATTCACGCGTCTTCACGGAGTGGAGGGTCAGCAGCTGGCATCTATAAAGAGGGAAAGGGGAAACTAGGTTTTCCGCCAATCGTTCAATACCATCAACAGTATGGTCAACGTCAGCAAGTACCCCGATGCCGCTCTGGATCGCACGGGACACCTTGCGGTCGATGTGCGGACTATACCATGGTCTCATCGCGGCTCGTATATGTCCCTTTCCACTCTAACAGGAGACTGTGGCCTTGGTACTCCTCACATCGATGTCACTCTCGTCTCTCAGTACAAGCCGTACGGAGGAGCCTGTTTCGTTATGCGACCAGAGGTAGAGCCCCTTCCCGCACCCGCAGGATTCCACAAGTCCCCGTCGCCCGTCGACTTTCGAGCTGTACCAGAAAAGCTGGAATGGCTACACGGCCAAGACAGTGTAGCTCAGGCTACTTTCGTCGACGATAAGACGATCCGGCTGCAGGGCACTGTCCCCATGAGCTTCGATACAGACATGTCAATCCTTCGAAGCTATATTTACCAACCACCTCGGCCAGTCGCTGGCGCATTCGATGTCGTCGAATGGTCCTCCATCGGACTTATGCCTTTGCGATTCATCGCGGTGCGTGGGTCGCTGAGTACCATTGGTGCTACCACCTATGAGAATGGCCGGATCACCGTCACCCCGGACGATCACGGCTTTTACGATCTTTTCATTCATGAGCGATGTCCCACCTCGAACCCGAGCTCGACACCTGGCGAGACTACACAGGAATGGGCGGAAGCGAAGCTCAAGACGTCGTTCGAGCATTCTGTGAAGCGAATGCGAGCCGAGTTCCGAGAATACGTCGATGGCATGTGCGGATGGACATCCGCACCTGATCAAGTTGATCTGCTGGGAAGCTATGTCATGTGGACTTCGACAGTCAGGGCAGAGGGATTCGTGCAGACGGAAGCCGTTTTGATGAGCAAACTGTGGATGAACAAGGTTCGTCCTCTCAGAGTTGTTAGTGATCCTCGTTGACATAGCAGGTGTGGTCGTGGGACAATTGCTTCAACGCTCTCGCCCTTGCCGCACACCCCGACCTGCTACAGGCCAGCATCGACAACTTGATGCTTCCTTACACGCAACAATTGTCAGACGGCAGGATCCCAGACGCCTTGATGTACAACGAGATCACATGGGATTTCACCAAGCCTCCCATCTATGGCTGGACCTTGGAGCGACTGTTGCGACTCCGCCCCGACATCACCGACGTGCAGCTTCGAGCGATCTACGAAAAGGTAGCCAAGTTCACCAACATGTGGTTGCATCATCGCCGAGTCGAGAACTCGCGCCTTCCATTCTACTCGCACGGCAATGACTCCGGTTGGGATAACTCGACCAGCTTCGATGGTGATCGCGTGATTGTGAACGCGGATCTGGCGAGCCATCTGATTCTGCAGTCTGATGTGCTGCTCAGAATCGCCGGGAGATTGAAGCTTGGGTCCGACGTCGAGCGATCATGGACCAAGACCCGTGATGAGCTAGTCGACGCCATGATCTCTGAGCTGTGGGATGGAGAGCAATTCCGGGTCAAGAGTGTTTCGACTGGCAAGACAAGAGTGTCGAGCAGCTTGCTGCAATACGTTCCGTTAACCGCGTCGCGACTTTTGCCCAAAGACATTGTCGACAAGATGGTCAAAGGTCTCGACAAGTTCCTTACGCCTTGGGGTCTCGCGACCGAGCCTCTGAACAGCCCAGAATACGATTCGGACGGATATTGGCGCGGCCCAATCTGGGCACCGTCGACTATTCTTCTCGAGTCTGGCATACGAGAAGCCGGCTACATCGACTTCGCCGACGACATTAGACGACGATTCTTCGCTCTGTGCCACCAAGGCAGTTTTGGGGAGAATTATGACGCGGTCACCGGCGAAGGACATCGAGATCTCAGCCATACATGGTCCTCCTCCATTTACCTGATCATGCGTCGAGAAGCCGCACAGCAGGCGAAAGGGTAGATAGACAGCTCCGATAGCAATATGCACAACTGTGGTCTTGCAACTGGGACATTTCGGTCTCCCGCATCGCGTCTCACCCCGGAGCGGGTTATCCTCTTCAAAACGCAGTCATGCAACAACATGGATTCGAGAGTGACTGCGACGAGCTGGATCAGACTGAATGTGGGCTGTACAATAAGTCCGACCTGACTCTGTTCATTCGCTCCCTTCTCTAATCACTCGAAGGCCTCACTTTACAAGCTCTAAAGATTTCACTCGCTTCACCCGCGTTTTCAAACGACACGCCCCTCATTTCTTGTCCGGATCCTCCGCCCCGTACACTGCCTCGTCACTTGGTCCCAGCTCAATCTGGGGAATATCTGTAGCCTCGCGCTTGGCCCTTTCATCCCTCTTCTGCAAGATCCAGATGAGGACTTGGGTTGTCAGCCCCTCTTTCCCGAACCGAGCCAGCGATGCAGACTCACTGAAGCACACGCTAGCCACCATGCACGCCGCGAAGAGTGTCGCGAAACCTTTTTTCCAACGCGGACCCTGGGTCTGCAAAAACACCAAGGTGGGCAGCCACGCGTTCACTCTGTACAATTTAGCCAGTGTGATGGGAAATGCGGCGCAGAACCTACGCGTAGAACAAGGTGTTGGTCGCGGCTATCATGAAAGCACGCTCTTCGGCGTCACCGCGGCAAAGTTCGTTCACCCAGGCAAAGACTGGGGTTGTAAGCTTGAGTCCAGAGGGCTGGGAAGCAAAGCTCACAGATATGCGTCACGAAATACGTCTCATCGATCATGAACGCAAAGAGTCGCAGAGACTTGGACTTGGCGTAGAAGCAGAGTATGCCGGTAGGCACTAGCCCCCATAGGATCGGACCGAGCGTGAAGGCCAGACGACTCTGTGTCAGATCGGAGATGTAACCCCAGAAGAATTGGACAGGGATGCCGATGCAGTACGCGATAGAGGGCAGGAGGTTCCTCTGGCTGACCGAATACCCAGACAGTAGAAGATAGGTGTTGAAGTACTGCGCAATTGTCAGGTCCGTCCAAAGAGATTCGCGAGAAGACGCACGTTGTAACTCTGGACACCCCAAGCGTAAATAAGGTATGTTGGCAAGAGTACCCAAACATGCCATTTGCTGAAGATTCTCTTGAAAGTCGAAAGATCGACCACTCCGGTGGCAGGTTGGGTTCCGTTGAGCGCGCAGCGGGCTTTGGCCATTTCCTTTTCTTCCTCTGTCAAGTAGAAAACTGCTGGCGTTAGCTGGAGCACTGGTCAGCGAGCCGAGACTAGCCTTTGGTGTTTGATGGATAATCAGGGAGTAGAAAGAGGCAGGCGAGTCCACAGGGCAGTGTCATCAACCCGCAGATGATGTACAGCCATCGCCAACCGGCCAGTCCGGCATGTCCGTCCAGGGTCTTGTAGATGGCTGCTTGCATGAAGCCACTGAACGCCTGACCAGCTGTGCCGGACAGCAGCCAGATTGAGATTCGCTTGGCAAGTTCCGGTTGTGTGTACCACGATCCCATCAGGAGGATGCTGGCTGGCTGGAACGGGGCTTCGAAGAGTGCGACGAAGAACCGGAAAGCATAACTTGGGCCGATTAGCTTGCCATATCTGTGCCATGCGTAGCTGGTCAGAGACTCACAGCTGATTCACGGTCTGAGCACCTGCCTGTGCGAAGGTGAATGCCATCCATCCAATCTCGCAAGCGGCCAGCAAGTACGACGGTCGGATCTTGAGGGCCAAGAAGTTACTAGGGATCTGCATGACGCAATAGACCTGGTGGATAAGCTATGGAGGCGATAAGCAGAGACCCAACTCACGGCGTTGTACATGACAGTCAAGTATGTGTACTCGTTTCCGGTCTTGAAATTGAGATCGGTCTTCATGCCGCTGACATAGGCGTTGGAGAGGCTGTCCAGTGTTCAGCCATCGATCTTCCCAATGCCAGCGCGTGCGTCTGAAGCGGGAACAGCATCAATGACAGACAAACTTACTTGGTCTGGTCGATGTACTTCATCAGGTAGCCAAAGGCGATGCAAGATAGGATGCCAGCATCGAGCTTGGAGACGAGCTTTCGCTCGGCATCGGATTTCTCGTAGTAGTCCCTGCTGGGTCAATACCTTCGCCTACAGAGGTGCTGGCCACTCGGAGAAGAATGGACCGAGGTCGATACATACGAATCCCAGATCCAAGACACAACCTTTTGCCATGGGCCCTTGGTAGAGTGCTTGGAGGAAAGGACCGGGGCCGGGTCGACAATGGCGGAAGCCAGGGCAGGCTCTGCGGTAGGACCTACTTCGCTCATGTTGAGGATCAGAGGGTTGGTGTGGGAGAGTATCAGCGTTATCCTGCCCCTTAAGTAGATGATCTTGTGATCCCACGGATCCAGCTTGGGGCTCAATGACGGCTCTAGAGCTGTCGGGTGACCCCCCGCTCCGCCGTGTGCCTGACGGACGGTATCTCTCCCGCTTCGGCCAACTCCCCACCGCAATCTCTTCGTACCCGGATGGGCGTGCTATGTCAACTGGGCGCCAGAATACGGCCACGACGATAGATGCGAACCGTTCCCAAAAGGCATGGCTCTTCCGAACGGGTATCATACTACAAATCGTGCTTCGACTATGCTTATAATGAGTATTCGGCTCGCGTGCCGAAGGCGGATTCCGGGGAAGGCCCCGTCAGCGGGCACGCACCCGCCAATGATCTCCCTCCCGACGACACATAGGTCTAGACGTGCAGAATGACCTTAACCCACAGTGCCAGATCGTGGACAACTCGCTGTCTCTCACGTCGCCAAGATGTCTACACAAGAATGGGGATCTGCCGATAGCCTGCGATCGTGGTGGGCGTCACCTACACAGCATGCGCTCAAGCGACCATACTCTGCGGAATCCGTTGTCGCTTTGCGCGACGCGTTCCCGGAAAACGTCGCCTCGAACGCCATGGCTCTCAAGCTGCGCGGCATCCTTGCCAAGCATCACTCGGCAAAGACGATCAATCTCACGACTAGTCCACTGGAGATGTCGAGCCAGCAGATGATGTCTGAAGCGGGCATGGAGACTGCGTATGTCTCGGGAGGAGTCGCAAGCTTTACGGCCGTGAACGACCCTAGCTCGGATCATGTCAGTCGTGCCAATACAGCAGCAGTGTTCGATCGCAGGCTGACATCCAGGCTGACTACACATACGACACTCTGCCTGGGAAGGTCCGGCTCCTCCATCGGGCTCAGTTGCTCAATTACCGCATCGCGCGACTCAAGGGGTCTGGTAATCCGGAATCGAGTATGATGCCTCTCATCGCGGACGCTGACTCCGGGTGAGTGAATTGCTTTCCCCCCAAGAGCCGAGCTGATGCGGACACCGACAGCTTTGGGCTATACACGACAGTGATGAAGGTAGCCAAGCTCTTTGTGCAAGCTGGGGCAGCCGGTATTCACATCGACGACCTGTACCCGGGGGCCAAGCGCTTCGATGGCAAGGATGGTGAGGGATGGACTATTGTACCTACCAATGAGATGCTCAAGCGTCTCACGGCCGCTCGCCTTCAGCTAGATGTCATGGGGTAAGTCGATCGACCATCACATCTATAAAGCCAACTATCGCAGATCCGAGCTTGTCCTGTTCTATCGAGCCGATCCCCACAATGCCACTCGCATCACATCCAGCGTAGACCCTCGTGATCGTAAATATATCCTCGGGGCCACCATCAGACAATCCAGGGATTATGCTTCGCTCGATCACAGTCCCGAGAGGGCAGAGTGGAAAAGAGCAGCCGTACTCGAAACACTTGATAGCGCTTTCCAAAAAGCCGCCCCGCACTTGTTTGACGAATTCGCAAAGTCGACAGCCGGACTGAATGTCGCCGAGGCGACAGCAAGAGCTGTAGACCTGCTGCCGGGCTTCTACTTCTCGGCCGAAGCCGCCCGTAACAGCTCTGGATACTACGCCTATCGTGGAAGCATCGAGGCATCTGTCGAGAGATCACTGTTGGCCAGCGGTCTGGTCGATGTCCTTTGGCCGAACGCGTCGTCCTATGAAGCCGAGGATGTCGAGACATACGCTCGCTCTGTTCACGCCGCTGTTCCTGACAAGTGGCTAGGGTACAATATTACGGGCGCGTTCCCACCCGACGGTTCGTCTCTGGTCGAGATCGCGAGGGGTTTAGGCTGACGCGACGCAGGCAGTCGAGACGCCGAAGTCGCAGAGATGAATCAGCGTCTCGCGCAGCTCGGATATTGCTGGCAGTTCATGCCGCTGGCCATGTTCACCGCTCTCGGCGTGATGGCACTCCGCACAGCGTCTGGCATGATGCGCTCCGGGACGAAGTACTATCTGGACGAAATCTCTCGACCGGCCCAGCAGGCCAAAGGTGATGATTCGGTGGAGTGGTGGTACAAGAAGCCTGCAATCTTGACCGACACCGCCGCCGAGGTCATAGGTGACTGCATGTGATTTACCGGACGGGCAATTCTCGTAGAGCACTAAATGAAGAGAATACTTGTTCAAAGGAGGGTCAACGTCCCTTTGGTTGTTAGCCACATTAATGCGATTGACCTCGACGGTAAATGAAGGGGTCAATATCTTCAGTTGAAGCCATGCCTACCTGGTCAGGTACCCGCGCTAGACCGTTGCATAAAGGAGATAGCAAGAGTCGTTGTGCTGATAGACTCGTGTGTCACATTACGCCACTTCGTCTAGGTACAACAATGACAGTATACTGTCGCTAGCGCAGTGCCAATAAGACGGACTTCGTACGCGTGCGCGCTGGAGAGATCTCAGAGACATACTCGGGGAAATGACAGGCCATACCATCCCTTCTCCTGTGCGTGAAGTCCTGCCAAGTATAGGGATGACATGTAACTTTTCGGACTCGCACTGGCCATCACGACATTCAGGTGCATGCACGTTTTCAGTCTCTGAATTTACTCAAGGCGGCGTCCATCCCCTGCGACAACATGATAACGTCTCTGCCGGCGTTGGTGAACCGGATGTTGGGGTGCGCCTTTCTCAATTGTCGGAACAGGTCAGGGTAGGGATCCAAGCCACCCAGACCGACATATATCTGCTTCGAAGGAGTAGACGCCGCCTCGGCCGCGCAGCAGATACGGCTTATGGCTTGTTGTATTCGGGGATCGAAGAACTCGCCGGCAATACCCATGCTGATGGTCAGCAGGCGAGCTCGGGCGGTTTTTGGGCCGGCAAGAAGACATACTCGTCTGAGAGGTCATGAGTTCCAACGAAAATGGCATCGATTCCTGGCACAGCAACGATGTCTTCGATGTTGTTCAGTCCCTCGACAGTCTCGATCATAGGGATGCACATCGACGTGTCGTTGGCAGCTTGCTGGGTATGCTTGAAGTCCGGGATGCGGTATTTCATTTGAGGATTGTAAGCCAAGGGGCGTTCTCCCTGCTCATATGAGTCACGCGTCGAGACAGTGAGGGAGAACACTCGCCAGAGGTCGATGTTTCCCGTACTTGATCAGAGTCCGCGCCATCTCGGCGTTGTTTGTGCGTGGGACCTGTGGTCAGACAAATAGGACCCAAATGAATGGCTCAAACATACGATGATAGCCTGAGCCCCATTGTCAAGAAGGCGTGACACCCAGTCGGACTGGAGCGAGGGTACTATCACGACCGGAGTCATGCTGTAGATCAGCTACGCGTGACTCGACGCCGACAAGGCCAGTTCAGCTGCTCACCCGGCCATCAGAGCAGAACACATGAGGTCGACTGTCTCCCCAAAGCTGTTGCGCTCATGCTCGAGGTTGATGGAGATGGCGTCGTAGCCGGCATACTTTGCCATTGCTATAATCTCTATCGATCGGGCGATAGACATGGTGTGGCAAAGGGCCAACCCTCCCGAACGCATCTTGTCGAGCATGACATTGGGGTACGCGATCCTGCGCACCTCCTCATACTTGCGTCTGTCGGCGTCGTCGACAAAGTTTGTCGTCCCGTTGGAGAGACTCCCGGTCATATCGTGGTCTTTGGGGGGGAAGGATGGGGAGGGTTTAACGCTGCTGGGCACCCCATGCTTCGCTGGTCAATTATAGTCTTCTCGCACTCGGTGAAAGCACAACCTAACCGTCGGGCGGGGACCCGCTTTGATCGAACCGGCGGCTGTTCACCCGACACGGTTCGGTAGATAGGCACAACTCAAAGACGAGTCTGGTTCTCCTCTTTCTCAGTACAGTATCAGCATACACCAACCAGCACACGATGTCGATCGCTGGTTTTCGTCCCTTCAAGCTCGCACAGGTGCAGCTCGAGCCCGCAGGAAGCGATGTGTCCAAGAATCTATCCCACGCTCTGGACATGATCCGCAGGGCGGCCTCGGGCGATGGGGACGCGTCCCGCGCTCCGGAGCTGATTGTCCTCCCAGTGAATATGCTCCGCGAGTAGTCGTTAACAGCTGATAGCCAGGAATACTTCAACTCTTTGAACACCAACGATGGGCACAGAACCTACGCCGAAGCGATTCCCGAATTGGCGGGGAAACAAACGCTGCCTCGGTCCGACCTACCTCCAGATTCCCCAACGTTGCAGGTGAGGCATGCAATCATGCACATCAGCTAAAGGGCAGGCACTATCCCGAGCTGCTGAGGAGACGGGCACATACATCATTGCTGGTTCGATGCCCGAGAAAGATCTGAACGACTCAGGCAAGGTGTACAACACGATGACCGTATGGAATCCTAAGGGTGCGTCTTGATTGCCTCTGAAGTTTTAGGCCAACCTGTTCAGGGGACATGATCGCCAAGTACAGAAAGCTGCACTTGTATGATGTCGACATCCCCGGCGGCATCACGATGAAGGAGTCGGATGCCATCAGTCCGGGAACACAGCCTGTTGTCGTCGAGTTTCGTGAGTAACGGTATATTAAGGGGCTCGCTCAACAGCGCAGCATTCGGAACTGTGGCCGTAGCAATCTGCTTCGATATACGCTTTGGGAACCTGATCGCCGCCGTTCGCCAGGCCCATCCTGACATATGTGCCTACCTGCTCCCCGCCGCTTTCAACCTTACGACCGGCCCCAAAGCTTGGGAGGTCTTACAAAGATGTCGAGCCATCGATAATCAGATCTACGTGGGTATGTGCTCGCCTGCGCGCAAGTATGGGGAGGAGGTATGTTTTGCGCCCTTGTCCGGCGGCTGTACTTTGCTCACGCCTGCCTCCAGTATGTCGCTTATGGACACTCCATGCTCTGTGACTGTGAAGGCAAGATAATATCGACACCTACGAGCGATGACCAGGGCGAGTGTATCGTATTCAGCACTCTGGACCCAGAGCATCAACGTGCGGTGCGTGCCGGGGTACCCACGCTCACGGTGAGTGAACGTTCTCCTTCAGGACGGACAACATTACTCAATAAGGCTGATCCATATCAGAACGCTCGCACCGATATCTACCAGCTCCCTCACCTTGTAGCTCAGTAAAGGTTGGCGTAAGCGTGAGGCGGATGGTGTACATTGTATCTATGCACTGCCGTTCTTGTTGGCGGTTGGGATTCTTTGCCGTCAAAGTCAACGTATTCAACGTGTAGTCTGTCTCATGTCACGATGTCGGTCACTCTAATCCACCCATAGAGTACTCTATACGCATCCTTGCGTGCTAGTCGTTAAAATGCCTGCTGTGCAATTTGGGTACGAGGATGACGGTTGTGGACTCCTGCGGAAGTACCAGATCGAGAAGGTGAGGCGCAGAGTTGTTGCTTTGAGCTGTGTCAATTGGCAGGTCGGGGCGTGCAGGTCGGTGCGCGGAAGTCCAGCTAGTGCCGGACCAGCGCATAGTTCAGTAGTAAGGACATGGTATGGTTGTGCAAGGTGCCTTCCCAGCAATATTCGCCGGCGCCGCTCTCGAGAGCAATGCCAAGTCACATTCACATATCCTCGAGGTAACCGTACCGCACTGTGGGCTCAGCGGGCTTCGGGGAATGTTCCGCCAGACATCGTCTAGCTGGCCTTGTGGGCGCCCATTCTGCAGCCTACTGTACTGTAATGCTGCCATCGGATTATACACCGCGTCCATGAGTGTTTAGTCAATCCCGCTGGCGGATCAGATCGAATCCATGTGGAGAGTCGCCAGGGACCGCGGGATGCACGCCGCTGCAGAAGTGCTTTGTCCACCACTCTCTGGTGAGCACTGGCTGTCTGCTTCCGCCCCCTCGCGGGCAAGACGAAGGTAGAGGCTGGACTTCCGGGCACACCTCCTCGTTTGCATCGCCCCCGATTAGACTTGCTGACCACCACAGGATGACTCATTGGGGCAGGGGCTCTCGAGCCTAGATGCTTTTCTGAACTCTTGACTTGATTTCTTCGCACACCGAAGCTGGAATTGCATATACTCGCTCGATTGCCGTTTGCCTCACAAAAGTAGGGAAGCAGTTCCTCAGCGATCCTGTTATCGACGTTTGTATTCCACCAAAGGCACTAAGAGCGTCGTTCCCACTCGACCATCTAATCCCAAATGCATATTTCGTGTAGAGATACAAAGATAGATATAAACCGACAACGATACAACACGGCACCGCGACATTCGGAAACCGGCCTGCATTTGGCTATTGATGTCAGGCCGCGGAACGAGTCTGCACATTGATCCATCTCCACCCATAGCTCAACAGGGATCGCTGTTGTGATTGGGTGGAGTTATCGTGTCGAATTCGGCCAGAAATCTTTCCATCTCCGCTGTGTGTCCGGTCAAGTCGACCGTGGGCATTGCGGCGTGAACCATGTAGTTTGACCAATTGTCCCAACTCCACGGCATTGTGGACGCCGGATCTCCCATGTCAACATCGAACAGGTTCGCCAGTGCCGAATCGTGCGGCTCGGGAGCGATGGGATCCCCGGCCGGACCCTGGTTCGCCCAAGCAGGCTGTGAGACCTCTGCTGGCATATCACGCATCTTGTTTTTGACTTCGGAAGTGAGCTTAGCGAAAGCGACGAGGTTGGGAACGCCGTCTGTAGACTGCGAACAAAATCCGGCCAGCAATCTTTCGGCCGAGTCGATCTGACTCAACGCGCGCCGTCTCCACGATACAAGTTTGAGATTGGCCGGCGTCGACTCGTTCTCGATCAGAGTGTATACTAAAGCCACGCAGGCGAAAGCGATATGAGCCAGGGTAACGTGATTACGCTGCGTTCGGTACCCCGTATCGTTCGATCCGTAAATTTCCATCAACTTGTACGCTGAATTTCGCAAGACTGTCATGCTGGAAGCGGGAGTGCGTCGCATCGATGGCGAGGGGCTATAGAGTCGGATGAGCAGCAGATGGTAGTTGGCTTCAAGATACGGATGCACCTGGGGCGGTTGAGCGGCGGATCTTGGAAGTTTCTCGTACCATTCATCAATGTCGTTGCGTATGCGACTCGAAGTGTCCTCTGGATCCTCTGTGGGCGGCTGCAAGTATATGTCGCGCAGCACTCGCCCTTGGAGCCACCTTAGATAGACGGTTTGACGAAGAACTTCGATCGAGCTCATGTAGTCGGTATGTTCAGAAGACAGATCGGGGACTGCGCTGGGGAGGGATGTCGATATGATGCGCTCATCAATAGCCAGAGACCTCGTCAGAGTAAAGGAGACTGCCGGTCAATCCGTGACCTTCCGAGGGACACTCACTGCTGCGGTCCATTCCGTAGATGCTCCAGAAGATCCGCTTTCGCATCTCCCTCTGGCCTAGTGGTAGATCCTCCCGGTCAATGTGAAAGCCAAGCCCTATAGCCAAGGTCGCAGCTATTCGCACGCTCTGATAGGGGTCCATGGTCGCTGAATCCGTGATGGCGAAAAGACAGTATAGGGTGATGGCCACAAGGCACACCTGAGTTTCAGTCCTTTGGTCTATGTGCGCTGCACTCTTGGCCCCACTATTTCATCACTTCTCAGAGCGCTCGCAAAGTGAGAAGTCGCCCATGCCCTTAGTGCCCTCCCATCGCATCGACCGTTGGTGACAGAGTAAGGGAGAAGGTTTGAACCGATACCAAATACCATGAATATGCGGAATATTCGTATATCCGGGCCGCTTTGGAGCTCTAATATGGACCGACTGCCGGGGATGGTGCCGTATACCGCTGCGAGACTGCCGGGCGTCGTCAGCTCACCGGTGGTCGGGGAGGAAGAGGGCCTAGACTCACTCCTGACGTACAGTTTCGGGGTCCAGCAAGGGCTGATAGCAATTGCCACACGCAAAATACCGCTCGACCATGGCATCGGCCAAGTCGCGATCGGGCAGGGATGCCAGGGTTGGAAACTCGAATGCGTACACCAAAGGCGACGATCCCGGTCGATCCATGACCTCCCTGAGCGGCATACCGATCTGCTGTGCGACGCTGGCGACAAGAGATTGAACCGCGTTGCCCGTATCCACCTGAGCGTTCATGACTTGGGTGACTATCAGTTCGGCAAAGGAGGAAGGTATCGGTAATGATTTGGCGGGCGCCTCCATCACCGGTTGCGACAAGGTGGGATTCATCACCGTGTGGTGAGATGATGATGAGGCGATGACATCACTAAGCCTTTTCTCCAACTCCGCTTTGCCTGCCTGTAGACGCTCGTTCTCTTCCATGAGTCGGGCGATCAGGCTGAAGATTAGATGAGACGAATGTGTCCGGATATAGGGTACACAATATGGGACCACTTACAGACGTTGCTGAGAGTCCGAGCTTGGAAGCTCATACACGCATTCACTGCCATTTCGATTGCAATTCCCACACGCAGGCTGGACCCGGTCACACTGGACGGCATCAGGTCGAATTGGAGGAGACAAGTGCAAGGACGTACCTTTTTCTTCCGAGTTTTGCACTTTTGACAGGCGGGATGGAGATTCTCTAGACTGTGGGTAGGAGGAGAGCTAGATGAACTGGCGTGAGAGCCACCCATGCTGGTTGCTAGCTCATGAGATGTCGAGAGAGATAGAGAGAGAGAGAGGAGAGAGGAGGGGAAGATGGTCCCCGTCCCCGTTCGAGATAGCCGAGCCGAATCACGTGACTCATTCCAACGGGAAAGCCGGTCCGTCCTTGTTTGAGAGATGAGATGTTGACAAACAATTCGATATGCATCATCGTCTTTTACATCTACAATCCAATCCATTTGACGTCCTCTTGCACCGAGACATCGCTCTCCGCCTCGACTTTCGCCCCAGAGCTATGTCTGACACTGACGGCGTACTTGCCTTTTCGAGCGATCCAGCATGCGTGCTCTTCAAACCATGAGCTCCAACTCTCCTTGCCGAGCGTAACAATGACGGCCTGAGTCTCGCCAGGACCCAGGTGACGCTTGGCGAAACCAGCCAGTTTCCGCAGCGGGCGGATCGGGATTGCCCTCAGGTCATGCGGTGACACATAGATCTGGCCGATGAAAGCCCCTGCTCGGGATCCGGTGTTCTTGACAGTGAATTCGACCTCGACCTCGAGCTTGGCGCCCAGCGGCTGTGAGACGGTAAAGTTGGAAATCGCAAAGGAGGTGTACGACAGACCGTGGCCGAAGGGGAACAGGGGCTCGATCGAGCGCTTGTGGTACCACGGGTGGCCCATGAAGACGCCCTATCCAGAATCAGCCTGTCCGATCTCATACAAGTCATGAGCTGTCGCACCTCGGTATAGTGCACCTTGTCGGGGGCCTCGATGGCGGGCGCAAATGAGTGGAAGGAGGGGCTGTCTTCGAGTCGGCGTCTGAGCAGGTAAGTCTCAGAGACTACGCCTCGGAAATCGAAACGCGCACGGGAAAGTAATTGAGAGTCGCCCATGTGGATCAACCTTGCCAAAAAGGACATCAGCAAGGGCATTCCCAGCCTCATTCCCGCCGAAAAAGGTCTGACATTAGTCGAGACGTTGCAGTGGAAGCTCGCCGCACCCACGTGCACAATGGTCGACGCCTCATCCACCCACGGCATCTCGATGGCGGAACCCGAATTCGTCACCACGATCGTATTCGGGCAGGCCGCCAAAATGCGCCGCACCAATTCATCCTGACTGCCAGGGATCCTGACTTATCAGAGCAGCCCTACCTAAACCCGATACTGAGACTCACTTCAATGACTGCCGGTCGTAGCCTTCTGCTTCCCATTCGAATGTGGTCCCGACGAATACGAGAGAGACTGCCGATCGGTCGACAACACACACTCTCCCTCACCACTTACGATCGGCTCCAGCTGCAACCTTCTCGGCGTTGCGCAACATCGACTCCTCGCTCTCGTACGGAAATCCGCCGAGCTGGATCCCGTGCTTGGAGCCGAAAGGACCACCAACGACCTGGCTGGGCAGGAACCAGTGGCGAACCTCCAATGAATACTTGCGACCTTTGACCAGCTCAACCTGTGTTCTCTGTTCTGTCGAACCTTCGTTGAAGAACAGTTCCCCAGCATTCCAGTTCCTGTTGTTTTCCACGACCAGTTTACCATCGAGATACACATTCGCGCGGCCTACGGAACCCAAGCCCATATCCCAGGTCCCAGACCGGTCGGGTGTGAACGACCCCGTCATCTGTCTGTTAGGTTTTGCTTTGTCGTATGATCAACAGAGACTGACGCGGAACATCGGATGAGGTCCAAGCTCCTCCCACGGTATCAGATCCGTAATGTACGCGTAGGTAGACGCAGTCCCGACGGTGAAGTCGGGCTTGATCGAGGTGAGAGGAGTCTCCATGTCGGTCAACCAGTCCTTGGTTGGATCGTTCACGTAAACGTCGACTCTGAGATCCTCGCAGTATGAATCAAGGAACGGCAAGCACTTGAACACTGTTGAGCCGATGCTGTATTCCACCCCCATGCCATTCTCTGCGGCGACCGGGATGATGGCGTCAAGCGGAGAAGTCGTGTACGAGCAATCAAGATACGCTGAGCCGCCACCGGAAGGAGATACAATCTTGGCACTGCTCCCGATGATGGCGATCTTTTTACCCGAGTGAGCATCGAGAGGCAACAGCTCGCATTCATTCTTTAGCAGGACCACCGAGGCTTGAGCCGCTCGTCGCATAGCTGCGCGAACTTTTCGGCCATCCGCCGAGCCCTCTGGGCCCTCGAACGGGATACCAGACGCGATGGCCTTGTTGCCGAACTTGAGGACCTATAGGACTCAGGATCTGGTCCGATACACATAGGAAGAGCCCACCCTTTCCACGGCCGTATCGATGTCTTTTTCCGTGATCTTCTTGGCTATCAGTTGACGATGCACCGCCTGCCCGCGCATGACTGTTGGACCCTGCCGGATCAGTAACCGTATGGCGTTCTGGCTCTGACCCGACGTACAGGCATCTCGACGTCGCAACCGGCAATGATGCTCTCCGCTGTCGAGTACACGCCGGACCAGTCGGAAATGACAAGACCGTCCCAGCCCCTGGTCTCCGTGAGCATGCAAGCTGAGGTCCTCGATGACTTACCACTCGCCACGCAAAACATCCGTGAGGAGATCTCGTCTTTCGGAGACATGGGTGCCATTAACGCGGTTGTACGACGACATGATCGCCCATGGCTCAGCTTCGCGAACGGCCACCCTGAACGGCTCCAGGTAGAGCTCTCGCATTGCTCTTTGGGACACGACACCTGCGGTCAGCATTCCGGGCGAGTGTGGACGAGGGAACTTTCGCACGCACTGTCCAGGGAGAACCTCTCGTACTCTTGCTCGTTCGCGATGAAATGCTTGATGCACGCGCTCACTCCGGTCGACTGCACCCCCTTGGCATAAGCGGCAGCGACTGGCCGTCAGGATAGCGGTCTAAGTGCCAAGCCGGAGACTCGCCTTTTCCACTCAGGAAGGGATCCTCGGTGAACATTTCTGCGCGTCAGGTAGGCTGGACCGGGACAAATTGGCTAGCGCTAACCAAAGTTTCTCCCTCCCAGCGGACTACGCTGCAGGTTGATGGTCGGCCCTAGCAGCATATGGACACTCTTCGCCCTGCACTCCTCGCCGAGACATCGTCCGACCAGCTCCAACAGGCCGAGATCGAAAGACCCGGATATACCGGCCCCACACGGAAAGCAGGATGCAGGTTTGCTGTTGAAAAGACGCAGGCCTCGGACTCCATTTGGACCATCGCACGCCCGGACTCGCGGGACGCCTTTGTCGGGAACCGAGCTGAAGTGCCATAAACTCTGCGACATCGTAAGTACACCCTACGGAGGTACGCCTTTCGACAGGCTGGGCTCACATCTCCAGCGAGCAGGCTGATCTTCTCGTCCAGAGTCAGCTCCGCCAGCTTGGCTGTCACGTCGTAGGGCTTGTAGGATGGCGACGACATCGGGGACGCCTAGGTAAAAGGAGCTACCTCACGCGGATCAACGCGATGCCCTTTTGAGAGGTCGTCTTTTGTGGTGACGGTTTTCTCCGTCTCTCGCTATCTCGATTGACAGCAATCTGGACGTTCCCCTGGAAGTCAGCAGGGAATCTCATGCGCAGGCAGCGGCCCAGTTTCCCGGCTCAGTCATCCCCTGAGCATCCGGAAGATCGGACATTCGCGTCGGAGGCAAGGTGGGCGACTGTTTCGCGGTCGGCCCGGAGGTGGTGACATGTCAGGAGAGGTGCCTGCGGCAATGGCTTATCTCTTCCGGATCAATAGAAAGCGCGTATCGATGGTTATAAGAACAGGGAATGTTCCTCAGAGTCCCCTCTTTCTCCTCACGCGACACCATCGGTCTTTGGTTTGTTATAGCCATGTCGTCCGCTTTGCTTTCGGGTAGGTCCAAAACGCTAGCAAATGAGGATTTATAACCGACCCGTTCAGCTCCGAACAACACCCATCCACAATGGTGGAAGGACCCCGGCCTGCGGAAACTCAACTTTTGGCTGTCGGTGTTGCAGGTGAGGGTTCAATCCCGTCCATCGACGCGGGCAAAAGACAAAACTGACCTCTTGCAGCTCGGTTCCGTTTTGAGTGGATATGACGGTTCTCTGATGAACGGCTTCTTCAGTGTTGCCGATTTCCTCTCAGACATGGGCAACCCGGACGCCGGCACCCAAGGTCTTTTGATCGCCGGTATCTCGCTGGGCTCGATTGTCTCCTTGCCTTTTTGTGGTTGGTGGGCAGACAAGCGAGGTCGCAAGGAACCTCAGATGGTGGGATGCGTCGTGACTATAGCTGGTGTTCGTGAGATGTCGCGTCACATCTTGCGTGCGCGCAAACTAAATGTGGCAGTTCTGCAAACGTTCTATATCCATACTTGGGGCTTTTTCGGGGCCCGGTTCCTAGTCGGCGCGGGGTCCATTGCTACCATGACCATCGGGTCGGTGCATGTGATCGAGCTCGCTCACCCGAGACAGTCGTCGCAACACGCCGCATTGTTCGGCTCCAACTACTTCGTCGGAGCGATCTTGGCCGCGTGGATCACGTTTGGCTCTTTGAACATCGGGTCCAACTGGAACTGGCGCTTGCCTTCGCTCTTCCAAGGACTGCCGACGGTGATTCAATTGCTGCTGCTTTGGTTCACGCCCGAATCCCCGCGATGGCTGCTGAGTGTCGGCAGGGCGGAGGAAGCCCATCAGACGTGAGTGTTCCAACAAATCCTCCAGGCCCCATCTTAAATGAGTGTGTCGTCGCAGGTGTTGATGTACAGTCTGGCGAGATACCACGCGAACGGAGCGCAAGATGACGACCTCGTGCTACTCGAGCTTGCCGAGATTACCGCGAGTCTCGACTCTGCAAAGGCCAACAAGTCGGAATCTTTCCGGCAGTTCATGCGAACCCCTGGCAACCGCAAGCGCTTTGTCTTGCTTAGCTTCGTCGTACGTGATTACCTAACGTCACGCTCGCACGGCTGATCATGCAGGCGGTCTTCATTCAGTGGTGTGGGAACGGTATCATCTCGTACTACCTTGCGCCAATCCTGGCCACTGTTGGTATCACGTCCGCGGCGCAGCAGCAGGGAATCAACGGCGGTCTGCAGATTTGGTCTTTTGGCTGGGCACTGTATGCGTCCTTCTCGGTGCAGAGATGGAAAAGAAGACATCTCTGGCTCGCTTCCACATTCGGCATGCTCGTCTCATACACCATTTTCACCGCCTTGAGTGCCGTCTACGCCAAGAATGGTTCCAAATCTATTGGTGGCGCGTCGATTGCTTTCCTGTTCCTCTTCAATGCTGCTTATTCTCTGGCCGGGACCGCGCTGTGCTACCTTTACCCACTTGAGATCCTGCCTCAAGGTCTACGGGCGACAGGTATGGCCTACCAGCTGTTCCTTGACTACGCGGCAATCTTCTTCAACCAGGTAAATTTGCAGCCGTGTCCGTAGCCGGGCAACAGACTGACATGCACAGTACGTCAACCCCATCGCTTTCGACGCTATCGCGTGGAAATACTACCTCGTCTACATCGTCATCCTCGCCCTCTCCCTCGTTTTCATCTACTACTATTTCCCGGAAACAGCAGGTCTCTCCGGTAGGTGACGCATTTCCCGGATTCAGGCTGTTATGCTTATGCTCCCAGTCGAAGAGGCTGCCCTGGTGTGCGACGGTCTCGAAGCGGTCGAGGCTCTCAGAGCCCAGGTCGAGGAAAAGAAGAATCTTGCCGGGGATGGTCTGAACGACAAGGCCATTGAAGCTAATATCTACGAACGCGAAGTGGGCGCCGTCCTCGTCGCCTGAGCAGCTCTTCGCTACTGGCTGGGCACCTCTCCCGGCACGACGCGATTCGTACCTTTTGCGAAACTACTATCTTTCTGTCTCTCGCATATGTTAATGGAATTGAACGGTTGGGGGTGTATAGAGGGTTCATGGACAAGTTGTGTTTTGTCGATGTACTGGAGGTTCCTTGTCACATTGCGGTAGCCTGGCGACTCTGTCGCGAGCGTTCCCTCCAGAGGGCAGTGCTCATCTCCGCTTCGAGGAGTATCATAGCTCAATATACAGTCTGCGACCCTTTGTAAGGATTCTGTCGATAGACTCTACAGTACCACGCTGCTCTACTGTGTCCTTCTTCACAATGGCTTGATGCTAAAGCCGAAAAGGGCGCTGAGGGAGAAGACGCCTGCCACGTAAACGATCAAGGGACCCTACTTGTCAGTTTACGCGACAGGTGCTTGGGACTTCGCTGCGTCGGTCAACTCACAAAGTAGGCGTCGCCATATGCGTATTTAGCTCCGGCCCACCCAACTGTCTGGAGCGCCGTAGCGACAGGCCCAGACAGAATCTGACCTGCCCCGACTACGCCCAGGCAAATCGCCACGAGGTGAGAGGCGAGATGGACGTTTCCTTTTGCCAGCATGGCAACCATGCGAGGAACGACCGCCACCGACCTGGAAACTGGTCAGCGGGACGCAATTGATTCGATGCCGGACATACCCCATGCCTAGTAGCCCAAAGAGGAGAAGAAACAGCACCGTCAGAGCGATTCCCGAACTGAGACCCCACAACAGTAAGGCAGACAAGGCAGCGCCTGAACACACTACGGGTAGGGTAAGGTGCAGCGGTAGGCGGTCGGACAAGAGTCCGATGACAACGAGACCAACGGCGGAACTGACTAGGGCTGTCAGCAACGCCTACGGAAGCAATAAGGGGCTGCTGACGATTGACGATAGCCACAAGAACGACTCCCATTGTATCGTTGAGTCCGAGTTGAGCTGCGTATAAGGGCATGTATATCGTTGGGATTATGAAACCCAGGGACAGGGAGAAGATGCACAGCAACACGCCCCAGAAGTGCCAGGTCCTCATGACACTGAGGAGTGTCTTCGTGGGCTGGTCGCCCTCTCCATCCAAGGACGTGGTAGCACCATGCAGCACGCCCGTCGGTCGATGTGGTGCTCGCGGTCGGATTATCAGGCATGCCGGAAACACGATCACCGCAAAGCTGATGCCCTGGCGGTTTTAGGATTGAAGCCACACCGTCACAGATCTCACACTTACCGAGGCAAAGAGGGTTGTCCGGTAGGAATAACGATCGAGTAGTGCTCGAGTGAGGAAGGGAAATATGGCCCCGCCGATACCTGGAACTATCAGCCGTGCGGAGAAGGCCTGGTTCACAACCGGTATCCACCTGACGCGGACCAGATGATGCCCCCGGCAAGGCCCCGCTTACGATCGAACCAGTCGAACAAGAGCGCCATACCTGTGTGAATGTCAGCATTGTCGCAGCGCTGACCCTCGGACTTGGCTTACCGGGCTGATAAAGGAATGCCCCACCAAAACCGTATGCGACACCCAGGGAAAGCACAATGTGATAAGGTCTACTGGCGAAAGCGGTACAAACGATCCCCAGACACACGACGACGAGTGCCGCCAGCTGTATGAGAAGTCTGTATCTCGGGAAGCGTATGTATATTGGGCTCGCCAATGGCATTATCACAAGCCTGCTCGTTCAGCGAACATATGGGCAGTCGCCGGTCCAGACTCGCGGTAAGCCTGCTTGTAGCGTGGCAGCAAGGGCGAGTACCGATGCATCCTTGGGATCCGTGAACAGCTGGGTCACCCAGACCTGATGCAGTATGCCGACGCTGAAGGCGTATCCAAAGACCATCGCTCTATGAGCGTCAGCCAGTTGTCGGTTTCAGACTGAATGTATAGGTCGAGTTTGGCACTGACTCGACTGTAAATGCTGCCATCAGGAAGTACCAAGCATATCCTTTGTCGAGAGGTGGCAGGTTCTGGGCTTCGAACAACTCGGTTGAGGCTTCTGCGGGAGGAAGGGCTCCCCCCAGAGAGAGGGTGCGGTAGGCGATTGTAGGGAGCTGATCAAGAGCAACATTTTGACCAATCGGTGCTGATTTGCCATCCCTCTGGCCCAGACTACCTTCAGCATAGAGCGTCATGGTGAGAGAAGCGTCGGTCCAGTATACGACACATTGCACTTGCTCGTCTCCGTTAGAGCTACGATCTGTGCCATATTTCTCATTCCACCAAGTGCCACAGGAACCGGTGGAATTGGGCTGCTTTTTCCACATTCCGCCCGAATTCCGATGGTTCCGGCGGCCGCCCGACTCCCGACGAGCTGCGGCGGCAGAGTTCCCGACGTGCTGTGAGTGCGGCTCGGCACAAGTGGGAAAGAAAAGCGTCGGTGTTCGTATCTTTACACAATTGAGTAACTGCAGAACGCCCGCCTCAAGCCGATACACCACCACTACTCACACCACTCCATGGGCTTCTCACACAGAAGACTGTAGCAACAGGAAATGGCGGGGTCCTCAGCTTCGGCCTCCAAAGCTGACTCGGCCGGAGTCCAGCTACTCCTCCTTGCCGACAACATGAGTGGAGATCGGGGTCGGCGAACATGTGATATCTGCGGTCTCACCTATGCTAGATCGTGAGTGGGGTTTTCGCGTTGGGCATCTGATGGAGATCTATCGCTGACCTGCAGAGATACCTTGAAGGTTGGTCGTTCGGCACGTGTGCGTTTGGTTGCGCGCTGATCCAACACAGAGGCACAGGCTCCTTCATACCAAAGGGGTATCCTCTCGAGTCCGTCCTAGGGGTGCGTCGATCTTGCTACTACCCTGTCTGACTCTCGCTGAGCCATTGCAGCTTGCCAAGAATGCGCCAGGTCAAAGTGAGTGCTCGACCTCCGACCGCACGTACCGATTGGAGCACAGAAAGCGCTAAGACAATCAGATTGAAGTGTGATGGGCAGCATCCCGTCTGCAAGCGATGCGCCGACCGAAATCATACATGCCAATACACCCCGAGCAGGGATAGAAGCATGAGACCTGGGTCTGAGTCTCCGGCAAGACCCGATTCGTCTTCCGTCAACGCCGCCCAATGGCACAAGGAGCCAGCCCAACGTAATCAAAGCACACTGGCCGGCTCAACGCTCTCTCACCTCCCTGCGCCAGAAATTCAGCTGCCGTCTTCGTCCCCGCTTCCGCCCCCATCAGCGCCGTCTGTCGATGGCGGACTGCCCGATTGGCTCATGAATCCAGGCCCCTCTCAGCCCGTCGCTACGTACCCGCCAGTCTCCCTGTACTCCATTTTCCCCGATGCTGTCGAGCCCGCTTCGACTGGTTTCGCCTCAAGCCATCCTCAGAATGCTGGGTTGAGCACCCTTCCCGGTGCAACATCCCACCTCGACACCTCATCATTCAGCGGGCTCCCTGTCTCTGGTCAGAACGCAGAGTCGATGGACATCAATAGTCTGTTCATCGATCCGACCGGCACATTCTGGTCTGGGTGGGAGACATTAGCCTCCCCGACACAGTCAATCGGACGCGCTGCTTCATCTCAGGCCGTCGACGAAACAATACCTGTGACCAAAGACTCCTCTCTTGGTAAACACTCGTCCTCCTTGGGGGAGCCAAACCAGGTAACCGGATCGGCCAGAGCCACAAGTACCCACGGTTCAACATTACAAGCGACACGGCTCCACGGGTCACCTACGAACCGTCCGTCACCGTCTCCGGCCTTTTTCGAAAATGACAGGCTGGGTCAGTCAATGTCAAACTGGAACACGTTCTACGACGCCGCCCGTGACGACGGCGATGTGCTTCGCGGGCATCAGCAGATTTTCCTCACTGACGATGACCTGTCCGGGGATCTTACGGTCGAACGACTCAAAGCACGTTGGAAGTCGCTCAAACGCTTCACATTTGATCATCGAAGCAAAAGTAACCTAATCGAGGCGGTCATCTTCAGCGGGATATCGCATTCAGAACAGAGGGCCGTCTACCGAACCTTGGCACGCCTGGAAGATACTGTCTACCTTCATTTTTTCTCGCTCTTCCTGCACCATGTTCATTTTCGCTACTGTTTCCTGCACCTACCCACCTTGAATCCGAGCGTCGACAGCGGGCTCCTGTCGCTCGCGATCATCTCGGTCGGTGCTTTCTATTCGGACATGCCCAATGCCCGGCAATTCGCGATCATCATGCTTGAGATTGTCAGGCGTGGCTGCGAGCGCGTAATGACTGCACAGCCGAAGCTGTCCAGGGACGTTCAAACGATACAGGCCTTAATCCTCTCCACATTTTCCAGGGCAGGAGGTGAAGGACGAGAAATGGAGACCTATGAGCGGTATCGATCCTTGTACTGTACAACTGTGCGGCGCATGATGGGTTTCCATTCACTCACGATGCCCGTGCCGCCGTCCGAGGCCGACGGTACAGAAGAGATTGTTTGGCAGGCGTGGATACGATGGGAACAGTTGAAAAGGACAGCCCTTTTCTGCTTCTGTATGTCATTGTCTGGGGCGCTTGAGAGATCGCTCATGACGCTTAGTCACCGAGATAGATGCAGCTGCAACGTTTCAACTCGGGATCACCGTCAGCATTTACGAGCTTGAGCTCAACCTTCCGTGCCCGGAGGCAATGTGGGAGGCTACGGACGCACACGACTGGCTGCAACTGTATCGCCCGCCCACGCCTGCAGCATCCATCCCACTGCGCAGTCTACTGGGCGAGATCGGGCAGTCGATCGATGTGCACAAGGACGAAACACTGCAAAGCCCTTACGCGGCCCTGGTGACTCTTGTCATCCTACTCGCCGCATCGCAATCCCTATTGGACCTCGAATACCTCACACCGCGCGCCTTGGCGAATAATCTACTGGAGCTGGACGCGCTGCAGAGTCGCTTATCCGCACACAACGACCTGCTGCATCCTTGGTTCAACGAACATCTCTCCGGGCCTCTCGCTCGAGAGTTCTTCCCTGCCCTGCTTACTTACCATCTCTGTCCAATCCTGCGCCATGTGCGACCTAATCAGATGCTCGCAATCGCTGGCAGAGGTATACCCGAATGGAACATTAAGGCGCGCGAGCAGGTACGTTGCCGCTGCCGCGTATGGCTCTTTTGACTCTCCAGTTATCTGCCATGATTGGCTCATCACCGAGGACCGCCCGCCAGCTCGCTCTTCATGCTGGGCAGATCTTGTGGATTACGAGGCAGGAGCCATATCAGGTAGGTGCGGCGCGGTTGATCTCGTACCTTCGTTGAGTCAGAGGGGCCGGAGGAAGGTCTCGCCGCGTATTTGTCCGTTGTCTACCTGTACATTTTCATCGGGGTCGCACAATTCGACAAATGGCAGGGCTTGGTTGCACCACCCATCATGCTGGACAACCCGAAAATCGACCAAGCCGACGCATGGCTCACACTGGGTTACGCTCCATCTCTAGAAGGCATAGGATTGGTGACTGCCCCCGGGGCTGCCGCACGCTTGCTGAGCATCTTTGGTGAGGGCTTTGCCTTTGTGGTCGCACATCATCGTGATCCTGACGAGTGGGCGAGGGCTGACATCAGGGAAAATCCTGTCGAGGCGAATATGGAGCAATGATCGCTTTCTCGGCAAGCTGCTATTGGATTTGGCAGAGAAGGAGCAACAAGCTTGATTAGATTCTACATGGCGTCGTCAAGTTTGACTGGAAGATAGAGCGTCTCAATTTTGTATGTTGACAGTATCTCACGCGATCTCTCCCTGAGGCCCAAGATTCAAGATTCTGAGGGTCTGACAACAAGTCAGCACGAATCGCATCGCGACGTGGACGCCATGGCGCATTGCCGCATATCCGGCATGTGGACTTCTCTTACTGAGAAAGAGAACGAGTATCCGGTGCTCCTCCAATTCCGACCGAGCCCACTTTACTCGCGACCCTCACCGTACGCAACACTCCCGAGCGGTCCCAGTTGTGGGTGTCACATGTGTTGCAATCAACAGCTCGAGCAGTCCAATCAAACCAAGCGGAGACTTGCCGAGGCATGTGGGAGTCAACCTCGCGGTTGGACGCCACTAGGATGCAAAAATCACGATTAGCAGCCTAACGCGCCAGGGAGCCATCGTATAGGGAGATGCATTGCTGTACTTGGCCCGTTCTGAACCCCGTGGCGAGCTGTAAAGACCAGTATTGCTTGATCAAACGGTCAAGCTGCTCGCAAAACCTTTGGGACCGATGAGAGGCGGCTGCTCCGAGGTCTAAGCCGTCAGCATGTTGCGTCCTGAACACTTTTGATTGTGCACATACTACGTAGCATTTGGTGAGACCGCCATCGACCAGGAAGTCGGACCCGTTGACAAAGCTCGAATCGTCCGAAGCGACTGCGATGAGAATGAAACTTTCGCATGGGGCGGGGCTATATCACTCACGAAAGACGACCGCGTGCGCCTGTTCGATCGCTTCGCCGAAACGACCCATCGGACTGTGAATGAGTCGTCGGTTGAGCTTTTCCGGGGTATTCAGGTAGTCCATCAGCATTGGGGTGCGCAGCGGTCCTCTATCGACATCAGCGGGGAGCCACAGGTCACACAGGCAACTGCACTCACGGGCAAAGGGCATTGAACCTGATAGAATCGCGGGCATGAACCATGGCGAGCTCGCGGGTCATTGCTAGGACAGCCCCCTTCGAGGCCGTGTCTGAGAGAGGTTAAATCTAGATCCTACGGAACCACAACCAGACGGAGAGCTGACAGGCAAGCTGCGGGGCTGCTGCGCCCACGACGGCGACCAGAGACGCCACATTGATAATCGATCCGCCTTTGCCGAGTCCTTTGGACTCGTCAGGGGTGTTCTTTTCATCAGCATGACTATCTGTCGTTGGAATCGACTGGACATACCTTGAGCATGGCAGCAATACCATACTTGCAGCCGTACCATACGCCCTTGACGTTGATGTTGTGAGTGAGATCCCAGATTCGCTCCTCAGTCTCCATCGCTCCCCCATCTTCCGGGTGCATGATACCTGCATTGTTGAACTGGACTTTGTCAGCGATAAACGGCTGGGTTTGGCAGTGTGAAGTACCAAAACATCCAAACGACCCCATTTTGACACCGCCGCGTCGATCATGGCAGCGACTTCGGACTCTTTCGACACATCACAGCGCACGCCAAAGGCCTCAGAGGAGGGGTATCGTTCCTTTATCAAGGCCGCAGCCTTCTCGATCCCTTGCTCATTGATGTCGGCGAGGACGACACGGGCACCTTCGGCAGCGAATTGGATGGATGTCTCTAGACCAATGCCACTGCGAGAACGTCAGCTGCCGGCATGCTGCAACCGGTGAGGGGCGGGTCTGCCTCACCCTCCAGCTCCTGTGACGATGGCGACTTTGTTTGCAAGTCGGAGACGCGCGCTCATTCTGGATGATCGCTCAAAGTAGGACGTTTGTGTGAATGGGAATCTGTCGCAGACATGCTTCTCTGTGTTGTATATGGGAGATATATGACCGCACAGCCGAAACAAGGAGCCTGCTCGGAGCGGGACCCGTCCCGAAATCCGTCCATTCGGGAGGCATGTGTAAGGCACCCCGAACAGTGTTGGGTTGCTTTCTCTGGTTGGATCGTTACATATTAGTTGGCGCGGAGGGAGAGCGGGAATACCCGTCGACGTCGAGCAGCCATGAGCGCCAACGTTGTCCGCGTGGCTCTCCTACTCTGTGACACGCCGGTGCGCACGATATCTACATGTTGCGAAAGGCTAATGGTACCCAGCTGCCGCCCATCGTGGCGAAGTATGGAAACTGTACGTGGCCCATTCCAGTCACCCTGCTTGCGGAGTGATACCCATGGAAAACTAATTGGGCAGATCGTGACATCTTCGAGACCTGGTTGAGGGGCGCACTGGCGTCTCACCCTAAAAAGGCTGTCACTCAAGGCGTGACAGTGGTTCTCGACGGCTTTGACCTTGTGAACGGCGCCGATCTTCCTTCGGTCGACTCGCTCCGCCCCGGACCAGATGGCTATGACGTCGTGATGTTGACCGGCTCGAGTGCGTTCAACTCGATGAGTACAGAATGCCTGCTGACTTACTAGAGTACACGGCTCATGAGCGATCTCCCGCCTTTGTCCCCAAGCTCATCGATTTCATCGGACGAATTGCCCGAGACCACACTCTGAGTCATCTGAAGATTCTGGGTATTTGTTTCGGCCACCAGGTAATCTCACTCGCCATGGGGGGCACATCGACCAGGGGACCCAACGGATGGGAGATCGGGGTCTACGGCTGTCAGATGACGGCGAAGGGGCGCGACGTATTCCTGGGTCCTGACCATGCGCTGGAGCATTCCGATCGCTTGGTGAGACGCGCTTCTTTCGCTCCCAAGAAGACGCTGACGACTTAGTATATCGAGCAAATGGTATGTGGACCGTTCGTGCATTTGTCTATTCCGTCTCTGACCCTCGAAGCACCGAGACCATGTTCCAGTACCTCCGGAGGGATTCCTTGTGTGTCTGAGCACGGACAAGTATCCTGTCCAGGCGATGATAAAATACCACGAGGACTCCGACAGACCTCACATCTTCACCATTCAAGGACATCCTGAATTTACGCCCGAGATTGTCCACGATATGGTCGAGTACCGTATAGCGGCTGGGATCTTTGACGAAGCGACCGGACACGAAGCCCGTCGGAGAGCCTGGGGCAAAGGAAGACAAGGAGGCGAGGGTCTCAGCAGGGTAGGATGGGCGGTGTGGGACTTCCTGTTGGGATAACGGCACATGTCTTGCAGTCATACAAGTCCAACCGCCAGCGACGGAACTGGAGTACGAATATGCATGACACTCCATCTACAAGATACGCCTGTTCACCCCCTTTGTCTGCGTGAAGGCGTCAAAAGCAAATTGGCTCATACTGATGCCACGACCGCTGTCTTTGGTACCGCTCCATGGCAGGTGGGGGTCGAGATAGTCACAACCGTTCTGGAAAATGGTCCCAGCCTCGAGGTTACCCGACAACGCCTTGAATGCCTCTTCATCCTTGGTCCAAACCGAGGCTGTGAGTCCCAGCTCGGAATCGTTCATCAACTGGACGGCCTCTTCGTCCGAGTCGACCTGGTCGTTAACGTGTGAGAACAGCAAGGGCGCCAACCTGTTCGGATGGACATACCACTTGGATACCGATGACCGGTCCGAATGTCTCGTCTTTCATCAGTGACATGGAGTGGTTGACGTTAACCAGAACTGAGATCAGCCGCCAGCCTTGTCAAATGCGAGGTAATCAGCTTACCTTGAGGTGCGACAAAGGCGCTGTCTTCGACCGCCGCCGGGAAAAAGCCCTCAGGAATAAGTGGCTTGGCGCCAGCCTTTTCTGAGTGGTCAATGCACATTCAGCAAGAAAAAAGCTCATCGGGACTGACCGGCATCTCGTACAACTTTGCGAATCTTCTGTGCCGCCGCCTTGGAGATGACGGGTCCGAGGGTCACGGACGGGTCGTTGCGAGGATCTCCCAGCTTGTACTTTTTGACTTCTTCCGCATACTGTCCTGGTCAACAAAAGACTGAATCTACGCGAAGGGCCGAATGCGTGCCCACCTTGGAGATAAAGCTGTCGCTGATAGCCTGGTGAACGTAGATGCGCTATCTGTCAGCGGGAGAGTCGGAATCGCACGCCACATCTTACCTCGACCGCGCAACAAGACTGTCCGCAATTGTAGAAGGCTCCGTCCACCAGGTCCAGCACTGTCCTGTCGAGATCGGCGTCGGGGCGCACGTACGCGGGGTCTTTGCCTCCCAGTTCCAGGCCAACACCCTTGAACGAGTCGGCGGCCGCCTTGACGACTGCGTGCCCGACCTGCACGGACCCTGTGAACATGACGTACTTGACTCGATGATCCTTGATTGTGCGTGAGGTTTGGTCCGGGGTGCTGTGCAGGACTTGAAGCACGTCTGGGGACAGGCCCGCCGCAATGAAGGCGTCACGAAATGCTTCCCCTGATAGAGGTGTCTGTGGAGACGGCTTGAGCAGTACTGTGCAGCCCGCAAGGATAGCTGCCACCACGGCGTTGACCTGACAGAGGAACGGGTAGTTCCAAGGGCAGATTATCAACACCGGTCCGACCGGCAAGCGTTGAATGTAACGGACATGATCCGGCTTGTCCGAGTCCTGCATAAAGCGTCAGCCGATTCATCACTGATAGCTATAAGTGAATCCGTCTTCGAGCGTGCGTACCTTGAGCGAGATGTCGGACAGGCGGTCCTTGGCAATGGAAAGCAGGTATTCGCCTCGACCAACAGCGCTTCGAATCTCGTTTCGGCAACCTTTGGTTGGTCGGCCGATTTGCGCCGTGAGTTCCTGCGCCAGTCTCTCGTTGTTGTCTTGAAGCTCTTTCAAGAAGCGTCTGACAATGTCCATTCGCTCATCAAGAGTGGTCTGCTTGAATTTACGGAACGCTTCGGCCGATGCCTGTATCGTGGCTTCCAGCGCGGCGTCATCAGGCAACGGGAAAGTGGCCACGACGGACCCATCGATGGGACTGAGGATGTGTCAGAGGCTTGATCGCGTCAGTGCTGGAGTACTGGCTGGCTCACCTGATTGTCTTCTGAATGGATGACGACATGCTGAACAATTCTCGCTCTGCTTCGGACGCGTCGAGCAATGCACATGCTTACTTTGTATACGGAGGAGTCTTTCGGAAATCCACCCGCTCGGAGCAATGTGGTGGGCGGGCCGAAGCCCGCCGCACATCTCGGTCGGGTGCGCTACCTTGTCGGGGTCCGCTTCTCTCCTCTGCAAACCCGCACAAGCATATCGTCACGGGTGAGACGTGCACACACGACATGCCAGATATACAGCGTCCTCAAGCGACCATCGCGCTATTGCGTTCGGCTTTCGTGGGACTGCAGCAAGACTATCAGCACACATCCCAGTCATGGCTCCATTGCCTACACACGGCGCACCCCAGTCGCTAGGCGAGCTCAGCGAATTGCTCAGAGATGACACCAAGGTCAAAGTTGCAGGTGAGCCGCGCGAGCCAGAGGAGCGTGCCCAGAGCTCAGATCTCTCAGGTATCGACTGCGACGGTGTATTGCGGGGAAAGATCATGTCAAAATCCAAATTCTTGGGCGTAGTGGAGGGTGGTGGGTTCGGCTTCTGCTCGTCGATTTTCGGATGGGACAGTGAGTGAGCGTGCCGTCTCGTCTGACATGATCCGATGAGCCGGGACTGCAACTGAAAGACGACAGTGCATGATGTCAACTACACCGAGGAACTGCTGGTTGGAAATTCCGCTAACGGGTATCGGGATCTTCTGGCCGTCATCGATCTCTCCACATTCAGAAGGATCCCGTGGGAAGAAGACATACCCTTCTTCCTCGTCACATTCGTGGTCCCAGAGACGGGCAAACGGCTCGAAGTCGATCCCAGGAGCATCCTCGATCTCACTGTTGCCAAGGCAGTCGAGCTGGGCAAGTGGAAATGTATCGCCGGTCTGGAATTGGAGGTCAGGAATCCTCGCACAGAGAGGTCAAGTTCGCTGACATGTTCAGTATTTCCAATTTCTCGAGACACCCAAAAGCATAAGCCAAAAGGGGTTCAGCAAACTGGAACCGCTCACCCCGGGAAGTGGGTGACATACAATCTCTTCTCTCCGAGGAGTTGGCTGAGCGACATAGTGCACGGATATTCTTTGATCCGGCCGGCACTGTTCGCCAAGTATCACCATGCGTTGTACGACGAGGCCCTTCGATTCGGCATCGACCTCGAGGCTCATCGTGAGTGCCCGTTCACCAAAGACTCTCGGCTGAACAAGCAGATACAGAAACCGGTCCTGGGGTTTACGAGACCGCTCTGGCTTACACCGAGGCCGAACGGCTGGCCGACAACACGGTCCTGTTCAAGCTCCTCGCGAAAAGCATAGGCTATCAGCATGGGATTATGCCGACTTTTATGGCAAAGCCTTACACAGACGCAAGTCCAACTCTCGCCGACTCGCTCTCTATCTAGCTAATCCACAAGCTTCCCGGATGCTCAGGGTGGGGCCGCTGCCCGCACAACCTGTATGAAGCTATGCTGACACCGCAGCCACATACACGTGTCCTTGCGTGACTCAACTGGCAGCAACGCTTTCGCCTTGTCTGCTAAAGAGGTCGCCGCAGGCGGTCGAAAGGACGCTTCGCACGCGCAGCTGAAGTTCGTCTCGAGAGAAGCCGAATGGTTTCTGGCAGGTCTCATGGATGGACTGGCAGACGGTGAGTCACGTCGCTAGAGTAGCATTAGGGCTGATCGCGGGGTAGTAATGCCCCTGTTCTGCCCAAATATCAACTCGTACAAACGCATACAGGGTGGCGCAGTGCGTAGCCGCTCGCCAGGTTGTCACGACTTTGACTCATCCGCCAGGCTTTCTGGGCTCCGGATACATCCTCATACGGCTACGATAGTCGAGCCGCCTCGATCCGTATCATCTCACCCCCGGGATGTCCACCAGCCGCCACGCGCTTTGAGGTTCGGATCCCAGGTGCAGACGTGAGGGGACTGTGGCATGTGCTGTATACGACGCTTACCACGAACCCAGTTGAACCCGCACTATGCCCTCGCAGCGGTCTTTGGACTGGGCCTGCGCGGAATTGAGAAGAAGTTGACGCTCCCATATGGTCCGCTGGGGTCCGACGGAGTGACCAGAGACGCCGTCGTTCACCTCCCCGTCTCTCTGGACGCGGCGCTGCAGAGGTTCGCCGCTCCCAACAGCATATCGCGGGAGATTATGGGCGATTACCTGGTCGATCATTTCGCCGGGACCCGCCAGCATGAGCTCAGGGTGTACAACAAGTCTGTAACAAGCTGGGAAGGTCAGTACAATTATGCCCATGACATTCAACATCTGATACCTAGTCGAACGATACTTCGAGTTGGCTTAGACTCAGCTGGCCTAGACTCAGCTGGCCTAGACTCAGTACACGTAGAAATTCCTGATACCTCCACATGCATGCCTCCATCGGGTCCGTTGTGAGAACAGCACTGTGACTCTTCGGTACACGACGAGCTGAGCGGAATCGACTCGGCGCAAAGCGGGAATGCGGCCCGCCAGACCGGGAAAGTGGAAGCCATGTCCACCTTCTCCGAACAACAACTGTACCGCTAAATGCTGCGAACAAGTAGGCAGCCACATCTCTTTGTGCGACTTGGAATACCGCACGATGAGAACGACTCGCGACTCGTCCATCCTTCGAGCAGCGCAGGCTGATACCAGATCCCAACTGTCGCAACAGCATGTCGGAAAGCATATCAGCACGTTGCGCACTCCGGCTCTGCTGATAGACCGTGACCGGTTCGCCGAGAACTGTCAGCGACTGCATCGAAACCTGACTAGTCAGGGCTTGAAGGTGCGGGTTCACGTGAAGAGTGGGTTCAGACCCTGCCGTGCACGCTGCTCTGATCAAGCGTAGCTCACAAAACTGCCGAAGGAACTAGACTCCAAGTGGATCCAGGCGTACGAGCGGTGATTGCATCGACCTTGCCGGAAGTATGGGGGGTCATCGAGGACGGCCTTGTAGAGGAGGGCAAAGTGGACGACGTGAGTAGCTGCAGCTATGAGAGCTTGACCATATACTGATCCCGTTCTGCGTAGATTCTCTACGCTCTACCCGTTGACGCGTCCAAGCTAGCGGAGCTCGCAGAGGCGCAAGAGGCTTGTGGGATGGGCACCGTACGAGTTATGGTGGATCATGCGGATCAGATCGCCGAGCTCGATGCGTTCAACAAGGGCCGCGGAATTCTGCGCCGCGCATGGTCTGTATTCTGCAAAGTGGACGGAGGAGGCAGGTAAGTGCATGGGTATCCACATTCGGGTGTGAAAAACTGACTCTTAGGCGGGCTGGAGCGCCTCCGGAAAGCAAACAGATGCAAGAGCTCATCCGAGCGGCACTCGCCAGTCCAGAGGTCGAAGTGTATGGCTTCTATTCGCGTGCGTTTACATCCTCCCCCCACGCTCAAGGGATGGTAGATCAAGGGAACAGGTCCTGGGTACGGCGCTGATTGAGCAAGATTTCGGACAATCTTACGGATCCCAAACACAGGCAGAGGCGGATGCGTACTACCAGGCCGAGATCGACTGCGTCAATCGTGCTGCAAAGGTAGCCAGATCTTTGGGGGTTCAAAACGAGTTCGTACTGTCTGTCGGAGCGACACCGACGGCTCTGGCAGCGGCAGCATCCTCGTCTGGACAGAGCGTGATCCCGGCCAGCTTGGAAGGACGCCTAGAAGTGTGAGCAACCCACGGCCCCATTGACAGACCGTAATGGGGCTGATCTCCGTAGGCACGCTGGCTGCTACTGCATGCTCGACCTACAGCAGCTAGCCGTGGGCATCGCGCGGCCGGAAGATGTCTCTATCTCCATCTTGGCGAGAGTCGTGTCTGTGTACCCAGATCGCAACGAGGCGATGTGCGACGCGGGGGCTCTGGCAGTCTCCAAAGACGTCGGCCAAGTCCCAGGATACGGACAGGTTATCAGCCCTGCACATCGTGCGGCGAAGTGGGACTTGGGTCGGGTCAGTCAGGAGCACGGGACGCTGGTGCACCGACCGCGCTTCGAAGGCAAGTTGGAGGAAGAGAGCGCGACCTCGGATGACCTGGCCATTGGCGAACTCGTCAAGATTGTCCCTCAGCATGCTTGTCTCGCTTGCGCCTGTTTCCCTTGGTATTATGTAGTGCGGAACGATACGGTCGAAGACATCTGGGTGCCGTGGCGCGGGTGGTGAGGGCAGGTATTCAGTCTAATCAATATGCCAGACCTCATCGTAGTGCGGGGAATGTGGGATCTGTTGTTGAACTGGATTCTCACACTGCGATGGATGCGGGCATGACTGTCTTCACGCATGTGAACCAAGCTCCACTACCGTGTATGACAGGCCAATGGGAAGTGGTCACACACTCTGGAAAGACGGGGCGGGACCTGAGGGTGTATGAGTAGCTACCCACCAGCATCATAACATCGATCGCTACTCGTGAGGTATAAAATAGCATTTTCCCCGGTCACCAACGGGGGTCCGAGGGTTCCTATTAGTCCTGTCAAAATCCTGTCCCAACAGACGCAGTAAGGCAGAATTGGCAAGACATCAGAGTTTTGAACAGGTGTAAACGATACGAAGCCGGTGACAATAATCACTAGAATCAAATAAAGGAACTAACAAAACCTAGGGAAGGGATAATATCTTATGGCACTAGGGGGATATTCAACTTCAGAAGCTCACTTCCAGGTAATGACTGACGACAAGAAGGTATGAAGGCTGAGGCAGGAAAAAGAATTGGATATCATAGTACTCAGCTGTAAACGATGTAGCTTAGAGAGATGTCCAACCCGATATGTCTCCATGCAAACGCAAAAACGCAACCACATGTAGATCCCATGGCTGAAATACAGATGATTAGACGGTCTGTGGGCAAACGCAGTGGAGGATGTTATTTAATACGATTATCGGTGTCAAGTTTTACCACATCTTGCATACAAAGACACCACTTCTAAGATAGCATTAGCAGAGGTGTTGTGTAGCTGTTGCCAGCTCGTGTCAGCGAGAAAAGTATGTTTAATTCCCTTAAGCAAGCGCAATCCTGCCATGATTATACAGATTCATGGTCTGATTGTGATAAAGAATGTTTTTAAGAGAATTATGACAAGCCCTCATGGGTCTTACTTTGTGGACTATACACGTGCTGCAAGAAGACTGACAATGTGTGACAATATCAAAAGATGGAGCCAATGACTAAAGAAAGGTTTATTATTGGTGTTGCATGCTGGAAATTGCGAACATGAAGAAAGAACTCCGTATAATTGTGGATCACCACGCCACCATGGAACTCAATGTCACCGATGTACCAACCGCTTGTCACAGGAGGAGCGACTTCTAACTATGAAGTAGAAATAGTCTTACTTTGCTGAAGATCTTTATGATCAGAGTATTCAGCCGTCAGTTTGCATGGAGTAGTATCTGTTACCAATGGTCGCGGTTGACTTGTCTGATATCCAAACAAGGTGACTCTTAGGAGAATAGAAGTCGATACTTAAATATTACTAAAACAGTGTCTCTCTATACTAGTCTATGATTTTATTTTATCGCGATAAACTTAGACGAGTCTCAAAAATCTCCTTAATTTCCTTGAAATGTCCATCCGATACAAATCTTACCATTCAGTGTAGTAACCATCGTATGTTGTATCCTTACGGAAAGAACAGGAGTATCCTTTAAGAGAAATAGCTAGGCTTCTCTTCTCCATAAAATTGTACACAACATCTGGTGCGAAATTCCTTTTACTACTAGGGACAAACTTCATCATTTAGTGCACTATGTACATCCTCATGTCATACAACACCTGTTTTAGTTCTCCACTAGAACAACTCCAAGTTCCACCCTTATTTAGCACAAACGCACCTGTTCTAGAGAGCTTCAACCTCTCACTAACTTGCCCAGGACTTTACGCATTCATCAAAATGCTTGTAGTTCTCAACCAACACTCTGTGGGTAAAAACGACAACGGTGCTGCAAACGAAATCCCCACACCTCTTATCTACAGTGTATTCTCCTTCATTGTAGTTGCTGTCGGAATATCACATGCTCGCCACACTGCCAAAGAGGTTCGGTATTTATCGGTATTATTCCGCACTTGCTGTTCATATACACTGAGCTTTGTCCCCCATGAATCTCACGTTTGCATCTCTTGACTCCGACAGTTGCAACCCTTAACGGTAACGTTCCTTATGGAATTAGTGCCACTACTTCAGTGATGGCATTCATCGGTATGTCAGTACTTATCTTCCTAGGTTTCACAAGAGTTGGACCAAGCAAACATGGAATACACTTCTTCGCATTCTTCGTTCCATCAGGTGCAACTCTAGCTCTAGTACCAGCTCTAGTTCATATTGAACAAATTTCTTACCTAACCCAAGCTGTATTGTCAGATGAATAGAAGTGCGTAGAGATTGTACATCTGTTGAGACAGTAGGAAAAGCGCAGCTGCAGAGTTCCTGGTCACAAAGCTGATTGTTTATGAAACAGCAACAGTGGAGTAATACCGACGAATACCGGATCTCTGTGGGAGTGTGGCGAGCATGTGGTAGTCTGACATTGTCGCACAAATCAGTATTGCTCACAATTCTGACACGTATCACTTGGTATTTGATTCCTCTGGTCACACACCAATGAATATCCGCTCAAGATTCCTCGCACAACTTCCTACAAGAAGTGTCCTGGTAGTAGTGGTCACGCTGATTCCATCCGCTCTTTTTGTAGCTCTAATTGGACTGGAAACCGCTGTGTCAGTTGTCCACGCTTACGTGTTCTGTGTGCTTACTACAAACTTCATTATCTAGGTAGCCAACCCATTGGTCCAGGTGGTAGTATTTACGGTGGAGTATTCCAACTCTCGTCAGCTTCTCATGCTAGGGATACTTTCATTTTTGTTGTTGGTGCTATGTTTTAATCTCTTGGGCCCTTGTGATCAAATCAGGTGTGTCCCACTCATGTACACTACTAACACCACTACCTAGTATTGCAGAATATTCGTCTATCATTCTATTTACTACATGTGGTCCTTTATTCCTTCTTTAGTGCAGATCTTGCATCAATCCGGCTCACTATTGAACTTCATCTTCGCGGCACTACCAAGATCCAGATTCCTAGTGTGTGCGTGACAGCTGTATGTCGAACATGCTGCTTGCGTTGTTTCAGCCTTCGGTTGAACGCCGGTAGTTTGAGCGTTTGACCCAGCGAATTGCGCCTGGGGTCAGCGATTATAATGGGGTTTCTAGACCGCTGCGGCCGCAGGCATATGAGCGGTACTGCCAAATAGCTACTGTCGCGCTGGTTAGGAGAAACTCTTCAGATGTCTTCCACGTGCGATACTTTATGACAGTATTTGAGAGTAAGTGAGCATCAAGCACCTTTGAGAGAGTAAATGCGCCCTGTTTTTTCCGTTATAAGTGAGGTCTGTCTCCTTGAAATCTGGCAGAACAGGGGCTACTCCTTCTGCCTGTGCGGTGGGATTTGACCTGGATGCAGAGCCAAAGCATGTGACCGGCCGAACACTTCAGTCTGTTTTTGTCAACAAGGTGCTTAGGATTCACAGCAATGGTGATGTCATGATGGGAATCGCATGCCAGCCCGGTAACCCTGTTATATACCAATGGGCCCTGGTTTGGGATTAACCAGAGCGTCGGCCATACCTTGAGGAGCATCACGAGCAGGTTCAGGTGAAAGATGATTTGAATGAAACGCAGAAGCTGTGGAGAAAAAAGCGTAGTGGGGTGCATGTGTACAGAGTGATGAGGAGCTGATCCCTTCGCATTCTCCGACGTGCCCTCTCACGATAGCTCGTTAGACATGAAGTCTGTCGGTAGATCCAACCAGTCGTTCAGTTCCCCGAAAGCAGGTTGAAATGCCCATTGGTCGAATCGACTCAGATCAAACTCCTGAGAAGTGAACAATCGAGGCGTCGCTTCCCCGGCTCCGCTACCCACTGCCGAATACGCGGTCTGACTGAGGTCGAGAAGAACGTGAACGGCATCGGGCACGGCCGATGAGTCGACCGAGGCGGAACTGGGCCATTTCCGCTTCGCCCTCTCGAGCAACTTAGCATATGGATCTATCCTTCAGAGGATTACTCGTCATTATGGAAAAGGCGGCGTACCGGCGAGTGACCAGTATTGCGCTTGCTCTTTGAGAGACACGACGATATCGTCGAATGCCTGATCGGGTTGTTTCCTCTTGGAAAGAAACGCGTGGACTTTTCTCAGCACACTGCCACCGCAGCGCACACAGGGACAACTCACCAAAAGAGACCCTCGCGGCGATCCAGCAGCTCCATATGAAAAGAGGCGTACTGCTCTTGCGGTATCCAATATTTCGAGCAACCTCGCATAGCCTCCAGATGCCCTGGTACGATTGGACGCACAACGACACGTACTCCTCCGAATGCTCGCCGCTGAAGGTCGGGAAGAGATAACTGGCGATCAGGCGAAGGACGGTGGCGTGATGAATGCCTCGCTACTGATCAGCACTGAATCCATGATCACACCAAGCTCACTATCATCAGATCCATAGCCCCGGTATTTGCTTGCCGCGCGGGAAGCAGCTCGAACCACCTTTTGGCCGAGGTCACCAGGGTCATGCGGTCGTCTTCCCTTCTTTGGACCGCTTTGTGATCTCTGACGTCCACGATGCGAGCTTGCAGTCCATGAGCACGTCCCATCAAGTCGAGCGCCTGAGCAAGATATGCCAGGGGTGATACCAAGTCTGGGTCGTCTGGATGTAGAAGATGTGGTATGGGTCTGAATACGGGTGCATGGAACCAATTCTGAGAATCAGCCAAGATCTACATTCACAGAAGCACTCACGGTCCGGGACCAAATCTCATCCGTGCACGGCAGACGTCTCTTGATCTCGCTCTCAGGCAGAGCGAAATCCCACCCAGTGCTCACGCATGCGTATCTGTCCAACACAAAGATGAGCCAAAATAGGCGGCGGCGGGACTCGTCTTCTTCCCATGTGAGTGGTGAGGGGATAATATTCGTACCAGACAACGCGGGGAAGTGGGGTCCAGAAGGCAAGACCGTCCCTTCTGCAGACGTCATGTTGATCCTGTCCGTCTCCTTCATCAACCCTAAATGGACTGCTGATCTTGTCAAAAGCGCCAAAATACCCCATGAGGCGGGCCCCTGGTCCGACCCGATCAGGTCGAGAGCCAACAACGCCAGCGCCTGGGTCGAAGCGATTGTAGTGGATTCTATGGCACGATCGAGGACGTATCGTTTCGCAGCTGATCGGTAGTGCTCTCGCTTCCCCTCCAGCCGTGCGTTAGAGGAGAGTCGAAATGTCAGGACGCAGATGGCGTGCACCACGATATCGTCTGGAGGCAAGTGAGAGAAGTTCTGCTGATCGAGAATAGGGGCCCAGGGGTTTATGTACTGGAAGTACAGGTTGATCAGGTCGCTGACAATGTCTGGGCTCGGCAGGCTCGTTGAGGCGGTCGCATTTGTGTTCTCGGGCGTTTGACTCGATGTGAGGGAGAAGAAGTCGAGGCCGTCATTTGGGGGCGGTATGATCGCCGAAGGGTCATGAGGTGGATGGGAAAGATGGGCGATGTTGCGCGACGCAGAGCTCAGCAGCTCAAGTTTGGCCGCATGATCCGCAATGACTGCTGTCTGAGCGGACAGGCGCTCTTCGAGCGAGTCTGGCCACTCAGCGGACGATCCAGAGACGCTTTTGGGTACGTACCTATCCGCCTCTGCATGTCCCGTCCATAGCCCGCCTGAAGACCCGATTTCTGCTTGACCGGGTAGAAGCAGCTCGACGAGTTCCTAAGGTAAGCGCTCTGTACGCTGGTAATTCTCAAGACGCACTTCTCGCAGTTGTCGCAGACTGGTTTTTTGGAGTCACATTCTGTCGATCGGCAATGCGCAGGTCTCCGGAAGACGCACTCACTGATTTTACGAGTCCGACACGGCCTACATGTCGTGGCCAGAGGTCTGACATCAGCGTCTGACATGAGAAAGGGCTTCGTGCGCACCGGTCATCGACCTCGACCTCATCTCCTCGTCTCCTTTTGCCCGCGGAAATACCGCTGGACTCAGCGAAATTAGTCGGAGGGGGCATCAGTTCTCGGTCCCTTGTGCTCTCTGGTGTCGAGAGCCCGGAGGCCGACGCCAGACCACTAGTAGCTAAGGAGCTGCCATTGATGGTCTGCAGCCCCATCTGCGGCTCGATAATCCGGTGCGGGATATCAGTCAATCGAACGGAAAGAGAGCGAAAAGAGTCAGCCGTTGTTGGTGAAATCCGGGTCCACTCTGGGCCTCAGCTCGGCTGTAGGAAAATAACCGTTGGCTTTGGTAGTAGGGAAGGTTTATAACAGAGCTCTATGCATGTACTATTGCAAACTGATCTTCATGCCACCGTCCACAAGCAACCCTACGCCGTTTACGTATCTAGCAAGAGGAGAGCAGAGAAATATTGTGGCATCGGCCACTTCATCTGGGTCTCCCAAACGACCCAAAGGCACTCTCCGTTCTTGATCCGCACGCGCCGCAGAATCGTTTTCGAGATGCTCCCTGTTCATATCGGTCACAATGGTTCCTGTACTCAGAGATGCGGTGTCAAGTGATCGACGGCGACTCACCAGGCATGATAGAATTACACCGGATTCCCAAGGGGCCCAGAGCGATCGCGCAACTTTCCATCAAGCTTTTGATCGCAGCTTTGGTGGGAGTATAATGGCACTGCTCTCCCCCACCCATCACGGCGCTGATACTGCTGATACCGACTATACTACCCCTTTCCAACCCGCCGGCGTCTGGTTGCTGTTGTGCCATGGCGTTGGCGACGGCTTGTACCACGTAAAAGGCTCCGTCGAGGTTCACAGCATGGTGCTGCCGCCATAACTCATGAGGCAGCGTGAGGAACGGGTGAAACTGACATATGCCGGCGTTGGAGACCAAGCAGTCTATTCGTGTGAAAGCCTCGAGAGCTGCTGATACGATCTGGCATCAGCTGTCACAAAACTCTTCGAGACAGCTCACCTCATCAGCGGTGTCCGGAGCAGATATGTCTCCTTCGACTAGCACGACCTTGGCTCCCAAGTCTCGACATGAAGTGGCCACCTGACTCGCGTCGTCGCGAGTGGATTCCCCCAAGTGATGTATCAACACATTGGCACCATTCCGCGCCGCAGCTGCCATTAGACGACTCCGGTTGTCTGGACAGAGCTCACCTATAGCCACGCTTCGCCCTATACCCCTCGACGCCCCAGTCACAACCAGGTTCTTCCCTTTGAGGAGCCCGTATGACATGTATGACATCGAGGTCGACGTGCCTCCAGATAGAATGTCGGGTCCACTACACTGAGAAGTTGTTTTTACGGGTAACAAGTTCATTTGAAAGCCGAAAGACATGGACCTGACCGGATCGTTGTCGGTCCATCTTTGTACCGAAAGCCGGTCACCCGCGGGGTACATAATAGTATGCGATGGGAAGCGCGATGCTCGATCATACCATAAATCACACCAGTTGTAGGGCTGTCACGGGTGCAGCACAGTGCCAAGATGAGCAGTCGGACATTCCCTACCATCGTGAGTCGCGCCGGATCCCCCCGAGCAGAGCTGACAAGTAGGTCAAACTCGAGACGTTCGTGCCCAATGCCCATGGCAGCGGCGGTGACTACCACCGTCAGACCAGCGAGCACTGGAGTGTGTCCTGGTAGCGTCGATCGAGAAGCTAGCTGATCGCAGTCATCTCTGGTGACATCGCATGTCAGATGCACAAGTACCCCGAATGGCGCCATTCCAGATCTTCCTGGGGAATCGGAGTGCTCGGCTCCCTCTTCGTCAAGCTCACCGCATCGGATGGAACCGTCGGCTACGCAACAGGCTTCGGTGGACCACCAGCATGCTGGCTGATTGAGGAGCACTTCAAGCGATTCGTCCTCGACCAAGATCCGAGAGACACGAACAAGATTTGGGACATGATGTACAAGGCTTCCATGTTTTATGGTCGGAAGGGCGAGTCTTCCCCCCCAACGTGATGCATGCTGACAGCTAGGTCTTACACTCGCAGCGATAAGTGCTGTCGACTTGGCAATCTGGGATCTGCTTGGCAAAATCCGCGGGGAACCAGTCTACAAGATGATCGGCGGAAGGACAAAAGAGTCTATCCCGCTCTACCTCACTGGACCGCGACCGGATATCGCCAAGAAGATGGGCTTCTGGGGTGGTAAAGTCCCGCTTCCGCACAATTCGTCGTCTGGCTTCGACTGGGTAGCCAAGAATGTGGCGTATCTTAGGAAGTGCCGTGAGTCTGTCGGGCCGGACTTCCCACTGCAGGTGGACTGCTGGATGAGTATGGATGTACCAAGCACTATTGCCCTGGTCAAGGTGAGCCCAAGTCGAGTTGTTACGATGTCTGGCTGACTTTCAGGCGGCGGAAAAGGCGGACCTCAACATCAACTGGTGGGAAGAATGTCTTCATCCGGATGACTTCGACGGGCACGCCAAACTCAAGGAAGCCTTTCCTCATGTTAAATTCACAACTGGAGAGCATGAGTACACAAAGTCAGCGAATTGATAAACTTTACAAGTGAACTCTGACGTCAGATACGGTTTCCGAAAACTCATTGAAACCCGTTCCGTGGATATCCTGCAGCCGGACGTGATGTGGTTGGGAGGTCTGACGGAACTCATCCGAGTCGCAGCGTGGGTACCGCTTCCGCAGATCGATCGCCCTGAGACATAGGCAAGCGGCAGCGTACGACATTCCGGTTGTCCCACATGGCTCAGGCCCATATTCCTTCCACGCAGTGATGTCGTTCCCCAACTCGGACTTTTGCGAGTACATCGCGCGTTCTCTTCCCCGTCCCGGACCTCGCGCTAACGTTCAGGCCAACTCTGCAGATGGGACGACGATCGACCCCTCGTTTGGTAATCTCTTCACCAATGAAGTCTTGCCTCATAATGGAACGGTCAATCTGACCGATGAACCAGGATTCGGGTTGACGCTCAACCCGGACGCCGACTTGGTTCCATATAGCAGCTTCTTTACTCCGGGCAAAGGGCTCGGATCAGACGATAGCGCAGTAAAGGACAAAACGGCAAAGGTGAACGGGTGAATGGTCACTGGTTGGACACCTAGATACATTGAAAGATCTGCATGCTTGTATCGCTTCAAACTAGTTCAAACTGCGCAAATTCCACATTGCGGATACAGGTTCAGACCCGGTGACATCCTTGGCCGCTTACATGTCCACTTATGCTTCAATGTCAAGCGAATGTCAAGCGCTTATCGCTTCTAGGTGCTCTGCGTGCTCAGGGGCAGGGCTAACGTCAAGGACAGTGTCGCGGTCATGCTCGGCCGCCTTGGCTTCCTCGATGGTCTCCCCGCTGAATGCAGCCACGATCGCCTCAAAGCGACCTTCCTTGCGTTTCAGGCATGGAGATGATCCCGCAGATAGCACCCACGGTCGTCTGATCTCAGTTCGTGATGCTTATAAGACTAAGATTGACATACACATGCCGCGAAGGCGAAGTAGATGCGGTAACTACAGGCAACTCCATCGACATTGTGTCCATTCCACGGCTGGCTACGGCAGTCTCAGTGAGCGTGACCGTACCCGTCCCTCCGGCTACCGTAGTGAATACCTTCGAGACTGTATCGACCACTGTAGGAGGCAGAACGTTCCACGTCAGCTGTATGGACGCTTCGAACCCTTTTGTCTTTGTCCTCCCTTGCGCGCTTGGGTTGACTGGCCGGGAAAACCCTGCGAAGTTATCGCCATGAGTCGCTGCGACCTCGATGGACATCTAAGCGAAGATGGCCGTCCGAATGGGTCTCGCATCGTCTGCGGAAGAAGCAAACTTACCGAAGATCGCGATAGTCGCCCCGCCTATTGCCTACGAGACGTCAAATGGCCGATGAATCACGGCCGACGAGTACGACATATGGGTCAGGGCATTCAGTATGGGTCGACCACATCCTGCGATCCAGATGACTGGTGCCGCGTGCGTTGGATCGGCTTCAGCGGTTCCGGCAACGCTGGTAGCTCAGATCGTGAGCGATAGTCAGGCTCGTCTTGGCAAGTCAGAGTCGGCCGCGTTGATCATTCAGAGTCGGCCGCGGTGGTCATTGGGCATGCCAGCGGGACGATGGAAGTGAATGGGGAGGTCAAGGTGAGTGAGCAGGAGATCAAGGTGAAGATTGGGAGCGTGTACAGAACGGCTCGGAGATTGATGGAGAGTAAGGTGTTGCGGCTGGGCGCGTGAGTGCCCGGTAGGGCGCTCATACGACGTAGCTTGACGGTCGTGGTAACATCGAAGCTGAGGTGTATGGTAGCTTAGGTGTATCCAGAGCGTCGATCGGCATTGTCAAATGCACGTCTATGGACCGGTGAGGTGCCTAGAACTTGATCACCCACCTAGGCCCTCTTCTCCCTTGCCTCCCTTATTCTCACCAACACTAGCAGGTGCTAAGGCCGAGGGTTTGAAAGCGCCAAAACCTCTAGCTTCGTAAAGAAGATCAGTACGAATTACGAATTTGCCTCCTCCCGGTCCCACAGCGCTACCTTCGTGCAGCAGTGACCCGACGGTGTCCCCGTGAGCTGAACCGTCAGCGTCCTCCTGAGCAACTATTTACGGACTCACGAAAGCACAGCACAGCGCCTTGGATAGGCCGCACGGCCACGGACTCCATTACGCCCAGGTTGGACGAAGGGAGAAAGAATGTTGTCGAGCCGGTCCCCGACGGGATGTCTGAGTTGAGGTACACGAGGAGTGTGTAGCGAGACCAGAGTGGGTCGTCGGGGGGTGAGGAGCTGGAGCTCAGCTGGCTGCTGGAGGGCGGCAGTTGGCTTACTCGTGTAGATATTCCCCGGTAATGGGATCTAGACCAGCTGCTGGCCAAGCGCCGTCTATGTGGGGCTGGAGTCATTCAGCTCGGGGTCGCACGGAAAGACACCGACCCACTCGGTACGTCTGGTTCGGACGATACTCGTACACTCTGAACCTCGCGTTGATGCCCCTGACTCTCCCCCCTCCTTCACCCTTGTCGGACAGGGGTGCATTTTGCGGCACATACGGCAAGAGGCCCTGATAAAAGTGATTGAGCACATCGCGGTCCGCCAGCCAGACGAGGTTCCGAGCGAGGATCTGGGATGCATGAGCCGCCGTGATAGTGGTCAGACCCGGGACTTACGGATGACTTGAATCTAGCGCTCCCTTGGACTGCCTCATCTTTCTCCATACCGATCCCCATAGCAGCTTTCACGATCTGCTCGCATTCCTCGGGGGTGAATACGTCGAGGACCATGAATGCACCTGGAACACCCGGCACATCTACTTTCTGCGTCGGTCGCCGGGACGAGGGCGGAGTGAGGGCTATCGTCGACGGAAGAGAGGCGTACACCGTGGATGCGTAACGATTTGGCGGTCGGCGCAAGTGTCCAGGTGTATGCGCTACTACCCGGAATCCGGGATACGAGCCAGACGAAGACGATGCTATCGAGTCAGTAAAGACCGACAAGAGCCGCCTTTGAGCAGGGGAATGGCAAGTCTCACGTATAGATCCATCTTGTATCTTCCGCCAGATATCGATCTCGCCGTCTACATGTCCCCTCGCCGACCAGACATCCCCTCTGATCACTTTCTCTGCTTTCTGCTTGCCCTTCTTATCCATTTCCGGATTGACGATCCTTAGCATCAAGTCCAAGCACCTCATCGCACCCTCGTCCCGTTGGTCCTCAAGGAACCCCTCCTCCGTGGCGTTTGTGTCCCTGTTTCTGTCCACCGTTGCGACGGCATCACACTCCCTGACCCATCTCTGGAGAGCCCCGAGCTTGGGGGGAATACGCTTCGTGTACATTTCCAACAACAGCACAAAGGCATCGTCGAATCGGCAGTCTTGGAGTGCGTGCGAGATTCGAGCGGTGAGTGAGTCGCCTCCGAGTCAGCGCCATGTCATTGCGGCGGCATCTACTCACCTGAAGCATCTGCCATCAGATGGTTGACGAACCGGATGGATTTCTTCAGATCTCGTAACAGAGGACTCGCCAGTAATGCCGGTCGGGTGGATAATGTCGACAAGACCGACAGAGTGATTTCCAGGTCTTCAGGAGGAATGTCATCTTGATCGATGTCGCCAGTAGCGGTGATCGCAAACTTTTGTTCTATAGATGACTGCAGTCTTCTCCTTTTTTTCGCCAGCGCCGCTCGTTTGCCCATGTTCGGTGTGTGATAGAGAGATCGAGTAAAAAGATGTGACTACAGAATGCTCGACGTACGAGTAAACCAAAAGTCACTCCAATTCTTGGACTAGATGATTTGGATATTACGTAATTCATAGTGCGGCTGCCACGTCACGTCCCCGCATCGCTACTACGAGTACAGTACAGCTACGTTGGATTCAACTAGCAACTGTAGTGCTTCGCCCTCTGCAGCTATTCAGCTCGGCTGTGACCCACACCATGGGATTTGCTAGTAAACTTGGTATGTCGTAACTGGATTCCGGGGCAATATGGCGGCTGATTTGGTCACAGCTCAAGCCAACGCCGGTGCACTTGGCGCTAGCCTTGCCGCAGCTGTGAGGCCCACCGGGACACAGCAGTATGGTCAGCAGGGGGCATATGGGTCGACGACGCAGCAGTATGGTGGAACCCAATACGGTCAAACGCAATCAGGCTATGGGAGCACCCCAGGTCAGTATGGCCAAACCCCATACGGACAACAGCCCGGTGGGCAGTATGGCCAGCAGTCGAGCCCATACGGGCAGCAGCCTGGACAGTATGGACACCCGCAGTCACAATACGGACAGCAGCCTGGTCAATACGGGCAACAACCCGGTCCATATGGCCAACAGCCCAGCCAGTACGGTGCGCAATCCGGCCAGTATGGACAGCAGCCCGGTCAATACGGTCAACAATCTGGACAGTATGCACAACCGCCGGTCCCAAATCAGGCATCTCGACCACAGGGTCAATACGGCGCATCCGTTGGTGGATTGGCGGCAGGAGCAATGGCAGGACAGTACGGTGCTGGAGCTCCTGGCGGAGCATATGGTCAGACCCAGGGGTATGGTCAAGCGCCCGGGTATGGTCAGCCTCCACAGGCTGGACCACCAGGAGCGGGCGGTGTGAATGTCGGATACATCACCCAGGTCCTCCAGCAATGTGTCCAGGATGTGAGTGAACACACTTTTGCTTTCTCTGGCCGAGCTGATTGGTTGCAGCAACATCTCCAAGGTTTCTACCGAGATTCGGGAGCACTCAACGCTATTGCTCAACGAGTGGCCCAGTCTGGGGCCCTGCAGACGCTCGCTTCGGCATGGCGGCTACCTGTAGAACTGGCTAGCGATTTAGTCAAAATCGCTTTGTTCGATGTCGTCGTCCTGGTGGATGATTCAGGAAGTATGGCTTTCGAGCAGAACGGCGAACGTATTGAGGACCTCAAGTCGTGAGTGCTGTCTCTTCCGACTGATTGAGCTGATGTTTGTAGAATCCTAGGTAAAGTTGCATTTGCTTGTGCACTGTTCGACCAAGATGGCATGTAAGACAAAGCGTACGCAATAGAGGCCAAATCGCTCATGTCTATAGTCAAGTCCGATTCCTCAACTCAAACATCCAGGGAAACGGTATCAACTCTGAGCAAGCCGCCATGTCGCTCGTCCAGCAGGTCAAGTTCAGCGGTGAGTCAAGCTCCGTCCCACTGGCATAGGCTGATCCCTCAGGCTTGACTCCCCTTGGCACTTCGCTCGATGCTAAGATTCTGCAGCCATTGTTGCTCGGACCAGCTCGATCTAACGCGTTGCGAAAGCCTTTGCTTGTTATCGCCATCACCGACGGTGAGTGACCCGGTGTATCTTCCCTACCGACTTCTAGCTGATAGATAGGTGCGCCCGCTGGCGAACGGACAGATAAAGGCAAGTTGCCCACCAAGACATGGGTGTCACGCTGACTGTCCAGTCAGTCAAGTCATCGCGAACGCCAACAGAGAGCTTCAGCGGACGCAATGTGAGATAGCTTGCACACGACGGGAAAACAACGCTGACTCAATGCAGACGGACCGGATGCCGTGTCGTATCAGCTTTCCCAAGTCGGAAATGACAAGTCAGGTGTGTCTGACAATGTTCATCAGGCGTGCCGCTGACCGCACCTCAGCGCAGAAGTTCCTCTCGAGCTTGGACGACGATCCGCTCATCGGCGGATTGATCGATCAAACCATGGACTACGAGTATGAGCAAGCGCAGATGCTGCAAAAGACCGGCGAGGATCTGTCGCCTGAGATGTGGATCATGAAGTGAGCATATGCGCTTCGGAGAATGACGTTCGCTGATCGCAGACTTTTGCTTGGACCCATTGATACGTGAGCCTTCATCGGACAAGTATTGATCACAGCTGACTTACGATGCAGATCGTATGACTCTAAAGGTACGTCCCTTCCTACACGGGTAATGTGATTGCAGTTGACATTTCTCCCAGATGAGACCATCCCCAGACGGTGATGAAACGTCGATTCGCTATGCCAAGTCAACTCACAAAGGGGGCTAGCGGTCGATTACGTTCGGTACGAGAATCAGTCGTCAAAAAGGTTTGCTAAAGGGGACTGCATCATATCGTGCCCTGCATATGATACTGTCCATGACGGTAGTGAGAGCATTGATGAATTCCTCCTGAGATGTTCTGCCACCCTAAGTAGCCAGCGTGTCTTCTGGCATCACCAGAGTGAATCGTGTGGGGTACGGATTCGGCGGCCATTGTCCCTCCTCTTCATGCTTGACCTCGCGGTCGTGTATTCCGCTCCCGACTGTTTCCTCGGTACCACCGAGTCGCACAATGGCGGTGGTATTGGGGGGCACTTCGAAATGAACTTTCAGCATTCCATCTTTGAGGACCCAAGACACTGCTGCGCGTCCATACGGCGTGGTGGTGTGTGTTGATGCAGAGTTGATGGTTCCGCCAGGTCGTGGCTGGATGATAAACCGTTTGTATCCGGGGTCCAGGAGTTTGAGACCGGCGACGGTCTGATGCAAAAACGAGACCATCGCTCCTAGAGCGTAATGATTGAACGAGGTCATTTCACCGGGCTTTCACGACGTCAACACTAGAACCAGCACCCCGAGAAGAAAACTCACGTTGACCGAACCGTCGGGTAACATGCTGTCCCATCTCTCCCAAACCGTCGTAGCCCCCATAGTGATAGGATACAGGAAGCTTGGACATCCTTTCTCTTGCAACATCCGGTATGCCAACTGAAGATGCCCACTTCCAGCCAACGAATGGAGTATGCCCGGCGTTCCCGCAAAGCCCGTAGCGATCCGAAATTTGCCCTTGGTGACGAGACGGGAGAGCCGGTCGGCCGCTCCGGCCAGATGGGCCTTATCGAGTAGGTCGAACTGGAATGCCAGAGTATAGGCTGTTTGGGTATCGCTCGACAGTCGGCCTGATGGAGCGAGGTATTCGGCCTGGAAAGCCGCTCGGAGGCGTTTATGCTCCGCATTGTACTTCTCCGCGTCCTCCCTTCTGCCGAGGATGCCAGCGAGCTCCCCAGCAATGTGAGTCACGCCGACCAAGTATGCGTCAGCCACCAAGAATTGATCAGTCATGGCTGCTCCGGGATCCTCGGGTGGTGCTCTGGGATCAAGCCTGCACCTTTCAGCCTTTCTTCCTCCGCGAATCCCACAATGGGACTGACCAGTCCGCAAGCTGGAATCCATCCTGGGGGTTTTTCCACAACCCGTTCTCACCACGCTCGATCCCCTTATCCAGCCATGTCGTGATACTCTGCCACATCTCTTTCAGGATAGCAGGCGAACCATAGGCCTGATAGAGATCCCGAGGGGTGATTACACACACGTCTCCCTGACTACTCAGCGCAAGCTGAGGAGGGGCTATGACTCACCCAGACGGCCTGGGGCATAGGCTCTTTCGTAAGGTCTGCCAGAGCGTTTGGCACGACAAGAGGCACCACTCCGTGGTTATCCTTGAGCTGCTCCTCGGAGAGATCTGCGAGCCAGTCTGAAAGGAATCCGTTGGTATCGTAGAGGTATGAGGCGGTAGGTGCGAATGCTTGTATGTCTCCTGTCCAGCCCAGCCTATCAACAATCAGCACATCGCAATGGCTACACCGCGAGAACGCGCGCACCTTTCGTCACGCTGTGGACAATCGGTAGGTAGACCAACGAAGTTTCCCCGCAAACCCCAGACGACGTTCCGATGCAATTGGTTGACCATCTCATGTGAACATTCAAAGTCCCCCAGTCTTTCCATATCGGAGTGCACGACGACAGCGACAAAGTTGTTCTCGAAATCTTCGAGCATTTCAGGTGGACATGTCACCTCGCAATACCGGAATCCGTGGGTTGTGAATTTCGGTTCCCAAGCCGCCCCGTCTAGCTTGTGATCACCCAGGAATAGCCGATCGGTGGCTTTCGCTCCACGAAGTGGTCGTACACCCAGCTCCCCCTTCTCTAAGACCTCGGCGAATCGGAGCTGGAGTATGTCGATCCGACTCCTCCTTGCTGGGATGTTGGCGACTTTCACCCATCCCACCAAATTCTGCCCAAAGTCGAGGATCTTTTTGCCAGATAGAGTGGTGATCAGCTGGACCGCTTTGAGTGTCTGCGTACGTCGTATGGGCGGGGCTTCAGGCGAGATGAGTCTGGTCGAGGTCGGGATCGAGATTGTCTTGACAGGTCTCCAGTCTTTGGGCTCACTGATTGCCAGATCTACAGTCTCCCCGTCGTACACCTCGGAAGATAGAAGCGACCCATACGCCCACAGCCAAGCCTCGCTTGTCTGTGCCACTACCTTGCCGCCGACCTCACATTGGATCATGACTCCGGGCTCGCTTCCCCAGAGGTTCCGACATCCAGCAGTCCAAGTGAGCCATCCGGAATACCATCCCTCCCCCACGACAGCTTGAATGACATTCTCACCGACGACCAGCATATCAGAGGGCAGCTCGTATGTCTGATAGTGGAGTCGGTGGTTGTACGACTGCCACCCTGGTGCCATGACGTGGTCGCCGACCGGCATGCCGTTGACAGTGATCTCGTACACACCAAGAGCCGTGGCATAGATGCGTGCCGACCCGCCGATCGTATTGAGGTCGAACGTATGTCTGACGAAGAATGGACGTTTGGCCGCGTTGGCCGGGGGTGCGATATCCGTCGCTATGACCGATGCTGTCCAGTCGGATGATTCTAGTAGTGCCGCTTCAAGCTTGATCGTCGACCATTCTGTCCATCCAGACTTGCCTTGATCTTTGGCTCGGATGCCCACTTCGACCTGCTCCCTCGATCGGAGATCCGTCTCCTCACTGGGCCACTCGACCTCGACATTATCACCGGAGTCACGAATGTAGGTCTTGGCTCTCCCATCCCTTGTTACTCGCAGTTCGTAAGATGCTTGGATCCAATTCGGCGCCGTGTTCTTATCGAAGCCGTATCCCCAGGAGATGGACGGGCGCTTCTGGCCGATCCCAAAGCTGGTGCGATTGCGTCCGCAGCGGATCCTCTCAATACTAGGCGGGAGAGTCATTGTGCTTGTTACGGACGATCCTCCCCTTTTCATCGATTAAGTCCTAACGTTTTGAGTCTCGCTCGATGCAGGACGGAGAGCGCATTCTTTCGGCATGATGTTACCCCGAGCTGTTTGAGGAAATCCCGGTCACGTGCCACAAGGCTTACCGAAGCACCTTCGCTATCCCGTACGATCATGCCTTGTATCTCAGCTGTATTCTCTCGGAGCGTTGTCATTCCGAGATACGCTATTCATGCGACGCACACCACGGCAGAGAGCCTAAGAAGGGGGACCGTAAGACGGAGGAAATAGCACCATACCTTCGTCCGACATCCGAACGGCACCATGTCCGCCAACGTTGCTGCGCCAGGGCTTGAACGCGCCCATTTCGCAGGTGATGAAAACAAGGGGCGAGCAGCGTGTCTTGCACGACTGGCTGGCCCTTATTGACGATTCTCACCTGTCTCCAGTTGGGGCGCTCTCCTCGTGACTGAATCGCTTAGCCGAAAGCATGATCTAAGACGCATAGAACGTCGGTCAAACTTTCAATTTCATCTCATAATGGCGGACAGATTCGGTCGAAGATCAGCTTCTACGTGGCCTGGATTTGGCGGGTAGTGGTGAGGAGTCAAATACTTTCTCCCGAGTGGTCTTGCTAACCTGCGTTCAGGGATGCGGGCTCTTGAATACCGCCAGATTTCCTGATGTGTGGGCCCTTCCAAAGCTCTGCAATGATGCGGGCATCGTTATTATGCAGTGAGTGACGATCAGTACCGCAAGACATAGACTGACGATTTTCGCAGGCTTGTCTGTCAGACTCACGTCGCCGAGATCTCGCATGATCGTATTCGAGGTGGTCTCTTGGTCTTCAAGTCTGTCTGGAGCAAATCGGCGGCATTATTGTTAGCGTGATGATGCAGCAACTCAAGTGCAAGCATCCGGACAACTATTTGTTGGCGATGAGAACTCTGTGGGCCCGTGAGCTACTGGAGACGTTTGTGCCGTTTGAGATGCTCCCCTGACCCGCGATTCAGCAATTGGACTTATTGTTGCTCTTCTGGGCTTGGATCCCCCCTTATTTCCACGCCCGACGTGGAAACAAGCAAGCTGCAATGAACTCACTCAAGCAACTCGACGGCGGCGTCAGCGGATACGAATTCGAGAAGGAGACGCAATCATTGCTCGAACCATCGAGCACGAGCTCTTGCCTTGCCGAGCATGCCCCCTCCTGCATGGACTGCTTCAGAGTTCGCAACTTGGTTAGCATACTCATAGCCACAATAACCCCGCTGACGCAGCAGAAACGAACGCTCGCGATTGTGCTCCTTTTTGCCAGCGGACAGCTCGATGGTCGCTCTATAATCTCCACCTACTCGACCTGTGCGTTCCAGATCACGCAAACAGGCGCGATGTCTTGTTTGTTGGCTCGCTGACGCAGCGTAGACTTCTTTTCGCTCGCCGGCCTTAAAGATCCATTCTTGGGGAGTCTGATTCTCTCGTGTGTCTCGGTAGCGTCTTGCGCCTGATTGCCTCGCTCAATTGGCAAATGCGCAAAATTCGCTCTGCGGCCGAGATCGACGAGCTTTATGCAACCAAAGTTCCCGCCTGGAGATGGTCGAAGTATGCTGTCGAATTTCCGGTTTCATGAGATGAGAACAGCATGTTCGACCGCCTTTGCCCGATACTCGGCGTGCTTTGCATCGGCCGCCTGCTCAGCTCCCTCCTGGTCCTCATCAGTCCAGCTGACCACGCGAGTTGGTTTCCAGGACGACTGCATCTCATTTGAAGTCTTTCTCAGGTAAAGTCGCGCCCCCCGGCACCTCGACGGGCTTTGCCTCCACGACGACGCAGATCCATCTCACTCCCTGATCGCCGGCTTGCCAGCCGTGCATGGTCCCTCTTTGCACCACAAGCTCTCCCGCATTGACCAGAGTCTTTTCTTCCTTATCTCCGCGCGGCGTGATCAGGTAAACGCTTCCGCTTAGGATGATGTTGTAGTCGACCGAGTTGGTACGATGCATTGCTACGCGATAGTTCGGAGCGAGTTCCGTCAATTGAGCATTGACGCCACCTGGTGTCACGACACCCTGTGTGTATTCGGCTTGGAATCGCAACGCATCGTCTGTGAGGGAGTGAGAGGAGACTGTGGGTAGACCGAGCACTGTAAACAGGGGATGTACGTGAGCTTGACCTTCGAGTATCGGGCGAGGTAGCAGGATATCGTCGTTTAGCGCAACCTGGCTGCCATCCGAATCCCCGGTGTCGTGAGAGGTAATGATTCGCCGGAACGGCTTGGACATCTGAAGGATTTGGGCAAAGAGCAATGAAGTGAGGCTCCCGGCGATGAGCTGGTGTTTGAGTAAGATCCGGAATCAACACAAATGCAGACGAATGCGCTCGTCAAATCGGTTGAGTTGCTCGGCTTTGGACCGACATTCGCCCGAAGCCATATTGGGGCGAGAGTCTCTCACCCTTAACCGACCGGAAACTGTCCGCCTCGTCCGCCTCGTCCGCCTCTGCCTCGCCATCCTCATCGCCATCACCACCCAGGGCATGAAACCGCAGCGAGACTTGTGCAGAGGCACTCGGTGGAAACACTGCAGAACACCTGTACAGGGGCCACCCGCCACCCCTTTGTTATTAGTTTGTAACTACTAAAGTTGGCGTTGCAATTGGTGCCTTCTCAAACATCTCTCCTTCTGGTATGACAAAGTCACGTCGGCCACGCCTCGGTGACCATCTACAACGCCTATCACCACGTCAGTACCTCGCACGCCTACACCCAACAGCCTTCTGCATTGTCAATCATCGAGCATGTTCGAGCCTCGAGGACCCTCGAGCTCGAGCCTCCACGACCCTCGGGCACGAGCCTCGTCGAACCTCGACGAGTAGGTGTTTCAAGGGGGGGATTGGGCGTGGCGGTGCAGAGAGGGCAGGCAGAGCCCGAGGTCGTTCTCTAACACTATTGAGTCCACCTCCTTGATCTAGAAGACAGAGGATCGACACAGAGATAGACAAGACGCTGCGTGGACCGGCCCATCCGTCGACGACCGGTCAGCCCCGTAACATTGTGTCTGTCATTTGTTCTCTTGCTGCCTGACGACGACGACACCCCCATGGCTCACCCCTCATTGTCGATGTCGATCGCCTCGACCGAGAAACAAGAGGTCAAGAAACGCAAACGACCCGGTATCCGACAACGGCGTAGACTGAAGCGTAAACCAACGACGACGACACGGGGGAGCTTGTCTCCTCGTCGAGGCAAGGGCGACTACGGCTACGACTACGACTACGACTACGAGGTGGATGATGGTCCAGGGGACCAGAGTCAAGGGGCGGGACCGAGTGGGCGTGACGTTGGAGATACACAGTCGGGAGGATCCATCGTTCTCCCAGCCCGTACTTCAACATTCCCACCACCACCACCACCACCACCAACACTTTCCCGGACTCGCTCACCAACCCAAACACCCTCACCCTCACCCTCTCCCCCACCCTCACCTTCAACCTCCCCCTCACCCTCATTCACACCTCGGCCCGCTCCCGCTCCTGCCTCATCACCTGCGATCGAGATCGATCAGAGGGTTGAAGTTGTCGAACCCCGGGACGAGCTGAGCGCTGCCTTTGTGTTGGTCGACATGAGAGAGCCTCGCACGTCGGCGGCGGCGGCGGCGAGTGAGCCGATCTCGAGCGTGTCTGACGCGCTCTCGGACGGGGGGGCAGAGGAGACGGAACGGTGGGGGATGGGAGGCGTGAGGGTGAGGGAGAGTGACGAGCATCCGTCGGGCGCCAAAGCTGCCGTCGTCGTCGTCGATGGACATGGACATGGACCAGAGATGGGCACGGCTTCGGTTGGTGGATCGTCGTCGATATCTTTGGCAGTGCTCGACATTGTCATGAAGGTGTTGGTCGGTCGTCAGCCCGTCACGGGAGGAACGGACCGTCTGCGCGCGGCCTTGTCTGTGAGCCCTCTCTCTCTTCCATTGCGACAAGGGAGGGTGCGAGGGACCGCAAGGGTGCGAGGAGAGCTGAAACGCAGCTGTCGGCTACCAACGGCGACGGCGACGGTGACGGTGGCATGCCAATCGGCAGCGGCGGCGGCGGCGTCTCACCAGTGTCGCCCGGCAGATCGTCCCAAGATCAAGGTCCCGCGGCAGGGAGTGGATCGGCGGGTCCAAGCAAAGGTTCCAAGTACAGGAGTCAGCTGTCCACCCGTCTAAAACCTGTACGTATCCGAGATTGAGAATGTGGGCAAGGTTGGGATGGGGGCTGACGGGCGCACAGATGACCGAATTCCTCATGGTCGCCGGACACATCCTCATCCCCCTCGTCGTCGCGCTCAAAGAACTCTTCGTTTCTGTCCCCCGGAACCCGACGATGGCGGCCGAGCGAGAGGGAGAAGGAGAAGGAGAGGGAGAAGGAAAGAGATTGGATTTGGACTATGCGATGGTGGAAAAGGCTGTTCGGGCGCTGGATGGGCTTTTGACTTTGATCTTGGCTTTGCTCGAGGCCGACGCGAGTGAGCTTAGGGGGTTAGGGGGTTAGGGGGTTAG